>JARFIY010000002.1:3125000-3750000 GCA_036346155.1 Sinelater perroti | reverse complement strand
CCGCCGTCTCCATCCTGTGGTGAACCCGCCCGAAGTGCATGGTCTTTCCGGGATGGTGGCCAGCTATCACGATATGATGATTGGTTAAGAGATGGATTTCGTTGTGCTTAGTTTTAACCCACACGAACTTTTCTGGATGTTGGCTGCACAAGATCTGCATCACAAAGTTACTAATTATCACCAAATTGCAATCAATAAATCTACCTTTATGTCATTTGTGCCGATATGTTCTTTGCCAGCCCATCCGTAGTAGGCTTTGTTATCGTAGGGGTATATTTTGGCAGGAGTAATCCTCCCGTCGTTCCAAATTTGGCCCATGTAAATGGGATGCCCGTTGTAGTCCTCTCCTCCCGCTAGAGCGTCTTTAGGGACAAATCCGGCATACTCTCTCCAGTAGTAACCTGTTAATAAAATGATTAAAGACAAGCCGCTCATAAAAAAATAAACGCACCTTCAATATTCGAATTGTGGACGGTGTCTAAAGCTAACAGGATCACCACTATAAGAAACAAAACCATCTTGGTGCGACAAATTCGACGAAGAGCTAAAATGCCTTATAAATGTTTTTAGGCTGCTGTTCTATATATAGCGCTGGGAGAAACCTGTACACTCAATTAAAAACAAACATTGATAAGCCGCGGCAACAAAGTTAAGCGGTAGAACTCATTATGATTTGTGTATCTCTGGCCGTTCAAATAAAGATGCGGAAAATAACGATGACGAATTTTACGTGCTCTAGAGTGAAATTTCCAATCTTTAAGAATTAGCGGAAACGAGGCATGCTTTTGAATTCGTTTATACACATCTGCGGCAGTTTTTGCCTGCATGCTAATTCGTTCCCAGAACATAAAATCGCAGCTGTTCGCAGAAGTATTGGTTAGTCCCGTTTCTAAAAAGGATTAAATTTATTGAAAAATAAATAAAAATGATCAAATTCAATCCAGTTGTGGCAGTTATTAGGTGTTCCAGTTAATTGGAATCAGTGATATCTATTGTAAATAAACATGCAAAGCTTGCAACGCATAACGAAGTGGCGAAGCAGTCTCTCAAATTTGAGAACCCTCTAGTCTAGTTGACCTTTGACCAATCAGTTTCAAAATCACTAGCAAACAAGCCTTTTTGGTCACCTGTCGATTGGTGAGAACAGAATTTGGAAATTCCCATCCATGGACGGACGGACAAACAGACGGACAACATAAAGTTAGTAAGTAACTCCGCTTCGCTTCGCCACTTAATTAATTAGAAGCTAATTGATACTACTAATGTCGATAGATGCCATGTCAATAGTTTTGACGTTTCTATATAGTGTGTGACAGTTTTCCCTGATTTCATTTAATTATTTATTGTTTGTACGTGTCAAAAGATAAAACGTTCGAAAGTGCTTTTTCAACACTCATATGGTCATGAAGTTACATCGTATTATAACTGCAGATTTTTAAAAATGGTATTGTAATGTGAATCACAAGAAAAACTCAGGTCAGCCAAAAAACGCCCAATTGTAGAAATTGATAGACAAAAACCCGGCTTAAACCGTTTATATGCGAAGCGGAAGATTCAGAAGGAAAAAAATAGGTGCCACATGAATTGTTGAAGCTGCAGTTGCAAATTGCTTGAACCGTGCAATTTTTTTAATTGCTAAATAGAGAAAAGAATTTTTTTGCATTATAACGGGGATAAAAATGGAAATATTTTGGTAATCCCAAACGCAAAAAATTGTAGTTAAACCTGGACAGACCACCTTCCACCTCAAGGTTATGCTTTGAACTACTGAGGCCGAAGAAAAGTTATTGAGAATTGCTACAAATAACAATCACTCTTTGCTCCAGAAGAGGCTTGCAATAGCTAGCAAACGCTGGAACATGATCCTTTGCACGATAATGGCTTCATGCTGTTAGACCTTCAATGGGAAATCCTCTCATACCTCGAGTACTGTCCAGACCTGGCCCTATCGGGTTACTGCCTTTTTGGATCAATGCAACATGTAGTTCGTTTTTTCGGCACGTATCAGCATCTTACCCAAAAGATGAAAAAGTTATTAACTATTAATGGTAAATATTTTTATTGTTGGATCAATTCATTTTCCATGTTAAATAAAGTCCTTTTTGAGCAAAAAGATTGATGAAAACTAACCCGAATAGCCAATATATACTATCGTTGCTCTAACTTTATAAAGAGATGGTCAAGCCCGTTGAAACTATATGAAGTTTCTAAAGTAGAGAAATTACCTATAACAATAGTATATACGTATCTTATCAATTATACTCTACTCAAAAGCACATTAAACCGTTGCGTAAAATGGCTTAAAAAATAAATATTTTTTTTATAAAAATCATTTGAATTGTAATTGAAACATCTGCAGCTTTACTACTTGGACTTTCTATCTCTTTATTGCTACTGTTATCCTTGAACTGATCATTTATAACTAGCTTTACCATTTTTGTTGCTTCTTCCTTATTCGTGTGTCTTATTTTACAGGGTTGTTGAGGTAAATCTGGAAAATGGATAAACAATAAAACTAAACATGAAAATACAAGAAAAATCAAATTTATTTACATGTTAAAGTGAATAGTACTTACATATTATTTGTTGCAGCTCCATCAGCGGCCACGATCTTCTTGATCCGGAACCTAAACCTGCTGCAAGCCAACACAACTTTCTCCTTGTCTATAAGTGTCATTACCTCCATGGCGGTGGTTCTTAAGCTACCCTTGGTGTTATTATGCTTCCCATTGGCACGTTATAATCAAGGGGATTGCGGTTGAGGCTGAGAAGTGGCCACAAGTCAGGAGACCAGTGGTAATACAAATTGTATGCCTGGATCTTCTTCGCTATGTGGGTCGAGGCGGAGTCTTTCTGGAACCCGTACTTTTGCCCAGCGGTCATAACTGCCTTCATTATGTTAAAATAACCATCGGCGATCGCTCCCAGGCCTTCCTCAAAGAAGTGGGGCGCCATGACATTTCCTTCGCTACTCACAAGCTCCAGATAATTGTAGGTAGATGATAGGCACTTTAAAGTCATCTTATCAGATTTAACGGTCGTTTTGGCGATTTACCTACCTGTCCCAAATGAAGTTCTTTTCGCCCGAAAAGAATCTCAGAAATCCAGCGTTGTTGTGCTTGATGTCGTTCAGTAACCCTTGAGCTTTTAACTTCTTGTTTGTCTTATTTTTCTCAGTCAAGAGATTATGGTTCCTCAGGACGAAAGACTTGTAGTTTGTTTCTTTTGATAAGTCAGTCATGCTCCGCCCAGAATTCTAATGAATCTTCTCTTTCAATTTGCTGTAAGACCGCTTGCTGTAAGTTTTCCTGCCAATAGTAATCTCCTCCTTTGTAGTCAAATTATACAATAATTTCTATCAGCGATTTTCTGGCGCGAAAGCAATCGAGTAATGAAAGTAAAAAACAAACTAAAGCATACAAAGTATGAAAGTGGAGAATGAAATTAATTGATGTGATGGAACTATTGAATGGAACTGATGATATAGTGATCTTCGCCATACATATACACGGAGTGGAGAATAAAAGAACAGCAATAAAGGTGTACGAAACAAGAATTTTAGGAAAAGGCAGTAAAAGATGGGGGAATTGGATGACGTATCAATAACAACACAAAATGGAAAGAAATGGAAGGCACTATGTAGGAAACTATCAGCCAAGGGAAACATTTAACTCAATAACCTAACACCGCAAGTTAGGAAAACTTAGAATTAAGTAAGTAAATTTATGATAAATAATTTTTAAATACAGAGCCAATTTAATATAATTAAATAAGAATTAACTCTTTAAAATGCAGTAAATTGCATGGGCGACTACGTAAATCTACTGTGTATGTATTGAATGTGCGCTATTGCTTTCTGCTTCGTTCTTTAACTTCTTTAGTAAACCATGGGATTTTGCTATGTTCTCTGCTATAATATTGATTTTATTTTATTTTTTTATTAGCCAGTTTGTTTCGTCGTTGTGCAATTTCTCTGTGTTTATTTTTTTATTTTTTCGCTTATAATAGTAATATTTTTTTAATTTTATACAAAGCTGTGTTGTGATCGGATCCTACGTTTGGTAATGCGAGTACTTTATATATAGTAATTCATGTTGATTCAACTGCTTTATTGGTTATAATGCAATTAATTATAGACATTTTAGCATTTATTATTATTATTATTATGAAACACCAATTTGGTTTACTTTGCCTTTTATGTTAGAAACCACTAAAATTGTGCTGCATTCTTTCAAGTTTTTCATCCACGTACTTTTTACTTCTACGCACTCTATAGAACAGATGAAAAAAAATAAGAAATTTTAATCTAGTCTAGAGACTCTTTATGAAAAAATTCTTATCGAAGTCAAGGTATTGTTAGTAGTATACTTTTTCTCAACTTTAAACACGTCTTTTTTACTTCAGTAAACATTTTGGGCCTCTCCGCTCACATGCATGACTATGGTTTACATCGTGACATTATTTCTCCATATATCTTTATAAAGCTTTAAGATATGTGATTCCCATGTGAATAGCAAACTGCTCAGTCTTAACTTCACAGGCCTAAATATAAACACTGAAACTACTTTTTATCTTATTATTAAATCTGTGTGCTGTTTCAGCATGCAGCACCTTCTTGCATTTTCAAATTGTATATACAGGTATTGGACAAAATAATGAAAACAATAAAAGTCGAAACATCTTGTATTAATACGGTGTTCGTGCAGCTTTAGCACGCAATGCAGCTTAAATTCTGGGCGGAATAGACCGTTACAAGTCCAGCATAGTGGTGAGTAAAATTAAAACCATTCTTCACGCAGCACAACTTCCACCTTTGATAGAGACGAAGAAGATAGAAATCGACGACAAATCCTGTTTTTCAAAACACAGAAGCTCGATGATATTCAGGTCTGAAAACTGGGCAGGCCAGGGAAGATGTTAAACCTCATCAGCATACTCTTAAAGCCACTCTTAAACAGGGTCAGCGGTGTGAATATGGGATTATCAGCCTGGAACTAAATTTTTCGCCTTTGGGTGGTTCTCTATACATTGCAACAGTGACCCGTCCTTATGATGTAACACAGGGGCTGCTCCAGACCATAATAGAGCCGCCACTGTTTGACAGTTGGGTGAAGACGGTCCATATCATATACTTTAGAGAATTTTTCCCATACAAACACACGTCCAGTAGTGAGAAAGATGATAAAGGATGATTCGTCCTCCTACGTCTAGTTTTTGCGGACATTGCACCATGCACATCGCTTTGGAGCATTCGTATCTTTTATTAGGGGCTTGGCAACACCAACACACCCGTAAATCCCCATTTTACACAGTTGCCGCCTCAGTATTTTGGATGACACTGGGTGTTTAGATTTTAGAGTCACTTTCTCGGCCGTTGTTTTCTTCTGCGGTGTCACAATGCGATTCGAGGCCCGTCGATCCCTAACCTGCAATTTTGTCTTGCGACCACTGTTATGCTTTGCTAACCCTGTTTTACCGTACACTACGTCTGCGGTCATGAGACGAGACCGTGTCTTATGTTACATCTTATAACGCCGCTGTTCTTGAAACTTTATCAGGTCGGGCATATTGGTCACTCACCACACCTGCACAACGTCCAAAGCCATCTTGCCTCACTCTCCTATTAGTGCACAGTCCATACTACCTGCAACAAACAAGAGACAGTTGATTTACGCAGTGGCCTGTACAGCGTCATCAACATCATCCTCGTTCTGTTGAACTAATCAAGAAACTTTTATTTCCTAAAGATACATTTTTATAGCTAGTTGAGTTTACGTTGCTACTGTAAAAAATAGCAAAATTTACCAAGCTTCTTGAGAATATAAATTTACTGAATGATTTACAATAATTCTAACAAAGAATGAATCAGAATGAATTATCACGAGATTTTTAGAAGAAGACTAGAGAGTTTTTGGTTATAGAGATTTTTATGTACAAACAAACTGATTTAGATTTTACAACATTATTACTTAACATTATATTTTAAAACAATTTTTTTAGTTTTTATTAAAAATCTTCTCAGTTCTGGCTTTTCATTTTATGCTTTTATCGTAGCAGCTCATATTATTTTAATTTCTTAACATTAAGTGCAACTATTTATTTAGTACTATGAAAATTGACCTATAATTGTTAATAAAGATTTTTATCATTATTTTTTCCATTCTTTATCTATTTTTTGCTAAACAGATTTGTCAAGTTTACATATAAGATCTGACCTGAAAATATAGAACCAATTTTGTAATGCGCATGCGTGAATGAGAACGACTTTATTGGCCGTGTCAGTTGGAAATTAAGCGCCGCTAAGTAAGTGCATATAGTGTATTGTCGTCGAGTTCTCAAAAACTCTTTGGATTATTTAAAAAGCTTTCAGCAGCCATACTATAAGTACGCAGCACGAATAAAAACATGGTACAAACAATACAGAGATGACCAGGAATATATTGAGCATAATCCACATTATAATTCAGTAAGTAGAATACTGCAACATGTGGAAACACAATTGTTACCCATACAGAAGGGACTCCTTATTACTATTGTTAACGACTTGCTTCAATCGGCTACCAGCCAACCGGATTTCCACAAAATGTCATAAAGGGAGATGAAACGTAGGTTAAGGTTACGATCTGAAAACAAAGGCTCAGTCGTCCTAAATCTCCTAGTTTGCCACGTTCGAAGAAGATCCGTAAAATCGCAATGTCAAGGCTAGGTTATTGGTGTTTTTTTGTTGGAAAGGCGTTGTTTATCACGACTGCGCTTCTCTCGGCCAAACAATACTAAAAGGTGCTACCTTGACGTTCTTCGCAGGTTACGAGTTTCAATTCGGTAAAAGTGGCTGTAACTCTGGGAAACTGATGATTGCCAGCCTTATCGTGACAACGCGCCCGCTTATTCATCGCATTTCGTGCAGGTAAATCAGCCCTGCGACTCCTGAATGCTTCCAAAACTTAAATCGGCTTTGAAAAGAAAGAGCGTCGACGAGATTCAGGCCAATACAATGAGGCCGTTGTTGACGATTAAAACACAGAATTTTGCAGAATGTTTTAAACGGTGGAAGCTATCACTTATTATATAGATTTTTTAAGAATTGTAAATTTTTATTGATAATTTCGGGGCCAACTACATTTCATTGTTTTTAAAACTATCATCTAACTATTTTTATTTATTTTCAACTTTTTTAATAACTTCTTGTTATTCGTTATCATTTTTTTAGTTTTTTAATAAAACTTTGACTACAAATAAAGTACATCTATCTATAATAAGCATTTCTTTCTTTTCCTGGTCTTTTTTGCCACTATTTTTGCTAAAACGTTTTTACTCCATATTTTCGTCAATTTTGCCAGTGCTCAGCATAGGAAGTTTTAAACTTTTATTCAAAGAATAGCTCCCACTTAGAATTGTGTCTCTAATAATTAATAACTAAAATAACTTAGACAATTTTACTTAGAACCGCCTTTTTCTTTAACTCCAAATCTAAGTTTGTGAAAAAAGTCCTTTCTCAACAAAGGTTGAATGACTGATGGATTGTTAAGTAAACAGTAACAATTTACATGGTTACTAAAGTTACTTATAAATGTCTACCTTTTCCCTACTAAATTACTGAGTAACTAGTCCTGAAAGATTACTGGAACTGTGTTTAAAGCTCTACTTTACTTTATATTTTAACTTAGGTTAGATCTTTGATGCCAAGAGCAACTAACTACACTTTTCCACTTTTTTCCAAAGAACTTCATGAGTTTGGTGTATCGTGTGGTTGGTTCTCAGGTTATAAGGCCGTGGTTGGAGTTTGAAAACTCTTGACGTTTCTGCGGCGGACATCTTCAGAAGAAAATCTTCTAAAATTTTTTAGTGCTCCGGCCGTGAAAGCCTTCACATCTACTTAATGAGTTTATTCAGATGTATCTTTAATAATTGCTTACTATCAATGTCTTTTGAGAATGCAGGTAAGTGTCGTTTCAAACTTTAATAATACCTCCAAAAAGGCTAGATTCGTCTATTGGGTACAAAAAAACAGCGCTGTCTTCGGTTTCAATTGTCCAAATACGTAATGTCCGAAGATGTGATTGTAATTGATAATGCGGTTGACTTTTTTTTTTTTAATTATTGCTGTGCCGACACTAAAATCTTAAATAATATTATTTTATTATTAAATCTTTTCTGTCTTATAAATTTCCAATTACTTTATGATAATTAACTTCTATGACTGGATAGCTAAGTAGTATAACATGAGCTCTAGTTCTAACAACCATTACTGGGTAAATAGTAAAACTTTCTTGGCGGATCTAAATTCTTATCTTTATGGATCTTTTATATTGATACTACCATGATAACCATACCGTATATTTTTTATTAAACACTTATTTACAAGAGTTTAAATTCCGTACTTGCCTGCATCGATGAGCCGTGGCTATGGGTACTTCTTTGTGAGTATTCTTCTCCATTTGATAAATTCTTAAGGGCTTTTAAACATTAATTTTTAATCTAACATGAATTTGTTGGATTTTTTAACTTGTTTCTGTATGATTCAATACTTCATCCTCATTTACGTTAATTAAGTAGTATTCTGAAACGTCTTCATTCAATGAATTGATAACACCTTTCTTTCATTAGTTGTTCCAGAGCGATGTTCTACTTATTCTGAGCTAATCACTCTCTCTAATTCTTTTTAGATCTTATATAACATATTTTCTACTGCAATTCTTTTGGCTCCCTAACTACGTGCTAAACGTTCTATTTTCTTTAACTATGAATTGAGAAATTGGTCCTGCTTCAACAACTTTGATCAATGGAGAATATTTTTAGAAATTCAGAAATGTAATTCTAATCAACTGCAAACTTATACCCGAAAAATAGCTTCAACTTAGAAATGTGTCTATTATATTTAATAACTTTAAATTGATTATGTTAAGTTTTTGGAAGAGTTCCGTTCCCGGCAGAAGTTGAACGATAACAGATTATTAACTAAGTTTGGTTTGTTTACACTAACAATTAACGATGTTACTTATAACTTACTACAATGACATTCAAAATTACATATGTATATAAAATTAGTATAAGAAGAAGTTGAACTAGTAAATCAATTTAAATATATAGGCGTGGTTATAGAAACAGAACTAAATGACAGAATTGAAACTAACGCAAAATTCTCTACAAAAACAAAGATTTAACAAAAACCTATACAAAAATTAGTATTTAAAATTCGTTGATTGCACCAACACTTATATATAGCTCTAAATGTACATTAACAAAATATAAAGAAGAAAAATAGCAAAAAAGAAATCAAAACTTCCAGAAAAAGAACAGAATTTAAATTAGTAGATAAAAATAAATAAGCATAAACTACTGAAGAGTAAATTAATAAAAAGATTGATAACATTCCATTACATACGTTACTGCCTCAAAGGATGGTTGAAACTAGTCGCAAATTTGTAAATTTCTTAATAAATCTTAGATTTAAGCTTAATCGATTTGAAAAACATTTGTTATGTGATTTACTTCTTCCTTAGCATGGACCCTGATACCTTATCCGATGTCGGGTTATTCGTTGATGTTTTTGTTATCCATATTTTCTATTTCTTCCGGTCTCTGGCACATTATTTTATTTTGTTTAATGCTTCGTTGAAACCAGTCATTTAATGGTCCAGACACAGCGAAGAATTCAACTCACTTCAATGTGGATCAATGCGGTGCCATCAAATCTCGTCCAACAATACTGAAATGCTATGACAACTCCAAAACGAGAGGAACCGTGAGACCTGGGGCAGCTCGGGGAGGTGATCGGGTCATTAGAACATTAGAAAACATCAAAAAAGCTCGACAGGCTGTGGAGGACAGGTCTCGCCGTTTAGGGGTACAACACGCTCGCGCTTTACGCATATTAAACAGGTCAATTTTATACTTACAAAATTATGGTAATTTAAGAATTGAAGAAAAATTACTATGTACGGCGGTTTACGTTTGTAAAAACTATTCTAGAATCCTTAGAAAATGGCTGTATCCTGATAACGAGTGCTCAGGCTCATTTTCATTTATCGGGTGCTGTAAATAAACAAAATTGCCGGTACTGGTCAGCAAATAGTCCACAGGAATTCCGTCAAATACTTCTACATAGTAAGAGAGTAACTGTGTGGTACGGAACAGTCCGATTTGGCATAATTGGACCATACTTTTTCCGAGACGCACTGTGACGGCCAACTCACAGCGTACTTCGCAATGTTGCACAAATTATTTATTTCTAAATTGAGAAATCATCGGATTTCTCTCGATGGGGTTCGGTTTCAACAGGATGCAGCTACTTGCCATACCTCATAGTCGAGGCAAATTAGAAACGAAAACGCTAAAATCTCTAAATTCTCTCTGAGTACACGTATCAAAATGTTCCAGGGCCCATTAGATTCGGAAAAGCCTTAGAAAAAATGTTATGCCTTTTTTTTGTTATAGTGCGAAAGTGCATTTATGCACGCAGCAAATGCATTTATTTGACGCATTTTTTGCAGACCCTAAAAATATTATATTGCTCGCTTAATATTAGCTAAAATTTTTGGTGTCGCTTATCACGAATATGATGCTTAGAAAGTGCCTCGATGCACTTGGGTGGCATAATCCTGAGTCTGGGGGCGATTTTGGAGAATCATTTTAAGTTTGTTTGTTTTTCGAGTTTAAACTGTCTGAATAGAGGTCTTTAAGGTCTACGATAACAAATATAATGTTTAAAAAGTGCCCCAATGTATTTGGGAAGAGCATAATCCTGGGAAGTGGGGGGTGATTTTGGGAAAAACCTCAAATTTGTTTGTTTTTCGAGTTTAAACTGTTTATATAAGGGTTTTTAGGGTCGCTGATCACGAATATGATGCTTAAAAAGTGCCCTGATGCACTTGACGGGACAGAATCCTGAATCGTACAAAGTTGTTTGTTTTTCAGATTAAACTGTCTATATAAAGGTTTTTGAGGTCGCTAATAACGATTTTGATTCTCAAATTAAGTTCCAATCCATCAAAGTGAGAAAATGCCCTAGAGAGCTTTGTGGAAAGGATACCCTAGGGCACTAGGGTACGAGTAGTACATTTTTTCATTTGAATATGATTCGATTTTTTGTTCAAATAGTATTACGAAAAAAATTGGTTGCACAGAGACAATTACATCAGAGTGGTTACTTATCAACAGTATTAAATAAGTAGGGTTTTCATACTTGATTAAGGTTTACAGACGTTCTTTTTTCAATAAAAAAGAAAATTGCGTTTTAGTGTATGTGAGTTTCGGTTAAAAATGTTCGGTGAGGTGTTGGATAATCGGGAAACCAGGAGTCATCAGTTTGCGATTCAGCACACGGTAGATATTTGCAACAATGTAAAAAAAAATGTCACAAAAATTGCCATTTTCCTTGAAAATTTGCATATGCAAGTTTTACATTATCGCAAATACCTAACGTGTGCTGAATCGGAAACTGCCAAATTTGAGGTTTTTGATTAGCCGACACTTCAACGAAAATTTGGAGCCCAACTACAAAGTAGTAGGTTTCAGGGTAGCCTCAACTTCTGCAAAATTGGCTAAAACGCACTGAAACAGAATTTGCCGACTTTAAGTTTGCCGGATATGTTAGTTCCTATATAACGTGAAGAAATCAAATTCAGCATGGTAGTCGACCGTGAGAATTTCGCAGCTTTCCTGGAAAATCTCCGGAAAATACTGAAAAATTGGGCCCCTTTTTGTTTTCAATTTAAAAGATAAAATTTTTCAAGGTTTTTATGGGTTTTAAGTTTCTAAAATATAAATCAAGCTTTTCAAGGTTCTTGAAGGTATCAAGGTGACCACCCTGTCAATTCAAAATCTTAGTTCCATTCCCACCGCTAGGAGGGGTTTCACAGCTTTGGAGTTTCTTTCAAGTAACACTTGCTATATAGTGCATGATATATCTTATAAAATTTTGTGATTATCAAGAAATAACCAACTTTTAAAGATCGGGAATAAAGCGAAAGAATATTTCCTGAACCCAACTAAAGCCTGTAAAAGTGAAAGGCTAAGAACCCATGTAAAGTTCAAATGTGGAGATTTTTTATCACGATTTATTTTTTTACTTAAAATAGAACCTTGGAAACCGTTTTAAACCTTGAGAAAACCTTCAAACCCCTATTTATTTAATACTGTTGATAAATGGCCACTCTGATAGGGTTATATGTGCAAAAAAAAATTTTCGTAATAATATCTGGAAAAAAATGTTTTTGAAAATAAATTTAATTAAAATTGAATCATATTCAAATGAAAAATGCCCTACCCATACGCTGGTGCCTCAGGTTATTCTTTCCCCAAAGCATTTTTTCACTTTGGTGCATTGGTACTTAATTTGAGAATCAAAATAATTTTCAGCGACACCAAAAACCCTTATATAGACAGTTTAATATCAAAAACAAACAACTTTGAGTTGATACCCAAAAATTGCTCCTAGTCCCAGGATTCTGTCCCTCCAAGTGGATCGGGGCACGTTTTCAGCATTATATTTTTGTAATCAGCAGCCCCAAAAACCTTTATATAAACAGTTTAAATTCGAAAAACACAAATTTGAGGTAATTTCCCAAAATCGGCCCTATCCTCAGGTTTATGCTTTCCCTCAAGTGCATCGGGGCACTTTCCTATTCATGGTCAGCAACACCAAAATCCCCCATATTAAGCGAGCAATAAAATATTCTTAAGAGTATGCAGAAAATGCATCAAATAAATGCATTTTTTGCGTACACAATGCACTTTCGCATTATAACAAAAAATATGTGGTAACATTTTTTCTGAGGCTTTTCCAAATCGAATGCGCTCTGGAACGTCCCGATACTTGTACTCAGAAAAAATTTAGAGATTTTTACTAATTTGTCTCGACTATCAAAAGGATCGGTGGCTTTTTTAAGGGAACATTTTTAGGGTGCCTCATTTCATTGGGAGGTGTGGAGTAGCTCTCTCAATCACCGAATCTTTCATCGTATGAATATTTCTTTTGGAGCCACCTGAAAGCTCAAGTTTACATTGAAAAACTACTTTTTCGGAAGCCATAACTAAAAAAATTCGAGCAGTTTTTAACGGCCTACGCAATAATTAAGGATAAACCTCTACTGAGTGACAAAAAAGTGTAATGCAAAACTCGGCTTTATATTCTTGCAGAGAAGATTTATTGTTTACTTCCCAAGATCTGAGATTTCTTTCCACTTATAAGAGTTGCGCATCAGGTTTCAAACGTGCAGTGCTGAATTCCTCTACTGAATGTTAAATGGCCGCTTTCTAGGAATATCAATCAACCCACGTTCTGTCTAAAATTAGGTTTTGAAGGTGGAGGAGAATATCTTAATATTTTTTTATTTACGAATCACTTATTCAGAGAACGCTGCCTGCACTTTGCAACAAAGAAAATTTTAGTGCAGCGCTTAAAGAAAACATGATTGCTGTAAGCAGTCTATTGCTAAATGAAATACAATTTAGTTTTAAAGACGATGTAAGCTAAAAATTATTTCCAACAAAGAATTTTATGCAGTCATTTTAAAAAAATAATCAAATTTAATTGTTGTATTAATAGTTAGATGAGGCATATCGCATATTAGTACAAAAATACCGACACGAAACGTGATTTTTATTTAATTTTTTCTAATAAGAAGAAAGCAACTAAAAATTTTTTTTGAAAATATTTATTAATAAAGTATTTAACAAAAAGCATTCTAATTAAGCACGACAAAAAATTGAATTATATAAATATAAATTGTGAAACAAATAAATAGTTAACATATTTTTTAATTGCCTACCTAAATTTAGCATATACATTCATACCTAGATGTTTCGCGGTGTTATCATACGAGGGGTTACCCGCAAAAAGATATTTTTGGCGTCCTAGGCTGATAATTTTTCACTCGCCTTTCCTCAAATTTTTGCAAGGTGGGAACGTGGATCAATTTATTTAAAATGGCAACAGTGGGAGACCTTACGAAAATAAGATATGCCGAAGATAGGCAACCAAACGTATGCACAGAGCTCAGCCACGCTACATTTCGTATCAGCTGGCTCGGTTTACTTTCTGTTCAATTGTATAGTAAAAACGGTAATTGTTCGGTCCTACGATACGTCAAGTTGATACGGAGAGATTTATTTCCATTTAATTTTATGCTCGGTTTTCGCCCATGCATGAACTCTATCTATCGCCTTTTATAAGTTGTTATTGGTTCGAACTCTTCAGTCCCAGTTGCAAAAATACATGTATCATTTACAAATTTAAGGATCTGTTTGTGTTACGTCGTACAGTAAGTACAATATGGAATCCATAATACTGCCTTGTGGCACACTAGTTTTGATGGATCTTAACTCAGAGTAAGCGTCCTTTTGTTAAATGCGAAAACGTGTATGCCAGTGTAAGATTCCAGTAACAGGCTGTAGTATTTAGGTAGCCATTGATCCATCTTTAATTCCAATCCGGAGTACCAAATACTTGTACTAGGTCAAAAAATGTACCCAAAAATCTTCTTTTTATGAAGCACTTTTCAATTGCGTTGGTGATTCGATGAACCGCGTCTAAAGTCGCATGTTTACTTTTAAATCCGAATGGATGGTTCGGAATGATTTTTTTATTAATAATAGTCCTCAATTCTTCAGTACAACTTCTCATACAATTTAGTGATAACTAATAGCACTCTATAAGATATTATATCATTCGCTGATTTTTTTGAGTTTAGGAATCACAGTAACCTCTGCAATCTTATAGCATAGTACTACATGCTTAAGCTGGAATTCAGCGTTAATTAAATTGGTAGATTTTGCAATATCTTTCCTGAATAACTGCTTTGGGACTTCTTCATAATTAAACCGTATCTTAGGTTTCCTTTGCTCTCCATTACTAAGTCCTTTAAAAGAGTAAATTCTATATTTGCACCACCTGCACATAAAATTTGCTTTTCTTGGTTGCTCCTAGCTCACACTTCTTAGTAGTGAGACACGCAATATTGGTTTTGTAATTTTCTTCGGGGCTCTCCATAATAAGTAATTAGCGTCATTTCATACGCAACCTTGCTAAGATACTTCTTGAAGATCTTGTTTTTTATCTCCTTAATTAACTATTACAGCAGCTGGTTTAGCCTAGTCTTATTTCTTGGCTCTCTTGTCTAATCCCAACACTTTCTTGTCTTTTGTTTTTAGAAACAAATTCTTTAACCTTTATTGTATAGTTATCAAATAAAGAATGAGGGGAGCGCCATTCTTTATTTGATCATTATAGTACTGACCCATCTGTTTGCTGTATGTCGTCAATGCAAATTTTTAGCCTTTAAATTTAATTTTTTAGGAGTTATAAGTTTGATGTCAAACTGGATTTTATCAGACAAATCCAATCTAAAACTATCCCGATTAGTTGTGCTGTTTGTTACAAATGGCAGCTCTTCTTTAATTATGATCTGGTCGCTCAATATTATAACTACCAAAAAATGATAGGTCGCGAATTCTAATCCTTCTTCAACTTTAACATGTCTACAAGGAATCTTACTAGTGGCGAAGAAACCGAGGTCTAGAATATTGTTAATATCTCTAATTAGTCTTGATCACCAATAAGTATATATTTTGTCGAAGTTTCTCCAATATAGAAATTTCTGTCCAAGTTGTCTTAGGAATTAAATTTTTTGAGCACATATCTAAAGGCAATAGATAGCAGTAACTTTGATATTATTATTAATATAATATTATATTATATTATATATATATATATATATATATATATATATATATATATATATATATTAGTTGTATATAACAACTTAGTTCATGGGATGAATCGCGTCTATTTTGGGTAAATTCTCGACGTTTCGGCATCGGCTTTGATGCCATTTTCAAGAGATTACCTCTTCACTCTGGGTCTCAATCTGCCTACTCCCCAAGGAGAGCTATGAGTCTTTGAATAAGACTGACCTTTTGTGTGACCTGCTTAATCTTTTATAGGGCTGGAAGTGAAAGTTTGTTTAGCTGGAAATGCGTTGGGTTGGGGAAAGTTTGTAGGATTAAGGGGGCAATAAGGGACTTCCACATGACAGGCAAACGTTGGCTGTCATCTCTTGTATTGAGGCATTGTGGGCGTTTTTCTATTTCAATTGCCTCACGTACTATTCTGCTGGTAAAATGGGAAATGGGGGCAATTGTTTTAGCCCCAGAAAAATTAATTTTGTGGCCTATTTCTTTGCTGTGTTTGGCAAGTGCCGAACCATTATCGCTTTTCCGTACGGCCAGAGAATGCTCATATATTCGGCTAGATATATGCCGATTTGTTTGACCTATGTAGGTCCTTTGGCAGTCTCCACAAGGTATTTCATACACTCCTTGAGATTCATTGGGGCAGGGATCCTTTGCTGAGCGAATAAGCCCAGATATTTGGTTGTTGGTCGTAAAGTCCGTGCGGATATTTTGCCGCATTAGTATGCGGCTTATTCTATCGGTCTCAGCGGGGTTGCTAGATCCCCAACTGAGCGCCTCCCCAGGTGGCGGCTAGGGGGACGCCTGCTAGATATAGCGGGTACCGGGGAAATAAAATACTCGGGGCGGACCTAAACTAGCAACAACAATGGCACTGATAACGCGGGTATAAGCGGTTTCCCTCAGCAGCCAACGGTCTGACAAGAGCGGATGAGTAACTGAGGTCAGGGCACTCTCTTATCCCAGGGGAGAGAAATCGCCCCTAAAGGCAGAAGAACCAAACAGGTCAATGGCAGGGGAATGCAGAAGGCAAGGGGAAACCACTGCATTAAAGATCCACAAGGATTTCCCTAGTACAATCATCATGGCAAAGTTCAAATCGAAATTTTCCGGAGTTAATAGTCTCCCAATCGGATCTCCGGGGAGACAGTTTTAATGAAGCTAACAAGTTAAACAACATAAACAAGAGAAGAAAAAGAACATCCTTAAAATCGGAACGTGGAATGTAACCGGTATGTACGAACCAGGTAAAGCCCACAATGTAGCGCAAGAGATGAACAGAATGGATATAGATGTTCTGGGCATCAGTGAAACAAGATGGACAAAGGAATGAAGATGTCAAATTGGTAGCCAACATATAATTTACTACTCAGGTAGTAAGGACAATCAGCACAGACACGGAGTGGCAATCATGCTAAGGAAACACTTGTCCAACTCAGTCATAAACTTTATTCCATTCTCTGAACGTGTGATGCTATTACAGATAAAATTAGAACACAGGACACTAAATTTAATACAGGTTTATGCACCCACGGCGGACAAAGAGGACGAACAAATAGAAATATTCTATGAAGAAATCGACGATGCCATTAAGCAGACAAAAAGTAGAGATATTATAGTTCTATTAGGCGACTTTAACGCCAAGGTTGGGACAGGCAGGGTGCAAAACGTTGTTGGAGATTATGTCTTAAGGGAACGAAATGAAAGGGCCACCGACTTATTCAGTTCTGTCAAGAGCATGAAATGGTGATTACCAATACTTTATACAAATTACCGCCAAGAAGATTGTATACTTGGGTATCACCTCAAGACAATAAGGAAAAAATTGTCCGTAACCAGATAGATTATCTACTAATTGACAACAGATACAAAAATAGTATAAAATCAATAAAGACATACCCAGGCGCAGACGTGAACTCAAATCATAATCCTATAATTGCAAAATGGAAGTTCGGCTTAAAAATTGCCAGCAACATCAGTTCATACTGTATTGACTATAAGTGCCTAGAAAATGAGGCGTACAAGGAAAAAGTGAAAAGGATATCGATAGAAATCTGAAAAGCAGAAGAACTTCTCCAGATGATATCAACCTAAATTGGCTGTCATTCAAATCTTCTTTAGTAACACCAACAGAAAAACATTTACAGAAAAAGAAAAGAAATAAAATAAGGGATGGATGACAGAAGAAATCTTGGCACTTATGGACAAACGAAGACATAACAAAAACAATAAGAACGAATACAAAACACACAAAAGAAATTCGCTATAAAATTCGACAGGCCAAGGAAGCTTGGTTTACAAAAAATGCGAAGAGATCGAAAACTAGAAAAGATCACGACGCACATAATGTTCATAAAAGATAAGGGAAGCAACAAGACTTACAAGAAAACAGGAAACCATGTATTTATTAGACGAAAATGGGAAAATAATAGCAGATGTTGAGAGAAAAATAAAATTGTGGAAGGAGTATATAGAAAAACTATTTCAAGACAATCGGGTGAAAGACGAAGGCAAGATAGAAGAAAGTGGCCCTGATATAACTGTAGAAGAAATAAAATATGCCATAAAAAATACGAAAACCGGAAAAGCACCTGGACCATACAATCTCCCAAGTGAAATTCTTAAGTTGCTAGAAGAAGAACATATTAATACGCTACAAGAATTATTCAACAGTATATACACAACTGGCATTATTCCGGAAGAATGGTTGATCTCCACATTTGTAGCCATTCCAAAAAAGAATAACGCCCGACACTGCAACGAGTATAGGACAATTAGCCTTATGTGTCACACACTAAAAGTATTTCTTAAAATTATCCACCACAGATTATATAGAAAACTAGAGGAGCACATAGGGAACACACAATTCGGGTTTAGGAAGGGACTGGGAACGAGAGAAGCACTTATGGCATATAATATATTAATCCAGCGGTTTCTTGACATGAACCAAGACGTCTTTGTCTGCTTTATAGATTACAATAAAGCATTTGACAAAGTAAAACATGACATCCCAATGAAATTGCTGAAAAATAAGAATATAGATACAAGAGACCTCAGAATTATTACCAATCTTTACTACAATCAAAAAGCGACAATACGTATAGAAAACCGAACATCAGAAGAAATCGAGATCAAACGAGGGGTCAGACAAGGGTGCGTCCTATCACCAGTTCTATTTAACTTCTATTCAGAACATGTAATAAACGAAGTATTACAAAATGAAGCGGTGGGCGTGGGAGTTAATGGAATTGCAATCAATAACATCAGATATGCGGGTGATACCATCATAATCACAGAATCCCTCGAAGACCTGGAAAGAGTAATGAGAAGAATCGCGGTGGTTAGTGACGAAATGGGACTAAGCCTAAACACAAAGAAAACAAAATTCATGATTATCTCTAAAAGAAACTACTATAACGTTAACTTAAATATTCAAGGAGAGCAGATTGAAAGAGTAAAGAAATACAGATATTTAGGCACTGTAGTCAACGATAAAAATGATAATACCAGCGAAATAACCTCTAGGATAGAACAAGCAAGAAATGTATTCTTAAATATGAGAAATGTCCTATGCAGCAAAGACCTCCCTAACACTTAAATTACGAATAGTAAATGTTATGTTCACTCCACACTTTTATATGGAATGGAAGCATGGACATTGAACAAACATCTTATGAAAAAATTAGAAGCATTAGAGATGTGGACATATAGGAGAATTCTGAGAATCTCATGGGTCGAAAAAATAAGGAATACGGATGTCTTAAACAGAGTGAATAAACAGGAAACGGAAATATTGGATGAAATTAAACGGCGCAAACTTCAATATTTGGGACACGTGATGCGGGGGGAACATTATTATCTGTTGCAACTTATCATGCAGGGAAAAATCAAGGGCAAACGTAGTGTGGGAAGAAGAAGGATGTCGTGGCTGCGCAATCTTAGAGAATGGTATAACTGTAGCTCCAATCAACTCTTTAGAGAAGCAGTTTCAAAAGTGCAAATTGCTAGGATGATTTCCAAACTCCGTAGCGGAGATGGAACATAAAGTGAGTATTCTATCGGTGATGCCTCTGATGTAAGGTAGGAATGCTTTTTGTTGGTCAGGAGGGTTTTGGGATTGAGAGTTAGTGTTTTTATTTATATTTTTGATTACGTTAGTCAAGGAATATCCATTTTTCAGTAGGGTGGTCGTAATGGATTTGATTTCTGTTTGGCGATTTTTCGTATCGGAAAGTTTGATGGATCTGGTTATGAGGGATTTTGCAACCGAATGGATTTGGGCAGGGTGGTGATGGGATTTGGCATTTAGGTAGCGGTTAGTGTGAGTGGATTTTCTGTAGACAGTATAATAAAAGCTGTCATTAGAAGGATTTCTCGTTATGAGAGTATCTAGGAAAGGAAGGGAATTGTTATGTTCAGTTTCCATGGTAAATTTGATATTGATGTGGATTTGGTTGAAGTGGGAAAGGAGTTCTGGAAGGGTATCATGCCCATGAGGCCAGATAACAGAAGTGTCATCGACATATCGTAACGAGAAGGTAGGTTTAAGGTGAAAGGAAGCAAGGGTTTTGTTTCAAAATCGGCCATAAAAAGGTTAGCAATGACAAGTGAAAGTGGGGAACCCATGGAAGCACCTTTAGTTTGGCGGTAAAATTTATTTTGTAATGTAAAGTAATTATTGGATAGGCAATGGTTTATTAGGGAGAGGATATTGTTATTTATATTATACGTTGACTTTAATAACTGTAGGGTATCAGGAATTGGGATGTTTGTAAACAAAGAAATGACATCAAAGCTTACCATGATGTCACCTTTGCGTATAGGGAAGGTTTTCAGTATTTCTAGGAAATGATAGGAGTTTCGTATGTAGGATGATGCCTGCTCTGTGAGAGGTTGTAGAGTCTTGGCAAGGTATTTGACTAGGTTGTGGGTGGGAGAACCGAACCCACTAACTATAGGGCGTAAAGGAATGATCTCTTTGTGAATTTGTGGGAGACCACACAATTTGGGAATTCTGGAAGATTTTTCTCGGGATATGAGGAGTTTCTTGGTATCGGATGATAGGTTGGAGTTAGTAATAAGGGTTTTGGTTTTCTTTTCGAGGTAGGTAGTGGGATTATTAGGTTCATGACGATAATCAGAGGATTTAAGTAAATTGTGTATCTTACCTATATATATATATATATTATTATAATAATAATTATTATTATTTAGCCGTATGTATTCTTTTGTCGGGCAAAGGCCTTATCCATCTGTTTTCATAGAGATTTACTTTTTGTTTCTATCATCCATCAGTTGTGTTAATGATTTTTCTTCCTATCTTTGCGCCTATCTTTTTAATTGTAAAATTTCTACCTGGCCATCCCAATTCCATTTTAATTGTTTACATATCATCACAATGTCTTTGGTTCCCATTTTATTTCTTATTTCTTGAACTCTCATTCTATCACTTAGTTTTAAATTTAACATAGATCCTTCTATTTTATTTTGTGTAACACTTAGTTTTTGACATGGCTTTCTGTTTAAAACTCATTTTTGAGCACCATATGTCATAGATGGTATCACACTTATTAAAAATACTTTTTTAAGTTTTAGAGATGACACCATTTTTTAGAAAACATTTCCAAACGTGTCTGTTCTGCTATTTACTTTATGTTAGGTAGGTAACTTCTTTTGCGTCTTTTACTTTTTTGGTGCCCAACATTATGTCCTTTAATAATCTATTTCATACTAAATCGCTTTTTCCAAACTTCTAGATTCGCCTTTGCGCTTTCCTTGCTTAACTCTACCAGCATTATCTTTAACGATGCGTTACTTTCCGATGCCAAGATTACATCATCGGCAAATCTTAAGTTTGCTAACTTTCTACCTCTTATCTCAGTGCCATATCTTTTCTATTTCAAGTTTCAAAAAATTTGCTCTAAAGTGGCCGTAATCAGGTTTGAGTGTAAAGGATCCCTTTGTTTTATGCCCCATTCAATTTTGAAGTCCTCTCTGTTTATTTAACTAATTGAACTATCAAATGCATTAAAAAAATCCACAGTATCCAGATGTAATGGTTTGTTATATTCTTGCCACTATTGACAAGGGTTTTTCTTTCATTGTTTTTCTAGTTTTCTAAATTTTTTTTCCTATTATTGTTAATCTTATCATTCTATTGTAGTTAGTTTTAATTGATTTATTACTTCTGTTTTGGTGTTAATAGAAAATATAATTTATTTTTGTGTTCTTCATTCGGTAACTTTCTTGTCCATTTTCCTCCTTCGTTTCTTAAAGAAAGTACAGATTATGAATAGTCTGATCCTTATTTTTTTTTTTTTTTTTTTTATTAGAGTTATTACAACTAGTCTTAAAGACTAACCAGCAATTTTGTTATAACTTAAATTAACTAGTGAACTATATGAGATTTTACCCAACGATTGTCCTCTCAGTTCTAGTAATCTGGCACACACGTTATTTTCACATATTCTCACTTTTACTCTGCTTTTGCACTGTTACACTCTCACACTAACTCAAATGGTTTTATCCTTTTAAGTCTTCTTTCTAGTTGCTCAGTGTCGAGGAGTTGTAGAACCTCTATATTCACGTGTTCGTGTAACCTGTATTCGTGTTTCTGAGCTATAGTTTTGATTTCTTCAGACACAGTTTTTATCCTTAGGTCCCTATGAATATCACTGTTTCTGACGTACCAGGCGCATTAATAATGTTCCTTAGCACTTTATTTTGAAAGACTTGGATCGTGTTGATATTGCTTTTACTGGCGCATCCCCACATTTGACAGCCATACGTCCATACGGGTTTTAGTATCTGTTTGTAAAGTAGTAATTTGTTGTAAGTTGACAGCTGGGACTTTCTTCCCAACAACCAGTGCATCTTCTTATACTTAATATTTAATTCTTCTTTTTCTTCTTAATGTGTTCCTTCCAACGTAGTTTTACATCCAGGTTCATTCCAAGGTATTTTGCTGTATTAGCGTGTGGTAATATGCTACTGTTTAGTATGACTGGTAGGTATTCATCTCTCTTGTTCGTGAAGTTGATATGCACGGATTTGGTTTCATTTAACTTTATTCTCCATCTGTTTGTCCATACTTCTATTTCATTTATGATTTGCTGTAGTGCTTCGCTTGTTTGTTCAGTGTTTTTCCCTACTGCTAGTATAGCGGTATCGTCCGCAAAAGTGGCTGTAGTTGTTCGTTCGCTGGTGGGCACGTCGTTGGTATACAGAAGGTATAGTGTTGGCCCCAGGACACTGCCCTGTGGTACCCTGCTTTAATTTCGCATAAATCAGAATACTTATCTCCTTGTTTGATCCTAAAATCTATCACTGAGATTTGATTTTAGTAGTTCAGAATGTTGTTTAGGCAATACTTTACGTAGTTTATAGTTCAATCCTTCATGCCACACTTTATCGAACGCCTGTGAGACATCTAGGAATATTGCTGAGCATACCTTTTTCTCTTCCAGGCTTTTTCAATTATATTAGTTATTCTGTGAACTTGGTCTATTGTGGAATGTTGATTTCTAAACCAAATTGATGTATGGGTATCAGTTCTTTTCTTTCTATTATTGGCTGGAGTCGCTTTAGAAATAGCTTTTCAAATAATTTTGAGACTATTGGCAGAAGTGAAATAGGCCTATATGATGTCATTTCATTTGGGGTTTCCCAGGCTTTTGAATCATTATTATTTCAACCACTTTCCAGACGCTTGGCACATATTTTAGTCTAAACACTGCATTTATTAAATTTGTTAATTTAACTATTGCTTTTTTGGTAGCTGCTTCAAATCATTCCTGTAATTAGATCAAATCCAGGAGATTTCTTTGGATTTATATTATTTTTAATTTCTTTTGTTACTTCTTGTGGGGTCACGTATCGTATTTCTTCTTCTTCTGTTCTGTTTTCTTCTTGACTTGCTTCGTTTTGCATTTGTTGTTCGTTAGGTTGGAATATATTTTCTAAGTATTTTGCAAAAGTGTCTGCTTTTGCTTGTTATTCCTTGCCCATCCATTTTCAGTTCTTAATGGTGGTATTTGGATTATGGGTCGTTTGATTTTCCTAGTTGCCCTCCATACGGAATAGTCGGCATCTTTATCGTTTGAAAGGTACCTGAGGTAAGTATTCACAGATTCGTTTTTATTTCTTTTAATTCTTCTTAACTATTGCGTGAGTTGATTTAGCTTAGTTTTATCTGCCGGTGCTTTGGTTTGCTGCCATTTTTCCTGGCTCTTCTTTTTCGACCACTAACTCTTTAATTTCTTTAGGATAGTTGATACCTATTGTTTTCCTCTTTATCTCTGGCGTGTTATTCCACGCAGCTTGCTGGATATCTATAATAAATTTTCTGTTTCCTGGTCTAGTTGTTCTTTATTCACAAGGTACGTTGAGGTGGATTCTATTGCATAATTCTTCTTTAAAGGCTTCCCAATCTGTGTATTTATTACACAATGTTGGGTTCACTGTTTCTTGATTAGGTTTCGTTTAATGTTAATATAATTGGGAATGGTCAGAACTTAAATCAAAATTCTTTCCATGTCCACAAAATTTATAGCAATTTTCCTGGAGATAAAGAGGTCGATCAAGTCAGGAATTTTATTTTCATCTGCGGGCCAGTAGGTGGGTTTACCCGTGGAGTGGAAATTACAATTCATTCTAGTTGCTGCTTCGTACAACTCTTTTCTTTTAGTTGTGGTTAGTCGCGAACCCCATAGTATATTTTTCTCCTAGACTTTGAAACAATCTAGAGTAGTCGTCTTTTTTCATGTTGTACCTTGGAGGACAGTAAACTGCTGCAACTGTAATTTTTTGTCCTCCTACTTTTATATTTATGGCAGTGGCCTGTATTTCTTCTGTTTCGTATTTATCCCATTGATCCTTATTGCAAAACTTATTACTTCTGTCTCTTTGTAATTTTTTATAACGCACCGAATCGACCAATGGAATTTCCATATTCGTTTATATGTTACCCAATTTTACTGTTAAAGTCCCCTACCAACACAATTATGCTTTTTTGACTCCTTGCTTCTAATTCTTTCTCCACTTTATCGTAAATTTTTTCTAAATCCTCCATAATCCGACTTTGGTAAGCATATATATTTGTATTATCGTCAGTTTTTCTTTTCCGTTTAATTTTATTGTTAGGACTGCTATGTCTGAGTACTCTTCTATCTCTTCTATTCTTTTAATAATTTTACTTTTTATATAAAAGTTAATCCATTGCATGCTTGTATTTCACCCATGGCGTACAATCCGTTATTTCTTTGTAATATATCATTACTTACTATCCTTGCTTCTGATACCCCATCGTAAGATAAATTTTGTAAAACCTGTTGCATTTCCACTAATGTCTTCTTCGTTTTCAGTGTTATTATATGTAAAATTTATATATTTTAATTTCTGGGTTTTGATTACTTTGTTATTTGGTTTAGTTTTCATTTTAATTTAAATGGTAGATGGGGAGTTCAATAATTCACTTTCTAGATGACCAGTCTACTGGGAAATGTTTTATAGTATTTTCTTTTTAACAAAAAATCTGCATCTGCACTCATTGAAGACTCTGTTAACCTAGGAACTAAAACCAGATGATCGTTTGAAACGTCGAATCTGGTGCCAGACAATCAAGGAGTTAACGACGATTTCGCTAACAAAATCATCAACGATAAGGCGCATTTTTACCTTAGTGGATATGTCAATAGACAAAAGTGTCTCATATGGGTTATAGAATATCCTCGGGTCATTCAAAAAAGACATGCATATCCAAAAAATAATGGAGTGTGGATTTATGCTGGTGAAGTGATTGGATTGTTTTTTTTTGAAAATGATAGTGGAAACGCAATAACTATCAATAATAAATGTATTGTTGGGATGATAGTAGATTTTTGATGAACTCATTTAAACAGTATGGATTTGGATAATCCGGGCTATCTGTCATACGGCGCGTGAAACAATCCAATTGGAGCAAAAATTTAAACAAAATAGTGCGGCCTCACACCGTACCTTTTTTTCATTGAGGATTTATGAAGACCAACAATTTTGATACTAAAATAAAAAGGATCTTTAAATTAGAAGCAAAAATTTAAAGAGTTACTCATGAAATCGTGTCACAGAATTTTGTCAAAAGAATTTGGGAGTGTTAAAACAGCCGTGGATAATACTTGCAAAATATCCTACTTCATATTTAATGACAATATTTACATTGTCGCAACTTTGTCAAATAATAAATAAAATTTTTCTAAAATTAAATCCTACGTTTACTTTGGGACACCCTTTAGTAACTGATTGCCACTGAAGACATTTGCATTTTTTCGGTTTATTTAGCTGTGGCTTCGTAATGTTTGATACTGTTCTTTATAATCTTTATATTTACTGCATTTCCTCCTCATACATTGTTGGACGAATGAATATTATGATACGATAGTAGTTCTTGAGTTATAAATAACTCTCACTGGTAAAATGAGTTTCTGATATCAAGCAAATATCTATTTTATGAATAATTGTAGTTTATTTATGCGCTGCAACAGTCTATTAACATTTCAGGTCAGGAGCCATTTGCTTGTTGCTTTCGATTTTTTTATTGTCGGCTTCCAGTTAGATAGTCTACTTGAAACGTCTTTGTTAAGCTTTTTTGTTTTTTCTCTTGTTCATCAAGTCGGGCTATGATGTTACCAAACATTTCTTCAACTGAGAGGCCGTTATCTTACTGCGTTGGTTTCTGGTTTTTTACATTATTTATTTAACATCCTGTATTGAGACGCAGTCTCTCTGGTACTTCACAGCTCTATAATTGACAGTGTGCTCTTTCTTGCAAGTACCGCAAACAAGTTTAAAGATTTACCTCTCGGCTTGCTGTCCAAAGTTTCAGAATCAACAAAAAGCCGACGGATGAAACCGATGATTGAATAAATACTTTCGCGAGCCGTTTTTTGACATTATTGTCGGTCATTGGAAAGTTGTAGTTATTTGTGCGTCTGCTAGTTATTTGAAAGGTACCTAAAAATAATGGGAAATTGCACAAAATCCTTATAATTTTTATAATCAAAAATGAGCTATAACTATTAATTAGTTAATTAATCATATAACCCATAAAAGATTACACTGAAAATATTTAATGCGTAAAATAAATGAGTAAATAAGTAATAATTTACTTGAGTTTTAAACAATATAAACTTGTTTCACATTATATAATACAATGAAATTGCAGTTAAATAAAAAACCATTTAAGTATACCGATGTCAGCCTTGTGGATATTTTTATAGCAATTGGTAGCATTACTATGAAATAATAAAACAGTTAATGCAAACCTGGGTTATTAATTGAGCAAACACGCAAACTTATTGGGGAAAAAACAAATCTCCCTTTGTTTTCATGTTTATGATTTAAAAGATTACTAAAATTGGTGTATTTTTTATTAGTCACGCGATATTCTACCAACTTGATTTATAGCTGCCGTCTTTTCCGGAGAAAATAGCATTCTCTAGTAGTAGTTGATTTCTAAACATATGCTTATAGTCAGACTCAAGAAAGCAGAATAATTTTAATGCTCTCAGTGAGATTTAAATGTCACCATTTATTTGTATACATTTGTACTTAAGATGGCAAGCGTTAGTCACGCATGATGCAATAAAACTTAAACGGTCTATTCCTTTACTAACTTTAGTTTGCACTTTAAACACTGTTAGAAGTTAAAGATTTTTGCCGTTATGGATTATTTCAATTGTCGATACACAGATTCATAATGAGTTGCCGTAGTAATAAATCACGGAACGATACCAATTGGCTGCAAAATGTTCTTAAAATTGTGGTGTTTCATTCCAAACTGAAATGCTGCCTTGCAGGTTTTTGACATTAAACAAAATTTTATAAAGGGTGTCCCAGAATTAACGCAAGATTTAAATTTGCCGCCATTTATGCAGTAAAGTGTTGACAACCCTAAAACAAAAACAAATCGACAGATGACAGTTTAGGGTTAGTAAAAATGAAGCGTTGCACGATAGAACAACGTGTCTTCATTATTGAACAATGTTTCAAAAATAATGAAAGCTTGGCGGCCGCTGTTCGAAAATTTCATACAAAATATGGTCGGAATAGTGTTTTAATTTTGTCAACTGTGAAGAGATTAATTGAAAAATTCCGAGAGACAGGATCCGTTGGAGACGCCAAACACACTGGTCGTCCAAAAACAAGCCGTTCAAATGTCAACATCGAAGCAGTGCGTGAAAGTGTCGGTGACAATCTAGAAACCTCAATTCGGCGTCGTGGACAAGAATTGCAAATTTCAAGAAGCTCTACAGCGTATACTCACTAAAGACCTGTGTCTCCATGCTTACAAAATTCAATTAACACAACAACTGAAGCCTAATGACCAGGCACAGCGAAGAGAGTTTGTTGAATCGATTATTGAGCATCAACAAATGGATGCTGATTTTTCGAGCAAAATCATCCTAAGCGACGAAGCACATTTTCACCTTGATGGGTTTGTTAATCGCCAAAATTGCCGTTTTTGGGGTTCTGAGAACCCACATGTGATTGTCGAAAACAAATGCATCCACAACGTGTCACTGTTTGGTGTGGATTTTGGGCTGGAGGCATAATTGGACCATACTTTTTGAAAATGAGGCTGGTCAAGCAGTGACTGTTACTGGTGCTCGATATCGCGACATGATAACACAGTTCTTTTTGCCGAAATTGGATGATATTGATGTGGCCAATATGTGGTTTCAACAAGACGGTGCCACATGCCATACAGCCCGTGAAACACTTCAATTACTGCATGAGACATTTCCAGGTCGTGTACTCTCTCGTTTCGGTGATCAGAATTGGCCCCCTAGATCGTGTGATTTAACACCTTTAGATTTCTTTTTATGGGGTTATTTAAAATCACAGGTCTATGTCAACAAGCCCACAACCACGCGTGCATTAAAAGAGGAAATTCAACGTTGCATCAACGAAATTAAGCCACATTTATGCAGAATGGTCATGGAAAATTTCGACAAACGAGTGCGTATGTGTATGCAAAGCCGTGGAGGCCATTTGCCCGATGTGTTATTCCATAAATAATCTATCCTATGTACTTTATGATTCAATAAAAAAATTACAATCAAAAGACTAAAAACTGTGTTTTCTATTTAATTCAAATCTTGTGTTAATTTTGGGACACCTTTTATAACAATTTTCTCTTACAAAATAAGGTGGTCTAAAAGCATTCAATTTAAGAAAATTATTTTTATGCTTTCAAGCAGCGGCGACATTGCCTAAGGAAATTGTCAATTTTTAAAGGGGGTTGAAAAATATGAAATGTAGGAATAAGAAACTAAATGTTTCAAACAATAATTACACAGCTCCACAAAAAGTCGAAAAAATTGCTCTTGGGATCTGACTATGTTTACCATGTGCTTTTGGAGTCGCTGAATCCGAATCCGAGGTCCATTTAGCCCCATCACGTCAGGATTTTCCATAACTTCAAAAAGTAGGCTTAAAACCTAATAAATCCTCTATCTATTGACCACTCAACCCTTATAACTCCATAACCCCTTAACCCCTTAATCCCATAATCTCAAAACTCATAAACCAGTAAGACAGAAAGTTATGCGCATTTAAGCCATGAAACATAATATGTTCGATGCATACGTGGTTCTTGAGCCTTAAACCCATATCCTCTAATAACCCGGTAAGAACGAAACTTTCGTTGGGAAAGCCCACGTTTTGCCAACCGAGGATCAACGACGAGGACGTAGTAGGCTTCTGTTTCCTTTGGAGTGCTTTATTAGTTATAGGGATTGAGTGGTCAATAGATAGAGGATTTCTTGGGTTTTTGGGCCTACTTTTTGAGGTTATGAAAAATTCTGACCTGATGGAATTAAATGGACCCCGGATTCGGATTAGGCGACCCGAAAACATATGGTAGACATCATAGTCAGACCCCAGGGGTAGTTATTCAAATTTTTTTGTGTATCTGTGTATAGACTTTGTAACAATTTGTTTCAAAATTTGAAACACAACACAACAAAGATATTTTAAAAACCTGCATTAATTTGTAGATAACCATAACACTTACAACAAACTGAAATAACAAATTATAAAGAGTGCACGAGTTTATGATTATTTAATCTGGAACAATATATAGTAGTGGGTAGATACTCTTTGTGTTCCCTACAGAGGTCCGCTTCCTTTCAAGTCTGATTAGCAACTGGATATAGTATTGATGCTATTAATAGATTAACATGTGCTACTGCTTCGTATAGAATTTTGAATTGTCATCTGTAAGATGCTTACGTTGGTCTTACTAGTACATCCCTAGAGTTTTATCCTGTAGGTCTATATTAGCATAATTATGACTTTATATATTAATAGTTTATTTTCATTTAATAGACGATATCTACGTCCTAGAAGCCAATTTATTTCTTTAGACTTCAAGTTGATTTATTTTATTTTCTTGGCCACATATTCCTTCCACGATAGTTTACTACCAAGATGGTGTCCAAGATATTTAACTATTTCTGTCTGTGGTATGACTACTTTATTGAGACTGACTGGTAGGCAGTTGTCTTTTCTAAGAGTGAAGGTTATATGTGATTATTTTGTTTTGTTAATCTTAGTTGCCCATTTTTATCTACTTGTGTTCTTGCAGTTTTGATGAAGCGGTTATAGCATTTTCATATACGGGATGATAACAGTATCGTTAGCAAATGTACCTACTAATGTTACCCTTGATGTTAGTAAATCGGAAATATACAGAGCGTACAGCAAAGGACCAAGAATACTTTCTTGAGGGTCCTCAAAATTTATTGGAAATATGTTTGAAACTCTTGATGTACTTTGACCTTAAACTCACGTTGACTAAGATATCACTCCAAAAGCTTAAAATGCGCTGATGGAAGAACCCTCTTGATTTTTACTAGCATACTAGATGCCAGACTTTATCAAAGGGTTGACATATCTAGTAATGCAGCTGTATGGTCTACCAATCGGTGGCACTGTGGAATGAGCTTGTTGGAAACCGAATTAATAATCTGGCATTCAGCCTTGTGGGTTTAAACATCATTTAATCTTCTGTGTAGCAGTTTTCCCAAAAGCTAGATACTACTTACGCTAAAATTATTGGACAGTACAAAGTAACTTTTTTTAATCTTTACTAAGTTTTGGTATCATTATAATTTGCACAGACTTAAGCGGTAATAGTCACTGTTTTAATTTTATTATAACACTGAATATGCACTTGAACACTTTCAAAACTTTCTCTGACAATTTTTTCAATATTATGGCCATTATTAAATCATGTCCTGGTGCTTTTTTGGGTTTAATATTTTAATTTCTGCTTTTATTTTATTTAGTGTAAAGTGTCTAAGGACTCTTTCACGATAGCATTTCTAGTTCCTAATTTATTCTCCTATATTGGGCACTATTATGGGACATAAATACTTCGCAAAAATACTACATCTGAGTTTGCTTTTTTTGGCGCTTTTGCCTAAGGTCCAGGATGGTGTTGTATTTACGTATTAGTGGTGACATCACTGTTAGCCTTTTCGTATTTTTTCTTGACTCCCAAATAAAATTGTCTTAAGGTTTTTAATCAACAGAATCATTATTTATTTCTTTTAGCTTAATTTTTAATTTATTTCTTAATTGATTGCATTTCCTTTTACTGATATTGCCCTCTCTTTTTGCCACTAACTCCTTTATTTTTAGTGGTACATTATTTGTTGTTGTCTGATTCATTCTATTATGGCTGACTCTTGCAGTAATTTTATTAAACTAGTAGTTTCTGTATCTATGTCTTGCACTTCTTGAAACCTCATTAATACATTTATTTATCTGTAGGTATTCCAGTTTGTTTTAGTATTGTGCAATTGTGGGGTAGTCCTTCTAGTTATTACAGATGTACTTATTAAAGCTACTATAGGACTATGACCTCTTGGTACGTTTAAAAAATGTCAATTGTCAAAAAGTTTAATACATCTGGAATTTTGCTGACATCTGTGGGTCAGTTAATAAAATGGAACATTTGCCTTAAATAATTTTTGTTATTATTAAACGTAATCCTCATATTGTCATCGCTTTCGGCGATACATTTTACTCCTAATATTTCAAAGAACTCGGCGAAGTGTTGTGCCGAAGTGGACAGTATGGCGGTTATTTCATATGTTTGTGTTTTCACTTTTATAGAAGTGGCTTATGTTAAGAGTTCTTCGTATTTTATCAGTTTGTAATGTTGACTGAGTTCTTTTATTATTCTTATATTTCCTCCATATGTCGTACCATCAGGATGCTTGGTTTAATATAGTTTCAGTACATTAAAAAAATTTCTACTGGTAAAATTTATTTTTATGACATTACGAACCATTTGTATTCCAATAGGCTATTCTTACAAACTCAGCCATTACTACTTAAGTTTATTAATTAACGTAGTTGGCATGTTGAGGACAATACTATTCTGATAAAGTAATTGATTAAAAATTCCTTTGAATTCCTTTAGAAATTTGGTTAAAATTGTTTCGTTTTCTACCCAATTTGTATTTATATGTTGTTGTACAAAAGTAATCTGTTGTGCATTGTTTCTATATTTGTTAATGTTCACGGATGCTATTGCTATACATTGTGCTCTAGACTCGCTTTTATATTTCCTCTGTCTAGGTTGAGATAATGTTCACACCTTTTGTAATTTGCGGTGTGGCTATTTGCACACAAAGTTCTGGTTCAAAATCTATAAAGAATAAGTTGAATGGTTTTTTGACAATTCTATGCCGAGAGGTTATTTTGTTTCTAACTTTGTGATCTAATATAAGTACATCTTTCTTTATCTTTATTTAATCACAACCCTGTATGCTTCTTCCTCTTTTATTTGATCAGTATAATATATGTTATTCTCTTTAAACTTCATTACAAGCTTTTTACATGTATCCGGTTCCTTGCAATTTATTTAAGAAGATTGTTAGCTAGACGTTTCTAACATATTGCGCCTTTTCAGATATGTCTTTAATTATTTTCACTATTTCATTATGGTTAATAACACCGTGCACGAAAATTGGTGCAATTTTTCGATCTTACTTGTTTTTGTGTTTACTGTTGTTGAAGTCCGTCCCACATTTGATGGCGCAAAAAGCCTAATATTGAAATTTAATATTTTTCATTGAGATTTTTTCATATGTATGATATCTTCCGTTTTGTACTTCTCATTAATTGCCAGCCGTGGTTATCTTTGTTAACGTCTTCTTCCTCCTCACTAGTAGACGTTATTTAAAGTTATAAATTATTAGAATCTACATTTACTATATTATATATCATAGAGGTAGTTTGTACTTGATATGGTTCAATAAAATAGAGAGCCTTTGTTGACTATATTTATATGTTCCGTATCTTCATTCGCTACTATTTCTTCTCTACCTCATCAGTGCTAATTTCCTCTTCAAACTTTTCTTCGAAATCACTTTCATCACGGCTTAGTATACTTCTAATGTCCGAGTCATTCATCATTTCAAAGGCTATGTTGGCAAGTTTAAAAATGTTAATGAATTAAGCTGTAAATAAAATAAGTGCATTTACATTTAGAATAGATTCAGCTATATGCACAGCAATACGTTACAACTGATATGCACGTTTAAAAGTGTTTAAGTGTGTCTATTGAGCTTAATAAACTTATACGTGAAACATTTAAATCCAAGAAGCTAAAGAAACACGATCCTCGAGAGTTAGTCACAATTTTTGCAGAAATATTCAGTTTGGTTTAATACCAACCAAATTGTGTCAATTATATTACTTAGCATCTTTTCACTAAAAATGTGAAATTATGGCTACATTTGACTGATAATATTCCTAAATCTCGAAACCATATGTCCATACTGATTACCTTATAAATCAGTACCTTATTTTCAATCTATTTAATGCCCGGTACATTTACTTAATAGGATGCATTTATTTTCTTTGTATGTATGTGTGTGTGTTTTCAAGTTAGGATAAAGTTTTAATATATACCGAGATGACTGAGTTTCTTAGTTTTGGTATCTTTATATTATTAACTTTTATTAAAAGACACTGTTTTTTCTTTCAATCTGATCTCCCATTTTTTTTAACCAATTCTCAATTGAGTAAGTGATTGAACTACTACAAGATCTTCTCTATGGGTTTCCAATATGACTATTTCGTCTACGAAGGTTCCAAACATTATTCCTTGCATTTTTGGTGTGTTAGCAGTTTAAAGGAGATAGAGAAAAGGACTTGACACACTCTGTTTTGGTATACTTGAGTTGCTATTGAAATGTTTGAAGGTTGCAGTTCCGTGACATACAAAAGAGCAGCGACTACTCATGTAAGATTTTAGAATCTGATCAGTACTGATTTAATTGCAAATAAGTCACATGTACGTACCAAACCCAAATGACATCGAGCAAAGCAAAGGTTTTATTTATTTTGTTTGACGCTGCTGAATGATTGATTAAAAGTTTAATTGTACGTGTATTTATTATTAGCAATAGGTGTTTACATCCATTATTCTTAATTGAAAACAAGCAGTGTATACATACATTCAAACTGTTGGAAATCTTCACATAGTACAAACTAACTGCCATTTACTTGTGACCTTAAGAACTTTCCATCAAACCTTTAATTTACTATCACTTTCTTGCTAAAAAATTTCCTGCAGAAATGCATCACTGAATGAATATCTCCCACGGCAGTAATTTACCAGGCCAATTAAGACGGGCGTGCCGTGGACCGGACTGGTTATTAGCGTAACAAAGCGTTTCAGTTTCAAGAGGGAAAGTCGCGATCCGGATAACATATGGCACTTCGCAGCGCGCGACCTCGGAAAAAATGCTGTCCGAGCGGCGACAGTGCGTTTTTAATACCAAAGGTCGCCGAAGTGCTGCCGACGTTTGTGAAACCCAAAAATTTTCCGAGTCGACGAATCGGCTCCGATTAATTGGTTCGTCAACCGCCACGATCTTCCTGCATGCCTGGACGTTGTGGCCGTGGCTCCGTTACCATCGGAAGATCCACGCCCAAAGCATTTTCATATAAAGCAGAACGTGCCGTCTGTTTGAAAAATGCCGCAAAGGCCAGATCGATGAGATCCACCCTAAGGAAGGTGTGCCGTTAAAGGTTAATTCAGGTTAGAATATGAAAGGATCCGTTTATAAATTACGAGCACGAGAACAAATGGTATGAAGTATGTGTTAAGTTTGTTGTTATAATAGCAATTGCTAAGCCTTCTAATTTATTCATGAATGCAAATTGCTCAAATTTGTTGACATAAATACTTCTCAATTATCTAAATGCCACAACAGCATTGTTATTTTATGAGAGGCATGAAAGGGAAAAGTAGTTAAATTTATGCTTTAAAGTGCTTTGAGTACGATAATCGCAAAAATTAGGGTTACAAAAATATAGCATGTTTTTCAACTAAGTGTAACTATAAAACTAGATGAATTTTTAACTAACATTGCAACAGCTCCTACAATTATTAACCGATTTCAAAGGTTAACACCTCATTCAAATCGGTTTGTTGCCAAACCTGGAATAAAGGTTTTAAATTTACGATTTAGGTCACGGTTGACCTATTATAGGTCGAAACATAAATTATCATAAAGTAATTAGACAGTTTGCGCCACCTATCGGTGTTCCATGCACTACGTCACCAATTCTTGCCGTTAGTAGGCGCATTCAGCACAACTTTGATTTATGCGAAACCAAATATAGCCGAACCAATGTCATCATGCTTGAATATGGCTGACAAAACGATTATTGGCTCATTTTCCCCTTAATTGTCGACGAAACTCTGAATCGAATATTCAGCTTGGGTTTCCGATCTTTGGGACAGGTCTTTATAATAGTTTTTAACATAACATCTAAATAAACCTGCAAAGCTTGCAACGCATAGCGAAGTGGCGAAGCAGTCTCCCAAATTTGAGAACCCTCTAGTTGACCTTGACCAATCAGTTTCAAAATAACTAACAAAGAAGCCTTTTTGGTCACCTGTCGATTGGTGAAAACAGAACTTGGAAATTCCCAGCCGTTCTCGAGTTATTGCTCGGACGGACGGACGGACATACGGACAAACGGACAGACACCATGAAGTTAGTAAGTGACTTCGCTTCGCTTCGCCACTTAATAATCTGTAATAAGTGCAGCGTTGATAAGTATACATTGATTATTTAATTACAAATAATTATATTGAAAATATAAGATTCTTGCTGTACACACATCAGAAACCTTTCCTCAAAATTCTGCGTGGCATTTACTAACGTTGCCAGAGTGGTTTAAGCGGTTGAGGCGTGCACTGCGATGCGAACGGACCCGGGTTTCATTCTCAAAGTTCTCTGATATCATGCGGGTGGCCTACTCACTCACTGAACATAATTGAGTAATAATGGCGGTCGTCTGAGGCGCGGTGTTTGCCACTTCGCCCCGCATCAGAGATGGTGCGCGACGACCGTGCAGAGAAGTCGGACATATGAAAGCTTTGACCTCTCAGTTTGCAGGCCGTGCTCGTACGCGAGGCGTTAGAAGCTCACTACTATTTACTAAATTTTGGCGCAGTTACATTTTTTACAAATGGCAACGTCTAGCTGGTGTACTGTATGAAGATTTCGAAAGTAAACTTTTGATTTGAGGTGATCCCAACAAAAGAAATCGCAGAAAGACAAATCTAATGTGCCTGGGGCCAGGGGGGTCGAGAGCCAAGGTTTAGTACTAGAAATTTTTTTATAATTATTAATCTGAAAACAATTTCTTCAATACTTGTATTACATATCAGTCACCTTTTTCAAGTTTTACAACTCATAATAATAGTGGTGCGGCTCAGTATTCCGCGGGGAGCCCAGTTTGTGAACTTAAGAAAGTTGAGGTTTTCATATGTTTGCTCTGTGCCTGGTCGTCGCGTACCACCTCTGATGCGAGCGATGTGGTAAGCACCGAGCCTTAAACGATAGCCATTATTACGCCTTGTTCGAAGTAAATGCAGATACTTAATTATTTTTAGTGACTGAATAAGCTACCATCCAGGCATCAGAGAGCTCCAGGAATGAAGCTGGGTCTGTGCACACCATAGCCCGCACTCTAAACGCACAGCCTGGCTGGTCCTAACTCGTATAATAAACCAATTGGAATTATCACAGTTTGTTACATATAAACGCACAGGTGGTAAATATATGCGATCTTTTCCGAAAATATCCACCTAACATTAATATAATAAAAATTATATGTGCGGCCGTTATGTAACTAGCAGCCGATAAGAGTGGACTGTAATTCGCATGCGTAAATGAGCACTAGTCGGATCAGTTGAATGTTAGACGCCAATGAGTGAGCACACGTACTATGTGATCATCGTATTTACAATGAGCAAATCTTATTGGAAAGCTAGAACGTTCAGCCACAAAAACTATTCGGATGATCTAAGTTTTCGGAAACAAAGCAATAAATAAATGCAACATAAATAAAGGTGTAAAATTAATAGATAATCGGGAATCTTTTAATAGTTATCTACGTTCTAGAAGACCAGCAATAAAAAGAAAGTCAGAAAATTCTAATGCTTTGCTTCAGATTGCCTCAAAATAATCATAAGCGAAGATGAAAAGTAGATTTGCGGCTACGATAGGGAAACAAAAGCTTGGTCGTCCTAATGGAAGGAAGTCTCCTGATCCGTTACGTGCAAAAAAAATGTATGGAATTCCAAGGTACTCACTTTAGAGGAGTACAGAACTTCTTGTACTATTTTCCCTAATCATACAAATTCTTTATTATTGTAGTTATAATTTTTTGTATTATATGACACGTTATTTTCGGAATAGGTCATGTAGTTTGCCTCGAGTGTTATTTCAAATTGTTTTTTCTTCCGCGAATATATAAATAAAAAGGATGCAACTATGTATTAACAACAACAATATTTTTAATGTGCAAATCAAATAACGGATTTGCAGGTCATTGTTTAAAAAATGTCAATTTCATTAATGATAAAAACTATATATAAAGACGCGCATGAGCCTTTACGAGCGACAGGCACAAGGAACTCTACCCTCTCTTTCTCTTACATCCGACGGACCTAGTGGGGCTAAGAAACATCGCCGACTATGTATTAAGGAAATATTTGTCGAACAACAGGCATCAAAGTTTTTGTTGTGTGCGTTGTGACCCTTTCACAATTTTTCCACAAATTAAATTCTCTCCATGAATTAAAAAACGACGACAACGAATAAAGGTAATGACAGTAATACTGCCAGAGAAGCACTACACAAGAAAGATGACCATTAGAGTGGTCAGTTTTAATATAATGTTGATGTTTACCAAAGTTCCGATCAAAAATGCTCTAGACCATCTGAAGCAAGTTTTTCTTAATGACATTTTGCAGTTCTTTCAACAGTGCCTTACGTCCAGCTATTTTGTACAGAGTTGAAATGGAAAGCCTTCTCAGCCTTGTAAAACCAACTACAATGTGGAGAAATTTGAAGAGACCTCCATCAATACACCTGCATTAAAATACATCTATGACACGTTTGGCCAGAACCTCTTCTGTGGGGCGATTCTTGAGTTTATTCGACGGATTGGGGTTTATCGCGATAAACCCTATCCTTAAGATAACCCCATAAGAAGGAATCATGTGGGTTTAAATCGGGGAAATTTAGAGCCCACTTGATACCACCTTCTATCTTACAGAAGGCGTCTAGACTTATGATCCTCTTTTCAAAAACTTCTGTGAAGATTTCAGAGATACCCTGAGTCCGATGTACAATAAACTTTATTATTTACATACTTTGTGAGAAATAATGGCTCGACAATTCTATAGTGGGAAATTACAGACCGTATATTAATTTTTTCAAATGTGAGTTTTTGGTGCCCCAAAGCCGGTAATTTTGCTTATTGACATAGCCATCTAGTTGAAAGTAGGCTTCATCCGTGAAATGGGTGTCTAACTTTTGGTCCGAACCATCCCCATGATCACTTTTGCAAAAGTGAATTTTTTGCCAATATTGACCTGGGTCAAAGACGTTCGCAATTGAATCTTATACGGAAATAAAATATTTCAAGGCGAGGATGGTATGCATAAAGCCCACACTCAAACCGAGTTGAGCTGCGCCCTTAGAGACTGAAGTTCTGGGCTCTTGTTCATAAAACTCCCGAGTTTATTCTACGGTCTTAGGAGTGGTCACAGTGACTGGTGATTTCATCGGATAAACTAATAAAGAAGATTCATAATGATTAAAAAATAAAATATGTTATAAATAAATATGTTGTGTTAATTTTGACTTCTCAGAACTGCTCTGTGATAAATTTTGGGAAAACATTGTACACATCCATAAGTATGCGATAAGAACTAATCAGATGTTCGTATAACCCAAACCAAAAGCAGGATGTAGCACGGACGAACTTTGAATGCAAACTGCGCAATTAAACGGCCCATTTTGCATAGCCAAGATTTTGCATTATCCATGCAGCAAGCAGCTCCGGTGCTTTTCTCGATTCGCTCCAGTTTCTCTCATTTTTAATCTGCGCGGCCGGGTACTGCTTTTGCACCTTAATGTACAGCAGCCGGCTAGAATTTCCCGCTGAGAAACAAAGATGAGCCGCTATTCCGCTCACGTCTCTCCGCGACAACGAACGCATAAACAGCTTATCCGACATTAAAATGGCAATCAGAAGTTTCGGTATGGTGATGGTGCTTCTCACCTTCGGAAGGGTTATGGCTATTAACACTGAAGGTAAGCCATTGACAGAAGCAGCCTGGCGTTTTTAATCGGGGACGCTTCGTACGTGCGCGTGTCTCTAATTTAAAAGTACTTTCTTAATATTTTTTATTAGCTACTTTTACTAAACACCTGAACTATTCGATTTGTTTACTTTTGCTGTACTTATTAACAAACAAAATTTATAATACACCGGTTGGAATGGTGTAAGTTCTAAAAGGTCTTCGACTTATTTTAAATCTCCTACGGGGTGTACCAATTAAATTGTTGACCTTATTCATTCCCCCTCGACTTGATTCTACATTTGAATGCCTCTTAATGCGTATTTGTTTTTATTGTTCTATTCTTACGTTTGTTATTTATTATTAGACACATCCAACCCGTTGCTCTATATTTTTATTTATTTATACTATATTCCCGTCGTCGAAAACCTGGGCACCTTTAACCTGTTCTTTATGCGTTACAAAAATACAAACTGCTGGGTGAAATATACAGGAATCTGTTTACCGGCAAGTACAAGCCACAATGTATGGTAGGCCTAGTCTGCATTTACTTGCGAAATTTTTTTTTTAAATTACTTTATTACCAGATCAACAACATAAGTGTTATACATGGTAGGGTTGAACTATGTACAAATAACGGAGTAAACTGACATTTGAGATATGTTGACATCTCGAATTATATTGTGATCAGTCGGTAGAGTCATCGGTTAGTAGGTCCTGCGGTAGCTTACGCTTCAGTCGGGTGTGAATATTTCGACTACCGAGATGATATTACGTAGATGCCTCGCAAAGCTTATGTTGATATAAAATTTCTTTGCTCTGGCATTGATGTATTCTTGTATTGTTGAGATGTCCAGTTCATAGTGTAATTGTTCATTTCTTATGTACCATGGTGCATTTAGGGCAATGCGAAGCACTTTGTTTTGGAGCCTTTGGAGTTTAGTTACATTCATTTTTGCAGTGTTGCTCCAGATGGGTGATGCGTACAGTGCCAGTGGTCTGATTAGGGATTTGTACATTAGAGTTATGCATTGGATTTTTAGTGATGACTTTCTATTAATTAACGGATAGAGTTGTGCCAGTCGCGCGTAACTCTGATTGAGATTTTGGTTGATGTGTAGTTTCCACTCCCAGATATTTGACTGCTTTATCAGCTGGGTTCCATTCGATGCCGTTATTACTGATGTGGATGTTAGGTAACTTAGGAATGCGTTTTAGGGTAAACACTTTAGTTTGACATTTCGCTGAGTTGATTCGTATGTTCCACTTTTTGAACCATGAGTAGATTTGATCAGTTGCTCGTTGTAATTTGGAGATGGCTTGGGAGAGATCGGTGCTTTGTGTTAAAATAACGGTGTCGTCAGCAAAAGTTGCTAAGGTAGCGTTAATTGTTGGTATATCTGAAGTGTATATGTTGAATAGTAGCGGTTCCAATATACTACCTTGTGGGACTCCTGCTCGAATGTTTTTTGGTCGAGAGAGGACAAGATTAATTTTTACGGCAAACGTTCTGTCTTCGAAGAAGGAAAACACTATTGCTTTGAGATAAGTAGATATGTTTAGCTTGAGTATTTTGCTTTTCAGGTCTTCAATCCAAACCTTGTCGAAGGCCTGGGATACGTCAAGGAATAGTGCTGTTGTGTAGTATTTGTATTCGTAGCCAGTTTCTATGACTTCAGTGATTCGTTGCAGCTGATGATTAGTGGAGTACGTTCTTCGGAAGCCGAACTGGTGCGGTGGGATGACATTAAGGGAGGTCACTTCGGTGTTTAATCGGGAATAGATGACCTTTTCCAATAGTTTTGACATTGTCGTTAATAGACTGATAGGTCTGTAGTTTTCAACCTGTTTTCTATCTTTTCCTGGTTTCGCAAACATAAGGATTTGGGCATGCTTCCAATTTCTAGGAAAGTATCCTATTCGAAGGCATGCATTAAAGGTTGTGGAGAGATAGGCTAGAGTCTTCATGGTTAGTTGTGTTAAAACTGCGTTTGTTATTAAGTCGTGTCCCGGCGTCTTTCGTTTGGGAAGTTTCTTTATTATGGATTTTAGTTCAGCGGGTGATGTAGGCTGAATAGGCTGTGTGATGCATGGTAGGTTTCTTTCTATGTGGTTTGTTATGTTCATTCTATGGGCGGGGCTGCAAGTAATTTCAGGTGTAAAAACAAGTTCAAGATGTTGAGCGAACGCTGTGGCTTTTTCTGCATCTGTGCTATAGTTATTTGCTTCTGAGGTTAAGGTTGGTATTTCCTGCTTTGATTTTAAGATTCTCCTTGTGGCCCTCCACATGTTAGGGTTGCCGGGTTCTAATTCTTCGATGTGTTTTTGATATGTGGTTATCCTTAATGTTTCGAGTTCGTTTTTAATTCGATGAGTTAGATTATTCAAAGATCTCTTAAGTTCTGCTGCTCTTGTTCTCTACCATTCCCATCGTACTCGACTCTTCATTTTTATCAGGTCAATTATGTAGTTTGGGGTATTATAATTCTTTGGGTATTGAGTTGATTTTGTTTGTAGTATCGCTTGTTGTACTCTATCTGAAATTGCCGTTGTTAATTTAGTTACAGCGTTATCTATGTCTTCTGTTGACTTCAGATTTGTGGGACATTGCAGGTTTTGGTCTAAGCTGGCTTGGAATTTATCCCAATGAATTGAGCTAATGATTAGTCAAGGGATGGGTTGTCTTGTTTGTGTGGTGCTAATGAATGATATGAGAACAGGAAGGTGGTCAGAGTCGAGTTCATTAATTACTTCTTGATGAATTTGTTTTGAGAAGTTCTTCTGTAGCTCTATGTCCAGTATGTCTGGTTTACGGTCATATCTGTAGGAGTAATAGGTGTAGTCTGTGGGTGCTATAATTTAAAAGCCATTTTCAATTGTTAGATTTTCCAGCTTGATTCCATTTGGGTTGGGCACTCTACATTCCCATATTGTATTTTTGCAGTTTGGATCACCTATTACCAGTATTGGTTCAGTTGTATTAAATACTGCTTGAATATCTGTTTTACTTAGTTTTTTATTTGGTTGTTTATATATACTTGTTATTGTGTGACGCTGATTGCTTAATATCACCTGTATACTTGTAGTTTCGATATTGAGTAATGATAAGTTAGGTAAGCTATGGTGAAGAATCTGCTTTTTGATGATTATTGCCACGCCGCCTGCAGCTTTATCTGAGTTTCGGTCGTTGCGGTATACTTGGTAGCCAGGTATCTTGAAGATATCGACGTCAGACAGGTGTGTCTCTGATATGCAGGCGATGTCCACGTTATATCTCGCCATGAAGGAGATGAATAAGGATCGTTGGGTTTTGATTCCATTAGAATTCCAATTTAGGATTGTTAATTTTTCTAGGGTTCTTGGCTAATTATGGGCCATTGAGGAACAGAGAGAGGAGGGTAGTTGTGATGAAGGTTTTGATTTGTGGGAGAAAGGCGGTTATAAAGTCGAGTAACAGTTTGATTAGGGTATTTGTCAGAGGTGATTCTGCTATAGTGGTGCTTGATTGTTGTTGGCTAGTGGGGTTAAGATTAGGAGACAGGATGCTGGTGTTATTGGCTGGTACTTGTGATATGTTTGGTTGCTTATTCCGTGTGATTCCGGCATAGGTTTGTTGTTCCGTTAGTTTGGTTGGTTTTTTAGGAGTCTTTGTGCTAGTTCGATGTAGTGACTGCATCCTCGGTAATTTGCGGTGTGATCTCCGCCACAATTTATGCATTTTGGTGGTTCTTTAGGAGTTTTTGGGCATTGTTCGTGGGAGTGGTTCCCGGCGCATTTGCACATCGGGGATCCAGCGTGCAGTAATTCCTCGTGTACCCGTATCTCTGGCAGTGGTAGCATTGAGGTATATTTGTTGGTTTCTTCCTTAATTCGACGGTAACAATGGAATTTGTCCAGTGAGAAAATTTTTTGCAGCATCGCTACCTGTTAAATCTACAGCGCATGTTGTTAGTTGTTGTTTATTTTTGTTTAGTAAGCGCGTTATCTTAATAATTGGTAGATCTTTGAGCTCTTGTTCTATTTCCTTTTCTGTTAATCTTAATGTGTTATTATTATAGAGGGTGGTAAACTCACTAGATATCATATTTTTAATGTCTGTTGTTAGCGCTGTGTGATTGATAGCATTGTGGAGATAAACAGGTGGAATTTTTGATTTCGTTGCTGCTATGTTTGGTGCATTGGTTGACGTGTTAGTTTGATTGTCATTAAGTTTATTTTCTAGTTGAGGTGGTAAATAATATTTATTTTCCTTTAACAAGTTTGGGGGTGACCACATGTATCGCTTTTGCACCTCGTTGGCGGGTGGTGATAAGGAGTCAAATTTACGCTTATTCAGCGTTTGAATTTCCATTGGGGTTTCATCATTTGCATTATTGTTATTTATTATGAGTAGTTATTACTTACAGTTTATTAAAAGTATTCTTGTAATCAAGTTTTTACCGAAGGCTAACTCACGATTAGTAACTGATTTTTAACTTTCTGCACTCGGAACTCTGATAAACACTTCTATGCGTTTTGAAAGTCGAACGAGAACTCACTTGCGAAAATACAAACTTATATTATGAATGATTTACACAAATTTGTATGCAACTTTATAGAGCTAATATTATTTTTCGCTGCGCTCTTTGATCCTGAGACCATACATGATTTCCGTTGTTTTGTTCTATTTATGTTTCTATAGATCTTATTTTTGTTGTTTTTTTTACTATTGTTATAGTTTTTATTTTTTTTTATATTTAGACATTTTATTTTGTTTTAGGCTTCTATTCATTAAAATGAGAAGCCTTATGTAGAGAGTAATGTCGTCTGTCTGTCCGACCTTATATTTTTCAATTTTTGATTAAGGCAGCTTTTAAGCTGGAGACCAGCTTTTGTCATTTCTGACATCTGTTAAACCTTATAATTTTTGATCTGTGATAGATAGAGAAATAACGTTTTCAGTATTCAACTAAGGACCACAAGTCAAGTCCAGACGCCAAAAATCAGCCTAATCGGAAAATCTCGAGACCGGTTTGACCGCAAATCGGGCATCAAACGGTTTTTTTGTTTGTTTTTTTTTCAATCGAACTCGAGTTTGTTTTTTGATTCATTCGACAAGCACAGCGAAGTTCTCAGTGACACATGCATAACTAAGCTATCAAATTATTTATTCATCGTGTTAGTTACAGCTTTCGGTAGTTGAAAATTTGAGTTTACACCCTTCTCGTTATTCTTTGCTTAGTTTTTAATTTTTATATTTTAATTAATACTCGACCTTTTATATGTACTTTTTGCTAAATCTATCAGAAACATTTTCTGGTTTGCTTTGTTTGTATTATCTAAGTTTTATTTAGTTATTCTCCGTTTAAGTGCTTATGGTTTTTGTTATTAGGTTCGTTTAATTTTAAATTTTCTTTTGTTTTACTCAGATATTCTTTAATATTATTATTTTTTTATAACATTTCTGTTAATTGCGATTATATTTTCTTGTACGTTTTTTTAGTATTTCGTTATTGTATTATATATGCACATTTTTATATTACTCTTTCTTCACGAAGCAACATTTCATAAAACTTTGCTTTGATTCTACTTTATCTACATTTTTAGATCACATTTATCTTTTTCTTTTTTTTAATCTTACTATTATTTTATTTTTATATATTTTTAAAGTGATTTTAAGATAGGAATATAAATTACCAAGTGAATCAAATATAAACCGAAATTTCTTCTTTATGTACCATGAGGTAAACGGGGAGAGGCGCAACTTCTTTAGTCCGTACAACAATGTCATAACAAGAGGTATTCTAGTCTATTGGGCATCGAGAATGATTTTTAAGAAAGCAGTTTTAAATATTATTTGGAGACAACCCCTTAAAAAAAACTCGAGAAAGCTCAAAGAAAATATTTGCATTGTTCCCGTTTTTTCGAAGGTTACCAACAATCTACGGTTACTGAAATTGCTTCTAAAGTCAGAATAGGCTACAGCAATGACCAAGCAATCATAATTCTACGTCAACTTCCATCTTCCCACAGCTTCCAAATTGAACAAAAAAGTGAGAATTTATTCTGGACTACAATGGAATACCTTTCTATAGTCGGAACTTATCTACTATGGACTACTAAAAAAAGTATTTGGAGAACAAACATTTGATTACGATGTTGCTGCCAAAGCGTTTGTGCACATTTAGCTAAAATGTGTTTCTAAGTTATGAGATTACGTAGAACAATTACTTTGTATACTTGTATATTTGTGCTGTTCTTGTAAATTAAAAAATAATAATTTTTCTTTGTATATGGTGCACCCATGTAATTTAAAAGTTTAAAAAATATTTAACACTTTATAATTTATTATTTTTGTATTGTGCCTCTCTTTAGTGATAATTTTATTAAAGATATTTTTGATTTCCTTTTTTCTCTCTCGGTAATGTTTCGTAATTATCTGATTATATGATCCTACTTTACTACTGTTCTTATTTATCTTTTTTTGGTCGATTCTTTTGCGTTGGAACACCACAGTTTTGATATTTTTGCTCATGCTCAATTTTATTTTTGTGGCTGCTTGATAGTTCGCTTCTGTTTATTATATAATTAGTGTAAAGATATGAATACTTTTGTTCTCTATTTTTCTAAGACAATCTTTGAGTTTGTGACAAGTTTAGTTTTAGATGTTTATATTTTCTTTTTCTTCTACAACTTATATCTAAAATGCTAACTTATTTTTTAATAGTAAAATAAACCTACCAAAAGCGCTTACAGGGGAAAAATTAAGTAAATCTAGGAACATTATACAAATAATAAAATTTTTTTTAATGATAAGCAAAAACCATAATCAGTAATGAGACGGTATTTCAAAACTAAAGAAGGCTAATTAGTTAAAACCAGAGAAACTAACCTGAAAAAACAGGCGTAGTTCTTTTAAAAATTATTGATTGGATAAGATTACAAAAGATAAAGAGACCAAATAGAGGAAATTATTTTATCTCATATACAAAAAAAAACCCACATAATACAAAAACTAGTACTTATTAGGATTAATACAGATACCAGACTATCCACTCGGATTCCAACAAGGTCATTCGGCTACTGAACAATGCCACCGTATATTGCAAACCATTCTTGCCAGTTTAAACAAAAAAGAACACTGTGTTTCAGTGTTCCTAGACGTAAGCCAGGCTTTTGATTGAGTTTGGCACCCACGATGATTGTATAAAATTAAACAGCACATACCAGAGTTTTACAATCTATTCAAAACATATTTAAATGACAGGTAATTTAGAACAAAAGTAAGGCAAAAGTCTCAACTATACGTCCAATCAACTATGGGATTCCCTAGGGCAGTGTCCTGGGCTCTCTACTCTACCTGTTATTTACCTTGAATCTTATAGTCTCACAAAATATCATAATGGGCACATTTGGTGATGATACTGTGATACTGGCTAGCCACAATGAAGTCCTCCGAGCACGCACTCAAATAGAAAGCTATCTATATACCCTAGAACGCTAGCTTAAAATGTAGAATATTAAAGTAAATGAGTCAAAATCTGCTTATATAATATTTACCATAAGAAAAAAGACCCGTATCTACCCATATAACTAAACAACATAGAAATACCACAAACCGAGACAGTAAGATATCTAATACTCTATTTAGATTCCAAATTAAACTGGAGAGATCACGTCGGCAAAAAAAGAAAGCAAATGGATCTAAAACAGTGAAAGTTACATTGGTTGATTGGTAGAAAGTCTCCGATATCCATAGGAAACAAATTACTGTTGTACAAATTGGTAATCAAACCCATTTGGACTTATGGAATAGAGCTGCGGGGTTATGCCAGCAAGTTCAATGTGGAAATAATTTAATGGTGTCAGTCCAAAATTCTAAGAATAATAGTTAACGCTCTATGGAACGTAACACACGAAATGATCCATAAAGACTTGAGAAATGCGTCATGCACCACCAAAAATTTGGGAACACACACAAATCCTTTGATGCAGCCTTTATTAGAAAATACTATAATAAGAAGATTAAAAAGACAGTGGCCAGCTGACTTATAAAATAGTGTTATATTATCATCCAGCGATGAGATCTCATCATGTTCTTTAATCAATCTAAACTGTAATCTAAAAGGGTGCGACAACTATCGACGAAATCCTTCACAAGACGTAATCTATAAGATATTAGCAAAAATATTAAGAAACAAACCAGACGAACGTTTTATAATGAAACAATACATGTGAACGAAATTAGATTTTTGAGCGTATCCTTTCTTAATAATAAATTATATAGAGCTCTAAACTCATTAAAAGTTCCAAATAAATTAATAAGCTTAATCAAAAGGACTCTACAGAAATTAAGCTGCAGAGTGGCAGTAAACCAAAGGCTTAGAGGCGAGGAGAAGATTCAGATACGCAGATCCTCTATCAACGACGTTGTTTAATTTTACAATAGAGGTAATAATTAGAACAAATGGTATTCAAAAATAAGAATTAATTTATTATAATAAACGACATTATAACCGACGCTAACAATGTGGCGTTAATGGCAAGAAACAGGAAAGAACTAGAAAAGGTATTTAAGAGTCTAGGAAATACAACACAAAAATATAGACTATTAATAATTAAAAAGAAAACAAAATACATGGATACCCAAACATAATCTGGAGATAAACAAATCATATTAAGAAGAAGGCTTAGAGAAAATCGTAAAGAATAATTGCAAAGAAGAGGTGGAAGTAAAGGACAGTAAATCTGTAAGAGCGTTCACTAAACCATAAAAAGCTAAACATCTATTCCAAGTAGCAAAACTAAGAATATATGAAATAAAAATTTAAAAAAGCTGCGAAAACACTTAGAGTAAAACAAACAAAGAATTTAGGCGGAAGAAGAACAAACCAAAAAGGTAAAGTAGCAAATACTTTAAACACAAAGATTAAGATGGCTAGAATGTCACAAGGAAGCCAAAAAGTAGAAGATAATTATAGATTTTAATCACTTTATATGTTTTAATGTTTTAGACAATGTGTAATTGGAAGTTGTAACTTGGATAATTATATTTTGGAATCCGGGGCCTATTACTGATTTTCTTACGAAAATTATAGGTGCAAAGGAAGATACTAAAAAGAAGATAATTTAGTGACCCTAATGATAATTTTATCACATAGAAGAAAGACGACAGAGACCAAGAAAACATTAATAAAACAAATCTAAAAGAGTTTTATTGGCGCCACTAAAATATTAAATAACTACAGTTATTTTTCAGTTAAAAATATATGACCAGTAAAGGTAATAAAAGATCTATAGATGTATTACTCATTTAAGTTTTTCCAGGATATTATTGGAGAGAATACGCAGGAAAGGTGCCTCATGACGCCCTGCCAGGCGGCACAGACCACAACGGAGACCCCATCTACATGGGCCAAATATTCCACGACGGCCGGCTGTCTCCCGCCAAAATATACCCTCACGGCAACAAAGCGTACTACGGGTGGAATGGGAAGGAAAACAGCGGCACTAATGACATCAAAGTATCGCTTATTCCTTTCGCTCACTTGATCCAGCGTAATCAGTTTTGCCTTTCTGCAGATATTGTGCACCGACCGCCCTGAAAAATTCCAATGGGTTCCGACTAAGCACAACGAGATCCACTTGTTGACGAACCACCACTTGGTGCTGGGCGGGCGCCACCCTGGGAAGACCATGTACTTCGGCAGGATCCACCATAGGCTGGAGACCTCAGTGGGAAAAATCAGCACAGGTCCTGGAACTCCAGATGAGAACATGGGCTTGTACATTACTCAGGATGGAAAGGAGTTCAATTTCCATTCTTTCGAAATTCTTACTTACAATAAATCGATGGAATTGCCTCTCGACGTAAGAACTTCTTAAAGAGTGTTACGTACTTAACATTTTAGTTGCCATAAGCAGTAAATTATTTTTTGGCAGAATTTTAAAGACACGCATCTCTATTAATCTATGATTGTCTTTGTAATTTTTGTTTATAACCACATCGACTTTTTGTTGTATTAACACTACCTTAGCCTTAACGAGCTTTAATATTATTATATCCGATCTTTAGTACAGGATATGTAAGTGGTATTGCAAACAGAAAGGTCTATCTGTTGAATAATAACTCAGTTCAGGATAGTTGTAATTTAGTGAGTATTTTTTTAATTATATTACGGTACGAGCATAATTTGAGCGACTGGAACAATGTTATGAAAATACAAACTTTACTGATTTAAGTGCATCTCAAGAAATTTTTTACGCCACTAATGGTAAGACACCTAAATCATCTCCGTTTCGCAGATGACGTTGTCTAAATATCAGATGACCTAGCAGAAATCAGAAAATGACAACTGATATTGAGTCTACGTACAGAAGAGTGGGTTTAGAAATAAACGCTAGTAAAACAAAGCTTATGGCGAATCAAAAAGATATAAACATAGAAATAACTGAAAAATATTGAGATAACTAAACTACTGAAATACAGCGGCCAATAAATCTAAATTGGGCACTGTATAGATCTTTAAGAGACATACTTAAAGGTAACATCTCTATCCACCTTAAGAGAAAGATATTTGATGAGTTTTGTGCTCTCGGTGGTGACATATGGAACGAAAACCTAGACGCTGATTCAAAAAAAAAACGACAGAAAAACTTCTAATAACTCAAAAAAATGGAAAAACCAATGGAGTAACACTTAGGGGTACAATGAAAAATGAAAAATTAAGAAGGTATTAAAAAATTAAATAATAGTTTGCATGTAGTGTAAACAATTTTTATTCTAATTTCATTCAATTGAAAATTATAGAAAATTACTTATCCTCTTTTTAGGTTAAATTTTTAAAATTAAAAATATAAAGAAAAACAGTCATTTTGTCTTTTTATTTGAATAAATTGCCTAGATCACAGGTGTACATTTTATACATCGACCAGAGTATTTTATTGCTAACAATTTTTTAAAACTCTGAACGTCCAAAACAATTTTCTACAAATTCTATTCTTAAAAAAATGAATTGGCAATCAGTCTGACTCTTTCAATAAAATTATAGAATTACGAATTAAAAATAATAAATAGTAATAAATCATCATAAATACATCATGCTAATTCTGTATTATTAAATGCTCTTTACTAAGTACAAAATACATTTGCAAAGCCCAAAAAGTTTTCTTTTTGAAATCTTATGTAGATTAAATTGTTAGGTGTTAAAAAAGAACAAGAAAATTAAGTACGCTTTAGTAATTTATCAGAGCAGTATTCAAAAATAAATATTTTTTGGACTTTATACAAATGCATGTACATCATTTGCTACGGTAGGGATAGAATTCTTTACTCGCAAGTTTTTATGAGCGGGTGAACAACCACAGACGCTCCTAAGCACCCGACGGTATCCGCGATGTAGTCCTGGAAATTGCTTCCGATGACCCACATCAGCCGCTTGTAACCAGGAACAACCTGGGTGGCCAATCTGCAGTCGCCCCCTTTCTGAACCAACAAAAAGTTGTCGACCTTAAAGCACGACACGGTGTTCCAAATATATATGTCGCTCTCGCCCTTGTATCTGAAGAAGATAGCAGCTCCGTTGTCGGTGCCCAAAATGACGATTTGCTTGCCAGCTGGCTTGGGCCCCACATCGATTACAGCACCAGAAGCTTGTCCTTTCTGCAAATAGGTTGTTTTGATGTAGAATAGATGGGGCGAAGACAAATACGTGAAGTATATAAGGTTTTCTGAGGGCAGCCTGACCAATGCCATGTACAGGACGTCCTTGTGGTTAGCGTCTGTTGCCACCGCTCTGGGTAGAATGACCCTGTATCCTCTGTCGACAGTAATGTCATACACGATTATCGCTCCTATACCTGCATCGCTCACGTAAGCGTAAGCATGGCCTTCAGAGTTCATGTCAACCACCAGGTACTGGAGCCGACTTTGAGGAGTCGCAAACGAAGTGAGGTCGACTATTTTCACAACCTGCCCGGTCTTGAGGCTTATTCCCACCAGCTTCGGGGCGCACCTCCGGACGGGCTGCTCCAAAGTGTTGACCAGGCCGGTGTCTAGGACCCAAAGAGTTTCGGTTGGATCAACAACCAAGTCGACCACTGACTGCAGCGCGTCGCAGTTGCCCTCCTCCTGGATTGCCCAGCACGGGAAGGGCTCAAGCAGCGGCCGAAACTCCCTGCACTTCAAAGAAAACGTTCCCAGCGTGAAGGGCACGCCCGGCTTATACCTCGGCATGGCTATAATAGCGTTCTCGTTAAAGATCTGCATCCTGACGCCGATCACATGCTTCTGGATGTAGCGGCCGGTGGAGAGGTAAATGTTCTTCGTGCTCTGGCACGGAAAGGCCAGATTGGAGCCCCGCAGCTGAAATTTAAAGTCCGGGATGACGCTCTTGTCGCAGACTGCTCGCACCGAGGCCAGGAGCGAGAGAGCCAGAAAGACCGATTTTAACACCCACTGCATAATGTTTAATTAATGCCGCCACGCGAAATATAATTAAAATAGTAAAGCGGGCTCTGCTCTTATACGGCGCGCCGTGTTTTTGTGTTTACTTGCACGAACAATGCGTTCGTGCAAAAATGCTAGTTAGGTGAGGTTGCAAAGATGCGATGGTAACCCTGAAAGAAGGTCGCGATGGCTCAAAAAAGGTCTCATAATTGGGTTTAGGGTTATTCAGGTGACTGTTTCATAGAGCGTAACGTAGGTCAAGGCCAAATAAATCGCAAGCTCAATTAATTAGATTATTGTATGTTTAGTTACAATTACAAATTTTACAGATTTATGTTACTTACTTGAGTCTCTGTCTAGGTTACCTTGTCTTAATTGTCATATTAGTGAAAAGATTCGCTTTTTCAAGCATACAATTTATTGTGCTGTATAAAGGTCTAACAAGCATTAGATGCTACCGATGAGAACTATAATTATGGTCTAAACTTTTTAAGAACATTAAAGAAATATTTGTACCAATACATTTTTTTCCTAAAATTGGATACATACATACAAAATGATACACATAATTAGATTACTCTTTACTTCCAATGCGTATTAATACTAATATTTTTAGAATAAATAACTAAAATCTCATTTGACCACTCTCATTGCTTTAAATTCTGATACAAAATATTAACTTAACCAAATTCGATGTTTCTTGTTTTTCTTTATCTTTGACGATAAAAAACATATACCAACTGGTCTATATAATCTCACATGTAAGGAGAAAGAAAACTCTAAATCTCTATCATTTTATAAAAAAAACGGTTTTACAGGTCAAGCTTTATCTGGGACCAGAACTCAATAAAATTTCCAAAATCATGTTCTAGTACACTGCAAAACTTATGCAAGCAAGGCTTTTAACTGTAAGGGAAGTCTCGTAAACACAACTCTTTATATGACTTTCGAATCCTTGCTCAAAATAATTTTAAACAACAAGTAATTAGTGGTGCATCATCGTGCTGAAGCCACATTTGTTGATGAATGTTCAATGCCGCATTTTCAAGATTTTATTCAAAATTTGATGCACAGATCTAATCTCTTCTTCGCCTATCAGTAGCATTTTTTGACATAGATTCCCATTCAACTTACTACTAGAAATGAATCATGGGGCTTATAAAATACCATACCCATATAATAAATATATAAAACAACCGTACTAAAAGAATGTTTGTTACAAATGTCTTGACTATAAGTCATAAACAAGTTTTAGTTAGAAAAAAATATTAAAAAGTACTACAGTACTTGGTAAATACCATCAAAGATTTGCTTGCCTTTTATATAATGTAGCAGGACAAAGAACAAGTTCGACCATTTTTTAAATAAGAGATACGAATAAAATTAGAAAAACTAGAAGAAATTAATTGCTTAAGCATATTTAAACTATTGAGGAGCAATATAATAACAATGTGATGTTTTTGAAACTAAATGCAGGATATGCAGACCAAGTATGTAAAAATGACAAGGGTATTTAACAAACATATAAAGATCGAAATAAAAGAACATATAAATAAAGTCAGTCTAAATCAACATTAATAAAATGTTGCATTTTCAAATATTGAGCTATAAGAATTTGACATTTTCTACACAATAAAAAAAAGTATAAAAACAAAGTATCTCTGAGTATGTGTGTGGACTGCTCGAAAAGTTTTTACGGTTAATTACATACGAACAACTTAGTACACAAGTTAAACCGTATCGATTTTTGAAAAATTCTCGACATTTTGGCATCCACCTTAAAGTCATTATCAAGAGAGATTGAAGTTAGTTTTTTACTCGTGGTCTCATCAATCTACCTGCATCCCAAGAGGACTTATAATTCATAGAAGAAGTCTTTGTCGCAAGAAGTCTTTTCCTAAAAAGATCTATGAGTCGTAGAACTATGAGTCATAAAAAAAGTATTTGCCCTAAGGATAACTGTAAGTTATAGTAAAAGTATTCTCTTCAAAAATAAGTATGAGTTACAAAAAAAGTCTTCTTTACTAAGATAAATATGAGTCACAGAAGAAATTTTTCTTATAAAAATAACTGCAAGTCACAGAAGAAGTTTTTTCTCAAGAGGAACTGTGAGTCATAGCAAACGTCTTCTCCAACGACAAATATTAATCATAGAAAAAGTCTTTGCTCCATGGAAAATTACGAGTCATCCTTCCAAAGATAACCATAACTCGTAGAAAAGATTTTTACCCTAAAGAGTACTATAAGTCATAAAGAAGCTTTCTCATCAAAGATAACTACAGCTCATAGAAGAAATCTCCTTCACCGCGCCTAAAACTACCATTATTATTACTCCTTGTTGGAAGTGAACGCAGGTACTCAATTATTTTTAGTGACTGAGTAGACCATACACCAGGCATCAGAAAGCTCCAGGAATAAACCCGGGTCCGTCCGCACCGCAGCCACACCTCAATTAGTGACTACTAGCCGGCGCTTCCAAATATAACTATAATCAGAGAAGAAGTCTTGCTCTCAAAGAGTCGTAGAAGAAATCTTATTCTTAAAAAGAACTATGAGTCATAGAAGAAAGTCTACTCTATAAAGAGACCTATGAGTATGAAGAAGACTTCCTGCCAAGGAAAACTATGAATCATAAAAAGTTATAGAAGAACCTTCTCTTCAAATATAACGATGAGAAAAGTCTTCCCATAAGAAAAATCTATTAGCCATAGAAACACTTTTTGCCTCATGGGAAACTATGAGTCATAGGAAAAAATTTTCTTTAAGGAGATCTATGAGTTATAAAGTCTTCTCCCAAGTACAACTTTTATGGAAGAAGTTCTAGTCCGAAGGATAAATGTGAGTCATAAAAGAAGTTTTCTTCCCAAAGATTATTATAAAGTCACAAAAAAGTTTTCTCCTCGAAGACAACTATGAGTCGTAGAAGAAATCTTCTTCTGTGACTTAGTTTTCCTTGGGGAGTGAGTAGATTCAGGCCCTGAGTAAAAAACCAACTACAATACTTCTTAATATTGGCATAAAGTAGATGGCAAAACGAGATTTTCGGAATTTTCCAAAAATCGAAACGGTTCAACCTGCGGAACCAAGTTGATTAAATAAGAATGTATGTTATAGCTTCTAATACAGGTATCTAATATAGGTAGTCTTGCATAAAAATTTAAATTATTATTTTTAAACATGAACAACAATTAAAATGTAACCTAGAAGATACTAACATACAAACTAATGGAAATAAAAATATAAATAAAGCACTGTAACCGATATATAATAAAATAATTAAAAAAATCATAAACATAAAACCCCTTGTTTAAGGTTAAATGGTAAAATAGAAAAAATACATAAATTTAATTTATTTATAAAGATATACTGATATATGTAATTGGTAGTAGTCCTCACATCAGGAATTTTTTGTTGGAATAAATAATACAATATAAAACTGTAGTAATGAGGATTCCTCCTTGCAAATTTTAAAGCTTGCAATATGTTCTGCAATGACTTCTTTATGACAATTGGGCTTCCAAATAAATTCATATAAAACGATTTACGATTTTTACTATATATTTACCTTATTACTCTTTTGCTACCCAGGGTTTAGCGAACTATAAGGGGCAGGGTTAAGACTACTCACCCCCGAGTCTTTATCTTCATATTAAGGTATATGAGGTTTGGCAAAAAATGGTAAAACCATTTTAACCATTAATTTTATTCTTTTTACAAATACAAGTTGTCCCATTTAAAATAGTTTTGTTGAACTACACACCGATTGATAGAGACGTTTTTTCTAGTCATAGAAGACTTCTGCTCTTTTGGATATGACCCAATGTACCAAAATGGTGCTCTTTTAAATGTTTTTGTTAGTCGAAAGAATAAAAAGATATCACAGCAGTTGAGATTTTGAGAATGGAGAAGATAGAAAACAACTGTAATATTTTTTCCTGGTAATAAATTGTTAAGGGAGACTGCTGTGTAAAATGTGGTGATGTTATGGTGTAACATCCAAGTGTGTTCAATGCCTGCTCGTACAAATTCCTTGTTGACGATACTCTGACTGTTAAAAAGACAAATGATCATCAATTTTATTTTCGATTTCTCCATTCATTCTTTCTTGGGACAGAAAAAGTTTGTAGTGAGCTATTCTCGACTTTAGCGTTTTGTCTTGGGGTAGTACTCAAAAGTCTATATTTAATATATAATATATAATATATTTAATATATATAATTTATCACCTATGATCACACAACCGAAATTTTTTAGCTTGCTCTCAAAGCAGTGAAAAAGCAAGCACAGAAGCCCAAGGCATATATCCATCCGATTGACCTTTTCTTCAGTCATAAGGTTTCTTGGAACCATCTTGGATCACATGTTTCTCAAGCTTAAATTGCCGTCATTTGATGGTATGACATCACAAAAGTTCTCAATATTGACATATTACTTTACTTATTGAGCTTAAAAAAATTTGGTTGCATAAAAGGAAATTAGTGTGGAACAGAAATACTACACTAGTCCAATGCTTAAATTATCATACGAAAACACAAGAACTTACGTGAGAACCGAACACATACAGCCTAAAGAATTCATAACAGTGGAGAGGCTAAAACAAAGAAGAGTTCTTAGTTCTGCCTTATTCAACTTAGTAATAGACAACATCCCAAAGGAAAAAGTTAAAAAATTAAAGGTGGGCCATATGAACATGGAACTAATAGAAGTATCAGAAAGTGCTTTAGCTGATAGCTTGTTGATATACGCAAAGAACAAGGCAAACCAACAACATAACTTGGAGATGTGGAAGAACGCACTACTTGCTAGAAACTTATAGATAAATGTAGAGAAGATGGTGGTTATAGAAAAGGAGGAACTAAACATACAAATAAAGCTAAACTATTCCAAAACTGAAGAAGTCAAAAAATTTGGGAGTGGCGATTTTGAGGAACGGACAAATCGATGCACAAATAAACGATAGACTAGAAAGCACAGCCAAGGTCTACCATGCATTAAAAAACACATTCATTAGAAAAAAGGGTTTCTAAGGGAAAGAACATATTCAAATCAATACTGATGTACGAAAATGAAAGATAGGTTCTAACAAAGCACATAGAAAACAAAATTCAAATTGTGGAAATAAGATTTTTATGAGACATAAAAGTCAGAAATTACAAAATAAGAAAGAAATTGGAAGAGAATCAAAAACTAATAGTTATAATGATTTGAACATACTGAAGATGGAAAAGAAAATGACAATCAAAATACTGTGAAAGGCAAAATCACAGCAAAAGAGAGGAAGAAGCAGACCAAGAAAAACATGGAATCAGGAAGTAGTGGACAACTTAAGACAGAAAGAACTGACTTGGAGTGAAGGAAAAAATTGGCAAAGAACAAAACAGAATGAGTCTAGAATTGTGGGTATGATTTTAGCTAATATGTTTAATCTAATTTAGTAAAGCTAACACCTAATAGTATATTAATATACAACCCTAAATCCATACCAATGATTAATAACAACAAAAATCGTTTCTTAATTAATAAATTAAAGATTTTTGTTAGTCATCTCAAACAAAATTGCATTTTAAGGACATTAAGCAATATTTAATGACAATAATAAACAAAAGTGTGCACAGAAATTAAAAATATTGAATAAGTAACAAACGCTTTCTTCTGATAAACAAGTTGGCGAAATATTATCACGTTGTCAATTTACAGAGTGGCATTCAATAAACAACGACCTTCACTATCTACGTGTAGCGTACATTGAAAGTTCTCTTACAACACAGCTATCCCATCAAAACCAGGCACAGCCACACAAATATTTTGTTTATAAGAATATAAACATCACTCCTTATTCAATTAAGAAGCTTGAAGACTTGTAGTAAAATACACGTAGCTACACATTATAAATGATTATTTGCAAACAGATCATGTTCCACCTGAATATATATATAAAATTCCCAAACGCGCGACCTTAAATATTTAAAATAACATAAACTAAATTGGCGCAAACTATAAAAGAAACAGCGAGAAGTAACTTATCAGTGCGACTTTTATTATAGCTGGGTAAGTATTGCACAAAATTAGAATACAAAAAAATTAGTTTATTGGAATATTTTGTTAATTTATAATTAAATTGTTTTAAGTAAAGGATGAAGTATTTCCTGTTAGCCGCGGTCCACATCATTTGCATAACCGCAGTATGTGACAAAGACTACCTTGCCCCCGTCATCTGGTCCGGAGGCCCTTTCGTCTGGCCCGATAAAACCCTAGAAGCCCTATACAAATCCAGCGGGCGCTACGTTAGTAAGAACGCCATTGCCACGCGTTCCCAAATCTCTGACAACTACGCCTACGTGGCCATCCCCCGCCTCAGACCAGGAGTCCCGGTAACTCTAGCCCAAGTGTCGCTGAAGTCGACCGGATATGACGCCGTCCTCTACCCGTACCCCTGCTTGGCGACTCAAGAGGAAGGCAACTGCCAGGCGATGCAGTCCGTGGTCGACATTTACATCGACGAGCAGGACGTCATGTGGGTTTTGGATGTGGGCTACGTGAACAACCTCGAGACGCCCCTCCGACTTTGCCCACCGAAGGTGTTGGCCTTTTCAGTGAAGACCGGAAGCCTACTGAAAACCATCGATCTCTCCGGTTTGGTCACGCAAGCTTCCCGCCTCCAGTACATACTCTGCGAGTACGGACCGCATGGAACGAACCCGGTCATCTACATCAGCGATGCCGCAACCAGATCTATATTGGTGTACGACATCATTGCAAATAGAGGGTATAGGGTGGTCTTGCCCAAAGCCGTCGCATCAGATTGCTGCCGCCGCGACGTACTCTACATCGCTTTAACTCGCAGAGGATGCGGCTACAACCACATAGTCTTCACGTACCTCTCCTCCAAACGAGTCTTCTCTATCCGGGTGGACTACCTACGCGCCGGCTCCACTGCAGGAAAGATCACGGATCTGGGGCTCAAACCGGAGAAGATGGTGATTCTGGGCACCGACCTAGGCTCGCTATTTTCTTCAGGTATGAAGGAAAACCGGAAATTTACAGATGGGATACGGTTAAGTGCTTTAAACCGGAGAACTTTGTGCTCGTTCATAAGTCACCCTCTTGCTATTTGGCTACGCAAGTTATGGCGGACTCTACGAGACAGAGAATGAGAGTGCTGGAAAGCAACTTCCCTGATTTTATTCGAAACACCGTCGGCTGCGGCGCTGAACAGCAAATTGTGGTAATGGCCGGAACTTGTTAGAGGAAATCATTTTAAAAAATGAAGCAAATGGAACAAATACTATTTATTTAATAAATGGATATAGTAATAATTGTTGTTTTTTTAATATTTTTTAAAGAAAACTAACGCATTGTATTATCTTTTTGTGGTTAGATATGTTCCTTTTTCTTATTTAAATACTAACTGCTTATTTAATAATGGTTTTCGATTTTATTTTTTTTCTTTTCACTTATATTTTTATTATTTATGTGGCCTATTTACCTTCATTCTATATATATCCATACTATTTCAATTGTTTATTTTTTACCTTCTTTAATAATAAATTTCTTTCTAACTCATATAGTACTATTGCTTTTCTTTTGTGATATCCCGCCATTTTCTTTAAGAATTTGATTGTTATGGCTATTGATTTTAATCTTAACTTGTTTGCAAATATACAATTTATTGCAGCATGTATAAATATTGTAAACAAAAATGTAAAGTAGTTATGCAAATGATGATTCTTTGAAGTGCAGTGGAGTGTACCAGTTGTTGCTAAAGATGACAAACATGGAATATATAAAACCCTATTTACAATAGTCACACATTCTATGCATTCTGCATGACCACATTTGTTACATTTCAAACAACGTACCCAAACTTCGCCTTTGGAAAATTTTCTTTCACAAAAAATGCACTCTGTATCCCCCAAATCTGGCACCTAATTATTATTGATTCAAAATTCAATGTCATTGGAGTCGTCATGGATGGAAATCGTTTCATCTTTAATGATTGAGTTATTTTCTCTCATAACTCTAAAATTCGGATTTCCTTTCTTTGCGGTAGCATACTGTTGTTCAAGCGATGAAGTGACAACTACAAGTCGAGATGTTTGTCTTTTCAAACTTGACAAAGGAGGTATGTCGGCTGGTGTAACAATCTTTGATAAACTGCTTGCTTCTCAGTGGTTTTCTTCTAGCGGAGCTGCTTCACATCCGTCAAAGGGGGTGTTAAAAGGGTGTTTTCTTCAACTTCGTCGGCCTTAGGAGTTTCTTCGTCGCTTATTTCAGCAGCTGCAGCACGGAATCTATGTTCACTGAAGATGTTTCGATTTAAGGGATAAATACCCGAGACCTTGAAACTGTTGACAGCAATCTCACCGAACTGTACTTTAAGATAGGCCCCTTTCGAAATTCTCAGCTACATCAAAATTTGTTAGTGACGTGCCGGAATGTCCGAGTCAGATCTTTATCTCCTCGCTATAATAATGTTATCAGAGCCCCGATGAATGTTCTGTCAAGTGGTTGCAATTTGTGTCGTGTGAGGTGGAAGACATTATGTCGTCACATTATTGTTCTTCAATAACTTCAAAATTTCTAGTATGCATATTGTGACCGTCGAGGATGAGTGAAACTGCTGATGACTTCCCGTCTCTATCCAGACGGACGGCATGCCGCGATAGCACCTGGTGGTGCCTCTTTCGTAAGGGGGAAAATCATGAGCGGGCAAACCAATGTTTCACCAGCGCTCATCTAAAGAACCACAGTAATTAATGATCCTTTTTATGCCAAAGAAATAGCATAACCTCCATTGGGACTCAAAATAGGGTGGTCAGATGATCTCAAAAAGGCGGTTGGATTGTGTTGGTACAAAAAGGCGCAAAACAGGAAAAAATGGAAAACACATATATCTTAACTAAACATTATTGCAATCGGCAAATAATTTTATTTATTCTGGGATCATAAAACTTTAGAGTTATAGATAGGATAAAGTCGTCATCGGTACGGCTTGAAAATGTGGTAGTTGCTAGACGAGAAGTCCTGGTGAGCATGGCAGGTGCGGCAAAGTTATATAACCCAATTCGTTCAATTTTTACAGCTTCGGGTATTGTCACTGGAAAATAATCGGTTCTTTTTGTTGAAGTTTCCGGTAGATTTCTTTAATTTGTTAAGGGGGACGTCTGGTTTTTTGTGTCAATTTTCATAATTCATAATTTTTTTATATAAATCTATTTTATTTAGAGATATGAGATTTTGTGCATTTGAAAACATATATTAATAGGCATCAAAAACAATTTTTTTTGAATTGTATTATTTATTTCAACTCCACCTGAGGGCGCCGAAGTCGTCCCCTGAAAAACTGTGGGTGGACAGGATATCTTTGCACCAGTACTGCCCAAACAAAAAAATCAAACGGCATCTTGTCTGTATTCTACAACCAAGTTCTTAAGATCAGTAAAAAAAATACCAGTCTGCAAAAAAAATTCTCGGAAAAACGTCCTTTTACCCTCTTCTAAAGTAAAATAAAATATTTTAGGTTTAATTTGGAGAATTGGTTGTAGAATACAGACAAGCTATTATATACATAATAAATACAGAAAAAAAAATCTCAATATCGATTTTTTGGTCAAAAAAAACCAGACGTCCCCTTAAACTTGCTTCTTTGCCGTGATGGTTTTGCCCGAATTTAAGAAACTGTGATAGATCAAACTGCCCGTAGACCGTCAGTCACCATAAATTTAGCTCGTGTACCCATTTGTTCAGCTTTTTTAACTTGTCAATTTGATTTAGCTGATCAACGACGGTTGTTTTTTGTACACCAAGTTCTTCTGCAAACTATTAAACCAGTATGTGTAGATTTGCCTTCACCAAAGTTTTCTGTTGTTATCAAGTTGTAATGGATGACCACAACCTTCTTCACCTTCAAGCGTTTCAGTTCTATTTCGAAATGTTTGGAACCAACGTTGTATCACACGTTCGTTTACCATTCCTTGTCTAAATCCGTTGTTACTGTTAGGAGTCGTCTCTGCTACTCTATAACCAGCTTTAACTCGTATGAAAAATATTGCAGGCATTTTATTCTTTTTTATCATGAAATACTTGAGGCCAAAATAATCGATTCACTAGCTGCACGCGCATTGTCGTCTTGTGTTTCAATCTAAAGAAAATGAAAATGAAACTATTAATATACAAGGAATATCTTCATTATTAAGTTTTAAAAAACTGTTGATATTGCACTAATCGGATGATGTATTCAAAAAAATCGTGGGCTACAACTGTAATTGGCCTATAGTACGCTTGCAATTTGGTAATTCATCTTCAATTCGAAGTTGACATAAATGCATTGTTAAGAGAGGGCCTTAGTCAGGAGCTGTGGCAAGTCGACTAAATCTGAGTCAATCGGCTGTGCCAAGCGTTTGGCGTCGGTAGCAGGAAACCGGTGGCTACACCCCCCGGAAAGAACGCGGCCATAGACGCGTAACAACGGAGAGAGACGATCGATTTTCTGTCTCAATATCCCTCAGAAATCGACATATGACTGACGTTGACCTCAAGCAAGAGTTAAGTACGGTCAGAAGTAGGGTCGTCGGCGCTTGGACAGTGAGTAGAAGACTGAAAGCAGCCAACTTGACCCAAAAAAGCAGTTACGGGTCCCAAGCTGACTGCAGTCCAAAAGCAAAAGCAAGTGGAATTTGATCGCAAACAGCTCTATTAGGACCTCGACCATTGGAGTCAGATATTATTAACTGAAGAGCCCAGGATGTGCCTACTTGGCAACGTCAGGAGATGTCGGGTCTATGCAATGCCAGGGGAGCAATTTGCTCATTGATGTATTCAAGAAACTGGCGCATATGGAGGTGGCTCTTACATGTTCTGGGCTGATTACAAATCTGAAGTCAGATTTGCAAAATTTAAAATGGCAAATACAAAATGGCCGACTGAAAAATGCAAAATTAACCGGAAAATGTCTTTCCACTTCATTTTTAGAGGCCTAAAATATGCCACATCCAGTAGTTGAATGAAATGAGACGAATTAGGTAAAAGAGAAACGAAACAGGCATCGTTTTCTTCACAGAGCTTAATAACATTGATGCTAGGGTGTGAAGTTAAATTGTCTCCAATTTCCACCTTCTTCCCCTCTTGTCTCTTAAGAACTTGAAGCAGATGACTAGAAAACCAGTCCTCAAAAATTGCCCAAACCTATTTATGCACGGAACAGCAAGAAACATGGTTAAGGGTTACTTGAGCCCATGGGCTTTAGTTTAGAGTTTAGAGGTTATGTGCAATTGTTGTACTTAAAATTGAATTTTGGGATATGAACAGTCCTCAGTTTGCTTTTATACTAACTAAAATATGAAATTTATGCACTTACCTTAGTTTTTAGGCTATTGCAATTATCTGTCCAGACGAAAGTTTGCCGAGTCAAATAAACGAATTGCAATGTAGTCAGCACAGGTTCTCTTGCCACTAGCGGTAGCTTCTCGAACTTCCTTGACTCGGACAATATTTGCCTAGTGCTGCTACTTACCAGCCAAACACTTAACTATGTAGTTTTACTGACGATGATAGTAAACAGAGAACAAAACAACTCTTTTTTATGTTAAGCGCAAGTTAACCCCTGGGGTTCAAGTAGCCCGTGTTTACGGTATTAGTTTTTTTGCAATAACAGTATTGGATTATAAGTACCTACAGATATTTCACTTGTGGTTGATGATAAAAAGCATGAAATCTAGTACTATCTCACTACACTTCATTTCACGTGGTACGACGCAGCAACGCGCAGAATAACTAACGTACTAACCCTTTCACCACAGACTACAAAGATCTAAGATGGCGGGCTTCTCTTGCGTTAGAGACCACCTGAAAACATGTATATATTCTAGTCACGTGTATAGCTATTTTGTAATAAATTTTTTAACTAAAACCCTTTTTTTATCTCCAAAAAGCGGTATTTAACGTTTTTTCGAATTTTTCAGTTATCACCGTTTAATAATTAAAAAAACAAGGTACAATTTTGATAATTTTGATAATTTATGTATAAGCTACAACCTCTGTTAAAAAAAAATTAAAAATTTTTTATTAAAATTATTACAATTTTTTCATTGTTAAATTTCTCGAATTTTGAGGTCAAAAATTGTTTAATCATTTATTTTCTTAAAAAGTGGCATAAAATATTATAATTATTATAAAATAAAGTATGTCGACGTAAAGTACAGATGATAAGCTTAAAATTGATCATCTGTAAAACATAAATATCATTTTGTAAGACTTCGATATTAATGATCAAAATCGGAAACTGGCGAAGCCGAGAAACGTAATTTTTGAAAAGTAGCGTATTTCAAATGTCGGAATTTTGCAAAATAAATTTTTCTAATTTTTTTGACTAAAGGCGTATTTTACATAATTACTTTAGGTATACTATACACATATTCAATTTTTTTTTCTTTGTTTTACTTAATTTATAACAAATTTAAGGAAATTATTGTGAATTAGTGCAACGCTCGACTTCCAACTTGAATATGAAGACTTAAAGGAATTTAAAAAAGGGTTTAAACATACATAATACTTAGAGGAATACTTACTTTTTAATGACCAATTAGTTTTATATCAATTGCTTTTGTCAATCAAAAGTTACAATGAGTTACGAACAGCGCGTCACTTAGTGCGTTAGTTAACAATTTACTGCTTACTCAATTTTACTCATTGTAACAAATGTTATATATGTTTCTTTCGTAAAATTTCTCGTTCTTTCGATTGCCGCTATAAGTGTTTTACTACAAATTGAATTGAACAAGATATTTGCGAAAACCCGTATTTTTGCAACTTAATTGTTAAATAAAAAGTTTGGCGCAAGGTTTCGTGCGGCAACATTTTGATATGTTATTCTGTACACCTTTACGAATAGATTCCAGCAAAAATCAGCGAAACAGGAATTTTCCGAAGTGAAAATCTAATTTGACTCCACTATTCGAATGATACCCTCCATCGAACTGTAATTCGATTTAAGTATTTATAGACAGTAAGAAGTAATAAATACGAAACCTAAATCTTAATATAACAAATACAGTTTTTGTGGCTGCTGTGTAACCTGGCTGTCAATGAGGATGAATTGTCATGCGCATGCATAAATGAGGACGACTCGACTGACTGGGCCAGTTTAGAGTTAAACGCTGACGAGTGAGCACATATGGTGTAGTCGTCGCATTTAGAATGACTGAATCTGAATAAAAATTGTCTATAGTTAGAAAAATTGCCCGCAAAAAATATTTAAATGATTCAAAAGGCTTTCGAGAACAATATAGTAAGTGAAACATGGAAAAAGGTGTGCTGTGAATCTGCTGCAACTAGTAGAAGACTGAAAAATATTTTAAACATGTACGAGTTATAATCCACAAGTATCGACAACTAACAATCCCAGAACTAAAAATTAAATATATGAAATTTTAACAGAATATCTTATCAAAAATGTGCCACGGAAGAATTCACTCAATTTACATAAGTTAATTTAACACATCCATAGTCAAAAAGCCAATGGCAACCTTAAAAAGCTGATAATAATAATTATGTTAAAGAAACAAAACTTTAGACAGACAATTACTTAAATATACAATAAAGAAAATGTAAAAGCAATAAAAAATAAACAAGAACGAAAAATATTCCAGATAAAGTGCTGCTGAAACAAAAACAAATTTATACTTTTACTGCTATAGTTTTTCAGGTATGTAATTATAAACTCCGAGGCCTCTTTTTTTAAACCTAAACAACTTCACAACTCTATTGTACAAGCGGGGAATATTAGTGGGCAGCTCCATTTCCCTCCTTTTCTCAGAACTCCTGCACTCCTCAGGTCTCAACGGGTTAACTAGAGCCCAAACTGAATTTTGCGGTCCATCCAACAAATGCGGCACGTACGGCAAGGCTTCGTAGGATTGCTTTAGGACCTCGTGGTACTCAGCTTCAAGCGGTTTCCTACAACCAACAATTTAAGAGTCGGCTAAGAAAATCCAAAAAGGATTACTTGGTATGCCAACGCAACACCGCATAATCTCTGGTGAGGTAGTAACTCAACCCACCCCCACGATCAGCTATCATTCCTCCCGACGGGCCAAGTTTTTCACCAATAAGCGTTGCGTTCACATTTTGAGCTTCCTGCAATAGCCATGCGTATAAATAAATAATTCATCAAATTCTATTAAACTTACCTCAATTGGAGATCCTTCGACACCTCTAATTTTTGATAAAGAAATATAAAACATCTCATTGTTGCTATCAGTGGTAATATATAGAATAGGTTTAGTTATAGATACCACAATGCGCTCTGTGAAAGTATCGTTGATTTTAATGACCCACCACTTGGCGTCTCTCAATGAAAACACGATAAGCTGGTTTTGATCAGAAAACCCGACGTAAGCCTTGGTTCCGAATTCTTCCGTAGAATCCACAGCCATTGAACTAACGGTTCCCGTAACTTCGCCAAATTGGGATGAATAAATCTCGGTATTGCTGTGGAGGTTGTACACGACAAGTTGCGGGGGGCACCTTTTGTTTCCTTTATCCAATACCCACAAGCGGCTTTTCCTCGCCTCTACTTCTACAGAAATGGCGTCTTGCATCTGGTCGCATTTTCCCCACGTCTGGTACTTCGTACTGGGATACTGGAGCTTCCTTCCTGATATTAGATTGTGTAGATCCAAGTGCCAAAAGACTTCGATCAGAGTTGGATCTGTAAAGTTGTTGTAGCAGGAACTGCGCGGGAGTGTAATGAAGGCGCGATTCTTGTACACTGCCATGCTGGATGCATAAAAATTATCTGATATGCCATGGCCTCTCAAGTTTAAGCACCAAATTGTAGGCAAAACATTAGTTAGCACGAAACAAAATAAAAATAAAGACATAGTTGACACATAAGCATATAAAATTGTACTAAATGTGGGTCTCGCATTTACTGCAACTGCAACTAGCATAGATATTTATGCGAAATCAGCAATGTGCTCGTATTACGTTATGTAAAATGTAGGACAAAATTAATATAAATACAGCACTTTTCATTGGCGGGCGTTAAATTAGAATTTGAAATCAAAATATAAACAAAAAATTTCTGGAATAAAATAGCCATGTTGCTGACATAGTAAGCATTTCATATGAACGAGTTCATAATATCCTGTGAAAAAAATCAACATGAAAAACTATGTCCAAAATAGTTGCCGTTATTCTTGACTATCGACCAAAAACGTACGAAAAAAGATATCTCTGCGCAGCAACCTCTTAGGATAATTCGTTACAGTAAACAAAACATTAATCCACCAGGTACAGTGGAAAATGAAAGATAAAAGCGCACCGAGGAAGAAAAATGCCATTTTATCGATGATGGCCACAGATTTCCAAGAAATGATTCTGATTAATTTCGCGAGTATATTAAATATAAACCGAGGTAGGAATGCTCCGCACGTCTGTTTGTTTAGTTAGTGTTACAATATTAGAGCAAGAGGTGTCCTCGTCTGTTCAGCAATGGATTATCATCAAGTTTCTCACGACAGATAATGCAAAACTGTTCAGAAACAACGCCTTCAAAAAATTCAAAGGTACAAGGCACATGTCCTTCTTAAAAGGACGATAATCGGGGAAAAATCAAGACAACCGATTAGATCAGGGACTAGCGTAACTGAGTAGAACATTTGCAATGATTTCCGAAATAAACTACACTTTATACCACTTTACGATAACTCCTAGTCGATTATAATTACCCAAATGCAACGAAAAATTGAAAATTTGCTCTAAACTACATTGAAACGTCTTTCTTTGAATTCGGACTTATCACTTTTCAACTATCAGTTGTTTGGTTCGCTAGAAACACTTGCAAGGCAGAGGTTTAACGACGATCAAATAGTTCTTGTAACATGCCAAATTCTTAATTTTTTTTTGTACTCATGATGTGATATATTTCTGTTCCAAAATTAAAATTTGCGCATTTAAAATAACCAATCCACTATAAATAACAACGGATTAAAATAATAAAGGGCGGCGATTTGGGTACAATTTCAGATACCAAATCTAATATTAAATTAATTAATAAGAAACAAAATGTAGCTGCTGATAAGCAGAAGCGCGAAGAGCTGACGCTAGGAGAAATATTTTAAGGGGCCTCCAAACTGTTTATTTTTATTATTAATATTAAAACAGTTTATAACTAATATTGTACTAAAAATCAATGTGACTTTTACAACTCGTACAATAATTTAAATTGTTATCGCCTTTAACTATTCTTCATGCAAATGCACAGATAATAAACGTACGAGATTTAGTCCGGAAATAATGAGCCGAGGTTAAAATAATAAAAACAGTTTGTAAAACTACGATGTCACCTGGCAGCAGATGAGAGTGAATTGTAAAATTTTGTGTGAAGCTGGAACATTTGTTTACAAAACAATCCAATACGAATAAAGATATAAAATAAACAATTGATCCACATTTTGAAACGCCAGTAACAATAAGACCATCAATAGATATTGAACTTGTACGGTTTAAGATTGACAAGATAAGTGCTCCAGTTAATAATGACTTGATTCAGGCTGTTACTAATGAGCCAAATTTCTCATAACCGTATCGTAACTAGCTAAAATTCAAAAATAATAACTCGATTTTACTAAGCTTGTAAATTTTTCGATAGTGTATTATATATTTCGATTTTTTGTATTATATGCCTAATAATTTTGGAAAAGGCTACGCGTTACAAAAGGTTTTTCTATACAAAAGTAAGAAAAAATAATACAATTGTGTATCAATAGCGACTACCTCCTTGAATTTGCACAGAATCAAGTAGAACATTTAAAAACATTAAAATCGTTATATAAAGAACAATAAATTAGAGGTTTTTTGAACCTCTACAATCCACTTTTTCTTTCCCTACCTCTGCTTTAATACAAGCTTTTACAGAGTGAATGAAACAAAGAATAAGCGAGCAATAAACACAAGTTAATCTTTGAGATGTTACTGTGAGCATTTTTGTAAAGCATCTTCGTATTCGCCTCGTCGTCATACGTCTAGTCACTGCTTTTAAGATTTTGTGTTCTTCGAGAGCACTTAAAATTAATTTGGTGATTGTTTTACCTATTTTTACACATTAACAATAAGACAGACAAATACATCAGAAATGACTTTCATCAATGGGTACAAACGTCTAGATGGCGAACACATTTCACTACAAACGCCATCTTAGATGGGCTTTTCCTTTAGGTAAATGCAAGAAAAATATATATAACTGTGTACTGACATAACAACTTTTTGAATTTGCATAGAATAGAAATCCAAACTCTTAAGGTATTTTATTAAATTTTACTCTCTCTCTTTCTCGACGGACTTGATCCTACCGACCATTTCTCAAACTGGAACCGTTTTTGATAGCCTGTTGAGAGAAGAAACTTGGAAATTAGTTATTCTTTCATTGAACCAATTCATTCAATCTTTCAGTTTTATAATGTCAGGAATTTCCTCTGCACGCTATTTTTATGATAGTGGGTCAAATCTTAATTTAAAAAATACACCAACTTTACACCCATATAATGACTACTGAAATAAATCTAACTATCTAAATGTCTGTGGTAAAAAAACCAGCATATAATACTCATTAGTATGATCATAAAGTACCATTTCATATTACTAGGGGTGTGGAGAGCTAATACCGGATTTGGAGAAAAGATATCTATCCCAAAATGTTTTAAAAATATTAAAATAGCTGTTAAAGAATATTTGACTAAAAATAAAATCACCTTTGCAACTCATATTATAAATCAATTTAAATTGTTAGTGCCTTAAGCTATCCTCCATGCGAATGTTTAGGTGATAAACTTACAAGGTTAATCCCAGAAATAACGAGCTAATTTTAACATAATGATAATAGCTTGTAAAACCACAATGTAACCTGACGGTAGATAAAAGTGGACTGTAATGCACATGTGTAAATGGGAATAAATTGGATCAATAAATCTGCATTACATTTTGGGTGAAACTGAAACATTTGTTTGAAGAACGATGTAATGAGTACAATACAAAGAAACGTATGATATAAACGATTGGGAGATGGTTGAGAATTTATTTTAAGTGAACCATATATTAAAAGACTAGTAACAAGAAAATCATCAAAAAAGGTTAAACTTATAGTGTTTAAAATAGGTAAAGATCAGCGATTAACAGTCTGAGAATTGGAAGCTGAGTCGGGCTTATAAAATTTAAAGCGTATAAAATTTTTACAGAAAAACGTGTTTGCAGCAAAATTCGTTCGATGTCTACTATTACCAGAGCAGAGTGCTGCAATTGCTAACGACTTGCTTTAAGTTGCTACTAAGGAATCAAATTTCTAAAAAGATTAAAACCGGATCAGGTAAGTAAGAACGTGTTCGGCATAATTAGCAGTTGGTAAAAGGTATCACCCTAATTCTTTCGTGGGTCGTTAGAGAAAACCTTTGTCCTCGATGCTTTTCACAAAAGATTCACTTGGTATTGAGTGCCGTGCACAAAACTGGGTTCCTCTGTACCCACTCAAAAGCTTCGAAAATATCTCATGTAATGGCTACTAAGTACATGAACAAGTCAAAAGATTCGTCAGCAAGTGGGTGCAGTGATATAAGGAGACAAAATCGGCCGATGACTTGCCGGAACGTGGCTCGATAGGCAAAGTGTCCCTTAAAGTCGAAAAACGGATTGTGTTTTCGCAAAACCCGGGCTTAACATTGCTTCAAAGTGCAACAAAATTAAAACAAAAATGTGTAGATGACATAGCTATCCAAACCTATTTCAATGCACATGATATCAAATTCCGTAGTTCAGTAAAGAAACCTTTGTTAGGTAAAAATCATGTGGCGCAAAGACTCGCTTGGGCAAAGGACTGTAATTTTAATTTTTACAGCCGAAGCTTCTGTCTGGAGATATGTTATCGTCCCACGAGCCTGGTCAAGCTCAACTAATAAGTCGGTATAAAGAATCGTTAAACATCCCGTAAAGGTCCATCTTTAGGGCTGCTTTTCGAAGCTGGTTTCAAAACGTTGCATATGTTTACGCACAACCTAAATGCTCCAAAAATGCTCGAGATTTATAAGAAATATTTGCTACCAACTGCCAAATGTTTGTTCATCAAGAAAAATGAGAAATAAATGGAGGACAACGCCCCAAACACCGCAGCAAGCTTTGCATCGAGTGGAAAAAACTATCTGGTATCGTTACACTTTATTGGCCGTCGCATTAGCCTGATGCAAATCCGATTGATAATGTGTGGGCATACATTAAGCACAAGCTTCGTGGAAGTAAAGTATTCGCTTTGAAGCAGTTAACACGAGAGATTCGTTGCATTTGGAGGTACTTTCCGGATAATTATGCCATCAATTTGGTCGAAAGCATGTCTCAAACGTGCCAGGCAGTTATCGATGCCTGTGGTGACTGGACACATTATACAATAGTATATTTGTTCTGATAGAGTACAACAAACCTATGTATTTGAAAATGCTTTTAAATAATTTTTCTCTGCATTAACCTGAACACGTTCTTACTTAACTAACTATAAAAGTTAAAAAATTCCTTATAGCAAAGCCATCAAGACGTAGATATATTTTGTTTTAATGTAAATCAAAGGAAAATAGTATATATTTTTAACAATGTCTGATTTCTCGTTTATCTGATTTTTGACGGTACCTAAGCGTGTACCTTGGGAACATACCTATACATACATTTTTGGTCTAAATCTAACGATAACGGTAAAAAATACAAAAAATTTAAAAACACTTGATTGTTGGTTTCCCGACCCCGTAGGCAGATTTTTCTCATTATCAAATTAAGTCAAAATAATTATTAGTTATCTTCCGCCATGTATCATGTCAGTTGTTAAATCATAATCGCAGAATACAACAAAAATAGCTCAGCAGATAGTTTTGACATGAAAAATATGAAAAAAAGTAAAATCAACAGAAAAAGATAAACTAACTGCCTATAATAAAATGACGAAACTTTTAGTGACAAAAATTCGCAAAATAAAAAAACTAACTTAATAAAAAACAATCATTAAAACAAGGTAAAAATGTATGAAAAGAAACTCAAGTACTAACCAAAAAATAGTGTAGAGTTTTAAAATTATGTAGTAAAGAATATATAACTTTCCTCCAATTAAGTACAGCTAAACAATAACAATCAGATATAAAGAAAAAGCAACTTATAAGTTAATGTAAACAATAGTTAAAAATTAGGAAAGATACCACTCAATAACAAAATAAGATAAATATATAAATCTTATGAAAAATATTATTAGTAAGTGTGACAGCAAAGATATATATTCGAAAGTATTGTAGAAATCAAATTAAAACCTTCGATGGAAGTACCACTTGAGGAACTTAAAGCGATTTATTTACATATTCCTGATGTTGCATTTATGTTTGATAGATATATCCAAAGCTTTTTAATGTGTAAATAGAAATAAACTATGGGAGCGCCAAAAAGTTATAATATAGAAAGAGTTTATAATAGTTATTAGCAATATATACAGTGAGACTGGACAACCAAATCTTAAATGAAGGTAAGGTAAGTTGTTGTATTCACCCTATATCTTTTTAATAAATAAAATTAAGAGAGACAAAAGTGAAGTAATTCCAAACTATTATAGTTATTTAGCAATAGTAGATAATTTAATGCCTTGATAAAAAAAGATTAATAAACATTATAACATAACCAAATTATGATTAATAACAAAGCTGGTAAATATAATTTTGAGACAGCAGAAGGAAGCAATTAGTACATAAAACAAAATCAAAAATGATAAAATAAGGAAAACACTAGAAGTTATGAAGGTAAATAAAATAAGTGAAAAAGTCATCTAAATTGGCTGGGACATATAAAGATAGTTTTAGAAGATTGCTACTAAGTCCACTAAAACCTGCAAGTTGCAAGAAAATAGCAATCATATAGGAAAAATAAATTGTTAAAATTTTAACGGAAAACATGATTAACTGGAACGAAGCGTGAACAAAATTAAAGAACAAAAAATATAAATAGAAAAAAAACACCTCTATACAAATAAATTGGTAGAAGAGAGCCCTAGTAAGTATATTTATTATTGTACCTAGAGTTGTTGTATCATTTATATTAGTTTTTACTTAAATATTTTTTAAAAAAGGTTTATCAAAATAACAATTTTTATATGAATAACAGTTCATGATAGGAAAAAATACTACAAAGACAGGAAAAAGGCTGCAACCAATAATACGTGCTTTTTAACCATTACGTCGCTAACAAAATTCAAATCATAAACTTTAACCATATAAATAATACCACATTTTTTCTATTTGATTTATGCTAATGTTTAATAACTTTTATTTTCAGAAATATTTTCTTATATTTATATTGTAATAAAAATAGTCCATTATAGCGATTGTTTTTTAAAAAATAGGAAATTAACAGTATAATGTGCATGATCAAAAAAACTTTACATTAACAACTTTGCTGTAAGTTGCGAGAAGAAACAAATAAAAAATTATTTATTATATAATAATAAATACACGCCCAAGATAAAAATAAAATGTTAACATAACATATTTAAAAAAACACAAGTAAGCCAAACGTCGATATAATATGAAATAATAAGAACTGTGTGTTTCAAGAAATTCTAAAAATACCAATTAAAACAAAAACTATAAAAAATAGCTATTTTTGTGATATCGTATATAAAACAATAACACAAAAAATGATAATAACAATAATAATAATGATAACTATTGTTAATGGTCATAAAAGTTTACAATCTTATAAATAATGTTTCATAAAAAATAACATCGATAAAAGAAATAAAACAAAACACAAATTGTTAATAGTGAAATGAGAAAAAGACTTCTCAATTAATCTTACTACAAATTTGCTTGTCACACAATGAATGGTTTATTGCTATTCTGTAAGAGTCTTTACAATATATGTACCATCATTTAATGTTGCTACGTGTGAATCTATGATTCACATAAAATAAGTACAAGGTAGGTGAAAAGTAGCCAGTCAGTAAAAAATACGCATAGCATCACTGAAATCACGATGAAAACAATCAAATAGGTGATAGTACACAGTATTTCCCGCGTCTATAGTATCGCTACATTCGGATGCTCAAAATTAAGTGCAGCTTGCAGTATCTTCATGCAGGATGGTGCATCACTCCATTTTGCTCTTACTGTGGATGGCATGGACCTTATAAATGGTCTCCAGGAAGTCCAGATTACTCTATGTAATTTTTATCTGTGAAATTATACAATGAAAGTGTACAAAGCAAAGCCTCACACTAAAATATTTGAAAGCACAGAGTTAGGAGATTTTCACTGATATCTCAAACAACTTCCTTCAGAAGACCGTGAATTCTGTTTGACACTTTGTGAAAACTAATTGATGCTACCGGTGCTTACTTTAAAATTTAAATATTTGATTTTACCTTCTTATATACTCTGTCAAAAAAGTATCGGGAACTATTAAATGTAACACATAATTTTAGTTTAATCATCAATATTTATTTTTGAAATAGGCCCCATTTGATACAACACACATACGTGCGTTTTTCCGGTCTTCGAAATATTTTTTATAAACGTTTTTCCTTATAGCCTTCAGCTTACACAAATGTTGCTTTGTAGACTCAATCGACTCAAAACGGGTACCACGGAATGCCTGTTGACTCGTTTGCATATCAAGCTCATAGACTTATGTCTTATCACCAGTTATGATGCGTTCCATGAATGTGGGGTCAGAATTAACGCGATCCAGCATGTCCAAAGAGACCTGTTTACGGAACTGTCTTTGTCAAATTCCTATGCCGAAAACCTTTGCAAACATTATGGCGGCACGTAAAGGAGGGGAATTTACAGAAAAATCACCGAATGAAGACTGGATTGTGGTTCAGCGTAAACGCTTAAGAAACCGTTTTGTTAGTACTCACGGCAAAGCTGAGAATGACCCGTCGGAAAAGTTTAAGGCGGCTGACATAAAAATTCCGCTATATATAAACAATGTTGATAAAAATACAACAGAAACGGATATCAGTGAATATATATGTAATAAAACTCAGGTCAGTGTGAGTTTGCGAAAAATAAATTCGAAAGAGTCTAAATCATTTAGCGCCTTTATAATATACGTTCCTAAAATAAACTATCATTATTTTTAAATGACAGTCTATGGCCTGAAGGAGTGACCTTTCGGCGCTTTATCAATTTTAAAAGAAACTCACGGAGAAAAGTGAGGATATTGGCAACAATAAAACGTCATAATGGGATCGAGCTATAACAAATTTATTACTTTTAATTGTAGATCTCTATTAAGATCTATGGAATGTATTAGATCATTGTGTAAGACAGCAGACATAGTGGCACTACAGGAGTTGTGCTTGTTACCGCATGATATTCCTCTCCTGGGAACCGTGGACATCGACTTCGACTATACCGGCAAATCAGCTGTTGATACATCGGCAGGTGTATTGCGTGGGCGTCCGTACGGAGGTGTGGCTATTCTGTGGCGGAAAAACATCTTTGACTCCGTAACGACAGTGCAGTGCTCTAGTGATCGCATTATTGTCATTAAAGTTACTATGGCTCAGTGTTCTTTTCTTGTGGTTTCGGTTTACATGCCTACGGATGAACCAATGCACCTAGTTGAATTTACACATTGTTTGGCTGAGTTAAATGCCATTATTGACAGTTGTGATGTTGATTATGTGTACTTACTCGGTGATTTCAATGCTCATCCGGGTAGGCGGTTTGGTAATGAACTGCGGGATTTTTGTACACTCCAGGATTGGTGTTGTGCTGACATTGAACTACTTGGTTTGTCTTCGGGTTTATACACTTATGTGAGTGATAGTCATGGAACCAATAGTTGGCTTGATCATTGTTTAGTAACTCAAGGCACTAAACGTACAATTGTTAATATGTCAATTAATTATAATGTGTTTTGGTCTGATCATTTTCCGTTGGAATTACAGTGTGACCTAAATATAATAAGACCTAAAATTGTGCCGTCTGTTAACTGTGATGAGAATGACATTAATTTAATTATGTGGGGTGAAAGAGATGCATCTCAAATAGCGCTGTACACAGAATATTGTAATGAAAAATTAAAATATATTGACTTCCCTGAGGTTTGTAAAAATTGTGCTGAGGTTTTGTGCAATAATCCTAGTCATAATAAGATTCTCTTGGATATGTATAATAAAATTGTTAACATTCTTACTGAGGCTTCTATTTATAGTGCTAAAGCAAAATTTTCTGCCAATAAAAAGAAATACATATGTGGCTGGAATAAATATGTTAAGGTTGCACATAGTGAAGCTCGTTTTGGTTTAAGTACTGGGTTTTGTATAATAAACCTCGAGCTGGATATGTATATGACAAAATGTGTGAATCGAAAAGAATTTTAAAACTAAACTTAAATGGTGTCAAACCAATGAAAAGCAGATTAAAATGGACATTTTGGCTATGCATCATTCAAACAAAGATTTCTCAAATTTTTGGAAACAAACTAGAAGACTAAACCCTAAACCTAGTATTCCTGCAAATGTGGATGGGTTAAGTGACCCTGCGCTCATAGCCGAAATGTTCAGAAATAGTTTTAAGGTACAGCCACCATTGGGTGTAGCAGATAGTACAAATACTTGCTTCTCTGACATACACTATACTAGTGGAAAACCAGCTGTGGTTACAGCAAAGGATATAAGATTTGTGTTGAGTAAAATGACTAGGGGGAAGTCTCCTGGTCATGATCACTTAAGCATAGAACATCTGCAACATGCTGGCGTACACCTACCACGAGTTCTAGCCTTGTTCTTTTCCCTTTGCTTAAATCACGGCTACCTACCTGATAGTATGTTAAAAACATTAGTTGTTCCTATAGTAAAAAATAAGACTGGTGATGTTAGTGACAAATCCAATTACCGACCAATATCATTGGCAACCATAGTGGCTAAGGTGCTGGACAGACTACTGGACCTGCAGCTTAGCTCTCATGTTAAACTTCATGATGCACAGTTTGGTTTCAGGCCGGGTCTGTCTACTGAAGCCGCTGTCTTGTGTCTTAAGCAGTCTGTCCAGTACTACACAGCTAGAAATACACCTGTTTATGCTGTATTTCTAGACCTGTCCAAAGCCTTTGATTTGGTTCAATATAATGTTCTTTGGAAAAAACTTTATGAGGACACAAACATGCCACATGAGTTTATACATTTATTACAATACTGGTATGCTCATCAGAAAAATTATGTGAAATGGTCTGGAGGTGTTTCATGCTCTTACAGCTTAGAATGCGGAGTAAGGTAGGGGGGAATTACCTCGCCTACCCTTTTTAATATATATGTTAATAGGTTGATTGATGAGCTCTGTAGCGCTGGAGTTGGTTGTTCTGTTGACGGTACCTTTGTCAACAACATCAGTTACGCAGACGATATGGTGCTGCTGTGCCCATCAATAAGTGCTCTTGTTAAACTTCTGGGCATCTGTGAGCGATTCGCTGTGACTCATGGTCTTAGGTATAACGCAACTAAAAGTGTACTTCTTGTGTTCAAGGCTGGGAGTAAGTCTTACAAAGTACCTCCAATAACGCTCAATGGGATCCTGTTAGCACAGATTACCAGCTTTAAGTACCTGGGGCATTGGGTCACGGAATTGCTGAAGGATGACATGGACATGGAACGGGAGCGCAGGGCCCTGTGCATTCGGGCTAATATGCTTTCACGCAGGTTCGCACGTTGTTCTAAACAAGTTAAAATCACGCTTTTCAAAGCATACTGTCACTCCTTGTACACGTGCAGCCTGTGGATGAATTATACTCAGGAGCATATAGGACCCTGCGCACCCAATATAATAATGCCTTCAGGGCGCTGTTGGGGTTGCGGCGCTGTAGTGCCTCAGGGATGTTTGCCACAGCTGGGGTTGATAGCTTTTCAGCCATCATTAGAACCCGAATTGCATCCCTGCTACAGCGGGTCCGTGGCAGTTCCAACAGCCTCCTGAAGACTGTGGCCAACAGACTTGATGTGGACAGTGGTATTATGCAGCACTGGACACACGTCCATTTAACCAAGGATACCGCAATTACATATAATCGATATGTGTAGTGGCGGTGTCCTGCTTATGAACTTCTTTAGATCTTTTATTTTTGTTTACTAACATAGTTTTTAAGATTATTGTTACTAATACTATGAATTCCGGTTCGAAATAAACAAATTTTATTTTATTTTATTTTATTTTTATTTATTTATTTGTAGAAAATTCAGCTCTTTTGGAACGAGCCGAGCGGCGACGCGTGGCATGCCCAAATTATCTATTAAAATTGAATGAACGGACTCGTGAGAAACCCTGAGGTCACGTGCTATTTTCTTAAACTGGAATGGCAATTATCGAGAACCCTTTCCTACACTTTTTCGATGTTTGCGTTATTTAAAGAGGTTGGAAGTCGTCCGGAACGAGGGTTGTCTTCGACGATCTCTCGGCCCTTTTTGAACGCTTTGTACCACTCGTAGGCCCGTGTTTTTGCTAAAACTGATTTACCATAAGTCTTTTCTAACATTTTTAGCGAATCGTCATACAAAAATGAGATAAATATTTTGTTCAATATTTTCGTTCATTGTAAACATCATGATGCACCACTAAGGTGTACCGATTCAAGCAGCTACTGTAAAAAAAACTCATAGACAGATCATGATCATTTTAGGAATAGTAATTAACGACAATGCTAAGCAGTAAAAGCTTTTTTTTAAATCATTATCCGAGGGATTTTAAATTACAAATTGCCGATACTCTTTTTGACAGAATGTGTACCAAGTACACGCACCATTTGTTTCGATAAATTTGTATTTGAAGTATTTGAACCAATTTTTAATACCTAGATACTTTTCATCTACCCTTGTATACTATTTTCTAAAAGAAGGCCAACTTTAGACAATAATGTTGTTGGCAACTCACCTCCCTCACTCATCTTGCCGACCATAACTTCATTCATAATACAAGGTGGTTTAAATTTGACCGATAATAATTTTTTTACAAAAAAATGACCAAGTACTTTCTTGCACATGTCAGTCTTCAACGTACGCCTCTCCGGAGTCAACACATTTTTCCAACGTTCTGGAAGCAACCTGATGCCATTTTGAAAAAAGACTTTTGGTCGGCGGCGTACTCGCTCCCGAACACTCTAGAAGACGGCGTCATTGTTTGCAAACCGCATGCCTTGCAAGTTTTATTTGAACCTTCCGAACAGGTAGAAATCACTTGGAGCCAAATTGGAACTTTACGGCGAATGTGAAGAAGGTTTTATTTTAATTTTCGAGTGGTTTACATTATTGTTTTGGCCTGTGGGGGCGTGCATTGTCTTGAAAAAAGGGTACCCGCTTTCGACCAGTTTTCCGCTTGCATCGGTTCTTTTCTCTCATGTCGGTTGCCAAGAGGTTTGAGTAATAAGCTGCATTAACTGTCAGACTATCTCCAGAATGTTGCTATCACTTTTCCTGTCGGACCACTCCTTCACTCTCTCTTGTGTTTGGGAGAACTGGTATGCCGCTACTCGCGTGATAACTGCTGGGACACGGGAATGAAGTGGTGCACTCACGCTTCATCGGTGGTTACTATTGACTTCAAAAATGCATCACCTTCGTCTTCAAAGTGCTATAGGAGACGACTAGCAGCTTGCATGTTCACGTCCGTCAAAGTGCGTAGTACCTCCCGTGCATTCACCTTGCGATAGTGCAGGTGGTTATTCATGACGTCTTCTGCACTGCCAATAAATGGACAGCATTTTTCCAAGTTTTTTGATAGTGCTGCTCCTGTTCTCACGAATAAGAGCGTCTACACGATCATTGTTTGGTTACAGATGTTCGCAGCCAACAATCATGTCGTTCATTTACTTATAGCACTCAAACACACAGGTTCTTAAGAGACACTTATCCCCATACTGTTGTTGGAGTCTATGGTTAATTTCAAGAGACGGGACGTTTTCCCCAATGAGGAATTTGGTCGTAATGCGTTGTTCCACGCTCCGCAGCACCTTCTGTTTGCTCATCGCTCTAGCAACTCTCAAACGAGACTGAGCAAGTTCTAACCCGAGTAGGGCGGAGGGTGGAGGTTGTGACTCCACTCTTTCAAAGTCTGACAGCTGCTGCGTAGTGCGGTTTGTTTGCAAATAAATCAGTGCCGACAATATTTGAACCACCTTGTAAAATAGCGATTGCATGGTTAAATAAGTGAACACATCTATTACCGAGTAGTTTAACTTGATTCTTTGTTTCAGATGCCATCTATCACCAAATAGTACTATTTATTTATTTATAACTTGAACCAAGTAGATCAATTTATTTATTCGTGTTTTTATAACTTTGCACCATATAAAAGAGAATAACACGTAAAACAAAAGCATTCTAGAAATTTTAATTTAACTTTACATCAGCAGCGAAGAGCTAGTAGCTTCGTTTCCAAGTTGTACACTGTGATGTTGACTACTGAGTGAAATATCGAATATTTAAGAGTAACTTACGAGTTATACTCATTATCATGTTAACTGTCGGTAGATTCTTAAAGAAATTATTAAAGCCACTTAGGACTGAAAGTAACAAAGATAAAAAATAGGCTAAACAGTAATGAATATGTTAAATATGATTGTACCCGTATTTAATAAATCACAGTACGTTATTTGTCGAAAAGTCTTATAAAATGAAAATATAAAGCTACATATCTACTTTGACATTTCAATAGTAAACATCCAGACAAAAAAAAGTCCTAAAGTTCTTCAAGACAGTTAAACTCTCTCTACAAGAACCAAGTCCGTTTTACTTCAGCAACTACTATAACCAAAAAAGCACTACTAGTAAGTTTTTGAGTTGCATTTTGTATTTCAAAAAGCAGTAAGCCATATACAATTGCTGAAGATCTGATTTTACCAGTAGCTATTGAAATGGTGCAAATAATGGTTAGCAAAACAGAGACTGCAAAGTTAATAACAAGGTCCCTCTCTTTACACCCTCCTCTCTTTCTCTCTACTAATACTACTCTAAGAAGAATAAGTACCACAGCAAAAGATATAAAACTACAAATTATTAAAAACTACAAATGAATGAATCTACAGATATATTTAACGATGCTCAGTTTATAGCGTTCCTAAGTAACATTTTAAGAGACATTTTACTTTATTCATTGTTAGAGGCCAATGCAACCGAAAAACATTTACCGGACATTTATAAAAAATACTAATAAATACTGGCAAAATTCATTTCTATACGTACCAACAACGCCAAAGCTATGACAGGACTTTGATCTGGTGTTATCGTCAAATTACAAGGAATAATACCAAGTGGGGTCTACCGTCTTTTACATCGGGAAGGAATTGCATCAAATCTTTATCTTCTGATTATGTTATGAAAAGTGGGGTTTTTTTGCGCACTTTCAGGCACTGCAGCCGCAAGGGCTTATTGTGCCCACTAACATGCACTTATTCTAGGACATTCACACACACCTACGGGTTGAGCGAGACTCAAACTCGCGTGCGCCGGCTAGAGGACAGAGCGAACTAGTTGAACCATCTGAGCCACCGCATCTCCTATGAAAAGTGTTATTAAAGTTGTAAATATCATCAAAAGAAAAGAGATGTGTACTCGTATTTTTAGAAAAAAATTGTAAAATCTGTAAATCTTCCTTATTACACAGAAGTACATAAGATGGATTCTGAGAAGTCATCTTGAAACATCTTGAAGAGTTTTCCAGTTTAAACCAGAACTTTTGTTCTATTTGCAAGATAGAAAACCGAAATGAAAAAACCTATTTTCCAATTGTCTTTAGCGTCTTAGACTTCCTTTCTTTGCTAACATTCTTGGATATTAAAACGTTTTGAATAGTAGTTTTTATAACATCCCAATGTGCCCTCGCTCGGGTATAGAAGCTTAGCGGATGGCTTACTCAGTTGCTAAAAATAATTGAGTACCTAGGTCCAGCTTGAACAAAGGGTTGCCTAAGGTGCGGTGCTTGTCACATCACCTCATAAGATGGTTCACGATAACCGGTCACATAGGGCAAACATATGAGAGCCTCGATCTCTCAGTTCGCAGGCTTTGTGCCGATACCAAGCTCAGAGTCTAACAATTAATTATGTTTACCTTTTCAAAATGTTAATATTGTAATGAATTTTCGAACGGCTTTCATAAGCGCACCGTTTGCGGCTATTCCCGGGATTGCCGCCGAGCCAGCACGCACATATTGCCACGTGCGGACACTACAGCAATGCCAAAATTTCCAGATGTTTAGCAGATGATTCCTGTAGGCCCCAGAACTGACTGCATAAATACCACACAGCGAAGCAGCCAGTACTGGTAAAGTACCGAGAGCGAAATGAACTGCACTAGTGCGACAAGTTGTGTTATAAATAAATATTGTAATTTTATGTTAGTAATTCCCCATGTAGTGTACATAAATATTATTAAGTAATTCAATTTTCTGAAAGTAAAGTAAATAAGTAGTTTAAATAAATTTACGCGTGTTATTCAGCACCATTGAGAGCAAAAACGGTACAATATAATAACAGACATAAATAAAATGAACGGATCTATATAAAAACTTTAATTGGAAAAAACAAGGTTGATTCATTTTAGCGCATTCAAGGGTATAGAAGATTTAACTGAGTATAATATGATAAATTGTGAAACTATTTTTTTGCACAATTTGAAGCAACTCTGTGTGTATTTCCCAAAAAACATTCAAAGCATTATGACAAGTCCGTTTTTCGATAATTCCTGTTAACAAGCTGAAATTATTGAAATATCAAGTAGAGAACTGAGGAAATTAGACTATTTCACAGAACCCAAGTCAGATTTGAACAAAAAACTTGAAGATGATACATCATTGAGCGTATATCGAATACAGAGCCCAAATTGGAGAAGCTTTTGAATAGAAGTTTCTGAAAAACTTTACTTTAGGTAAAACGGAAATGGCAAGGCAATTTTGTTTTATTTTGGAAATTTCCTTATAGCCTCCTCTCGTTCTTTAACGTAACTCCCAGGGGTCGTGATCCGCTCTTTAAAAAATCCACTGGTCTAAAATGTAGGTTTTTATTTCACTTTTTTGCATCGATTGGAACTTTCCAAATAAACTAATCAATTATAAGCAGCTATATATTTTGTTTACTATGCATGGAATTAATATTTTGTTACTTTTCAGTTTGTTTCTTGTTTCCTAAGTTTGTCAAAAGAGAGAATATATACGATAGTTAAGACACTTATTTTTGTTTGATACATTTTTATTTACGTTGAGAAAGACAGAAATAATTGTTGTAACAGGGCATTTTGTCCTATTTTAAAATCTTTTGCCAATCCCCAATTCTTTATCGCAACTCCCAGAGAGTTGCAAACCCACACTTTGATAACCAGTAATATAAGACAATTAAAATTCCTTATTTATATCTTAGTCATATTCTTAATTGCTTTAGGAACGATGCGTACATACCGCGATTATCCCATGGCAAAATATTTGGGCACTCGGTTTCTTTTAGCTGGCAAGGCTATAGAAAATACTTTCCCTCCTCTACATTTATTAAGATCTGTCGAGGGTCGATTCTCACCTTCGACCTATTTAAGAACGACAAAAATGGTCAGATTGGAGTTAGCCGTGGTAATGCGCACTTTTGTGTTTCCAAGGTTGTCGATGTACACCCGCTAAGGATATCGTGTATGTTAAAATATATATTCGTACATCGGTTACATTTTTATTTACGTCACCATCCTACTGATACGTTAATGCTCAGATCTAACTTTTTTTTATTATATAAAAATTACCTTTTATGCATGAGTGATTTGATAGATGTTTATGTGAAAGTTATAAATTGTATACATCTGGCCTAAATAGGAAAATGTCATACATATTTTGTCCGATCTTCTTCATATAAACAATTAGGTGGTTTGAATTTGTGATTAATACTAACGTTTGTTGTTACGATGGATTAATCTAAGACAGCTATTTTAAACTAATTAAATGCGGCGCTTATAAACAGTGTCTGGACATTGCTTAGTAACTTTTTAATGGTTAATTGTTTCAGTACGTAAAGAAACAACTTAATTTTATACTACAACATGCTCGTTCCGCATTTCATTAACTAAGAGTATACAACCATAAAGCATTATCCAGATAAATCTCAAAGTTTTTATTAAATTACATTTATATGTGCGTTATCATCTAATTGCACATTGAAACTTTCATAGAGTTAGTTTCTATTTTTCCCAATAAATGCGATTATTTTTGATTTAACATGATGAAGTGTATGTGTTCAGAAAGGTTTCCTTCTTTTTCTATAACTAATAATTCGCCATCTTTCTTTTTCACGTAAACAGTTAGCAGCAGTTAGACACCGATGATGAGTGAGCACATAATGTAATATACATAATCTAATGCGCGCATTTGGATTGAGTAGAACAACAAATTTGCATCAAACTTTATTAGGAGCTGGATCATTCGTCTGCAGAAACGATTCGGATGATTTAGAAGGATTTTGAGAACGATGCAATGGGTGCAACATAAATCAAAGTATAGTATAAATGACTCAAAAATCTGTTGAACGTAATTCACCTCCTGAAGGATCAGTAACAGTCCAAGAATTAGAAGATGAGATGAGGATTCTAAAAAAATAAAATAAATGAAATTTAAGTTCGAATAAACTAGTCAATTAGGGATAACCTTAAGTTGGGACGATTAAGATCATCAAGAACCGAGAGCGTACAACAGTCCATTCTAGAGATTCCTGCGCTTATATTATACCGCATTCTACGCAAAGCTTTGTACCTGCAGCCTCAAAAAATTCAATTAGTGCAACAATTAAAGCCCAACAATGCCAGTCAGAGTCTTCAATTCGTTAACTGTGTAAATGAACATTTCAATTCATTCAACATTTTGTTTTCGGGTGAGCGCATTTTCACCTCAATGACCAGGTTAACAAAAAAACTGCTATTACTGGAGCGCTAAGAATCCACAATGCAGTGTGAGAAATCCCTTTATTCACCAAATGTGACTGTATGGGCTGCAGTGTCAGCGTGAGGCATAATCGGCCCATATTTCTTTGAAGATGCAAGGGGCCGTGCGTTAACAGTGACTTCAGAGCATTACGTGGAGATGCTAAACATTTTCTTGATAGCTGAACTGCAAAATTTTGGTGGCTATAATCAAGAAACATGATTCCAGCAAGATGGAGCAACGAGTTGTCAAGAATTCCTGAAATTTTCCCCAAAAATTAATTTCTAGGAGAAGTAATATAAACTGGCCTCCACACAGCCCTAATTTGACTTTTATCTCAAATTAAGAATATACAGCACCAATCTGGGCTCTCTAATTTAAGTGAAAGAAAATATTCTTCAAGAAATGGCAGCCATTACGAAAACTAGGTGCCGCACAGTGCTTAGAAGGTTTACTTTTCGTTTAAAATTGTGTCGCGATTATGCAGAATCACTTGTAAATAATATTATTTAAAAAAATACATTCCAAAGATTATATTTTAAAAACAAATAAAAGTGTTTTTAATAGACGTCTCTTTATTTTTTATAATTACCTTAAAGAGAACCTTTATTTTGGGACACCTTAATAACCTACGTAATAAAATTGTAGTTCTCGAAAGATGTTCTAAATTTCGGCGAACAACCATGTAACAGTTATTCTTCGGAACATCCAATTAGTAATAAATTACTATTTTCGCAATTGCAATTGAGCATATGTGCAGTATATGCAATGCTAATTTTATTTCACGTGCAGAATGTCACAGAATTTTTTGAGGCACCATGAAATAGCTATGGATGTCATTACTTCCACAAAGGTTGCCATTTTCGCAATCTTCAAGTCATTTAAATTTTAGGGCAAAAAATCCAGGCAGAGGAATGTAATAACAGATTGCCTCTATAAAAGTATTACGCAGGATGCAATTTATTACTATTATTTTGCAATAGCTATTATGCAAAAGTAGTCGTGCGTCGGTAGTAATAATTGCTTTTATAAATTTGTGGGCTGCGAATATTTAAGACGAAGTGTGATCAAGTTACAAATAAATCTTTAAATGATATAATAAACTTCAGGCTTTAAACTGGACTTGGCGAAGGAGAGGCGGTTTTAAGTCTTACTAAATTTGATCATCTGTTATAGAGTGAGTTTACAACAGAAGCAATCAGACAACGCAAAGTTATTATTCTGAAAAGTTTATGAATCCTTTAAGACGTTTTTTTGTGTTATGTAATACTTCAACGTCACTTTTTATTTTCACGAAAGTAATACAATTTTTTATTTTACCTGGAATAGCCTGCATATTTTTATAAGTCGTTGGTGGGGAGATTTAGTACCCTATTTGCCAGCATAGACGAAGATTAGAGGGGAAACTAAGGATGACTCGACTCTTAGGAGGCTTTACGCAAGCAGATATCACGGGAACAAGTGGACCGAAGGGTTTACCAGTTACTGTCTGAACACCAGGCGTTTGTTAAATATGATAACCACAGCCCATGCTTAAATCTCTGGAAGGATACATTGCACGGAAATATACGGTCGAAGAGCTTGCCTTAGTCGGTCGGCTTACAAGCACTATACCCTATATCTATATAAAAAATAAGGGCAACACTTCTATAAACCTGTGGGGCACCAGGCATTTCTCTGGAATGGGTAAGATAACCGTTTTTTCGGTCCTTGTAGGACTAATATGGAAAACAACAAGCTCAAATTTAAAATCAGCAACTTACTTGCGGACCACACGCATTTATATAGAAGTAACTCCGTAGGATCGGCGCAACAGAAGAAAAGAGGGGGTAATACCTCGTTAAAAACTCAACAGGTTATCAAAAAGGACAGCTCCACAGATTTAGTGCTATTAGAAACCCCTAATGTAATCATGAGGTATTCTTCGGAACACAAGACACAAGAGAACGTCAAAATATTGAAGAGGGGTACTACAAGAGTCTGGCTCGAGGAACACATATGGAAAACAATAAAAATTTAAGACAATATAAAGATGCAAACCAAGGGCATAATTTCTCAGTTTTATGTATGTTGTGCGCCTAATCTTTGTATCTCATTAGAAGGCGTAAATAAAGTATATCACATAAAAAACGGAAAATGCATCTCATCACATAAACTAAAAAATCAGAAAAATTGCGTTACCTACGAGAATAAAACGACAAGTTTCTTTACATAACAACTCAGCATAAAATAAACAAAAAAAGTAAACGAAAATAGCTCTAATTTAAAATGGCAAACAAATCGGCTGTCAAGAATTATTACGATTTCATTCCATTTACTTTACCATAATACAAACCTGAGTGCAGAATATCTTGGTAAAATGACAAAGATGGATAAAACTCAAGTATACGCAAATTTGAAGCGATTTGGTCAAGGGGAGGGCCGGAAAAGCGAATAGGATCGGAACGCAAGTTAGAGCTGGAAGCCGTCGATCGTAGCCGCATCATCCGACTCTCCCTCCAGTATCCAAAACATTCGGCCAAGAGGATTTCCCAGATGGTTTGTGGGCCTGAAAGTCCTCTGGTTAGCCATACGAGCATTCATCGGTACCTTCGTTCCATCGGCATCCAAAAATTGAAGCCTCAGAGGGTACCGATGTTAACCACAAACAAAAGCGGGTAGATTGGTGCCTGAGCCAACCTAAACCCAAACTGGTCAAATGTCGTTTTCACAGACGAGTCCTATTTCGAACTCTTGCGTAATAGGGTGAAAGAGTGGGCTCGAAAACGACCCGAGATACCAGACCCGGCTCGAAGTCCGGTCATCATGATGTGGGGCAGCATTAGCGTTCGCAGCGCTACGCCGCTAGAATTGACCTGCGGATCAATCAGTGCCGATCTATATTAGGAGATCTTAAGCGAGAGACTGTGGAGACCGCGGACACATCACATCCTGATAGTTGCGTTCTCCAACAGAATAACGCTAGGCCCCATGTCGCCCGAAGCACAAAATGGCTTCTGGACCACAACATTGAAGTCCTAGAGTGACCGACATTAAGTCCAGACCTCAACCCCATTGAAAATTTATGGGCAATTCTCAAAAATCAGGTTGAATGACTGGACCTTAAAAACGTGGGGGGCACACTTCTTATGTATGATTATATAATAATAAATCTTGTTATAGTTGAAAAGATGAAGAAGCAAACACCGATACTAAAATATGAAATAAAAAAGTGTTTAACACTGAGGATGTGGTCCTGAATGTCTTAATAGTATAACCTGATGATATACAAATGAAGCAGACTACCTAGAAATTATATAAAAAACTATATTCAAATCAACTAATTATAAAAATGAATCGTATTGAAATTGACTAGAAAATGCGGGATCAGCTAACCAAGTTAAGGGAAGAGGCGATAATAAAGGAGTGAGTTAGCTGTGAAATTTTGTCCCATAGAACTGCTAAAACGGTTACCAAAGGTAAGTACTACCTAAATCAGAAAGAGAAAGGAAAACCAATGCTATCGTAGTTAAGAATGGCGAAAGTGACTAATGAATCACATTGCAGAAAATAAAACAACTCTAAAGGAAAAGCTAGCCAACAAAGCTATAACAGTATTAACAAACGCTAAAGGCTGCAAGTTATTAATAGTTGCGGGGAAAGATGAAAAGGCCATCGACTAAATAAAACAGCTTATAGAAACCTCATCTGATCAGATAACATTCAAGAGAGCGAGTGTTGTGACTATAAAAGAACTGATAGCTGCCGTCGAAGAAAAAATCGAAGGAATAGAGGGAGATATTAAACCGAACGCTAATAACACGCAAGCAGTAACAATAACAACTAGGGAACACGCAGATAAGACATTGTGAGAGTCCCTCATATGAATGGAAATCATAAAATGCTTTGTTAGTGGAAAATGGGTCCAAATAGGAAGACACTATGCTTTAAAATAGGAAAACTAGGCATAAAATTAAGGAATGCTAGGAGGAAGGAGCCTGTGCAGTTTGTGCAGCCACCGGACACAAAGCGGCACAACGGCAAAAAAAATATTGACGTAATACTTATAAATAACCCCAATCAAAAATGGTAGGAAACAATGCTTAGACATCGGATAATCTTTTGAATGCCACAATAAAAATATTAAATTTAGTTAAATTAGTTATGTCTGGATCGAACTGATAAATATGTTTATCATTAATTTTTATATATCTTCAGATGTGTGTATTGAAGACTTTGACACGAAATAGGTTAGAACTAGAAAATTAATAACAACAAAAGAAACTTACAAAAAAGAAATAATAGTTTCTAGAGATTTTAATGTCAAATCAAATCTCTGGGAAACAAAAAAATCACAAAAGGTAAATAATGTTAGAATAAATAATCCAAAAATTTTTATTACGTTAGACTGTGAACAACTACGGATATTTACAAAAAATAATCAATAGTCACACATAGATATGACTATTATTAATTTTGATAATTAGCCAACTGTAAAAATAGGGCCGTTGAGTACAAAGAAAATTTTAGTTCGCATATATAATATAACATTTAGCATTAAAGAAACAAATTAAAAAATATGATCAAAACAAATAAAAGAGAAAAGAGAACTGCTGAAGGTTCTCGATAATACTGAAAGTTGGGCGTGTCACAAAGTAAGGGTTCCAATAATTATCATGACGCGGAGCCGCGGAAATTTGAGATGGCGTCCGCGGGAATTTAAGAAACTCCACGTATGTACAGTTATTGCTTCATCTGTAAGTGTGCCGATCAAACTGTGTCTGGTTTGCTCAGTTTAGCCGGCGAGAGGTTTTACTAACGCAATTAAAGCTGCAGAATATAAATTATTTCAGCTTGTAATGGCTCCACGATGTCAGCTCTCAGTGAACTGTTGTGCTGTGCAGTTATCACATTAGTCTTAAACGAGAAATATAAGCAATATATAAGAAAAACTAGACAATGGACCAAAAAGTAGTTGATAAAACGACAGCAATGTTTTCAATTGAAAGAATTTATATTTACTCTCAGGAACTGGCATAAGTTTCGTAACATGAATGAATCTCCATTCTTGTCTGTTTCTCCAGTCTCTCTCTCTCTCTTCTAATTCTCTTTTTTGCATAGCGTCGTTCACTTTGTCTTTCCAGAATCTCCGAGGTCTTCCTCGCTTTCTTTTTCCTATGGAACTTTATTTGTCCATGTGTTATTTGATCTTCTCACGTAGCCATTCCATAATAGTTTTTTCTCTTCTATAAACTTGATTACGTTTGTTGTTGAATTATTTTTTTAATCTCTTTATTTGTTAATCTATCCTTATTGGCCAGACCATAGTATCTGCTCCAGGATTCCATTTCAGTTGTTTGTGTTTTTTCTTTATTTTTCTTGTTAATAATCCATATTTCTGCTGTATGTGTTACAATGCTTTTAGCTACAGTGTCATATATCATTTTTTGGTTTTTATTTGGATGTTTCTGTTCTATATTACCGGCTGTAGTTACCTGTTCTTGTCTAACCAAGTCTGTTTTTGATCTCTTCCTCTGTTGTTGTGTTTTTTGATATTTTTAATCCTAGATATTTGAATGTAAGTGTTCTTTTTGTTCCGAAGTCTTCTTTAATTTTGAGATTCTTTACTTCTTCTATAGTTGTTAAGTATTCCGTTTTTTGAAATGATTTCTAGTTCAGCTCTTCCATATTCTTCTTTCAGCTTCCTTATCATATAGCTAAGATCTTTGTCCTGCGCCTCCACTACCTGGTCGTCAGTAAATTGTTTCCAGATTCTTAGAGTATCATCTAGAAATAGTTTAAATAGCGTTGGCAATGTTGGACAGCCCTGTAGTAAGCTCTTGAAGGTTTTGAACTTCGACATGAGTTGGTTCCCAACTTTTATGTATAAGGTATTGTCATTACACAACTTTTTCAGAGTTCTTGTCATGGTTGTCAGTATTCTCATCCTTGCCATAGCTTTTCATAATACGTTTTTAGGTATAGTATTATGATACTATACCATTTGGTTTTCATCGACCGCAAAAAAGCTCATAAGCTTTTTTTTGTCTTTATTTTTTTCTAATGAACCAGTTCTGGCACGATATCTCATGGTTTTGTTGTTTTTTATTTACATTATTGCATTGCAGTGTTATTTCTAGTATTTGGTCTTTTAGATTTCTTTTACACTCTCTGTGAATTCTGATCTTTGTTTTGTCAGCAAGTATTTGTGGTATTTTATCCATTATTGGTCACCTACATATATAATATATGGTCTTTTTCTTTTTTATTTGTTCTTAATTATTTTAATATTTTCTAGAAGCTTCTTATTCCTCAAAGATACTGGTCTATGTATGTGTATTCGTGTTTCCACATTTCATTTTTTTCTGTGCATATTAGTCTTCTAACCTTTTTATTTTTAATTTTATAATTCAGGAAGTCCCCCTCGCCTTGAATGTTTAGCCATTTAACATAAAGATACTTTTTATTCTTTAATTTCTCCAGGGTGTTTTCAGAGAGTTTCCATTTATGCGGTGGATGCCTTCCTTCTACCTCTCCAAGTGCTTCTTTTCCAGCTTGCTTTGGTGTGTTCGTATACCTTATTCGCGTCATCATCGTAGTTGAATTCTATTAATTTTTGATCAAGTCTTGTCTTACATAAATCTCTTGCCAGTTCATCCCGTAACAAGTAAATTTTCAATTTCTTTTTCATTTCTACTCTGTTGCCCCTCGGTCTGTTTTGTCTCTTTGTTTTTCGATGGGAATTCAATTTTTGCTATTAACAATCTATGGTTACTTCCGCATTCCGCCCCTCGTTTTACTCGCACATTCCCAAGTTTAATTGTTGCTTATTTTTTATTATCAAGTAATCGATTGTGAATTTTAGGGTATTTTTGGTTGTATACATGTGTACTTGCGAACGTTTTTGTGCTGATAAGAAGCCATTCGTAATTCTCATGTCAAATAACTGGTACAACTATCATCCTTTCTCCGTTGTTGTTCACTATTTATTCACCGTATCTTTCTACTTTGTTGTTTTTTTTGCGTCCTGTTTTCTATTCATATCTCTTGGAAAATTAATCCCTCGTTTTTGTCCACTTTCCCGACCTCGTTTTGTATGAATCTACTTACCTTACCTTATTATTAGTGGTTTCTTTACTGATTCAGAAATGATAGGCTCTCTTAAAGAATGTTTTTGACTGCTTTCATTCTTAAAAATAATATATATGGAAGAAACTTGGGGGACAGCTAGTGGAGCTTTCACGACACCCACTGGAGTTTTTATCCTCTCTAGGGGTTGCGCACACATACTCACAATTCGAATAGTCTAGCTTATCATCACTGCTTCTTTGGCTTTCCAACAAAAGAAAATGTCTGCCCTTAAAAAGCTTCCAGACCATTATTCAAAACAAACAATTTTAATTGATTTGTAGATATTATTTTTCAACAAAAATTGTTGTCGAGTCTATATTTCTCTATATATCCAAGAGAAAAGTTCTTCTTATAGTAGCGCAGTATTATCATTTTTTCCTGTCCTCATATCTTCTTAGCATCTTTACGAGTGTTGCTCAAACTTTTGCAGAAAATGGGGAACTAATTTAAGAATTAGATTTATACTAGAAGATTTAAAATAAAACTGAATAAACCTTAGTGACAAGAAGTTGTTAACTACACAAGAACGTGGAAATCTTTAAATAATAGCATAAGTAATGAAAGCCTGGACCGCCAGAGTGGTCCAAGCGGTTGAGGCACGTGACTGCGATGCGGACGGACTCGGGTTCCGGAGCTCTCTGAGGCCTGGCCTGGCCTACTCAGTCACTATAAATAATTGAGTACTTGGGTCCATTCGAACAAGGGGTAATAATGGCGGTCTTCTAAGGCGCCGTGCTTGCCACATCACCCCGCATCAGAGGTGATGCGCGACGACGGGGCAGAGAGAGCAGAGCGAACATATGAGAGCCTTAAACTCTCAGTTCGCGGGCTGTGATCCCATGCGGGGCGTTAGAGCCTTACCACCACTATTACCAATGAAAACCTGGAGTTATTATGTACTATATTAGCAAAACTATATCACCCTTCATTAATTTTAAATTAATGCCGATGCCGTCTCCAAGTATAGTGCCCTGCAACAACCGCTTAACCACTAGTGTCGGCACTAATGTCTCACTTTTTAAAATACAGAACCAAGATAATATCCATGCAAAGAATAATGGTGCCAAGTATATATGTAAATTATAAACTCAGCCCCTCTAACGTAGTTCTAGCAAAGGTGAACATAATTGAACACAACAATTTTTACCATATATATATGCCATTTACTATCCATTCCCATATCAAATACTTCTACATTAATGGGTTAGGCTAGCCACCTACCTGCCCAAGGTATTCCCAACATGGCTCATAATACTGCACGATTGTGTGGTTAGAAACAGGTTAGTAGCCTATATAAGAATAGAAGAAGAAGAAGAATAAAAGAGAATAAAGAAAGAGTATAGAAAAAAAGAGAATAAATAAAAAAAATATTAGAAATTCTAACTAACAAGAAAAGAAAACAAAATAGAAAATAACGTGATAAATAATGCAAGGCATGCTGAGAATGATAAACTCGCCAAATGAAGAAACTAAATTGACACAGAATATAGAGGAAAAGGAAACGTGGGAAATAATGTTAATAATGAAAAATATGAAACGACAAAAAAACAACAGAAATTTTTTTAAATTAGAAAATTTGTTAAGAAGGGTGCAGCAGGAAATTCAGTTAACAACAAGCAATAATTTATAAAATTGTAAAAGGGTCCTTTGATCTAGTGAAAATGGAGGAATCTGATGGCGATGAATAATAAGACTGGAATCCATCCCAGAAGAACTAAATGAGGAAGAGATTGAGTTGCTGAATATGCCATATGAGATTTTAAGCATTACAATTACTCAAAAATTACAATTAATTATAGGTATATAGAAAGGTGGGGCAATATCAATGTGAGTTTACTACGGGAGGATTAACTTTGAAAGCCACAAACAAAATATTAGCATTTATTCTCTTTTATAGATTACGGTAATCAAACATAATGATAACAGAAAAATTTGTTCAAAACGCTACAAGAGCTAAGCATGCCAAGAAAATAATAAAGATGGTAAGTATTTGAAATTTGTACAGAGAAGGCAATCCTCTTTCGACTGCATTGTCCAATTTTATACTGAAATTGGTAATAAGGCGATTACACATTAGTAAAAACAGAATGATCCAAGACATTATCATAAAATCAAAGACGATGGATGATGTGAAGGAATTATATGATGTCTGAAACAAAATATAGTCAATGTAGTACTTAAAATTAATTATGATCACATAAAGATATAGCAAGTAGCAGATTTCAAGTACCTCGATATATTAGTAACTGAAACCTATAAACTATCAGATTTTATTGCAGTAAAATTAGTAGCATCAAATAGATGTTTAAGTTTAAGGATGTCTACAATAATTCAAAGTTAATTATTTATAAAAATATTCTACAATATGCAACAAAAGCATGACCAATGAATACACAATAAATTAATGTATTGAACAGCTAGGAGTCGAAAGTACTAAAGGACATTTTTGAGTTAGTAAATAAAAATGTTGAATAGAGAAGAAGATATAATTACAAACTAAGAGAGAGGTACCAATAAGTACATGGATTAGTTACGTCACATGCAAAGGATACGAGAAGAAAGAGATTTTAAAAGAATCCTATAAGAAAACTTAAAGGCATGAGACCTAAAAGGTGACTAAGGCACGGTGGTTGAACAAGGTTGAAAATGACTTGAAAGTAGCAGAGGTTAGCAACTAGAAGGGTTCGGTAAGGAATCAGAAAGAGTGGAGTTTAGAATATTTATAATAGAGACCATGGTCCTTAATGGAACAAACACAAATACTGCATTATACTAAATGTATTGAGAACATTATTAAATTCGATTTGAAGAAATTAGAAATTGTGTAAATAATATTCATAAAGCATAAAACGAATAAACTAAAAAAAATTTAGTATGGTAAAAAATTGTATTATTTAACTATTTTTATTATATTTATACATTTTCTGTTGATACACCTCATTTTATTTATATACAGGTAAGCCAGAACCAAAGAAGTGTTCTTAGAGGAACCCTTAAGAGAATGCAGATACACAATATTGCATTATTCATATGTTGTTGCAGATTGGCAGCATAATTATATAGTTCATAAAATTGATCTTTTTCTTTTATTATATGGTTATATGTATATGCTCTTATTGCATCGTGTTTTGGTTTAACTGTGACCAACAAGTTATTATTGTTTTTTATCTTTAATTTTTTAATTCTTTCTTTAAATAACAGAAAACGTACACAGCAAAAACAAAAAATTACAAGTTTAAATTATAATTTTACATTGGCGCCTAAGCATATAGATAACATATAATACATATAAAGTCCACTCCCAACAGATGTCGCTTATTGATAGCGTATACACTGTCACGTGCTTGTTCGGGCAGTTACGAAAATCGCCGACTGAGTCGCTAGCGCGCCGTGTTTTGATAAATGGCTGACATTTGACGTAGATGTGTGCGAGTGTCGTCCGTTGCCGTGATACTCAACAATTACCGTTAATTATGTGATTATGTCCGATTGTAATGTAGCCACGGTGATGAAATCCAACTCGGACGGCGAGCTGCTGGGCGCGAGCGGGATGCCCGGCGACGCGGAGGGGCACGGCGCGCCCCGTGGAATCTTCCAGACTGCGGCGCACGTTTACGCTGCCCAGGAACCCCTTCAACTCCGCCAGGATGTCGAAGCGCAGGCCGAAAGCGCGCGATGGCCCCCCGGAGCCCGAGGGGCGCCTCGGCGTGGCGCCGGAGCCCGACCGCGGCGGCAAGAAGGTGTTCCGCAGGCCCTCCTTCCGCAAGTTCATCAACAAGATCGCGCAGCACATCGGGGGAGTGCCGGTGATGGGCGCCAACGGCGACAGCCGCGTGCCGCCGGTCGGCCTGCAGACGTGGGGCCCCGACCAAACACCGGGCGTCACGGGACTGCGCAACCACGGCAACACCTGCTTCATCAACGCCGTGCTGCAGTGCATCTCGCACACCGACGTGCTGGCCGAGTACTTCGTGCTGGACCAGTACAAGATCGATCTGTCGCGCCGGAACAAGCTCAACTCGAAGAAGTACGGGACCAAGGGAGAGGTCACCGAGCAGCTCGCTATGCTGCTGAAAGCCCTGTGGGCCTGCCAGTACAGCCCCGACCTCAGTACAAACTTCAAGCAGGTCGTCGAGAGGCACGGCTCCCAGTACAAAGGCACCCAGCAGCACGACGCGCTCGAGTTCCTTCAGTGGCTGCTCGACAAGGTCCATGAAGACTTGAACACCGCATCCAAGAAGAAGTACAAGTCAATCAAGGTATGTTTTAGTTTAGTTCTTCATTGTTTACCTAAACGTTAAGTCCCTGTTAACATTAAGCAAGGAATTGTTTGTCGATTAAGATTAAGTTGATTTAAACAGACGCACAAAAACCATAAATATTCATAAGCAGGTAGTGAATTAGGAACACAATTCGATTTCAACTTACTTGTGTTAGGTTATGATTGATTTGATCAGATTTTTAGGTTATGTTTTGCATAAAGTGACCAGTAGCAATCAAGGCATTTTTGTTGCCGTTCGTGTAGTTAGTTTTAGTTTCCGCACTATACATAATTTGGCCCAATTGAATGTTAGTTCAAAATAGTGAGATCGCGTTATCTGGTGCGAGTATCCTGGTTTGGAATTCATGAGAGACATTTTATAGCACTTTCCAACTGAGCACAAAGTTCACTTTTCGATTTTTAGTCTGTGCGAAGGAAATTGGTAAGGCTTTTCACCTAACATAAATCTCACTTTATACTTAACATAGTTTATTGCAACCTAATGAAATATATGTGCTTATCTAAATGTAATGAGTTCTTACAAACGATAAAATTTGAGATTTCAAGTTTCTCTTTTAGATACTTTATTATGTTACCCTTTATCAGCCAATCTAGAGAAAAATGAATAGAGACCAAATTTGCTTTTCTGTTGGGCATAACAAAGGAATTCTTTGTTTCTTTGAAATTAATCTCTTTTAACTAGGCTTGTCCAGTTAAATGTTAAATGACGCCCCTCATGGCCAAAGCAAAGTTGAACCAAGACCCACGACTCAAAAGTTTTAATTTAATTTTTTGATTAGAGCCTCAAAGACGAATTTGCTTCTCAGGTTTTTTCAATTTTCTCATTGATTGTATTCTGATCTTCCCCTTTCTTTCTTTTGAAGTTCACTTCCATATTTCGTTTCCTTGCTGTGTAAATGTTATCACATTTTATCCTTACCTACAGGAAAGTCCTCTTAAAAGGAGGTGGTTATTAAAGGTCCACTAGAACGAACTTCTAATTTATTTGGTGTTAATGAAGTAGCACTTGCAGTATCATTATAAAAATTTAAAAAAATTGCTTGGAAGAAGGAAGACTCGTAAAACAATTCCCGACAATTAACGTATTATGAGGCTGCTTCATTTGTTTACTCTCTGTTAGGTGGTTCTATGGTAATGAGGATCGAGAAGCTTTCTAGCTGTTGATCTCTTAATCTGTATCCTCTACACCTACTTCACGACTTGGAAACCAGACCACATGTTTCAAACTGTCAGCCAATTTGTGTCAATTAGTACGTTTTCCAAAGAGGGAGAAGAAAACCAAAGTTATTCACAATAACTAAAGTTATTCTTAAAGGAAGTTTATATGCATCCTTGTCATGGTTTGCCTCTAGACGGTAGTAACAAATAAGGCATTCGGTAAAAGTGAGCATCGTTCTGTGTTTTAAAGTACGCGGGAATTTGAAAAGGCACCAACAATATCAAGAAGTGGTACACGACCGAAATGTTCAGGACTAAGTGAAGAAACTATGAATCGTATTAGAAAAGTTTAACATAATGCAAACAACAATGTGACGATTTTTCGTTAAGAGACTAAAATATAAACCATATAAGCTGTAACCGTAAAACGACAAAGATGTGCGTCTTAATTTCTGTAAGAGAAATTTGAAATTGCCAATTACTTTAGTAACACAGCAACTTTTCATCTATCTGGAAAAGGCGAATCTGCACAATGTGCCCATTTGAAGCACTGACAATCCACGCATAGGCATAGAACATAGCACAAGATGTCATGCTTGCTTAAAGAGAGTAATTATTGCATCTCACCCCACAGAGACATGTGAGGGTATCTCAATCAAATTTCCCTGAAAGATAGATAGAAACAAGATACGACCCGTTAATGCGATAGTCACTCTGGTTCCCGTAAATAACCCGTGTGATATTCTTATAAGGGTTGCTGTCTTTGTGTCCTCATTTTTTATTATCTTCAGAACTTTCATATTATATCACCTCTGCTACGATTCTGATCCCCCTGATATATTAACAAAAGTCTAGGACAAAATCGAGTATTACATAAATGCTCCTTATATCACCAAATAAACACATTGAGAATATGTAAAATGCGTGGAAAACTCGCAGAAGTTCTTTCTATCTGCAATTCTTCTGTATTCGCCATTGTTCACTCTTGAATTTTTTCATTTAGTTTGATTTCAGCCGTGAAATATATTAATATCTAGAAATCGAGAAAGATGAATTGTATTCGAGTGCAAAACGATAAGCTTTACACAGTTCTACGAAAGCAAAATAAATAAGTAATAGGACATTGCTCCTCGATAACTTTCTCGGCACCTCTATCGGCTGTTCGTTGAGAATACTAAGGCTGTGTGTTCACAAACTTGTTTGTAACGATAAATAATCACCCGAAAACATTAAATGTTATCACGGCCGAAACATCTTCTTTCTGGTCATTAGTCTTAATGATTTAATAGACTGGTCAGTCAAAACAGCTGTTAAACCCCCGTGGTTTTAACGCATATGTTTACTAATTTAACAAGCAAATTATCGTTTGGTGAATGATTTCTTCGAGCATTCCTAAATGAACTTATTGTGGTGCACAAATAAAAAGGATACCATTTAGACGATGAGGCTCTGGAAGCAGGCGAAAGAGAGAAACTCGATAGATGATCCGAGGACGGTTAAGGGGGGAGATACAATTAGAGAGTCAAAAAAATCGTTTTTTTTGCCTAAAAAGATAGTAAATTTTCCGTAGAATGCGATGGTGAAACCCCGGAATTGAAATTAAAACTCCTTCTATCTTTTTTCGACGTTTTTCGAAGATGCCTTTCGGAACGCGCAGCAGGTATTTTAGAACGGTCGATGAGAAGACCCTTTTTCTATTGTATCTTATTTTGGGATAGTTATGAAAGGAATTTATATACCTAGGAGGGTTGTATACGTGACTTACTGACTAAGAGAATCACTTTTCTAAATAAATTGAAGGTTTTTTGTATGGTCTTGGAATCGCCGATTAGAAGGTAAACATCATTTTTCTTTAACTTTAAACGCGTTTTTTGAGATTTGTGGGAAAAATATCTCAAAAAGTTCTCTACCGATTTTGATGAAACTTGAATGGTTTCTTCTCTATATTATTAGCTACTATGTGAACTAAAAGTTGTTGCGATTGGACTTAGCACTATATAAATATTATTGCAAAAGTTTTTGGTAACTCTGACCTCTTTCGAAAAACTTGTGCCAATTTTATTTTTTATTTTTCTTCGCTTTTATTGGGTAACATAGAAATTATATAACTAATTAACATAACTTTTCTTGCTGGTCTGTTTTAGATAAAAATTGTGGACTCCAGAATTCCTGCAAGTCGATGCCTCAGATTCGGACCTGGTGTTTTTGAGCGTATATAAGTCTGCCATTTTGTAATAGAAAAAACAAAAAAAAATACTTTTTTTATTTCTTAGATACGTAGTAAATATAGTGCCAAATTTGGTTTAATTTGAATAAAAACTTCTTAGTAAAAAAAAAGTTTAAAAAACGCTTGATTTTTGGCCTTCTAATTGTATCTCCCCCCTTAAAGGCAAAACTTGATTTTATATTTAATAGCAAGAATGGGGACTAATGTCGATCAAAAAAATCCGCGAAAAAGCTAAAACTACTCTTCCGTTTATTCAACGCATATTATGAGTCGATTTTAATCTGTCTATACAATTTATAGGTATTAATATCTTTTAACAACGATTTAATTATACTAAAACGGTACTCTGAATGACTGAAAGAAAAGAATTGTATATTGAAAATATTTGTTTTTTACAATTTCAAGTTGTGGAGTAGTGAAAACCCAAATGTTATAGCGTTCTTTTCGCTACATTGGAACTCTACCTATTTTATATCTCATCAGTTATGGGAAACAGGAGGTCCTTGTTTTGTGAGCAAAACCTTCAGTATTTTTTATTAAAAGAATTTGAATAAGCTTTTCAATTCAATCAGAAGTCTCCAAATTATTTTAATTTATGCAAAGATGCATTCGAGTACATCGAATATAAAAAAACTTGAAAACGATAATCTTTAGTCCAAATATTGTCATCTGGAAACAAGGACAAGGACAGGTAGACTGGCCACCTTATTCCCCCAATTTGAGTCCATGTGGATATTTTCTGTGGGGGTTTATTAAAGTTGGAAGTGCATAAAAGGCCAGGGAAAAATCTTGGAATTCTAGAAGAATTCCTTAAAACATGTGTAAATGGTTGTCAAAAGCAAAGACCAACCTTTTGAAAATAATATTTGGTCTAATTAATAGCATTTTACCAAGTCTAAACATATTTTCCAATTTTGGTGTACATCTGCATAAACTTTAAGAGATACTATGTATCAGTTGTCTATACAGACTATTTCTAAGCAAGTCTATTTTGTCTCAACTTTATCTGTGATGTAATTTATGATTACTTTTTGGAATTCAGTTCCAGTACATAGATATTTCAACATATAACAATTAATAAGTACTCTAAACTAGGTTTCTTTTTATTATACTAAAATAAAAAGGTTCCATCTTTAAACCATGTCAAATCCATATTCGACAGGTTTTTTTTCCATACCTTTGCCGTTTGATTTGTGCAAGCGTGATGGATTACGAGTACCTAATGATATTCCCCGTTATTTAAGTATGGGGATTGATAATTGTTTGTTGTCACTTGAAAAAATGAAGCAATTATAATGAATTGTTAATCGAAAATATTTTGTATGGTGCGATTGTAGACAATAAATATTTATACCCCTACTTTTTCCTCTCGGTCGTTTTTGAATTTCATGTAAATACAACCAAGAAACCGATTGGGTGGTTTTTAAATTTTTCTCTGAAGAGAAAAATCTTAAGAACCACTTCTTGTATTATTTTTTCTTTTCAATCTTAAACATAAACACTAGTACATCAATTGTAAATATTTTATTAATAATAAATTGGCGTTGCTAGCGGGTAGCGATCCCGGTAGAGGATAAATATACCCCAAAACTAGCTCATGTTTTTACTCACTCTAACAGACTAAGGAAATTATCCTAACCCCAATTTATATCTAAAGCAGTACTTGTTTTTCCTGTATTTTGATCTATTGAGAAAAATATCATAGCTGTAGTGGGAGCTTTCCTTCTAGGCTTGATTCCAAACTCGAAGATTAGAATATTGGTGGTAAGCAGAGTTCAAGAAGATCGTTATAGTTATCAGCGACGTGGAAAGCAAAGGAGAATTACAGCATTATTCTGTCGAAAAAGTTATGATGGTAATGGATGTAAAGGTAAACGGCTTTGAGTACGGACATTCAACGACTAGTCAATTACAAATATGAGAAAATTTGGAGTTTTAAAAATGAAACGTGAAATCAATACTTGAGACAGAAAAAATGCGTAGCACCATTAAAGAAATGAAAATTCTAGAAATACTTGTACTAGGTATAAGTGAAGTGGAGTGACCAAATGCCGTAAATGTGTTATACACAACTGTAGTATTTATTATACACAGCATCGAAATGCAGTGGGCATAGTAAAAAAAATCGATCCTCCAGTGATGAATTTTGCGCCATTACCTGAAAGGCTTATGTTGCCAAAAAATGCAAGTTAAACCTTTTAACTTAACTCGTACTCGAGCATACTCTCCAACAACTGACTACGACGAAGTGGTAGAAGATTTTTGCAACGACCTCGAGAAAATTATAAACCAAATGATATTAAAGGAGATCGCCACTTTAATGAGAGGTTTAAATGTTAAAGTGGAATCAGAAAAAAGTAACAACAGTTGAATATACATCGTTTAAGTAACAAGAATAAGGAAGGTAAAAGGTGTGTATAATTTTATGCAGAAACTGAGTCAATGTTTATGAATAACTTCTTCAAACTGTCGAAACTATTACCTACCTATAAACCTCAACATATCGTGTGTAATCAAATGGACTATATTACACTTCTGCCAAAACATAGGTGTAGAAGTACCGTCTAATCATGATCTACTACTAGCAAAAATGCGAATAATACTAATAAGTATTACAAAAGGTGAAAAGCAATAAAAAATTAATACTAAACTCTGCATTCAAGAAATAGAGCAAAATGGCTGAATTATTAGAAAACCAACTACACCAATTCTATATTAATGGAAAAACCAGAAATGAAAGAATTAAAACACAAAAGAATAAAACAAACAGTAGATAACAAGAAATTTTATAGTTAATTGAAGAAAGATGAACTATAGAAATAAAAATGAAAATCAATACAAACATTTAAATTAAGAAATAAGGTGAAGAATTAAAAAAGTAAAAGCCGAATGTCTTACAAAAGAATGTAGGGAAATGGAGAAGCATGTAACATAACTTATTCCGAATAAAGGAATCAAGGATATAACAGGATATGGAAAAATGATTAAATAAAAAAGATGGTAATGTCATAATCTAGTTTAAATGCAAACTATGTCGATGAAAGGGATATACATATAAAAACATTAATTTATAGGATGGATCAAAACTTCTCCCTCTCTTTTTAAAGTTGAATAAAGAGAATACATAGAAAGTATACAACATTTATTTTTACACGATCGAACTATCGAACCGTTAGTTTCATTTTAATGTATTTTAAAGGGGATAGCGAAATGGTATCCTCATTTTCGATACGTTGTAGAAGTCGTATTCTGAGGTTCTTTATTACTTTTTCTAATATGTGTTTATAAATACCCGATTTCTTAACGTATTTTTTATTTTGATTGGCTTTGGGGTTCTAGGCTGATAATTGTAAACCTCAGTTTTGAGATATACCTATAGAAAAAAGTCGCAGAGAGTGAGATCCGACGAGTGAGCTGGCCAAGCGACGTCACCACTTTGAAGCACACAGTATTTCAAGGGAACCTTTTGCTGTGTGGGTTGTGGCTCTATTTTGTTGGATCCAAACATTTTCCAATTGAAGTGCATAGAGATTCGGTGCAAAAAATTGGCGATGTATTTTCAGATATCCATTGAAACATACTAGTCTCCCTCATCACAAAATTAAGGGCCAATCACCTCAACTTTATTCACCGCACACTAAACAGTGACACGTTTGGTGCGTAAAAAGTATTTTATGTATATTTTGTGGGTTATCTTTCCAATATTTTTTTTTATTTACTAACGCATCCCGACAAATGGAAATACGCTTGTCAGCACGTTTGCCAAGATGTTTTCACGCATTTCCAGGAGATTTAATCAATCGTGTTCGTTTGTTTGCGCGCAAATCGCATCGGAGACTGCAAAAGCGGTTCAAAAAAGTTACCAATATCTTCTTGTTCAGGATATGGCAAAAATGTCAAGATTTTATTATATTACGTCAAAAAGTGGAAAAGCGCATAAATTTAAGGTATCAAGGTATAGAATGCCTCTAACCCCGTATTTCCCAATATGGGACACATCCCATTCTAGAAGCCTCATATATACTATATATATTTATATGTGTATATGTTGTGATATACACATTTTTATAAATAAAATTAGGCAGACAGATGGTAACAATGAAGAGAGGGAAAGCCCGTTAAAAGAGAGAAGTGAGAGCATATAGTTGCTTAGAGAGCGCATGAGCACAAAAACGAGGCAGCTTTCATTCCGAACACCCCCACTCCTCTTAGTGTTCTTTTAACATAACAAACTAAACAAAAAGTATAAAAAATGCTTTTATCTGTTTATATTAAGGTCAGCTCAAATTATATATTTAATTTATTGAATATCTTTATCTATTAGCAATTAAAATGATCAGATTATTGCAGAAGTTTCCATTGCAATTATCTTATATTTAAGCATTTTAGTTCTTTATAATGTGTTTTAAAACTGTCATTTTTCAGATCACTTCATATTATTGATTTCTTCTTCAATACTTCAACTGTCTTTTCGTTCTTTTATTTTTCTTTTTCGTGGATGTTATATTCTTTGAAAGCTTGTTTAGACCAAGTTAATAGCCTTTTAAGCTCCCTCTAAATAAAAAGATTTCACTTTTTGAATATTCCGGGTTTATTAGAGGTTTTTAGGTGGGGTATGACCAAAAAAAAGTTAGGGAACCACTGCTCGCAGACTATGATGAAGTATAGCAATTGAGGATTTCCAGAAACTGCAAGAACGAAGTTTTATGTAACTACAAGAGCAATACCAAAATAGAGTCTAAATTTCCAAGAAAATATTAGATGGCAAGTATTGTTCCTGTAGGCTCAAAAATCAGTTTCATATCTACTAGTACATCGTGAAAGTTAGGGAATGTCTTCAGAAACATTTATTGTTCATAAGTTACTGCAAATTTTGGCTGCAATTTGCTTCATGCCATTATATTAAATTTGCGTTGGAGAGGAAATCAATGTGGTGCTAAAATTGGTGAATCCACCAAATTGGTCATAGACACAACTGGTAGAAACCCATTAGGCAATGATTAAACTTAAGTGGAATCAAATTACTTTAAGAATAAAAAAACAGGTGTCAGCGTAAATCCAATTATGCAAACAGATCAAATAAATCATTTATGCGTTTTTATATAAGTAATAAATGCTATTAAAAAAATTAAAAATAACATTTTAAGGAAAAATGTGATATTTTTTAATCTAAGCCCATTTCTCTTTGTCTGGTTCTTTAAAAGTACACACTCGGTAGAGGATGAGTATTTAATATTTAGACATTTCAATTAGCACGCACAACTTCCAGGTAGCTGCAGGAAACGAAAATTTCCTGTTTTACCTGCCAACACTCGAGAAACTGTCACAATGAAACGACAACCGAATATAAAAGTACAAAGGAAACGCCGATAACTGTTTACCAATTAAGGAACATAAATATAAACAAATAAACATACATCGCTAAGATGAATGGTAACATAACAGCCAGGAAAAAATACGAAAGATTACTAGATAAGATACGAACAGAAGAAAAAAAGGCAAAGGATGTTGCATTTATTAGTCGATAAATAGCAGAATAAAATCTGCGAACTAGGATGTGCAGTTATGCACTGTTTAATCTACCACCTTCATTATCGCGGTATCCGATTTAATTTTTTGTCAAAAATTATTGAAAAAACAAACCATAGAAACAGATATTAACTTACTTTGCTTTTGCAACTTCTGCTCAGAAAATTAAAAACTAATGAAATGCAAAATTCTACTTATTATATTAACACTAACTTTGATGATTATCAGTTTGCTTTCTTTCCTTTTTTATTAACTTTCGTTTGTATAATCTAATGTATACTACTGAAGTACCCGACACTTCATGTAAGCAAATATACATAAGCTATTGGCTGGTCAATTGTGAGTAAACAAAGAATGTGTAGTGCGGTGTAAAACAAGTAATTTATTATTACCTGTTTGGCTAAGTTCTGTTACTAATTATTATTCCAAATGCAAGTTAAACAAAAACCTGTTTACAATATTTCTTAGTAACTCAATCAAAACAAAACTATTTTTGCAAATATAAAAACGTGTGGTTTCAAATAACCCACAGCAAATATGCGGAAAGATTGAAGTTTCCGGAATGACACAAAATAAAATAACTGCCATTCAAGTTATATTTTATTTTTCAAGGTAAGGGCCGGTGTACACTAAAGGCCGCGTCACTACGTTGAGTGACCGCATGGGGTCGACGTAGTACCACATTTAGCGTAAATGCCCCTCAATTCTTTAGAAGTTTAACGTTGCTCCAGGTTCTCGATTCCTACCTGAAAGTGATTTCAGAATTGCTAAATAATGCATTTACAGACTCAATCATATCTTTTTGGCTGGGAAATACAAAGATAGAAATCCGAGGAAATCAAAATAAGCGAATAAATTTAAACTTTAATCCTGTCAAGTTTTGCTGAATGATAGCGATTAAGTATGTTGGTATGTTGTAGTGGAACACTTTTTTTATGACTTTGAAGTATATATTTTTAATTTCTACTTTCAGCTTGCCCAAAGGTGTCATGTAACATTTTCCAGTACCGCTTTTTCCGTTTCAAGATAATCTATCAGCAAAATTCCTCTAGGGTCTCAAAATATTTAGAGTAATTAATTTCTCAAATCAACAATAGACCTTGCTTTTTTCGAAAAAGGTTTACCGTGTCGAATAAAATTTCATTTTAGCTACAAATTGCCTTCGAAAATACCGTAGAAAGTATTTTCATAAAATTCATAAAAGATGCAGGTTTTTTCAATTTCACGCTCTTTTATGCTTGCGACGACCTGCAAAAACTATGTAAAAGACTTTATCCACAATTTTAGTCTGATTGTCTTGCACGTAGCATGAGACTACCTTTAAATTCCGAAACCCTAATAATATAGGAAAATGAAAAGGGTGAATCTTCAAAACCAATATCCAATTTGGATTTGGTTTTCGTTGCAGTTCTTCTTTTCAAATTAAAAAAAAAAGTGAAGCCTAGCCGAATTTTATAATTGAAAACGAACAGACTGAATGTTTTCTAAAACAAACTGTTTGACGGCTCGATGTAATACTAAAAGTTCTCACCCATACAAATATTTAGTGATAATCAATTTATTTTAGTATTCTGATTGATATAGTTGATTCTTTTCTTAAGCAAAATCTCATAGCTGCTGTAGTTTGTGTCTAGAAGACATTAGTAGGAAATATGGGGTTCAGTAAATGTGAATAGCCATTTTGTGTTTAAACCGTGTAACGATTTCGCGCAGAATTTCAGAAGACAGCTCTTGTATGTAAAATTACAGAATGAACAGTTCTTCGATCGATACATTCTGGACCAAGCGAAGTAAATGTGAATCGTACTAGGTAAGCTTACCAGCGCAGCTTTCTAAGTTCTCTATAGGTGCAAATTGAGAGCTTGACATCTCGCAACAACGGTATAACAAAGTTTTGCCTTATCTTTTATTTCTTCTCTTTACAAACCACTTTTGATTTTTTTATACATGATTCTATTTACAGTTGTCACAATTAAGATTTTGTTATTTACCAAGAATTCGTCATACGCTTGTAGCGAAATGTCAACGTCTAAATTTACATATATAGTGAGTTTGCGAGGGCTGCACTGGCAAGTAAGATTTTTGGATCGATGAACTCTGAATAGGCAACCTTCATCTTGGAATTTTGCATCCTACTTCTTGATATTGTTGAAAACAGTTACTGTTTGCTGGAACTCTGCTGAAAATCGTTGCTATACAGTTTAAAACACGAAATGACCACTCGTGTTGACTGAATCCCATATCCGCTAAAGATTCTACACGTTATGGTACAGAGCAGTATGCATAATTTTTAAGTCAAAATTGAAATTCTTTGAAATACGTTCTTTGTAAATAACTGTAGCCTCAAATGCATAACAGTCATCTTCTAAAGCGTAGAGAGGAACATTTGAAACAAACAAAAAAATCCAAAATCAGATGCACAGTGAAGAAACGACATCTAAAACTCGTACCTCTGTTGGCTGAACAAGCCGTCTTTCGCAAAAACAATGTGACAATACTATATGTATGTCAAAATTGAAGAACATAATAAAGAGTATCTCCTATGTAAAGATGAAACTTGTTAATGCATTCTATGTTAAATTGAGACGAGTTTACCTTTGTAGATTTTATGGTACACGATTTTTTACTAAAGTACGTAGGTGAATAAGAAAGTATAGACAGTTTCTGTAAAACACCTTTATTTTCAGTGGTGAAGTACACATGCCACTTTTCGACATAGCCCCCTCGCACAATGATATACTTTTGGTATTCTTTATCGAGTGTCTTAATCACTTCAAAAAATAAGCTTTTCGGTTGCTCACGAAGGTATATTTGCACCACTTGTTGAACCTTACCATCCATCATTTTTAAGGGACCAATGATATGGTAATCAGAGGGCGTTAGATCAAAGCATTTTCCTTGGAACGTTCTATCCCCTCATAGATCTTTTGTTGATCCATGCCGCATGCTCCCTAGTGTGCCAACATCCGACAATGTATTTCTAATGATTTAACCCTTTTTACCAACAAAAAATACACCACAGCGCGTTGTTCTATGGTGCACTCACTTATTGGAGCGACTATACTTCTACCCTTGTTGTTCTCTGCCATATGACAGCAATGGAAGGCTGAACGCGGTTAGGTACTTGTGATCCCTTGAATACATGTGGTGTTGGGCGTCAGTGCTATTCTCTTATTTTTACAAAGACATTTTAAAATCATCTCTATTTTCTGATTCCCCCTCGTATTAGAACCAGAACTTCTATTACCATCTCTTCGGTTTGTTTCGTTTTTTAATTGTAGCTTAGTCATGACAGTGTTACTTTATGGTAGTTAATCAAATTTTTTATATATGTTTTGCTAAATAGCTTTCAATTACACATACTCTCGTATGCTTCACTATATATAGCGCAAAATTTTTGTTCCATGCAGTAAATGTTTTATTTTGGAAGAGGTTTTATGGTCAACATTTTTTTGTGCATGCGAATTTTTATTTGGATTTGTTTCTTAACTTTTTAATTTTGAATTTTGATATCAGGAAACATTGTACTGTGCTGTTTGTCCAAAATTTCACTTGCAGATTAGATTACGCTTATAATCCAAAACATTTGTTGTTCGAGTTTTTATTTTCGTGACTATTTGCATATACAACATGCAGAAGTTTCCAAATTTGGCCAGGCTCGCCATGACTACGATTCGCCGAGCAACATGTGCTGACGTAAATAGTGTTATCATTGTTGCCGCAAGAAGTTTTATTCCAGTTTATTTTAGTAGTAAAACAAACTTGATGGATCCAGCTGAGCTCCCATTGTTCGAAACGGCGGCCGCTGCTTTTATGACGTATGCTGAAGAGTGCCGCAGCCGCGCCGCTGAAAAGCGCGACCTCTCTTCTGCTACGCTTTTGATCTTTATTTTTCCCACTTAATTAAAAACGTCTTTTTAATTAGTCTCCCTTTAAAATACAGCCAAACTAGGTTCTATGACGTAGGTAATTAGCACGGCAAAAGATGCTGGCTTGTTTGAGCTGACACCAGAAATTTGCTGAACTTATTACATGGCGATTTTAAGGAAGCAAATATTTGGAACTAAATAAAACTTCTAATAAGGATTTCAAAGAAGTTTCAAGAATGTTTGCTGAACTCGAAGTTGACCGATTGATCAAATAGTGTGTTAAAAGCTTTCTGTAAGTGGTTAAAATGATATAATTATTTGTCCTCGCAAAGTAGTAAATATAATCCATTGTTTCCACAATTTTCCGATCTAACATCAACTGTTCCGATTACTTTATTTATAAAAGTTGTAATCGATACCAAAAAAGTAAATACAAATATTTTCTACATTCTAAATAATCTCAATGCCTGTTAAAATATAAAGATCAACAAAATACGAATATTTCGAAAGTGCTGAAAAAATAGATAGTGAAAGTGTAAATAGAAAAAAGAAGACTGGAAATATATTTTGTGATAAATAAAAAATGGGAAAGAAGAAAATAGAATTAGATATTAAAAAACAGGTGTACAACGCCATAGCTCTACCTAAACTTATATAAGGAAATGAATCTAAAGAACACATGAAAGTAAAATAAACGTTATAGAAATGAAAAATGTGTACAGAAACAAAATGACCACATGGCAAATAAGAAAATTAAAATTAGAATATAACAAGAATCGACAATAGGGAAAATTGAAAAAATCAATTAAAATGGCTAGAACATGCAATTCAAATGGAGAACAAATTTGTTAAAAGAGTATTGGAAGCCAGTGAAGACAAGAAAGACATGAACAGAAAGGGTAGCAGAGACAGCAAAGAAAAGACGGGAAACGATAAAACAAATAAGAAGGTTAGCTACAAACAAATTGAAATAGAAGAAACAGATCTATAGATAAGAAGCAAAGGAAGGAATTAAATAATATATATCTAACACTCTATAAGAGCATAAGGAATAAGGGAAGAAAAAAAGAATTGTTAAAGTATCTTTTGCTATTATTTTATTTATTTATATTTTTTTTTGAAGAGCATTATCCGAAAGAGGTGTTACTTTTAACTTGCAGATTTTTTCATCAGTGTAGTATAGTTCATACCCTAATAAGCAAGCATCTTAGGCCTTCCAAAATCTTGTATTGATACTCTAGGTGAAGATTGTTTTAGTATTTAAATATTTGGTTGAATAGGCGTCGATATTTGTGTTATCTGCAAGAATAAATTATGATACGTCATCTCTTAATCCGGTATTTTTAAATACATTTTTGAATCTGAAAACAAAACTATCTAGTTTTGAGTAAAACTCACAAATGAATACAATAATTTGGTTAATTTGGGGAGTGGGAATGGTGGAGGAATATTTATAATAGAAATAGCAGAGCTGTGTAGCAGAAACACAAAATTTAAATTCTAGGACTGGTCTATATAGTTGAGTCCAATATTTTTTTATATTTTCTTTATAGATGATTCAATTTACAAAACATTTATCTATAAACATTTACATTTATTCAATATTGTATCCCCCCCTTGGCTTCTTATGATTTCCTCCATTCCTCTTGACATCGAGTCGAAAAATGAACGAATGGTATCTTAAACTGCATTCTGTTCATTAGTAAGAGGCTTCCGTAATTCAGCCAGATTCCTTGGAGGTCGTAGATACTGTTGTACCCTTCGTGCAATGATATTCCAAACATTTTTGATTGGTGAAAGGTCAGATGATCGGGCTGGCCATCGGAGTTTCCACTTTGCTTTGTTGAAGAAGCTTTAATGTTTTAGCATTATCTTGTTGAAAGATTGCTTGGGGCACCCTCTAAAGTAAAGGAAGGACCATGGGTAGTAAAACGCGTCAGTGCAGGTCTGACTAATAATGTTACCTCTAATTCTGACTAGAAGTAATCTGCTATCATGACTGACAGCTTTCCATAACATAATATCCTGGTTGGGGTTGTATGACTCGTACCAATGCAGTCTTCTTGCTCCTCCCTATCTCCGTGTCTAAACTTTTGTTTTGTTGTTTATCTTTTAATTCTATCGACCAAACGTAATTCACTTTCTACGAGGTGTGGCAGAAAAGTAATTAGACTGATTTTTTATTTACCAAAGTTTTTATTTTTTTTCAAACATCAATGTTATCCCCTTCAAAGTAGTTCCATTGGGCAGCTACACACCGATCTAGACGTTGTTCCCACTGTTGGTAGCAGCGTTGGAAGTCTTCAACCAGTATGGTCTTCAGCATGTCCGTTACACTCTTTTGGATGTTTTCTGAAGTCTCAAAATGACGTCCTTTGAGGACATTTTCCAGTTTAGGAAAAAGGAAAAAGTCACAGGGACTGAGGTCAGGTGAATAGGGGGACTGGGGAACCACAGGAATGCCTTTTGAGGTCAAAAATTCTGTTATGGAAAGGACAGTGTGACATGGAGCGTTGTCATGATGGAGCATCCTTCTTCTTCTTCTTATGGTCTTTCTCCTTCACGGAGGTTGTTTATCATCATTCTTATACGGATTTTGTCGACGGCCGATCGAAATAGTTCAATGCTGCTGCAATTAAACCAATCTCTGAGATTTTTTAGCCAAGACATTTTAGGCCTACCAACATTTCTTTTTCCCTTTATCTTCCCTTGCATGATGAGTTGGAGCAGTGCGTATTTGGGATTTCTCATTACATGGCCTAAGTACTCTAGTTTCCTCTTTTTTATTGTATTTATTATTTCACATTCCTTGTTCATCCTTGTCAAAACTTCTCTGTTAGTTATTCTTTCAATCCAGGCTATACGCAACATTCTGCGGTAACACCACATTTCAAAGGCTTGTATTTTGTTTGTTTGCTTTTTCTTAAGTGTCCAAGCTTCTACGCCATAGAGCATCCATTTGTCTGCAATGTCTGGTCTCACGCGAATGACCCTTTTTCTGAGCCTTTCAAGGACGTCTTTATAAAAAAAAGTTTTCGCTGTTCTATTTTGCGTGACGCACAACCAAAATACAACTTCACTAATAGCAGTCACAAAAATCGCGTAGTTAACGGAACGAGTTGAAACTCGCACTGAGCTATGGGAGGGTATTTATACACTTACTCTACGAAGGACAATAGCGCAGCGTTGCCAGATCGCTTGCAGTGTTGCCAGCCTCATTACTTTTCTGCCACACGTTGTATATGTTTAGACTATTTTTTTTAATGTCAATTTAATAACTCTTTGTTGCTAATGGTGTTCATAATTTGCCACGCTTTTTAGCCGCTGTCTACATATTTTAAAAACAGAAATCGGCACGATTTGGGGGCACCGTTAGCCTTGTGCGCGCTTTTTGCCGGCCAGCCGGGGGCAATGGCGAATTGCATTCGCTCGGCTTTTACTTTCGAAAAGCCGCCGCACTTCCGCCCGAAACGGCGAGCGTGCGTCCGCGAGCGACGCGCAATTTTCCGCTTTTCCGGTTTTCACGGCGCAAACAAGCCGTGGCGTCGCAGGCGCTTTTGCCATGGAAATGGGGACAGTGACTTATGGGCGCGGCGGCGTTTTCGACATCTTCTGGCGTTGCGAATGGCCCGCGCTCGGAATTGCGCTACCGATTGATCGGTGTCGCAAGCCATTGTTTTCTGCGTGGTCGTGGTTGTGTAGAGCTTTCTTTGTTAGCACGTAGGAAAAATTTAAGAAAGTTATACTAAACGCAGTATAGTAGAATGACATGTTTTGCTAATGCGCTCACGCAAACTCTTTTATGATTGTTATACATTGTGGATTCTTTTGTTGGTCTTCATAATTTTTATGTTATAAAAAGTTTGGTATAGCATCCTTAAGTTAATAACTGCTAAAAGTCATTGTTGTTAAAAATAAGTCAAAATAAGATATTTTATTAGAAATGTTAATTTATCAAAACTAAACAGCAAATATCAAAATTACTACTTCTTCCGGTGCTCTAGGCTCTAAGAATGTTGGAGATCATATTGGCCCATTTAACTTTGTCCACAAGTCTTCGAAATATGTTGTCGTTGTTTGTTTCACCCCACTATATAAGGTTCTTCATCCACGATATGTCTTCGGCTTCCTTATCCCTTCAATTGTGTCTTATAGAATCACTTGTAAAAGTTCGTACTTTTTATCCCGCATAACGTGGCCAAATCAGCTAAATTCCTTTATTTAATAATATTTATTGAGTTTTCCTTGCCTATAAGCTGTAATACTACAATATTAGGTGTATAATATATTTATCATATTCGGGGCATCCTTCTGTAGCACCAATTTTCAAATAATTCTAAACTCTATAGAATTCTCCTTGATGTTTCAAGCTTATTTTTGTTTTCTTAGCATTTAGCTTTATACCACATTTTGCACTACAATCGACTGCTCTGTCTATTCATCTTTGCAAACCTTCTTGTGGACATATATAAGATTATTGATCAGTTAATCATTGATTAAGATTCCTTCATCCAAGTTCTCCGGGGCTTTTTAAAAAGTTTCTCTAAGTAAGTGTTAAACAGGAGTGACGATAGCACACATCCTTGTCTTATTCCCCGTTTGATTTCAATTTTATCGGATATGTGACTCTAGTTTTACTGTCGCTTTTGATTTCAATATAAATTGTGTATAATTTTTAAGTCTTTGATATCCAAGTTTGCTTTCTGTTGGAATAGTCATCAGCTTTCCGTGTTGGATTTTGTCAAAGCATTTTCCTAGTCTATGAAACACAACTAGGTTTCTTGTTTGACATCACATCTCTCAATTATTACCTTTATGCTAAATAGAGCTTCTCTTGTATCTGACTTTTTTGAAAGTCAAACTGTGTTCTGCTAAGTTTTTCTTCTATTTTTTTATATATGCGCCCATGGATTGTATAAAGAAAGACCTTTATTATGTGACTTATTAAGCTTATCGATCTGTGGTTTTTACATTGTTTTGATTTGTTTTTCTTGGGTAAAGATATAAATTTATAATCCAACTAATTCTCTGTAGCTTCTCCTTACGGTTATGACCTGCAAATCCGAAAACAGTAACTCGGCATCGTGCATAATCGAACGTTTTAAAACTCACTGAAGACTTCCATCTTCATGCGTACAAAACTCAATTGACGCAAGAGCTTAAGTTTGCTGACCGTTCTTACCTTCGACAATTACTTTTTTTGAAGTGTCATGGATTCTCAATTTAGCCGATATAACATCTTTACTAATAAGGCGCATTTCCAACTCGACGAATTCGTAAACAAACAAAATTGTCGCATTTGGAGTTTGGAACTCATGAAAAACAAATACACCCTCGACCAGTCCCTGTTTAGTGTAGATTTTGGACAGAAAGCGTTTAGATAAATACTTCTTTGAAGATAATGCTGAAAATGCTGCAATTGTCTATGGCGATCGTTACCGTTATATGAGAACTCAGTTTTTTTGCCACCAACTGGACAATATGGATCTAGAACAAATGTGGTTCAACTGGAACAAGTTGATGCACCAACAATTAACTGACTACCAAAATCCTGTGATTTAAGATCGTACGATTTCTGTTTGTGGATTTATCTGAAATTCAAGATCTACGCCAGTAATCCACAAACAATTGACGATTTTTATATCAAAATCCACGTGTTCAAGACGTGCGAAATTGTAATTAAAATTTTGTGAACCGAAGTCGAGACGGTTATTTGTCAGTCTCAATTTTCCATATTTAATTGTAGATTGTGTACTTTAATATCCAATAAGTATCTAATCATAACATCAATTTATTTAAAATTCAGTAATGCACTTGAGCTACCCTTAATTTACTAAAAATTGGCATGGCAGCGCGCTTTGGCTGACCGAGATCCTAGTAAAAAACATTTTTTAATATTGAACTTCAACCACGTTTTGCATATTGCATTTACAGATCAAAGTGAAGAAGACTGCAGCCATAACATTTATATCTACTGGAGTCCACATGTGCAATTACATAAATCAAATACATTTGTTTGCGACCATTTAAAAGAAGCCATTAAAGTTTATTGCGTCATCAAAACCGGAAACATTAAATCATTTCGGTTTTGAATACCAGGTGCTTTTCTCTTTCAAGTTGAATTTCAACTTTAAATAGCCTAGTTTTATGCTAGGAAATGTTTGCGATTATTGCGTCAGATTATGATTGCTTTTAGAATACATATGAATAAAATTGGTACAGACTTTTTGAGTTCGTTATGAATTTTTTTACAACGAACTGTTATCAGAGCAATTTAAATGTTGAGTGAAAGAATCGAATTAACGTTTGTTCTTTTGCATAGTAGCGGAGAAAAAAAAATGCATTGAGTACTTTTCATGTTTTATTGTATGTAAAAAATGCATGCCATATCCGTTTGTATCATCTGCCGACGTGTCAAGTCAGTACTAACTAAACAACAGCTTAACAATTTGATCCAGATAGAATTGGGTTCACTGATAATGCAAGAAGATTGAAGATGAATTTTATAGCTCCGAAAGTTTGAGAATATTGGTAAATCTAACTCCTTTCCTTCCCATATTTGACGACTAAATTTTAAAATATAAATTGTATTTTATATCTGATTTATGAATAAATTTAATTGTCTCTGAAGGAGTTGTTTTCAGAATCCGAGCAATAATGACCTCTAAAATGATTAACATTACGAATAAGCAATTTCCCTATGCTCGTAAACAATAGGCAATTATTTAAATACAACAAGAAAGTCTAGAAGTTTCTTGCTTGAACGTAACTAAAACAACAAAAATCCAACAAATAGTTTCGATGTTCATTTACTTGTACCGCATTGCCTAACTTTATTCATTTTTTTGTTAATACTTGCATTTATAATGAAACGTTATAATCAGCTTCAAACGTTTCTGAGCTTACAAGCGACACTTCTGTCGCCATTTCCTTCTATGCGTGGGTAACTTTCTTGAACTGTTTCAGATTTGCGGCTTATAGTCGTTAAGCTTGTCGAAAAACTTGTAGGGTTTGAATCTGGGAAGCTGGAAGCTCACTCATTCTTGGACAAAAAATCGGTGCAATTGACCTGAAACCAAATTCATCTTGTTGGCGCGTTGCAAATTTGGGGAAATAATTTTCTCCAAAAGATCTTCTTTATAGTACTCGATGTTGATTGTAACAGCCTTATTAATGAACACAAGAAGTTTATGGCGCCTATAAACTGCTCTTCGTGCTATCACCAAGGCTATATTCTGAAATCCAAGAACGTTTTTCTGGCTTTCAGAAGTATTTCCTAACGTTACTGCCATAGTCGATCATTGTAAGTATCAATCTCATTGTTCCAGAACAAAGAATTGAAGTCTTTGAAGGCATCTTAAATGCAATGAATCCAAGGGTCGGAAAAAAGTTTTTTATTAGGCTTCCAAAATATCTTTTGATATCTTTACGTGTTACTACTAATATTAAAACAATTGTTAAATATTATTATACTAAAAATTAAGCCCGCTTTTACAACTCTTATAATAAATTAATTTAAATTGTTACTGTCTTAAACATTTCTACATACCAATGCACAGGGACTGAACATGCCAGGTGTACCTCGAAAATAATTAGCTAATGTTTGTGAAATGGAAACAATTTGTGAAACAGCGATCTAACGTGAGAGTGGACTAATGCGCATGCGTGGATCAGTGAGTCCATATTAAATTTTTTTGTGGAGCAGGAATATTTGTTTACAGAACAATCCATTGAGTGTAGTACGAATAGGTAAAGGCATGGTACAAATGGTTCAAAGACGGACCAGTATATTAAAATTGATCTACGTTTTGAAAAACCAGCAACAACATCACCAGATCTTGTACGGGCTACAATTGAGGGAACTCTATTTCCTCTCCTTCTCCCTATCATTCACCTTGCATGAACCTTACGCTTTTTGTAAGCATGATACCCACGATCAATTCTCAAAATGTCGTGCGCAAAATTCTTGAACACATTCCAATGTTTTCGTCGAATCTACTCCCTCACAATGGGCACTACCAGTTCTTGCCAAATTTCATCTAGTCTTCCAAACAGACCTTTTTTTTAAATAAACATTTCCCGGCACTATTTAACGCGTTGTATTTAATCGGCAAGTAACAGAAATTTGACACGACTTATGCATGTTCCATACACTTGAGTATCAGTACTTCTACGTGCGTGGAAAAGTGTACACGAATATATTGGACAAGATGTATATAAAGGTAAGGTATAGTTAAATAAGTGAAAATTAACAAAACCAAGCTCGTTAGCTAGCAACATTTTGTTTCTAACAGTCTATTGATAATAATCAAACAAGACGTTATGTATGATATACGTCTGTTGTCTGTAAGTTCTGTAAAACTTCAAATTTTTAATATGAGTGGTTTTAAGGTTGCACTATCTGAATTAAAAATTAAAGTGTAGTATATCTTGAAAATTGGTTTACTTAAAAAATCAGACTATTTACCGACGGCCGTAATGATCCTACTTACGAGGGAGTTGTTTCAGGCTGATGGTTCCTTAGGAGTGAGAGTAAAACACGATTTATTTCTCAAGCTGGCATGCTGAACTTTTTTGTCTCGCATTTCCATTATTATCAGTTGAAATTTGGCCTTTAGGTCGAAATGATAGACTTAACTTTTTATCTTGAATGAGCAGGTGTTTCAAAAAATTGTCAGACAATTGCATTTGGTGTCGTTTTTGATCCACCTGAATATAACGACTCGGTGAGGATCAAAGATTGTGTTACACACTGACGAATTGTTCAATCTACAACTGTTCTAGTAGTACATTACAGGAAAAATCGAGAAAATTCATTTACATAGAACATAACAGTGCGAAAATAACAGCAAGATGAAAAACATAACATAATTAAACGCAAAAAAACTGTGTGTTCTTTACTGTTTAAGAACAGTAAAAAAATAGATCGAATTGGAAGTTCTATTTGTAAATTTTATGCTATAAAGTTGATAGCTGTAAATCATCTTATTATTTGAATAACGAATCAAATCAGGATTAATGCGACACTGTAGTATGTCTTTAAATATCTTGAATTCGAGAACTATTAACCCATACAAGTTGATTAATAGTGTGAAAGCGTCTTCAGTTGCAATATTTTGAAACGTCTGCTTGAGATAAATTGGCCCCCATTAACAGTTATTTGTATGCATTACACGTCTCAGTGACACTGGCGTTTTCCTGTTAAATGAAATGGAAGTTACGTGCATACAAGAATAATGTAATAAATTCAAATGCTTCCCTCGCTACTGAAGTCAAAATTTGAAAGCCATTGAGCTGTTTGCGTTCCGCACATTAATTTTACCAGCAATTAAACTAATGAAAATTTAAAAAACTCTTTCAGCTTTTTGATTTTTGGAATTCTTTATATCTGCATCAGGTCAATAGTTTCTTAGATATTGGGTTTTTCAAAAATGACCTTAAGATGTTTTTGTATAAAAACCAAACTATACGAAATATTCCGAGTTTCTTTATTTTAAATTAAGGTAGCAACAATTACAATTGGACGTGAAAGATTATGTCGTTTAAATGTTCACTACGGCTACGTTGATAGGCTTTGATGCGAGGATGATATTGTTATCTTTTAGGACTGCAATTATTAGCGTAAACTTTACTTTTCAAATAACCTCATAGTCAAAATCTCTAAAGGTGTCAGGTCACAAAATTTTAGCGGCAAATTCATATCACTATTCCGTGAGATAACACGCCCAGGGATGGACTTTCAAGATTTGTTTTTATTATTATTTATTTGCTATAGCATTTTAGTAACCTAATCCTTTTAGCATGTTGTTGGTCTGGAAGTCAATTGTCCTCATCCACTGGTAGATGTCATTAATCCTATTTTATAGGATTTAAAGAACTGGGAAAGCTGTTGGTTGAGCAGAGTGGAACCTGAAGGAGAAAGTGGGAGAAGAAATATTAATTAGGAAGCCGGCCGCTAGCATAAGTCATGGTAATAAAATGCTAGGGAATTAGTCGGCACTGCTACTTAAAGACTAATTTTTAATTATAGCATAATGTCATTTCCGATGACTCGTGGTAAGGCCGACTAGGACTGAAACAGCAAATTCATATGGGACAATATTTACATTAAATTGGCTATTTACAATAGTTTATATAAAAAAATATATTTGAATACATATGTGGCAGCGATTGCCACACCCTTAACTCGGCATAAATCATGCGGGAAATTGTTACACTGCCTATGAGTTGTCTATCATTTACCCATAAACGATTATTGGAAATGATGTAATATTATATAATAATTTATTATTATATGTTCTGGATTTTCTTCTCGACGTAATAAAATAAGAGTTTTATGTTTGAAAAGTATCTATTTTTTCCTAAAGGAAGGGTAGGTTATAATTTTTTCTTATAAGACTTACAAGGTACTAGAACTTTGGTTATCTCTATCAAAGTATTTAAAGAAAATACACTCTGTCTTTTGTTTCACAAAGCGATAGCAACTTCTAATAAAATAAACCAAAAACAATAAAAAAATAATATATTACCAATCCTTTCTTAATTCGGCGAAATTTTTGCACGGGAAATAAGTAAGTTTCATGCATATAGGCTTCGCACATGTAGAACAGCAACGCTTAGTCTTCCTATCTTTGAATGTAGGACAATCGCCATACCTTGCGTATCTGTCAGGCTTTTTTTAGGAGTTGGTGATGACGACTCTCCCAAACGTTCAGCGATCCTTTTTCGGGTTTCTTTAAGAATGCACACTTTTTTTGCCTCACGCGAAAGCTGTCAGCAGTCAACGTCAATCTTAAATTGCAAACTAAATCACGTCGCTTCGTTTGGGGTTTATGGTTTTCTCGGTAAATGATGGCACCTTTTTATAGCTGCCATATTAAGATTGGTCATAGGTCAACCTTTGCTATAGCGACAAACGTTATATGCAGCATTCAGTTCATCCGCAATGTCAACACCTGTTCCATTGTAAAAGATTTCAGAGTTTTTTCTTACCTCTAGGTACGTAGATGTTTTTATCGTAATGCAACACAATTTTTTATCTATTTTTGTTTAGTACGTATGATATCAAAATTATATTTTTCTGGAATTGGAATTGCGCTTGTTTGAAAGCATCAGATACTTGTGCCCCATTCTTGCATACTGTATGCACAGAAGTCAGTTTTGTGTTCCTTTAGTAGTAAGTGGGTAACAATTGAACTAGTTATCAAATGTGAGATGAATGTTTGTCATTTTTTCTGGTTACACTAAGCGATCTACAATGTCAAATGCCTTGTTACAGAGTTGGTATGGTCTAAAAGGTTGTTTTTCTGTAGACTTTCAATTTTAGTATGTCTAGGTAGAATGTCTTGGCATCAACTAAATATACTCGAAAAAGACATCATCCCCTCTAAGTAAAAGAAACTCTTAGCAGTTTCTTAGAAAGTACATAGTAAGTTTTACAATTTTTATTAAATTTACCAAAACTATTGCTATTTTTTTGCCATATCTTTTTTTCGGTTATCGAGTGCTTTTATCATTAAATTTTAGGCTGTTCTAGGAAAAAAATCGCTGGAGTAACAGTACTTCAGTGCCATTTGTACTCTATAGATTGTTGAGTTTCTTTCTATTGGACTGGCTTAGACGTGTCATATATAAAAGTCATATAAATATCTTTAATCGACTCAAAGTTGCATTTTTTATATTACCCTTTTTCTATTCGGTGCCACCCATCCCTCTTTGTCTTTATCCGATTATTTGTATATGCGCGTACATATTCAACTTAATGTCACTTATGCAAAGGCTCTTTAACATTGACACAGTTTCAGCTATAGTGCTTTGAAGTGAAGCACTTTGCACTTAACCTAAATGATTATTCAGTGTGTGTTTTTATATAGGAAATAACATTGGATCTTATTACTTCTATTGACCAACCGAACGTGATTCATTTTCAAAAGACTCTTGCCTTGTGTAGCGTATTTTAGACTACTTCTTTATATTAGAAAATAAAAGGAATAGTTTATCATGCACAACATCCGAAGGTTATTTAATATGATAAGGTGTAACTTCTTAACGTACTTCTTACTACACATTCTGTAGATTTGTTTGTCTGACCTAATTGGTAATTAAAAATATTTAACGACAATTGTTTGAGTATGGAAATTAACGAGCGAAGTTTATATTATTTTCAATAATTAGCAAATTATTTAAATGAATGTTCTGTTGAAATAACTATCAGAAACAGCTACTGAAATCATTTTTATTGCTTACAAGTAATAAAAAATTATTTTCTAACGTAAAATTTCCATTAAAATTTGTATCTACTTTTTATTGATGGTGTAAATGGTTAAATGCGTGAACGTCATATTTTTTACTTACGGGGGGGGGGGGGGAGTTAGGGTATAAAATGTATTTGCTATTGTGATAATCTGTCATCGCGTAACCTTAACGATTTTGATTTTCAACAATTCTGTCTCTAGTAGACGGGTCCTTATCTTGGTCTGAAGAACCCTCCTATAAAATTTAGTCAAAATTCATTAGCTTATACTGTAAATCATAATTCAGTAGTTGACCTTGAGGTAGGAATATTAACGTTTTTTTGTCGAAAATCGGTCAAGTTTAGCGACAGTTACTGAAGAGAAAAATGAATAGATCGAATAGAACCTGTGAATTGATACTACGTAAATCATTATAGGGGTTGGGATTTAAACCACGACTCTAGTTAAAAAGTGGCAAACAATTGAATTTGTTCCTGAATCTGTTAGTAAAATGTTGAGAAGTCATGCTGAAAACTTAACAGAAGAAGTCAATACAATCGGGTCGGATAGTAAATAATAGGTCTAGTAAAAAGAAATCCATTATTTTTCCAATAGATAGCTTTAATAAATTGTATCTTGCGCTCTAAAAGTCCGATCGGTTTACACTAGATGGCTTTAGAAAGTTGACATTTCGTACTACAAAAACGTATTTGCCAGTTTTGTGAATGGTTCACTAAGTTTCGTTTGAGCTCATGTCAAAGATGGACACCAACAAAGAGAAAATACGCTATATTTTACAGTTTTTCTTCGATAAAGGTGAAAACGCAAACCAGGCGGCTGAAAATGTGAATAATGTTTATGGTTCTGATACTATAACAGCCGATCAAGCGCAGTTTTGATTTCGTCGATTCCCTTCCGGTAATTTCGATGTCAAAGATGCACCACGCTCTGTAAGGCCAATTGTCGAAAATGTGAATAAAATCATGGAAATGGCCGAGTCCGACCGTCATATAAGCACTGTTTCTATTGTCCAGGAGCTAAACATTGCACAAAAAACCGTTTGGAACCATTTGTAAAAAGCTGGATACAAAAAGAAACTGGATGTATGGGTGCCACAACAGTTAACGCAAAAAAACCTCATGGACCGAATCTCCATCTGCGATCTCTGCAGAATCGCAACAAAGTCTGAAGCGGATGGTGACTCGCGATGAAAAGTGGATCACTTACGACAACGTCAAGCGAAAACTGTCGTGGTCGTAGCGAGGTGAGCTGGCGCAAACGGTGACCAAGCCAGGATTGACGGCCAGGAAGGTTTAATTGAAGGTTAATTTGAACCTGTACTGTAAACAATTGGACCGTCTGAAGGAAGCAATCGCCCAGACTTTGGTCACTAGGACAGGAATTGTGTATCATTAAGACAACGCCAGGCCACACACATCAATAGCGACTCGCCAGAAGTTCCGGGAGCTTGGTTGGGAGGTTCTTATGCATCCACCTTATAGTTCGGACCTGGCACCAAGTGACTATCACCTGCTTCTGTCCATGGTGAACTATTCTGCTGCTGAAAAATTTGCCTCAAGAGAGGCTTGTGAAAATCGACTGTCCCAGTTTTTTGCCAATAGGGACAGGGGCTTCTATGAGAGAGGCATAATGGAATTACCTTCAAAATGGCAACAAGTTATCGAACAAAATGGCGCATATTTGATCTAAATCGGTTCATTCTAAGTATGTTAAATAAAACCTTCAATTTCATGCAAAAATAATGGATTTATTTTTACTAGACCTACTACATTATTATTGTTAGAAATTTTTATATGGGTGTAGGTTGAGAACGATAAAACCCAAAGCATCGTGAAGACAGGAATGCGTCCTTTTAATATACTAGTAGGTTCTAAAAAAATTCCTTAACACTTTTGGGTATTATTTTATTTTAATGCTTTTTTCGTGTTTATTGCGCAGTGACAATCTTTATTTTTGGATTTCAGATGGCAATTGACAAAATTCAGCTTTGAGTTTTGGTTCACTATATTTCTGGAAACGGCATTTTCAAGCAGCTGACGACAAATCTAATCGCTTTAGTCATTTCATGAGGATTTTGTCTTGACTTATTTTGCATAAAGCCGAATTGACTCAGTTGATTGTTATATGTGAGAAGACATGTCTACCCGACAAATCGTGAGTCTTTAATGAAATTTGGCTTTCAAAGTAGTTTGCAAGTCTTCTTCATCCAAAACAGTTGGGCGGTCAGAATATGGTTGATCTTTAAAGTCTGTGGTACGCTTATACTATTTCAAAACAACCACATGGCTTATAGTTCTTTGTCCTTCATTGCTGTCAATCTTCTTTTGCAGCGTATCTTGTTGACAATTATAAACACAAATAACAAAATTTCATTTAAATCAAAAGTTTAACAAATATTAAGAAATCCTTTTAGAATCTGGTGTATTATATAATATCTTCGATAATACGTATCTGTTCTCGCATTTTATGTCAATGTTTTCTGCTTTATCATCCTCAACCTATATTAATGTATTTTAGTGTTAGTATAAATTTCTGATGACAATAATATTTTTGTCAACCAAGGCGATTGCATTTAGTTCTTGTATAAGTTTTTCTTGTTTAATTTTCTCGGAGACTATTTTATAATCTATGTAGTGTGCATGTATTATAATTACTAGATTTAATATGGTTTTCCTATTTCCTAGACTTTTCGGAATCTAAGCTTAATGTTACTAATTTTTTCTTGATATTTCATCCTTTCTGATAGCCATTGAAAACAGGCTTTCAACATTTATGTTCTTGTGTTCGGTACACAAGAACAGGGAAATTGTCATTCGTGGGTTTAAAAATAAAGACGGTTTAAAATAGGTGATATCGTTCCACTGAAAAACTGCTGTTGCAATTCTTCTAAGGTTTGTGCAATAGTGTAGAAAGTAAACTGTTCAAGTTTAGCAAATGTTAAAATGGTTATAAACATTAACACATCCAAGACAAAGGCAATGTTCACAAAATCGAATTCAAGTAAGCGATGTGGAGATTAAACCACTTACTGAGAAGAAATATAAATAGTAAGATGGATCAGATTGTAGAAAAAAGTGAGACAACTGGAGACTTCTAGGATGTTTTTTTTTTAATTAAAAACACTGAAACCTAAAATTATCGATTACAATTAGCTTGAAATGTTATATTTGGTCTATAGCTCTCCATAGATGTGAAACGTGAATATTTAAAAGAGACGCAGAAAAACATATGGATGCTTTCGTAGTGTGAATGACAAACATAGAGGTGGTAAGAGCTGATACTGAATTGCAAATGATAATAATAAAAAACAGAAATGTACTTTCAGCACGTTTAAGGGAATATAATATCATATAGCATTGAAATGAAGATACAAGGTAGAAGAGAAAGTTTTGGTTTGAAGATATGAAAACGTTAACTTCATAAAGTCGGGATATTTTATTTCACAACACTCATAACAAAAACGAATATATCATGATAACCGCCAACTCCATATGAGAGGTCACCAGATATATGGTGCATTTCATTTTTGTGTTTCTTCTTCCCTAGTTCTCATTACACTCACATTAGCATATGTAGCACGCGACATGTCTTAGAATATCTTCTATTGAATGAGATTTCCCAAGAAACAAAAATTATTGAAAAATCAGTTTAAAATGATGTGCATATCCTGTTCCTGAGTGTCCCGTAGGGCTCTTTAGTGAGCCTTTTTGAATGTCTGAAAATTCTTAAATGATTATTCCCAATTGTGCAAATTGATTTTTGTTAATACATTAAAAAAATTAAGGTTGTTCTGAAAATTATCATTCTTTTTTTCTGTTTTTAGTTGTTTCTTTCTACTTAAATGTTATTATTTCTGTTTTTAAGTGTACATTTCATTGTGTTTAAGTAAGAAATATCTTCATTCAAAATATTACCTCAAGTCCCTTATACATCCCAAATGGGTCAAGGATCATCTTATTGTGCTCCAAGTGTACTCGGGAAATGTTTTGAAATTTGCTGGTAAAAAAATTGTCGAATAGTATGAAGAGAAGAATACGCTGTGCTAAAATAATACATAACCTTCCTTTTGAAGAATAGGTAGCAAAATGGATTTTAAAATGTTTTGAATATCGATATGCCCTATACGAACAAAATGCAGAAAAAAATTCTGACTTATTGTTACCTCACTCTTTCATTTTGACAGAGATTATGTCACTAAGCACAGAAAAGTGCAAAAAGTCCTATTAGGAATAGATGGATGTAGCTACATTTGTTTGTTATCTATAACATGCGTGTTATACTTTTCCTGTATATGTATGGGCTATTTAGAACCTAGTCTACAAGTTAGTAAATGTTAAACTGATCATTACGTTGTATCATGGCCTGCATATGCAGGTCTTTGATATGACCATAATTTATTGTAAATTTATGATGCGAAACCATGACTGGAACATGTAAACTTCTTTGTAGCATAGCTGCATTACTTAGCGTACATATATTGTGCCCACGTTCAAATTAGCACCGTTCTTTAGGGTGTTGCAATCTTCCGTCGCTGTATTAAGACATAAATTGCAAAACACTAAACAACAACATTAAAGCCACACAAATACTTCACAACTATACACACTGTAGCCCGCCGTCACGGCCAGCGAACATCCTTGTAGAAACTGTTGAAATGTAATTAGCTGCCATTACCAACGAATAACCGCATTTCAGGCGTTCATGATCAGTAGGGCGGTACTAATTTTGCAACACGCGACGGGCCAAGGATAGCCTAATTGTTTTGTTGCATACTGGGCACGCAGTTCATTAATTGATCGGGCGAGTACTGCAACTTGTTCTTCGCAATTATGAATGCGGCCGTAGAAGTACTAGTTGTATAACAAGACCCGATTTTTATGTAATTGACCTAGCAATTGCGTGAGAGTTATGTAGCAGCCAATTTTTAACGCTTGGCAGTAGTGTTTCTATTGCGTCATCCGCCGCATAAGCCCGTCCTAACGCACTAACAAGGAAAAAGACTATGATGGTGACATTAATTTAGGCACTTCCAGAAATGTCTTTTATATCTAATTCACGTTTAAACAATGAAAAGCCGCAACAGTAACGAAAGTTCAAAGAAAGTTAGGAATTAATGTTCTACTTCGTCATCGTCTTCTTAGTTTTGCTTGCCGTGACGGTTGAAGGCGCGCCGCACTGCAATAGAATTCATTGACCCTGCACGTGGGTTCGTAAGGTCATAGGAGGCACTATAACAACGATGAAATCTGTGTGAAAACTTCTAGATACGAATATTCTACATTTTGGTGTTGTGCGCAAGATTAATGCGAAAATTATTCTAGATGATTTCCAAAGGCTTTTCCGTTTAATTATCATTTATATCGTTTAAAATGAGGGAGGAGCATACTAATTTACCGGAATCTACAGTGAGTTGTTGAGTTGACCTTTCATTTTTATAAGCTTCTGTACCAATTACACTGTAAAATCTTTGTGTCTATATAGTAGTTGAAGTTTAAAATTGACAAAATCTCACCTATAGTAAGTCGTCAAAAATAATGACCGTGTTTGTAGATTGCACTCTAGTTGAACATTAATCGTTATTGCATTTTATAATGTAATAGTTAATGGAGTAATTGAATGAAGTGACATTTAGCACACTATGTGTGCCTTATATGACCAACTTGCTTGAGAGCATGGAGGTTAAGTAAATTTTGTGTTGAATTATATTTAGTGTAACTCATAATTGACTGCACCTTTTGTCAAAAACATTTTTAGATAGAGTTAAAAAGCTTGTCAGTCGATGGAAGGAATATTTCAAAGTAATTGAGAGGTGAGGATAATTGAAGAATAAAACAACTTGAATCAGTACACTCAATCGGTTAGTTCAAACATATAAGACAAGTAGTCCTGCAAGCCATGAAGCTGTTTTTGTATGTTACACTACTGCACGTGCACTATCCGATAATGTGTAAGTCGTGATGGAAACATCAAAATTTAAAGTTCATTTTATGTTTCTAAGTTGAATGTAGTAGTGCTTTTCACATTTGCCGTCTTTCAAAATCCATTAGATGCGTATTTTCAACGAACTGTCTGTCTGTCTGTCGGTCCGTCACAAAATTTGAGATTTTTTAAAATTTGAAAATGGATTCTTATAGGAAATTTTACGCTGAATTCGAAAATGAAGTCGAATAATTTTCGAGATATTCGATTTCGAATTTTCCCGAAATTCAAAATCGAAATCGATAGGTCCTTTTAAGTTCGTTCTGGGATTGCTTACAGAGCAATCTCTTCGCCGGTCCCATGTTTTATATTTTGCATTTAGCTAATTCTAAACAGCGCCAAGTTTTTAGTCAAATGTACCGATACATACTCTTATATATAATCGGAGCAAAAGTACGAAGTTTAATTTTTAACCACGCTTATGGTCCAAAAAGTCTCTCTTTTCAATAGGTTTTACCACAATTCATGACAATTCTTCGAACATTTCAACCAGGCGCAACTAATTGTAATGTTTGAGTGTCATCAAGTTCAATCAATTTTCCGTTAAAAATTAGAGCAAATAGTAAAACATTTTTAAGTAGACAATTAAATGATCATCCAGTTGAAAACTGACCTGCATAAAGCTGATGGAGACCATGTTTTAACTTCGAGGTCAATTTTTGAGTTTAGTCAGGGGAGCGTAAAAGCACCAAAGACGAATCGTATTTTAGACGTCCATTTGAAGTCATCATGAAGGTAATCGATGAAAAACCGTAGTGTTATAATGTCATTGCTGAAAATCTGCTTGACTATGAAAGTGAACGAATCTAAATATCTCTATGAAAAATTTGCTTATAGAAGGTTGTATGTAGCTGCGTATGTGGGTTATTCCAGAGAATTTTTCGCCATTTTCACGCCAGTTAAAGTTGTCTTTGCTTTTATGATTTTAAGTTTTTTCTATGTATTCAGAAATTTTAATTGTCCTATAATCTGGCTAAAACTATATCAATTTCAACAAAAATGCCCATAATTTTTTATGCACATTTTTAGATGTATGTCCAACCTTTTATGTTTGTATTTAATATTTGGAAATGGCTAAATTATACGACGTCTGTTATCTAACCTGCGACAGCAGGAAACCATCTTCCGAAAAACGGAATGAAAACAGAAGACTCCTCCATGCAGTTTGATTATAAAGTAGGTGATATCTTAGAAAGAGTTGCCAGAGCCACAAAGTCAAATCAGGTGGGAAACCATTAATCATCTTTCCACGAACTAACAGGAACATCAACAGGTTGTCCTTAGGGAATTCATGACATTTCCCGAGAATTGCGTTTTCCCATCAAATCTTTAACTTCTGATCAAACCATCAGATGTCGCTTACGACATATGGAATTCAATCGACGCAAACTACAAAAGCCATACATAAAGGCGAGAATACCGTCGAACACGTACGAAACAGTAGAAAGCAGCTCTATAACCAGTCACCGACTACTTGGTCAACTTGATCACTATGGTTCTGAAGTTCATTGTATGCATTTTTTGCAAAAATATATTTTTATCCGTTGTTCTATATGAATTGTTGTTATTCCTGTTATTTATTGTTGAACGGTATTAATCCAACAAATATGGTTTGATTTAACCTCAGTTCGATGGTCTCTAAATGACGAAAAATACGGGAAGTCAATATTTGGATACTTTTGGCCAATACTGCGTTTTAAGAAATTTGCCAATACGATACAGATAAAACAATCGCGGACAACTTTCGGCGAAATCTTATACTCCTGACTGCAGAAAGATCATATAGTAACTCTCTTTATCTGACAAAACCAGTGATATTTTTCATTTTATTTCTATCCATACACAAGTAGACTGGGTTGTCATATACCGAAATGACACTCTTTTAGTTACTTCGTGTAATGTGTTCTATCCTATGTTTTTATTTATTGTAACTAATCAATCTCAAGGTGATTTGAAATAGGCTTGCCTTATTATAACAAAGCATTCTCTGATTTAATATTTTTCAGACCTGATAAAGGCAAATGTTAATTTCGCTAATTGTATTACTACCATATTCTTTTAAATCCATATCAAGGTTTTTAATTTGTTTACTTGCTTTGCTTCTTGTTGTGATCTATGAAAACCCATCACGATACTTTAGCAAAAATGATCACAAAAACGAATCTACTTTTGCAATTTCCTATTGCTTTATTTTTCTGTTAAGTCTGTAGTGTCCTTTTAATAATCTTTTTATTGATGTAATAATCTGTAATTTTCAAATTATTTACAGTTTATAGTATTTGTAAACATTTGCCCGTTTCATTGCTTTTAATTTGTCTTATCTGCTTTGTAAATACATTAGAAATTCAGTGCTGCATATATCGAGGCTAGCCCAAATTAATTTAATTTTTTAAACGATTTCTGAATTTTAAGATTCGCTTTTGAAGTACACAATCTCCGAGTGAATATAGAAAATCTAACAAATGGCCTTCTAACCTTTTTCTTTACGATTTTGCACGTTCTGGTCGCCTTCATTAATAATACTGTTTGGAGATTACTGGCGTAAACATTAGATTTTAGGTATTCTCACAAAAAGAAGTCGAGCGGTATTAAATCACAAGGTGATCAAGAAATTGTTAATGCAGTAAATCGATTGTTCTTCAAGCTGTATGACAGCTGTATTGAGAATCCATTTAATGGTGCTATAAAAAACCAATTGACTACTAGGTTTGTAAAAAGTTCGTGCCGTTTTGGTTTTGTAATATAATTTTTGCAATACTAACTTCCTGTCACTTTTTGGGTATGAGATCGATCGAGATGACGATGAGCAACTTTAACATGGTTTTCCGTCTGGGCTTTGGTTTATTCATGTAGTACCCACTTCGACTTCTTCTAGACCTTACTTATACTAGTTCATCCAGAATGTTGGCGATGGTCTTAAGGCAACAATCGAACTCTTCTCTCTCCAGACTGTCCTTTCCGGCTTTGAATTTCGCGAACCACTTCCTAGCCGTCCTTTCTACAACCGTATCGTCGTCCCAAGCTCCATTAATCTTGCTTCACTAGCATTTTCCTCTACGCCCATTCGTGCATGAGTAGCAAGCGAATTTTTTCCAAGACAGCTCCATTTTAAAGCAGGTATAAGCAAGTTGTACACTAAAATGTTCGCAAAAAGCACGCAATAGAACGATACCAAAATCTTGCAATTGTATTGAAAAAATCATATTAAAAAACCAAACGACAAGAACTTTTTACACAACCTATTAAATGTCGACGGTAAGAATGATCAGCAAACTTAAATTCTTGTATTGGATGAATTTTATGAAGATGCAGCTCTTTAGTGAATGAGTATTCATTAAGGGAGCTTCTTAAAATGTCCGATTGTTGTACATGATTTAAGTCGATTTTGGCGAACTATGGTAATATTCTCACAGTACGTTACATTACACTCATGAGGTTTTGCATCTATTATAGATTCAGTTTCAACAAAATTTGATAATCATTCTTTCGGATAGTTGCTTCATTATTTCGTACCGTTTCTGCAAAATTTTCACCGAAATTACAATGCGTTTTAAGAATATATCGCAGTTTTGCGTATGGCTTTCTATATTTACTAATCAAAATATCAGAGTTACAGACCTCAAAATAAAAAAGGCGCGAAGTTTAAATTCGGCAATCAATTTTAACAACGGAAATTTACTTATAAAAGCATGGTAGTTTTGGCTCAAAATAAATGCTACTGCAGTATTTAAATTTGTCCTGCAGATATTTTAACAGTACTTTTGTTTTGGTTACGCAGCCCACAAAATCCAAAAATAAAGCTGTAAACAGAGACCGGCGACAATAAAGGTAATATTTTATAAGGATGACAAGCAACGTTTTATTATATTTCAAGCGTCGTTGCTCCACATATTAGTTTGATAGTATCATAAATTAGATATAAATAAATATTTGTATTACTTAGAACTTTCTTCCTATAAATATGAATTAAGGATACTGAGATACTTTCCTGTTTTTGTCTGTATATGCTTTACTATACCTCAAGAAAATATTTCTTAGAACAAAACATCTATAGTTACATTCTAAAATTAACTAACGTCAGAGTTATGGAACGTCGGAAATTTTACAATGGGTAAATAAATCTCTATTCATTCGCCATTGGCTTTTTTACTTTCCTTATCCTATAATAAGGAAAGTAATGTAATCGGCACAAATTTGACCTACTCAGTTTTTCACATTTCTGGGCGAATTATAGCCCCAGGACACCAGAAAAGTTGATTTGGGCCATTGGTTCGTGTGTGTAGGTGTCTGTCTGTCTGTCGGTCTGTCAGTAAACAGGATATCTCGAGAACCGTAAGAGCTAGAGACTTGAATTTGGTAAGCAAATTACTTATAGGTAGAGGACCCAGTGCGAAACTTTTGGTAAAAATCGGCCTAGCTGTTTGGTCGCAAGGTCGCAAAATCGGTCACAAAGCGGTCGCGAATCTAAACGGTTGAAGATACAAAAAATTCATGAGAATAAAAATGATTTGTTATCACGAGATAAACATAAATTTAAAGCAAAAGTTGGTAAAATAGAAACTCGAAAAAAATTGAAGCCCAGAATTTTTGCCACAATTACCCAAATAATAGGATAAGGAAAGTTGTCTGATGTTCACACCAGATTTTTAAATCTTGAGATTCTCGGAATTTTTAAACTTGACTTGTTATATCCATTAAGTCCATCGTGAAGCCTGTGATTTTATTTTTTCTAATTACACATTTTATTTTGTACTTAAACTTCCGTATTTGGATGATCAATGAGAGTCAAATCATGAATGAGTTTGACGAGTAACTTAGTTTGCGTAATTATAAAGGGAAAGAACAACTATACATGTCATAAAATTTTCTTTTTTGGGGGGTGGTTGTTAATCATTCTGTCATTAAGTTGTTTGGCATTTGGTATAATAGAAGCGTTTCGAGTGACAGTACAAAATGGAAAAATTGAAGTTTGTGGTATATTTCAATATTTTTTTAAGAGAAGACAGCGAAGTATATCCATAAAATGATTTTGTTTACATTGAGTGCTTTACTGAAATAAACGCGGCAAATACTAAAGGCGCACCACATCCCAGAGATCCAAATTCCACGATATGGTTTTAGTCGACATTTCACATAATGAATATGAAAATTTTCGCGAGGCTGATGCAGCCTCTGCTCATTCTAAAGGAAAAACGAACATCATCGGACTATTTGCGTGGGAAACGAATCAGCAATCCAAACGAGATGAACTGGTTCCGAAGGCGACGGTAAACTACCATTCGTACAACTTATTCAAGAAAATAGACATCCAGTATTACAGTCTACCCCTGACAAAAGTGTATTACACCACAATATCGTTCTTACTTTAATCTATTTCATCATTTTCAATGGACAGATGGATGCAAAAATAATGTACATTTTTAAACTGCATAACTTTGCTACTACTATTACAATCTACACTAAAAAACAGTTTATTTCTTCTAGTAACCTAAAACTTCCGGGTTTTATAATCTATGTAATCTCGTAAGACATTTGCAGCTTGTTTCTGAAGCTTTTCTTCAGAAAATTGTCGATATGTTAGAGGAAGTGGTAGTCAATTGAAAAAAGTCTATAAGTACAGTGAGTGAAGTATACTTTTATAGTCTACTTAATTGATCTTCTACAACGTTAATTGTGCAACATTAGGCCTGGCATTATTAAGCAAGATTGGACCCTTTCTATTGAGTAATTTCGGACAATTTTTTTGACAATACTTTTCTACTGTGATGGTTACGTCTTGGTCCAGAACATTATTGTAGTTAATATCTGTAGTAGACACCACCATACAGTTATGATCTTTTTGTGATGCAATTTTGTTTTGGAAAAGTGCTTTTGTGCTTCATTTTTATCCATCCATTGAGCAGAACGCTTTATGTTATCATAAAAATAGTTTCTTATTCCAGGTCGCAATATGATCTAGAAATAGAGTATTTTTGTTGCGTAAAAGAATGTAAGGCCAGATTTTGTAATGATGATTTCTTTCGTTATCATTCAGTTTTTGAAGAACCCACTTGTCCAGTTCTTTACCTTTCCAATTTGTTTCAAATTGAAACAATAGTGGAAAATCAATACAATTTCCCGTGTAGTTTTGAGTAGGCCGACTTCGATTATGACCTTCAGTTTATCGTTATCGACACGATTTTGTTATCAAGGTTAAAATAACCACATCCAAATTTTTTTTACCACCCTTAAACTGTACATCATTTACACTTCTTACCCCAAACTTAGTTAATATTTCAGTTGGTTCTCTTACAAAAGTTAGCAAAAATTTAAAAACAGAGACACTTTGGAACTGCTGTACAAATTCAAGAAAGGTGAGAAAGGATTTTTATGTAAAACATTCACTACAAAAACCCAAAATTCATGGGAAAAAATGCTACTGTGTCTTTTGTGGAAAGGGTGTATTGTATTGAGTTGCTTAAACTAGATACAACTACTACCCCTGAATATCATTAGTTATCAGTTAAGCAGAACCGACGATTGACGTACCTACAAAGTAACAAGGCAAATAATATTAAAGCATGATACTAAGTTATTTGGGGCGCGTAATACTTAGGACACCCTCTGTGAATTAGGTAGGGAAGTTCAAATCTAACTCCTTCGAACTGCCATGTTTTTAGTTCTCCACAGCACTACTTAGTTGATTTAAACTTCAAAATGAGCGAAAATTCCAAATTTATCGCCTAAAAACTCAAGTTCGTTAGCTACTTAATTGATGGCAAAAGCGGATATAAATTCACATTTAAAAGTGATATAATTATTTACCACTAAATAATAAGTGGCTAATAATTAACCTGTTTTCGTCAGAACGTTTGCAGACAATTTAGTTTTATGTTTAAACCACTACATAATAAAGTTTTTAAAACATATGTATTCAATGATGAGATGAAACATCTGCATTTTAGAGCACAATTAAACTGTTGCTATTATTAGTGCAGAAAGTAGCGTGGGAAGTAGGCTTTTCTCTGCGATTAATTATCAACTAGAAAATATAGGCATATAGAACATTCTCTCTAAAAGATAATTGAATCGTGGGCCTTTCAAAGCGATTGCTTCATCAGCTGCTATTTTTAGTGTTAGTCTAATAATTTTGGATGCGGTGAACAGGTGAAACAATTACACCTGCGGGCGGCATTAGTGCTATTTATAGCAGCGGTTCAATGAAAGTTCTATGTGCTTAATTCCATTGTATTGATGTAATTATGGAAGAGAAAGTAGAAACCTGTCTGATCGCACTTTTTAAAGTGGCAATTGAGAAACACGAGTCACTTAAATCTAAAAAATATTACCACGCATAAAAAGCGTTAAATTGAAATTAAGAAACAAAAACATGAACACGCAATTAAGACCGTCCTACAAAAATATGACATCAGCTTTATAAGAATATGAGCAGAATTATAAATAACTTTCTCCTTGAGCATATTACAATGAATGCCTAGTAGCACAAATTACTAATATATTATATGTTTCTTGTGTATACAAAATAAACAAATGTAACAGATTTTATTTATTTTTACAGAAATGTGTTTTCTTTATGAGGTTTATAGTCATTTTTTCTGGTAAAAATGTTATTAGGTCACCGCACTTTCAAACTGTTTATTTTTATCCTCTAAAAAGTGGACTGTTTGCCAGAAAAGTCCGGATTAAATAGTATATCAAATAATAATTAGATATAACAGAGCCTCTTCAAATTTTCTTTTTAGTTTTTCTGCTTGCCAAAGCAGAGTATTTTCCCTTTGGAAGGTCTAAGCGCTTGGGATACATTTTAACGTTGTTAGTTTACTCATTTAGGCCCAGCTCATAGTACACTAACCCCTCCTAATTCAATCAAACGCATAACAAAACCTTTGGACGAAACCCACCTTTTTCACCACAGCTCTCATAAGTTCTCTGACTCGCCATATTACGATTATAGATTTAATTTTCATGGCAAATGGCAAAATATTTGATAAGAAAGGGAAGCTACCGGCAAAGTCCAACAAGAGGAATTCTATGAGTTCGTGGTTTTCATAAAAAAAATTTCCTAAAAAATTTAAGATTAACGATTATGATGATTTTTCAAAATCCAAGTATGTTCTCGATGACTTGTCCCAAACTTATCGACAATCGACGTCCGCTTGTTTATAAATCCTTGCTCTTCAACTTGACATATTTTCTTAGTGGCTGTGGTCGTTTTAAATTATTTCCAATAATTTCTTAATAGAACTCTTAAATTCTAATTTTTGAAACTTTAGAACTCTTAGAACTCAGAATCAATTCGTGCTATTTTAAAGATTACAAAGAAAGTAGATGAATCCATTTATCACATTATCTTGAGGGGGTTGCTTATTTTGAAGATACCTCGTTGGTGTTGAATACGACTGATAATAAAGCTTTAAAAGAATAATTTTTCTTCTCTCATCCTTCTGCCCTTCAGGATTTCGCATTAAAAGATTTAAATTTCACTGACAATTTTTTAAAAAAGTTAAAAGCATCAATTCGAATTTTTGTATCGTGCATCATGATTTAAAAAAGCTTTTTACCTTTTTTAAATTAATGATATCGTCAAAACCAGAAATTATGCGGTAAGTGAATTGAAATATCCTCTGATAAATAACCACAACTCATGTCTGTCTATCTTGTCTGCTCTGATTTATTATACTAAACAAAAAGGAGATGCATGGCCATTTTCACTTTCTAAAACTAAAATTGAAAAATTCTATACTAGTTAACCATAGCAAATAGTTGCTTAATAACGTATTTTTCATGATCCTCAAACGATCTAACGGCAGAGGGTGATGGTGGAGTTTCTTAGGGAGGAAATGTTAAAATAAAAAAATATAAGGACCTGAGGTTGCTTAACGACGTCTATCTACCCTTAAAACATCCCGACAACAAAGTGCGCATCAAAGTGGCTCGGCCCAACACCGACCGTTACCTGTTATTTAATTTAAATGACCTTAATTCTTACGCATCCGTTTCGTTCCGACCCAGATAATTCGCCGCTCGCGGTCGCATGATCGCGCCAAGGCCGTCGCTGCCAGCAACGCTAATTTATTCAGCTCTGGACATGAATAACCCGTCGGAATCGGAATGTCTGCGAAAGGCCGCTCATTTATTCAGATACTGACCAGCAGCAACAATGAAAAGCGTCTGGACGTGGACATTTTTGCGGCCTGAGTCGACCAGGAAGCACAAATATCAACTGACTGCATCGGTTTCTTCCTCATTTGACAGAAAGTGGAGTTGAGGGAGTGATACGGTTTTGCGCTCACTTTTAACAGGCATTCCGTCTAATTTGTAACCATAGCAGGTCAAATAAATATTTATAAGATTGAATAAAGATCTAAGTTGTTATTGGTAAATTATCATATTATGAATTTGAATACAGAAAATAAGATGTCAAGGTTCTTTTATGAATCATCAAATTCCCTAGAGTTAAGAGCGATACATTAGTTCATCAAAGTTTTATTACTAATCTTTATTAAGTGGTGAAGCGAAGCGGAGTCACGTACTAACTTCATTTTGTCCGTCTGTCTGTCTGTCCGTCCGAGCAAAAACTCGAGAACGGCTGGGAATTTCCAAATTCTGTTTTCACCAATCGACAGGTGACCAAAAAGGCTTGTTTGCTAGTGATTTTGAAATTGATTGGTCAAAGTGACCTTTACGATTAACTTAAGATTGTGAAGTAGAAAGAGTTAGTGAGTCAGGCTAAATAAATATCATTAAAGTACAAACTGTGTTGTGGTTCAAGTGAATTTTTAAAAAATTTTAAGGTTTATGTCCTAGAAAAAAGTCTAAAGAACAGAATCCATTTTGAATTTTGTCTTTATTTTTTACAAGAAGACCACAGCGATTGGTACTAGCAAAAAAGGCATTTTCACCGCATTTTGCCGCCGCCAAACATTATTACAAATTTAAAAAAAAAAATTTTTATTCTTCAATAAATATAGAACAATATCTAAAAAAAAAATTTTGACTAAATACAATAGCCTTTTTAAAAGAAAATCCCAAAAAAGTGTTTTTTTTCCAATTTTGAAAGAGACCCTTAAGTGATGTGAATGTGTAATAAGTAACATACTTATGTTACAGACTATATAAAGATTAAGGGTGGAAAAAGAAAACCTGTGATTGCTGTAATGATTCATATATACATATTGTAACGAATTATTGTGGGGTTCGCGGCTCAAGTCGGGGTGACCTTTTATGTTGCCGGTTGAGTTTCGAACATAATGCCTTCTTTGTGTGCAGCCGCGCGAAGACTAGAACAATGCGGAAACTTCTAGATGTTTACCAGATGATTTCTGTACATTCCAGAACCGGTTAAGTTCCATAAATATCACACAGCGAAGCAGCCAGGGTTGTTTTAATAAATGTACGCGTGTTATTCATCATTGTCGAGAGCATAAATATTGCAATATATAACATGAAAGGTCAACTCTTTTTTTTTATTTGATAACGTTGAACAGGTCTAGAATAGAAAAAACTTTATGGGTAGCTGTTAATCATAGACATTTCTGCAGATGTAAGGCTATCCGTCAACTACGAAATGGTGGAAAACAGTCATGGGACTTGCCAGCGAAGGCGCAGCAAGTCAACGTGTCGTGCCGTAAACAACAGCGTGGCGCGTGTTACATAAGCAACCTAATACCTTGCGATTACTCTCTTTGGGGGTATACAAAGTATTTGTAGCCCTACTTCAAAAGAACTTAAAGCAGCGGATAGACGATACAACCGAATTAATTGATTGGACTATACTGGCACTAGGCTATTGTGTAAACGCCTACTATGTCCGTGGAAACTCAGGCTTAACCTTTCACGTTATATATGTATTTGTGAAATAAATTCATTACAACAATCACGCTTTTGTACCATTCATTTTGAATTACCATGTATATAGAAATTTTCAAATTTAGTGTTTCGTGATGTCGTTCGAACATTTATTGGTGACTTTAATAGTCGTCACCGTTTTTGTAGTTTCATATAAGTAGACGGTGACGCTTAATTTTTTTTTAAAGATGTTAAATGGATTTCAGAAAGATGTGTATTTGTATATCACTGATTATGTTCACAATGTATAGTCTGTTTTTTATTGTAAATTCATACTTATACATTAAGCGAAATTTAATACAAAATAAATCTTGACGTACCAATGGGAAAACCCTCCTTAATTTCAATGAAAGGTTATTAAGTGATAGGTGGTCTTGAGGGGGAAGAGGGTAGCAATTTTGATAAACACAGGTAGCCCGGAAGTTTTGCCTAAAGGAACTCGTAGTAGCCAACATGTATGGCGTGGACAAACGTCGTTGATATTTACTTGTCTACTACTCTACGGTAAATTTTGTACCAAGACCTTTGTCTTCATCTATACAAAATGGTGATTGTACAGGAACTTTCCAGACGTGATTGACAGAATTAACCTGGAAATGTGTAGAAATGCTTTGGAAAACGTGCCACGAAACCTATTTGTCTACCAAAGAAATTCATTTTAACTTGTTGGAATGCGTTGATAAACAAAACTTTTGTTATTGGAATGATAACAACCCCAAATATCCATGATGGGCCTCACACCTAACATATCACTGTTTAGTGTGCAGTGAGTAAAGCTGGGGTCATTGACCCTTATTTTTTTAATAGGGATGCTATTGTTTTACTATCACTTTCAATCGATATGTGGAAATAATTTAATAATTTTTTATACGAAGTCTCGATGTACCCCACCTGCAAAACTTTCGGTTCTAATAGGCTGGAGCCACAGCACACACAACAAATGCTGAATATGGTGACGTTGCTTGGTCGACCTACTCGCCGGATCTCATCCCATGTGACTTCTTCCTATAAGGAGATCTCAAAGTTGAGGTTTACAAACATCACCTCAAACTCTGCGGAATACAGTCATTCATGATTTACCCTTTAAGCATAAAAAAACATACTCTAAGATTTAATTTTCTATTTTTGTAGTTATCACGTTGTACCAAATGACGTTTTTACTGTACAGAATTCATTGTAAACTGAACTGGCAAATATCTTTTTGTTTGTCGGCGGATGAAATGAATACAACGGAAATGTGGTATTTGATTATTTCTTTCAAAACCGCATGAATTCAGTAGTTAACTATTTTTTATGTTACTGTGTCACCAGGCTATTACGCAAACTAACCACATAAATAGAAAATAGCCATTTTTAACAGCCATCATTACGTAGCAATTTTGCATGATTAATTTCTTCCTTTATTTTGTAACTGAGTATTCTGTTTTATTTTACCAAGTTCTATCACTAAAATCATAGAAAAAAGCAGTTTGATGTTTTGCGTTTGATTTTTAGTTTTTTATACTTTTTGCGCCATTTTATACTTTGGAGTTTTTCTAGCAAACCGTGTACAATGTAATTTGCACATCAAAATTTAATCTTATCTATAATATTTACAAACAGCCTCATAGTATAGAGGAATATTAAGGAAAGTTTATAAATTAAGTTTTTAGTAGGAAGTTTATCCTCCTATGACGCAGTTTTCATATAACACGGAGCAGAAATTGCGACATCTTTCCTATAATGCCGTAAGAGTTAATTGCGTTATTGAAGAATTTACTGCATTACTTTTACCATTGAAGTTAATGGGAAAATTCTCTAATTTTTTCATGCACGAACATCAATTCAGTTATCGGGGAATTTTCCTGAAAATGCAGAAACGATGCGCATTGCCGTTTAAAACTTTTAGTACCGATTGTTTTTAATAAAATAAGTTTTGCTTGCTCGTTTGTGTTACCATAGTTATACAAAAAAACGATAAGGAAAACTATGGCCGATGGTTGTTCATTGAGTACGAAACGCGCGACCTGCACTCAAAATGCTCATAATTTGCTTGGAAACAGATCCCTGTTAGTGGAAATCTTATCAAACAGAAAACACTTAAAAGCTATGGTCATTTAAGAAAATTGAGTATTCCTCAGGATTAAAATTGTGCTTCGCTGAATCTTACATTACAGTGCTACAGGAAGGCAGGAAGTCTTAGGGACCGCCATCGTTCTGGGCCGTCACGAGTAACATCCGATGCAGAGGTTCAGTTTATCAGATGAGTAAGCAGTGCTACATATACTCAATACTATTATATGGTGCTGAAGCGTGGACCCTCAAGGCTAATACAGAAAAGAGAATACAAGCTTTTGAGTACTGGGTGTTTAGAAGAATGCTACGTATATCTTGGACGGAGCATATCACAAACGAAGAGGTCCTAAGACGAATGAACAGAAGAAATGAACTATTAACTATTAAAAAAAGAAAAACAGCTTATCTTGGACATTTGTATCGGAATGACAAATACAATACATTGCAGCTCATTATGGAAGGAAAAGTTGAAGGCAGAAGAAGGCGTGGTCGCAGGAGATGCTCCTGGCTTAAGAACATTAGAGATTGGACCCATATAAGTACACATGAGTTGATAAGAGCCACTAAAGATAGACAAAATTTTGCCTCGATTGTTGTCAACATTCAATAATGAATAAGGCACTTTAAGAAGAAGAAGCGAAATAGAAGGTCAAGTTCCCCAAATATTGCTGCAGGGTATAATAGCGAATGTGATAAAACAATATCAGTTAGCACAATAAAGCAGTATCTTCAGGAGGGTAATCTTCATAGTCGTATTGCGACTAAAAAACCGTTTCTTCGGCGTGCTAATAAGGCTAATCGACTTCAGTGGGCATAAAACCATCGTTCTTTGACAATTTAACAATGGCAAAACGTATTATGAATCGACGAGTCCAAATTTAAAATTTTTACACAGAAACGGAGAATCTTCGTGCGTCAGTCTAAGACTGAAAAAATATCCAGAACTGTCTTGTTCAGACTGTCGAGCACGAAAGTGGGTTTGTTTTAGCGTGTGGGTGCTTCTCTTTGGTCGGTGTAAAGGATAGTACAAGTCGATAACAATATGAGGAAAGATTAGTATAAAATAATTTTAACGGAAAACGCTATAGCATCTGAATTGCGATTAATCGGGAAGGGATTCATGATGATGCAAGACAATGATCCTAAACATACTGTAAAGCTTTGTAAGGACTCTATCAAACCAAGAACAAAAAATGCTCAAAATGGCCACCAGAGTCCAGGTCTCAACCCCATATAGTTGCCGTGGGATAAGCTGGACAGAACAGTAACAAAGGAGCATCCCACTTGCAAAAATCATCTTTGAAGTCTTCTTCCAGGTGCGTGGAAAGATTTACCACTCGATAAATTAAAAGAATTAATCAAAAGATTGCCTAGAATCGTACAAGTGGTATTAAATGCAAAGAACGGTTCGTTTAATAAAACAAATGTCTAACATTCAAGTTAATTTGTGTGTGTTCATGATGATTTTTGTTTGTTTTTTACGTGTTTTGCAATATATTATATAAGTTGTTTACTTACATTAAAATTAGAGAACCACCAAAGTGTTTTTATTTACGTTTTTTTACAATTTTCAAATAGAAACACTTATTAAACATTACGTTAAAACAACTAATTTAGCTGCGAATATTAAATTAGAAAGCAAAATAAATACCCTCCTAATGTTTTGGAAACACCTTCCGCCTGTTGAAATTAAACATCGAGTCGAGATTTATCAGACAATAACCATAATGTGCAACCATTGTGCTGCACGTTCATGTTTTAATAAATCTATTTTTGTCCGCCACAGTGCTGCGAAATGTCAAGGTCAATGCCGTATCGTTCGATCATTGGATAACGTGGTGCCATATGATAATTTTCGAGAATTACCGGGAACGTTTCGAAGTTTAAAGACCTTGCAGCGAGCTGACCTCCGAATTCGCATGACTCACCATAGCAAACCATAACATAAATATTTCGTTGCATGCAAATCACGATGTTCTGTTTGTGTTTGCAATGATTGCAGGAATTCGTTTATTCAAAAGTAGGTCATCGTGAAGTGAAGCTTGATGGTGAGTTTAATGAAGTTAATGAGGTGTGCAGTTTTTTATGTAGTTTAATTAAATTGTAAAGCGTACTTAACTTAATTACAAAATTATATATGATCAAACTTGCGAGACAAAACAGTACCAACACGGTGATACGCCATAAAATCTATTAGTAGGGGGTTAGCCCATTTTTGACTTAAATAACTGTTGCATCCGACGTGGGATGGACAAATACAGGTTTTCCACAATATTTAAGAGAACGCACAACCATTCCTTGTGCAAAACAATTATGTTCAGAAAACGGCACTGAAGAAGAAAAACAAACACGCATTGTGCCCTCCAAAACATTCCACAAAGCTCGACAAAGGAACTGAAGGACTTAGATGAGATGTTTCACTGCACCCTTGTACTTGTCGACTCAAACTTTGTTACAATATATTGTCTTGAAACGCTTTGTTTGCTAGAAAACAGAATTGAAATGGTCGTTCAGAGTGCTACAGCATTTTGATCGTATCACACGCGACACCATCATAATGAACCCATATTTATTAGACCAGATGACCTACCTACTGATCAGGCATCCGGTCGGAAGTCCTCGGCAACATTAACGCTTTAAAATATTAGACGTTACCGTTGGTTTGGAATAGTCGTTTTCTTATGAATGTTTGCAACATGCAATTCAAGTCGGATATTTTAGTTCATATGGGGTTCCAAAGGTGGGTTTAGTTGTAATCTGGGACACTTGTTTGATATTTTCGGACAGTCGTCACTCAGTGAGCTTTAACTTTTACTCGCTCTCTTTTGCAGATTGTTCAGGTTGTCATAACACTCAACATCTACAAGATTAATTCTCTCGTCCTTGCGATTTTATCAATTGCACTCTCAAAATCTTTACCCACTTTATTGACTAATCTCATTGTCTACATGGCAACTAGGTACTTAACTTCTGTGCTATGTGATGTATGGAGAGTATGGCCATTACAGTAAATCGCATATACATTAATGGTTTATATCAAATAAGTGAAAAATAAAATTTATAAAAAAGAGATCATATTATTTAGTTCGGAAGATCAAAATTGTCAGTTAAAAAGGAAAATGAAATTTCTTTGTTTATCCCAGGCTACTCTTCAATTGTTTCAGTCCATGAACACGGCATACATGTATTTTAAATCTCGTAAACTAACAACTACTTCTGTATTCAAAACATGTAAAAAAGGTAACGGTTTTTCGTTTATAGTCATACTAGGGTAACAGGAATCGGCATAACCTATTATTACTGGGGATGAGCAGTTACACACTACCAGCTAGGTATAATAATAATAATAATATTTAGGATTCAGACACTGGATTTAAAGACTTGTACATTACATAAATTATCAAGTAAAAAACGACTTAATCTAGTATACACTGGACCATGAGTATTCGAGGAGCCTCCCCAATTTAATGCATATGTATCTTTGGGGAAATACACTACATTGTTCAAAGCGGAATTTCACACCATGGAGATGTTTCTGAAAACTTAAAAAAAAGCTACCAAGAGAATAAGAAATAACATACAGCGATTAAAGAGTTAGACTAGCAACTGGACTGATTTCCAGGGACTTTAATGAAAATAAAACATGTTATACTTTATAGAGAAACTCTTCCTTGATGGAGACATTTACTTCTGGTAATAGCCAACCCTCGAGATGATCTAAATAGAGAAAACATAGTAGATTTTTATTTTCTTCTTTCTTTTTACTCTCAACCCAACCTCTCCCCGTCCAAACGGATTTTTATTCGAAGCGAAGATTCGAAATGTTAAATTCTTATCTTATTAAAAAAGTGGTTTATGGTTTCCCGAAACTTATGCACAAAAAATTGATTTCGTTTGGGAGGGACAATTACTGCACATGTTAAGTATCGGAAATCTCGGTGTTAAAACATGCATGAGTATTTATTCTTTCACGAGATCATTTTAAGATGGATTTCCCTGACGGGTCACATCAAAAGGAACTGCTCAATTTTTTGCCGAAGGTGATGAATTTCTGTAATTAATCGCCTGTAACGAAATATTGATGCATGATTTTATCCCAAAAAACAACCATTATGATTTTTGTAAGAATTTCTTCGTCCCAAAAAAGCACAGCCGTTTATTAGTGAGAGCTTGAGAACTGTCTTCGAGAATATGCTAGATGTTATCCGTATGAATTTGTTGGTCAAAATTTTTTTCTTCCGTTATCTATTTAGTACTTTTTCTATTATGCGAAACGTTTACTTTATGATATTAATTTTTAATTTTTGCTCATATATTATGTCTAAATTATGTTGAATTGCATTAGGATAATGTAGACATTAAGTGAATATTGGTAATTAAAGTGGTAGAGTAAATTTTGCTTAAGAGGGTAAAGTATCTGTAACTAAATAACGTTTTTAAACATTTGCAGACAGTTTAATGTTGTTTGAACCATATCATGTTTATCTGGATGCACAGGTTTAGATGATTTCAGTCGTGGGCATATCACAAGTCATGCTGTTTTTGTTGCCTTACAGTGCGTGTTTAAAATTTTGTCAATTTAAAAGAATAAACGAGCTCAGAATGAGCAAAACTAGCTGTAGTAAGAGAAACTGTTTAGAACCCTCGAAAAATAGTGATCGAACTGGCGTAGGTGCCAAAAATCAGAAGCACCATTCAACACTTTGTATAGTGCAGGACTGTTCAAACACTCCGCAAAAAGAAATCGTACAGATACTCTTCCGAAAACAGAATCGAGTAGTAGAGATGTGTTTTCGCCCGGATTTATTTTGACGGTCCAGGATTTTTTTGGCCAAAGCCGACACTACCAAACATTCTCGTTTAGAAAAATCTTTTTTTATGGAGGACCCTCCCATTCTTATCGAGCACGTACATCTACCGCGTAGAAAAAGGAGTGACAAATTCCATTTTCGACATGATCAGAGCAGTCTCCAGGCATGAATCTAATTTAGAAAGAAACATGCCCAAAAGACCTCGAAAGCTAAGCTAATGGCAATGGTGACGACAATAGCAAAAATACCCCAGAGAACCATAGACAATTTAATCGATGCCATGCCTCAAGGATGAAAGTCATTCTTTGACGGGTGTTGTTTAACTTCTTCGTAAGTTTATTTTGCTTTGACACTCGAGTGTATTATTTTTTCATTTTATTTGGTATAATCCAAATTGTGTGATTATTCACCACACTTCGAAACATGTTTTTGCCAATCTCATTTTTACTCCTTGACCAAAACTATTAGGCACTCTATAAAACTCTGCTTAGTATGTTCTTATGTGTAGTAAATATAAAAAAAACTGCAATGTGTTTAAGTAACTATATTTATTAAAACCAATTAATATTTTGTGGATTCGTCTTTAGATTTTATGACAGATTTAATTCTTTGGGGCACACTGCAAATTAGCTCATTGTATTCGAAGAAACTTGTAGTGTGCCACTCTTGTTGTAAAACATTTTTCAATGCTTGTTTTGTTGTTATGTTGAATTTTCGAATTTTGCTCGATTGGGAGAAGGTCTGGCTCCATCACAACAATATTGTTGTCAGTAAGCTGTCTCAAAGTTTAATTCGTCTGACCAGATAACATTTGACTTCACTCCCCAACATCGGTGTCGTAGAGCCCATCGAAAATAATCTTTTTTTTCCCGAAACCTGTAATCTTTACTTTACAACCCTCCAAGCCTGCTTTTGTAAGCCTCTTCTGTCTTCGTGCTCTGTTGATACTCGTTTCTGGACAATTTTTTATTCGCATTAGATCCAGTCTCTGATAACGTCCAGTCGTCGATTGCACAACAGATCTCGAACATTTCAAAGTTCTGGTAATTTCTACTTGAAATTTGCTTTGTTCACTTTTTTCAATACAAAGTTTACTTTTTTGCCATTTTTTGATAATAAATTACTCAAATAAGAAATCTATTTTAAAATGACATAGTAAACTTGTTTACATTACGAGCAGCGTCACAAAATTGGTAATTTTTCTCAAAATAAAGGTTTGATTTACGGCCAGATGTTTTATCACCATTGTAATACTTTTGTCTACTGGCTTTGGTTTGCATATTATTTCTCTTTTGGTTTGGATTTTTTTGTAGCAACTTTATCAAAATTTCATTTCGGCTACTTAATTTTATATTTTGTTACTTCTTTTTTAATTTTATCTATTCAATTAAACGGAAATGAACTCAAAATATGTGCATTATATTGAAACTTTAATGTGACTACTGAATATAAAATTAGAAAAAAAATTATTGCCTTAGAAAGTAGATACTCAAGATGGGATCAGTAGATTCCATTGACTGATAATTGTTTCATCTAAAGGAGACACTTAACCCGTTATAATACTCTCATTGTCGAGTTAATTTCACTATTATCTGCTAATGGGAAAAATTATCGTTACAGTTTATTTTTAACAGCTCTCAATTGCTCAGTTCACACCGCTCGGCACCCTAGATTTTTATTGAGGCTAGCACCAAACGACGTCGGCGTGTTGCAGTGTGTGCTAAATATTTGCAGCATTAAAATAGTTGCTTATATTTCGTCTCCAGCAGCCGTCAAAAAAGCGCGATGATTTACGGCGAACTTCCACATTCATTGAATTAGTTTCACTTGAGATGTTCTCTGTGACTTAATTTGTCCGTTCCATTCTCTGCATTTTTTAAAGCCGGTGAACGCTAGGAATGTTGTAAAAATAGCCGCCTAGTTGCTTTTTAATAGCTGAGTGTGAGTTGTCTTAATCTTGTTTTCATTGCACGTGAAAGTATGTTAACTATATTGTGGCTGTTATGTTGTTGTGGTCGTAGGATTTTATATTGAATTGTGCGATATGATTGGATTGGAATTGCTGGTATTCAAAAAGGCTTTGCTGCTTTTCCAAAAAATCAATGGTTTACCATCGCTATTTAAGTAAAAAACTGGTTTTACTGGGGAGAAAGATTTTTTTAACCGTTTTAACATTACTGAACTATTTGCTTCTCTTTTGGTTATCCAACTTGAGAAATTAGTGAAAATATGTTGATGAGAAGTTTGAAAAATATGGTGAATTTCCCTTTGAAGATTTACTGATTTATTAGTTGGTTGAGTTTTTACAGGAATCGTACACTAATTTGAAAATAATGTCATTGATTTAACAAGAGTCATGTAAAGATAACCAATAATCAGAGTCTTGGGAGTTCGATCAAAAATCAGATGTTTGACCGAATAAGGATAGAGAAGATTATATGGAGAGCTACTACAGTTTGTTGTCTGATTTTGAACTACAGGGTCGTCGAAGTAAATTCAGAAATTAAATTCATTTACATGAAACTTAGCATAATTAAAGTATCATTACCTCCATTATGTTGTCCTTAGTGTTATGATGCCATTCATTGAGTAGTAGTCTAGGTGATTGTAGTCAAGGCTGGAGGAGACCACTGGTAATACAAATTGTTGTATGAGATGACCCAGACATGGCTAATGTCCGAGTATTCCATACCTTGTGAGCTGGAGTCTTGCTGAAACAGAGCCCACCTTCTCCATCCAGGGTTTAACAACTGTCTCCAACACGTGGATATAGTTATTGGGGGTTACCATTTGCTCAAAGAAGTGGGGCGCTATGACATCCTCTTCGCTTCTCACAAGCCCCAACATCATCATAGAAGCAGGAAACTTTGTATGCAAATTCAAATGCTTTTTACCAGATCTAGCATTTTGGCGATTCACCTACTTTTCCTAGATGGAGTTCTTTTTATCCGAAAAGAATCAGTAAACGGGCGCTGTCGTGCTTGATGTCGTTCGGTAGTGCTTGGACTTCTACCTTTCTGTCTATCTTGTTTTTCTCAGTCAACAATTGACAGTTTCTCAGAATGAAAAACTTGTAGTACAGGTCCTGGTGCGCTACCAGACTAACTGTTGACCTCACCACGTGAATTTCCTTTGCTATGTTAGTCATGCTCCGCCCAGGATCTTGATAGATCTTCTATTTTAATTGGCAGATGAATTCATCACTCCTCTTGCAGTCGGATCGCTTATTGTGAATTTTCCTGTCAGTAGTTACCTCCTCCTGGTGATCAGGTTTCCTGTACTTTTTGACTATGTCATAAACTTTTTTTGTAGCCAAACCATGCAATAATTTCTATCAGAGATTTTACGGTGCGAAGAGATTAGAGTATAACAGGCTGTGCGATCACATTCTTGGCCTTGTATGTAGCATATCTTTCCTTGTTGATGCATAAGAGATTCTGTGAGATTTTCACTTGCATTCAATGCACTAGAAACTTTCCGGCGAATCAATTTCCAATCCTCCAGATTAGAATGCATTTTTAAGGGTCTTATCATTCTTATTATTCATTTCCTACGTACTCTTTGTATGCCATGCAGATGTTTTGACCTCTAACGTAATATTGAAATTTTATTTGCTCAACCATATTAAATAGGTAAACAAATATAGGTATTCACTGCTCAATATATGCTAATTGAATGACTCGGGAAGTAGGTTATAATTTAAGTTATCGTATATTATCATTAGTCATCATAGAAATCCCAAGAATTGTTAACGATAATCAACAAGAATTCGCTTTTAGCAATTTCCATTGTTTGTTTAACAAACATTATTTTTAAATTAACAGTCTGATGAAAGAATTGATTGATGTGGGCGATAATAGCTTGCATCTGATTCGAAACAATTAAGGTCAAACCTTTAAATTTTAAACAAGATTATTTGTTTCCTGTTTGAATAATTAATGTCCGACCAAGGTCCAAATTTGCTTATCTTTTTTATAAAGGCGAACTAGCTGTTTGCGTCTGACCTCGATATTTAACTGTTTATTATTTCAAACAGTACGATGTCCGACACTAAACTTAAATTTTGTTTAATTATAAATAATGCAGACTAATAATTGTAACTCTCACAATAATTAGTAAGTTTATTATTATCACTAGTATGTGACATCATGGATTCATCTCCTAAATGTATTTATTGTGACTAAATGCATTGTTTTAAACTTAATTATATTTTAAAAATTACTCAAAGCTTACATGTTTCTCTCTTTCTTTTGCTTTTCTCCCTCTATGGGAGAGCCATTATCATCATCTTCTTGACACCAATTTTCGGTTTAACTGCTCGTGGATTCCTTCTGCTTTTTCCTTCTAGGTGACCAGTCCATAACTATCTTGAGTCAACTTTCATCATTCATCTTTTGGACATGGGCATACTGTCTCGACTCTCTTGTAATAAACGTCTTTTGCTGCATCTTTTCATGTATATTGTAAACTTCGTCTCATATAGTTTAACGCTGCTGTTCTTATTTGGTCGTATTTTATTTCCGAAGAATCACTTTTCTCCTCTATAGGATTGCCTTAAAAGTTTTCTTTTTTGTTTTTCGTAAGCTCTTTATTCCAGATTAGTCCATATAATTCTTTGGTTAGCTTTTTTCCTTCACCACTGCCTGATATGAACCCAAATACTTTGTATTCTACACAAGCTCTTAGTGGTTCGTGTTATAGGTGTAGGTTACGTGCGACCTCAACGTATTCTTTTTAATTTTTCTAGCTTGTATATAATATGTTCCTCATATTGTACCAGAATTAACTGGGCACATATTAGAAAATGTAAAGTTTTGTGTCCTAGCGGTATTTCTATTCTTTCGCATTTTTTATACCATTGTTTTAATGCTTGTTCAACCTCTATATTAAAAATCAGAGATAATATCGTGTAGCTTTGTTTCAATGCTTTAGTTCTATTGGTTTTGTTAGTTTATTCCTCATTAATCCTGTGTTGCGTTATAACGCTTTAGTTATGTACTCTGACTCATTTATTTTTATCCTCATTTCCGTCATTGCATCCCACAATTTTTTTCTTTTTGAACATTATCGTATGCCTTCTCTATCGCTATAAAATTTATAGAAGGTTCAATATTTTTGTCTCGATTATTCTTGATTATTTGCCTGATGCAGTGGATATTGTCTATACATGATGTTTCCGATTTAAATCCGTTTTGTTCTTTACTGAATTCTTTCATATGCTCTTCCATCTTATTTTTTATAACTCTTTTTAGTAGCCTCGCCATCGTTCTTTAGTTATTGCCTACCTTTTTGTCTCTTTTTTATATATCGATACAATATATAAATTTTTCTGTTTTATATTTGATTCTCTTTTTGTTTCTTGAAACAATTTCGTTATTATTTCTATTAGCCTATGTTCACTATACTCTACTAATTCTATTCTAATGTTTCCCGGTCTCGCTGATTCATTATTTCTACTATTCTTTAATGCCTTTGTCATATCTTGTGACGTTTTTTCTGTTACCCACTATTCTGTAGGTATGAGTTATCTTGTTGCAGCAGCATTCACTTTTTATTGATCGAAGAAGGATCTTTTGACTGGCGATTACCAAATAAAAGTCGGCGTCGATACTAAGTTACTTGTAATTAACTACAAGTCTTTCATTTATCCAAGTTGCGAATTCTAATCGCAGGTTACAATCTGACAAATGAAACGCGTTCTTATAAAGATTACGGAGCACTCGTGCGCATGTGTTTAGCTAATTGATCTTGCTCAATACATGAAGGTGGCAAATTATTGATGTCTGTGAAATGCCAAAGTCGATGGATGATTTTTGAAAGTTGCTTGAAGGGTTTGCCTCGAGTGCTTCGCACAGAACTTTAGAATTAGGCGGGTGTGCCCGATCTTTCAGATTTATCTCTTCGTTATTTTAGTTTTTGAACTGCTTTTGTGAGCTTTGACTTTCACTTTCTACTGTCCAATAGCGATATAGTAAACGATCTATCCAAATTCTCCTTATTTAATATCTAAATTACTAATTCAAAATACATTTCATTGATAAGGGAATTTCAAAAGTAAAATGATATTATGCACCTTTCCCATAATCATCTTTTGGTTAATTGCAATCAGACTTTAATTATCAGTTATACTATTAGGGAGATTAAGAAAGCGAAAGAATTGTCGTACGTCGATAAAAATTATGTGGTCCTTAAATTTCTAACGCATCGCATTATCCGAGCGTTCCCATCTAAAATAAACTTCCGACGTTGGCACCCGTCTCGGTGTATATTTCCTGGCCGCAACTCCGCGTTTCGTCGTATAAATAATAAATAGCCTTTGGCATTTAATCTCCGTCTGCTTCTACTGATAGCCGACTCGCAGCCCGCTTTTCGCCAGATTCCCGGCGCCAATCGGAGTCCATTGAAGTTTATGCGCGCTGATAACGCTGAACCGTGCGCACGTCACTCGCGCCCGGCTGATAACTTCTTCGGCTATCGCGCGTTTTTAACTAATTATTCCCTTGCATGGTAACGTACCGCTATCGTATGGATAGAGGCTGCGTTTCGCAATCTTCCAGCTGCTACGGCCCCAATTATCGTGAAGTGTAGCCGGAATACATAACAATTAGCGGTATCTCAATGTTTTTTTATTATCTAACCCTGCATTAATAACGATGATTGTGTTAATTAGTGATTCTAAAGCGAGTACAAAATATATTTTTATGATCTATACCAATGACAAACACTAACTTAAAAAAGAGAGATTAGTAAAAGATACTGAAAATATTGTGTACGTAATCTTAACGTAAGTCTTTTAATTTTCGACTACGAAAAAAGGGAAAAATTTTAGAATTCAAATTCTGACATGTTTAAATCCATGTGTGATGTATGGAATTATGTACCAAACTCGGTGGATGGGGAAAGGGGCTAGAAAAGTATTTCAATACAATGATAATTCTTTTAGTTGTATAGTCAACAGAATCAATAATGATAGCAAAAGCCCCTCACAAAGTACAAACTAAAATTGAACTACAAATCCATAAAAAGTGGTGCAGCTTACTACCAATAAGTAATGAAAAACAAATAACAAAAGTAACGCAAGCCATACAAAGTCTGAATAAATATATGAAAAAATAATACCTATGAAATAAAAACTGAAACATACATAATAAAGCGCAGGATAATGACATCAGAAATGTAGAACTCCGAAATACATGCGAAATGCAATATGACGTGAAATGAAATAAAAAGAAGAAATGAAAATGGAATTGAACCCCTGTCCCCTCCCCCAAAAAATTAATACAAAGTTGGTTGTCGTCAATAGAACAGAGACCAAACGAACAAGAAGTAGTTACAGTCGAAAAGTAAAGAAGAACTGAAATTGTTTTGATACGCCTCATTATAAAATTTGATGCTGCACACATTAGAAGCTGTGCATTAAATGACAGCAGCTTTGACTTTAGCGAATGCAACAATATAAAATAACATTTGAGGTGTTTGTATTTTAGAAGAGCAGCAATTCGCCAGTCAGTTCAACGCATTTTATAGTAATTTACATAGAACGAATACTAAAACAACAAGTATGCTATTCTCATGACTCATGAAAACTTTTATCTTCGAAGGTAAGCTCTAATGTCAGTGGTAGGCGGATCCAGTAAGATTTACTGCCGAAAAGATGTGTTACTAAATGAAATATACATCTAACGCGTAATAAAAAATTGTTCTAAATATTAAGTGATATAGATCTGTACAACTTTAGTTGCAACAGAGCGATGTTACAGCTCCATACTGAAAAAATTTGTTGATAAGGTCATTCTATGGCTTTACATTTATATTTCAGAAACTGTAATTGACAAATACCCCAGATAGTACATAGTATAACAAATTCGATCGTCTGTCTCTTTCTGCAATAATCTTCAGCGAAATAGTAGATTTAGTAGTAAAGTGAATAAACTAATAAAAATTGTTATGTCCAAAGGAGTATCAGATTATCATTATTATTGGGAAGCGATGCGTTAACTAACGAGCAAATGACACGAAGCGTTTCAAGTAAGCCAAATGCTCGATTTAAAATAAAACATCTCGATGATCACTCATTGTGTTCTAAAAAAACGGCTTCTGTGCTGGGAATGGATTGCTCTCATCATACGACCGTAGTCGGGTAATTGCGAGTTCTTGAGAAGAAGGTTCAATCTTGAAGACGCTACTAGGTTAGGACGCTCATCTTAGTTTGTTATAGAAAACACCACTACTATCAGGAAGATACTGAAATTTGACAGGTATATGATTATTGTCAGATGGAGAGTGCTTGGACATTCCTGTATCAATTTTTACAATTTTGCACAAACACCATCACTTGAAAAAGAAGACCCTCTTCAACTGAAGAATAAAACTTGAACTGAAAAATCCTAAGAACTTCTACAAAATGTGGCAAAATAATATTACCGTTGATACCTAACGTGATCCCAGGGGGGGGGGGCAATTTTATTTTTATATGGGGCCTATTGAGAATTAATTATTAATATTTAAGGGTCTTTTAGATTTTTTCTTCGCATGCATATGAGTTTACCACTTTTTGAATAAGAATTGGCACCGAGGAGGATTTTAGAGGTGTTTAGATAAGGCATGGCCGAAAAAGATTGGGGACCAATGTCTGAAAGAAATAATTAGTATATACTTTATTACTGATGATACAACTTAATCTTTTCTATATGATTAGAAGTTTTACCGTGAAGTCCCTTTTTCTACAAAAGCGAGTACCAGTAACACTCTACATTGGATTCTTGATAAAAGATAATCTAAATATCTTATTTGGGGAAATCGGTAAACACTGCAAAGGCAACTACGTATGTTCCTGATTTTGTGGTCATTTTAAGCAGATGGTTTTTCAGTAATCTGCAAGCTTTATAGGCCAAAATCATATTGAGTATAATCTAGAGATGCTATATATGAGGTAACTAATGAATCTTTAGGTGGAAGCACAATTATAATTCACTTGGAAGTAATACTTCTAGGTAAAAATGATTATATGTTACTTCTAACAAACGTGTAGTGCAATACATAAAGTAGCCCAAGCTTGACTAGACCATAGGAATCTTAGCTTAGTCATCTGGATTATATGAATAAGGTTGGTATAGACTGTTGATATGTTAGGCATAAAGTGGGTTATAGAATATACAGATGGACCACCAATTAGTATCTTTGGATAACTGGATGTACCTGGTTGTATTATACTTTCTTTTTTGTTTATAATTTCCTAAATATGCTCAGCAACAGGATGCAAGCTTACCTGAATCAAACATATAAATATTTAAAACTCTTGCATTTTATAGTAATTTACATAGAACCAATACTAAAACAACAAGTATGCTATTCTCATGACTCATGAAAACTTTTATCTTCGAAGATAAGCTCTAATGTCAGTGGTAGGCGGATCCAGTAAGATTTACTGCCGAAAATATGTGTTACTAAATGAAATATACATCTAACGCATAATAAAAAATTGTTCTAAATATTAAGTGATATAGATCTGTACAACTTTAGTTGCAACAGAGCGGTGTTACAGCTCCATACTGGAAGAATTTGTTGATAAGATCATTCTATGGCTTTACATTTTTATTTCAGAAACTGTAATTCACAAATACCCCCAGATAGAGTACATAATAAATAACAAATTCGATCGTCTGTCTCTCTTTCTGCAATAATCTTCAGGCGAAAATGTAGTAGATTTAGTAGTAAAGTGAATAAACTAATAAAAAATTGTTATGTCCAAAGGAGTATCAAGCATTATCATTATTATTGGGAACGCGATGCGTTAACTAACGAGCAAATGACACGACGCGTTTCATAGTATAGCGAAATGCTCGATAAGCTCAAAAATAAAACATCTCGATGTGTCACCACTATCGTAACGGAAGAAACCTGAGTTTATTTTGATGACGTGCCCCCTAATTCACAAAACAAATTATGTCTGTATTTTGCGAAAATCTCTACCCCCGAAGAGAATAGTGACCGTTTTTTTAATAACAGGAGAACTATGAAGCGCGTGATGTTAGAAACACAGAAAATAGTTACCTCAAAATAATGCCACACTGAGGAGTGCCTGTCCCGAGTTGCTCATGCTGTCAAAAATAGTCGCTCACGCTAAAGGCGGATACGTATTCTTCCCTCCACGACCATACCTCTGTCCATCACTCCAAATTCTACATGAGTGTTTTGAAAGTCCTGAGCTGAATATGCTGGAACTTTAGCATCCTATCTACGGCCTAGATCTTGCTCCATGCTGCTCCGCACTGTTCTCTTACTTGAAAAACTTGCTGAAAAAGAAGCATTTTTCAACGACAATGACCTTCCAATGGCGTGGAATGCGAATACGCCAAATCTCTTGAGAAACGTGGAAATGTTTATCTAAATACTGGTTTCGAATTATGCAGAAGTGCATAGAGTGGGTATTTTTAAAAGTTATGAAAATTGTAGATAGGCAACCAGCTGTAACCAATAATACACGTGCTTATTCTATTACGTCACTAACAAAACTGGAGACATAAACTTATATTAAATAAATAATGCTAACTTTTTACTGTTAGATTTATTGCCAATTTACTTAGTTACTTATGTATTTTTAAAAGCGAAAGGCTTGGACTGCCAAATTTGAATATGGAAATGAGCTTATCATTTACATACCTACCAAAGTAACGGTTTTAATAGACACAGTTTACTTTCTCTACTTTCATTAGTTTTCCACAGTCATATCTAATAATTAAATTGTTTATTAGAATTCGAATAATTTACTGCTATCGCTATTAAATGTTTGTATAGCTTTGCCCGCAGCATTTTATTTGAGCCAAACCTTTTATCTCTCAAATCACGGTAAATTTAAAAGCGGGACCGTCATCGCGTTATTTTGTGAAGGTATTATTGGAGCATTACCTCATCGCCCGATAGCTTGGAATATCCAGATAGGGACGTCTTGATCGCGTTCCTATCGATAAGGTGCTATTGACATTTTTATTTGATTATTTGAAGAATGTGTTTATCGTTCCTGAATTAGAACTCCCAGGAAATCTTGCAGCGGTTAGGTTTCGTTACATATGTCACAAGTCTGATCATGAACTAACACGAATTCGAATGTGATCTAAATCGATTTCTTCTAATAATAATTTTTGTTGTTGATATCATACTCAAATAGACTATTTGACTTTGTGTATCGTTACTCTCTTGGTACATATAATCGTTTCATACTTCTTTATATAATTCTATTCAAAAGAGATTACATTCATATTTTATGAAGTTTAAGGTGTTATTGAAAGTTACCCCCTTTTTTGGTGGCGTGCGATTGGTTGCTTTTGACTTTTTCTTCTATTGTAGTGAACAGCATTTAGAAAATTCTTCCAGTTACTCTGTTACAATAACAGCAGGTCAATATATTAACAATCAAGCAGTCTAACGAATTCTTAAATATCTAGGATTCAATATGCATCATCTTATATAATATAGTTGTAGCTCATTATAAGCAGCGGTACTACATAACTATTTTTAACTTTTTTTTTTTATATAAGATCCCATTTATTTGCAACTGTACAAGTACATTTAGCAAAGTCATTTGATAATTTAATAGACATGTAGAAGCATGCTCAGCAGAATACTTCTATAACAGATAAGCTTATAGGCTTTGTGTGACAAACGGGAAAAATCTTACAAACTACAACTTATAACTAGTCTTAAAGTAAACTAAGAATTCAAAATCTGGTTGGCAGATCGTTTGGCACATGTCGATGTAAACGCCTGCTGTCGCTGGGCGGATCCATAAGATCTATTGCGAGGATGCTGGGATGGGCGCTAAGTCGAGTACTGTATTGGGAGCTGTAACGCCTAATTTGGTCCTTGACTGTGGGGATACGAAGATCCTTTATGATAACCGTGTTTGGTACAAACCAAGGTGCGTTTGTTATCATGCGCAGCACTTTTCTTTGGAAACGCTCTAGAATTTCGATATTTGAAGTGGACGCAGTCCCCCAGAGTTGGATGCCATACGTCCAGATTGGCTTGATTATTGTTTTGTAAACCAGAAGTTTGTTGTCTAGCGAGAGTTTAGATTTATGCCCAATTAACCAGTACATCTTAGTAAGGGTTAATCCTAGTTGCTTCCGTTTTGTGAATATATGTTTGCGCCAATTAAGCCTTCTGTAGAGGTGGAGTCCGAGGTATTTCACATCATCTTGTTGTGGAAGTTGGCTATTGTTTAGATAAACAGGTGGGCACGTGTTTCTGCGAGTGGTGAAGGTTATGTGAACGGATTTGGTGTCATTGGCTTTAATTCTCCACTTTTTCAACCAGTTTTGGACTGCAGTGAGGTTAGTTTGTAGTTTCTGCGAGGCAATGTTGGGATCTCTATCAGATGCTAAGACTGCAGTGTCGTCGGCAAAGGTTGCTATCAAAGTTTCTGGCGTAGTTGGTAAGTCTGCAGTATATAACACATATAATAGTGGTCCGAGAACACTTCCTGTGGCACACCGGCGTTTATTGGAAAAGTTCCGTATATTCGGTTTCAAACTTTACCAGGAAGGATCTATTATTTAGGTAAGATTTAAGTATAAGGAAGTGGTTTAGAGGGAGAAGTAGTCGCAACTTGTAGAGAAGTCCAACGTGCTAGACTTTATCGAACGCCTGAGTGATGTCTAGAAATGCAGCAGAACAGTACTCTTTATTTTCAAAGGTATCGTTAATCCTTTGGACAACTCGATGTATTTGTTCTATCGTGGAGTGCATCCTCCTGAAGCCAAATTGGTGATTGGGGATTATATCATTGTTTTCCAGGATTGGTAAGAGCCTTTTTAGTAAGAGCTTTTCAAACACTTTTGAAACAATTGGAAGGAGACTTATTGGCCGATAAGATGTAGGTTCGCTGGGAGGTTTCCCTGGTTTTAATATTAGAATGACCTGTGCCACTTTCCATTGGTCTGGGAAATACCCTGTGCGAAGGACTGCGTTTAACAGCTGGGTAAGATATTTAGTTCCGATGGTAGGTAGTTCTTTAAGAATTTTACCAGTAATTAGGTCATATCCTGGAGCTTTCTTAGGGTGAAGAGTGCCAATGATTTCATCGACGTCAGCAGTTTTGAGTCGCTGGATTGGTAATTCTAGTTGATATGGGGACTCTAATTGTTGAATAATTTCTGCTTCTTCTTCGGGCCTATTATCTGATTGGTGTGGCTGGAAGACGTTTGTTAAATGGTTGGCAAAAACACGTGCTTTTCCAGAATTTGTTCTGGCCCACTCTCCTTGAGGTGTCCTGATGGGCGGGAATGTTTTTTATCTGTTTTAATTTTCTAGTTGTCTTCCACAGAGAGTAGTCGGTAGCTTCAGTAGCTGTAAGTTCTTCTAAGAAAGTCTGGATGCATTCATTTTGTTTTGTTTAGTATTTCTTTTAGTTCTTGTGTGACTGCATTGAGTAAACGTTTGCTTTCAGGTGTTCTCAGTCTTTGCCATTTCTTGCGGATTCTTCTCTTTTCAAGAATTTTTGCTTGATTAATATAGGACAGTCATAAGCGGTGGTAATCGCTGATTGCTCAGGCGTTGAATTCAGGCTGCCCATTGTATCGTATCATTGAAATGCTTAACAGCATGTTCTATGTCTGTTTCGGTCTTAAGAGATACGTTTAATGTTAGTTTTGATTAACTAGGATTCTGAAGTAGTCCCAATTTGTGTATTTAGTACATAGACACGGTTGTTTTCTCTACTTATTACTTTTGTTGAAAGTGAAACTAAGACTGGGGAATGATCCGAAGATAGGTCGAAACAAGATCGAGCGATAATGAGGTCCTGGGGGATACCTTTTGTAACACAGAAGTCTACAAGGTCTGGTTGTTTATTCCTGTCAGATGGCCAGTAAGTGGGTTCACCAGTAGAGACATGTTTCAAATTATTGCTTTCTATAGTTTTAAGTAGCTCGCGTCCTTTGGGTGTTATAATTCGAGATCCCCAATCGGTGTGTTTGGCGTTGTAATCGCCTCCTGTAACAAACCGTCGTCCTAAGGTATTATAGAAATCCTCGAAATGCTCCTGTTTTACTGTATGGTTATGGGGGAAATATACTTCTGAAATTGTTAACGAACTGGTTGAATCTTCTATGGACACACTGGTTGCTTGGAGAAAAGGTTTGCTGTAACTGCTTAGTTGGTGGTGTTTTATTGCGTTTTTGATAATTATGGCGGATCCACCTCGGGCAGTTCCTGCTGGGTGATTAGTATTATAGACACTAGTTGGGAATTTTTAAATAATTTCTTTCTGTAAAGTGGGTTTCAGAAATTAGCATGACGTCAATATTGTGAATTAGTATAAATGTTTTTAGTTCTTCAATGTGGTTGAATAGGCCATTGGCGTTCCATAAGGCGAGTTGTAAGTTTTAGCCATTATGTGAGTTTGGAGAGCACGGTTGTCAGGAGGTTTAGTAGGGTTCCTATTTGGTCGAACATGTTTTCATCATGTTTTTAGATCTTGAAATTCATTGGATTGGTGATTAGGTTGATTAGTGTTTGGAAGATGCATTATGTTGGCGGGGCGTGAGAAGGTTGCTGGGCTTCATTTACTGCATGAGCGTATGACAGTCCTGGTTGAAATTGTTGATGACGTATGACTGATGCAGGGGGAGTATACTGTTTTGGTCTAAGCGGTGGAAATTTTTTCTTTTGAAGTTCTTTATAGATTATACATCCCTTATAATTGGCAGGGTGATTACCTCCGCACAGGACACATCTCACATCTTTGGATTTTTCTTTGCGTTGACACTGCGCAGTAGGGTGATCGCCTGTACATTTTACGCATCTGGGTTTTAAGTGGCAGAAATTTTTAGTGTGCCCGTATCTTTGACATCTCGCGCACTGAGCGATTTGTCTTTTCTGTTTCGGAGGTTCAAATTTGATTTTGCACTGTTGTATATACTCAACATTGTATATATCTTTATTATTGGTTGCTGATTTTAATTCAATAAAGAACATTGGAAGTAGTAATTTTGTTATGTACTGTTTGACGTTCCAAATATTCGTGACCGTGTGCCCTAATTTCTCTATTTCAGCTTTGATTTCTTGGGTGCTGATGGAGTAGTGCATATATTTTAATACTACCTTGTAAGTTCGTTCCTCTTTTAATTTATAGGTGTGAAAGTCAGTCTGCTTTTCATTTAAGGCTTTTATTATGACACCATAATATTCAGCCGTTTTAGGTTGAACTTTTACTTGATTTTCAGAGAGAGCTTTAATTTCATATTGCTGTTTTGCGATTTGGTCTAGGAGTTTAATAAGCGGAGCAATACTTATAACACCATTTATAAAAATTGGAGGAGCTTTAGGGGAATTTTCAGAGCTTTTAATTGATTGAGTATCCTGTTCTTTTTCTGCTAGAGACGAGTAACGATTAGAGGTGGAAGGTGGATTTAACCAATACTGATTGTTTTTCGAATGTTTGGCTTTTAGTTCTAAATCATCCACAGGATTTCTACTTCTTTTGTATACAACTTTGTTCCAAGGATTATTTCCTACTGGTTGCGATAAGAATGTAGGGGTTTGAGGATGGTATTGGGGTTGTTGATAGGGTTGGGAATAAAACATAGTTTGTTGAGGCTGGATAAATGAATTACCTGGCATTTGCGTTTGTTGGAACTGTGTGGTGTACATCTGGGTTTGATCAGACGTTATCATTGGTGTATGTAGCGCCCCTGGGCCTGCTGCTACTTGTGAGAATGGAATCCCCCCGGGCGGCGGGAGGAATGCCATATCCTCCTACACATATGATTTATTGGCGTAATCCTGTTTGCAGTTTATAAATACTAAAATAAACTATTGCAATAAACACTCGCGATAAGTCGAGGCCGGTGCACTGATATTTTTAACTAAAATTTTGGGTATATTTTAATATTAGGTTTTTAGGTACGAATTAGTTTTGCTTTATTTAAGTTGATCTTATTGTATTCCAAGCTGACAAATATGCAGTTATAGCAAATTAGAAATAAACCCAACTTAAATGATAATTTTTAAATGTTAATATATTACTCGTTTCCTTAAGAAAAGCAACAATGGAACCAAGCCAATTATTGCCTCTAAAAACTTAGTTGTACATTAATTTTTTCAACTTACAAGTCACCAGAAAAATGCTGCACTAGAAAAATCAGTAATTTCCATGTTCAGCTCATGTTCCAAAAATATTGAAGTAAGTGATATTTATTTCTAAAACTTCAGCTCCAGTAGGAATCCAGTATCCAATCATTTTCACTCCTTCATTTTGAACATTATAGAGAAAACCATAATCTTAAGGAATGTGTACTATAAATGAATATTTCACAAATTTTTTCGACATGGAGTCTTTAAGAAGTCACCTGTGTTCAATGGAAACCCCCAACATTATTCCACATTTTAATCAATATTTTGTTTTTTTACACATACAATTGGTTATTTTAAATTTTTGTTTATGAAAACTTTAGGTTTTGAACTTTGGAAACCACATGATTGGGGGTAATCGGTCCTAAAATAACCTTTATTATATACTAATTTCCCTCTCCCCGCCTCTCCAACAAAATTTTGGACAATCCTCAGATCTTAAGTTATATCCTTCTTATGACTAATAGTAAATCCCGACCGAAAACGTTGCCCAACAAGAATTAACTAAAAAATCATAATACATAAAATTTACCATGGCACACGTTTGGACGAACTTACAAAATATTATTAAATTTAAGTTCCTATCTTCTCAATAACAGCCATCAAACGCTTATTTATACTGTTGTATGAGTCTATTTTGATATGAATCCACTTGGCTTGATTTCCGCAAATAACTGTTCTTTGTTCTTAAACTGCCCTCGTTCATAAACTTGCTCCTGCTCGAAACGCTATAAATTGGTTAGTTACTTGTACCCACTTCGTCGTTATCAAAGCACTTGCAACCTTGCAAGGGGTGTGCATAGAAAAGTTGACTTGTTGCCAAACCCAAGGTTTTTGACCCATTTCACGTCTTGCTCAAAGAAAGAATGTATGATGGAGATCCAAAATGTAGTCGACTGTCTTGTATTTGCCATCGACTTTCTAAGAAGGTTAGGCTTTAATAGGCAACACGTGGATCTTCAAACACCACGACTTACTTTTATCAATAGGTTAACTTTACTTGAGATTGCAACCAAAAGTATGATACCCCGCCACCCATTTGACATTTCCAAACTTATCTTTCTGTTCCGTGTGATTCAAAATTCGGATCATCCAAATTGAACCGTTTCTTATCAGTAAAAATCCAACGGCAAACTCAGTTCGGAAAATCAAGTGCCGGCATGCAAATTTGAGACTTGATTTCTTGTGATTGACTGTCAAAAGTAATTTCGCTTTGGCATTTGTCTAGAACACCTTGTCACGCTTCAGTTCCCTTTAATATATTGAAATGTGTTTCAAGCCCATATTGTCCTTGATCGAACGTGAATTAACGCTGATTGAATTTCAGCGACATTTTCGGACGACTCATACGTTTGTCTCTCTTTCTGTTGTCGTTACATACTGGACTGTGCTGCTGCCCACCTGGCATTTTTTGGCGACGTTGGCATAACTTTAAAGTTTCGCATACTTCTGACGAATTTCGTTTTTCTTCTAAATTTATCTAAAATCATAATTCTGCATTTATTACCTAACAATAGCATGAGTGTGAAATATGCAGTAAGGAAACAAAGATGCAGTCATAATTCGTAAGTTTATCTAAATTTTCGTAGCCATAAATTTGCTAGTTTTTTTTATTTGTTAGTTAATTCTTGTTGTTGAGCAACGTTTTCTGGTGGGATTTCCTAATAGGCATAAGGAGACTCCCAGTCAAATTAACCAAGTAGATCATGAAATCCAAAGGTCGTCCAAACTTTTGTCGCGGGGTGTACTATTATAAGATCATTGGCATTCTTCTGCTAGTTCAAAACCTTAACAATAAGACGATAGCTATATTATTTGCAAGAAATGACACCTAATTTATATAAATAACTTATTAATATACTGCCGAGGGCTGATTTATTATATTAAGATAATCGTTATCAATTGTCATGTATGAAATATCAAGCAAACACGTTTTTCTTCTGATTTTAATAAGAATTTTTTGAAATAACCCAATTTTCAATTGGTATCACTTTTGTAGCGTAGCAATGGACCAAAATGGAAAGAAAATAATTTTTATGTTGAATACTATGGCAAACAATTGAATTGTTAAAAAATAAACCTAATGGATCCAGAGTTTACATACCTTCAGACAATCAGATACCACTATAATCCGAGCTTTTATATATCTTTAAATCAAAAATTTGTTTAGAACTATTTCGAGATTTTGGCATAAAACAAAGTCAATCTTACAGAAATACATGTCAAAAATGATACAAAACCTATAAGAATTATAAATGCAAATTTTTGTATAAATAAATTTCTTATTTATAAAACAATTAAATATTAGAAAGCTAGTAATATTTTTTATATAAAACCTGTCAGTCCGTTGAACTGTTAAAACTAGTTTAGTCGTTTAGGTGAATTGACATGTTCTCAGAAATAAAACACAAAGTTTGGACTCATCTTTGTTGATAGTAATTTCCAGAACCGTGGAATGACTGGTCTTGAGAACTGCTGTGGGTCTGGATGTGGGTTGTCGTCGTCGTGGTCCGTTGGATGTTGTGGGTCAGGTTTTATAGGATTTGAAAGAGCGGAAAAAGCTGTTGGTTAAACGGAGTGGAAATTGGAAGAGAAACTAGAAGGACTGTTAATTAGGAAATCCGGAGTCATGGTAATGGAACTCTAATGGATGTAATCTATCAATGAATGACCTTTAAATCCTTTTGATTACTATATATACTTTTCATTCACACTATGCCCTACTTTTATACACACCTAAATGATACTTAAGGATTTGGTTTTTCAATCTCCGGATATGCATTGTTACTAAAATAGAGTCTGACTTCATGTCATATTTTGTTCTCTTCTTTAACAGTTGGCATACCATTGTCTCGAGGAAGATCAGTGTTGTAAACAAACTATGGTGCATTTACTGTGTTAGACAACACTTTGTTCTGAAATGTCGGAATAAATTTGGTGTTAGCGTCTCTTGGAAAACCCTACGGCCATAGAGCACACCGGTTTCAAGATCTGATTGTAAATCAGTATTTTATATATGAACAACTCTAAATTTATATCAAGAAGCCCTTAACCCTGTTGGTATCTTAGGTTAAGCTCAATTCTTCGTCGTAGTTTGGTGATTAGCATTATGTAAAGATGTTTAGGATTCGTCTCATAAAGCACAATTGTGCCATTGATCCCTAGAAGATTTGATTCTACTAATTTTTGGTGGTATTCGTTGTACTTGATCTTTCATTGTCTAGTCCATTTAACTACCGTTTCATGTGCTCTTTGAACTTTTGTATTGGGACGTTCTTGATTTTGATCAACTGCAAGACGAAGAACAATGTCATCTGCAAATGTGGCTATAGTCTAAAATTGCATATCGTGAATGTATAGTAAAGAATGAGGCCAAGGATACTCCCTTAAGGCACATTTGCTTCTTATCTTACCCACCCCTAGGTTTACTAATGACCATAATTGTAAAATGGATGTCATTGGTTCGCGTTATGTTCCTGCGCGAAGTTTGGCACAATCTAACAGCAAATCCTTGTAGATCGCAATTAGCACATGTCAGTTTGAACATAACGACCTCAAGAGACACATTGAAGCTATTCGAAAACACATTTGTTGTCGCTTGTAGTGCTTGGCCAACTGCCGCCTACAAGCAGTCAATGCGGCCCAGTTATTTTCCACGGTTTCCCGGCCCTGGCGGCGGCTCCTTGAACTTGCACTGAATTAATAAATGCAGCCGCCGAATTACAAACAGCCACCTTGAACTTTGCCAGCGGGCAAACACACCGAGGTGTATCGCCTAATTGTTGGCGATAATTTGTTGCTCCATAAATTTCCGCGCCTTTCGTGACTTTGGCCGCGCTGCCTTCTCTGATCGATCAATCTATCTGCTTCATAACGGGGGCGCTGTATACAGAACAGCCCCTGTTAATTACTGACCAGCAAGTAAATTAGCAGAGCATTGTTTACAGTTAATTGATAAACAGATGCGTTCGTTATTGAAGCGTACAGTGACGCATAGGACATTCAAACCCGTTTTCTGTAATTGACGTAATTGCGGGTCGTCCTATAATTTGTTTGTTGTGCCGTGTTAGGCGATAATAAGCTGTTAAAACTAATTGCTGCTTTTCGTAGCTTTCAGAAAGGCTCTTTAAAACGTATGTTTGCTCATGTCGACGTAATTCATAATTAACTGTATTAAACTAATGATATGCATCACGTACCTGTGTTATTCCCTTGTTAATATTTGCGTGTGCACGCAGTGCTATTGAATAAAAATGGAATTTTTCTTGTTCAGTTTGAACTTCACAGTGTTTCTCGAATGTTGCATTTGCTTTTGTGAAATTAACAATAGTGTGATACTGAACAAAATTAGTCGCACAGAAAATAGCGCAGCAAACAGTTGGAGGGGGGTTAGTTAAGTTATATCTAAAAAGTCATGAAGGAACTTGGTCGACACTAAATGAAATTTTGTAGTTTGTTAAAGTTGGTGTTCTCAAAGAAATTGGTATAGACAACAAAGACATTAGAATATCAAACTTGTATTGGAACCAAGCAACAAAAGCAGAGATTCAAAATAGTTACATAGATATAATAGAAGTTCAGAAGGGTGTACGTCAGGGATATGTTTTATTACCTACACTCGAGTAGAATCTTTCATGAAGCATTGAACAGTTTTATGAGTGGTACAAAGATGAATGGTGAAATAAAAACTTCAGGTTTGTCGATGACTGTATGATTGCAAGGTCATTGGAAGCCCGTTAGATAATGTCAACCAACTTAGGGAGGAATACGGCCTTAATCTAAATATTTCCAAAATTAAATACATGACTGTCAACAATAATCTTCTACCACCGGGGATATTTGCTTTACGAAATACTCCTGTGGAACGCGTGGAAAAAGTTTGATGAGCATTTTTGAAGTTGAAAAGTCTGTTTATCAGCAGAAGCCTGGGCCTGCCCCTAAAGACCAGAATATTACATTTTCTCAATTGTGCTGTATGGCATGGCAGCCTGGACCTTCACTAGCACCTCAGTGAGAAAGCTGAGAAAGATAGAAGCTTTTTAGATGTGGGTATATAGTCTCATTTTCTGCGTATCATGGACAGATTATATATATATAAACACGAGGTTATATAACCTACGCAAATAGTTTGGTCAATCTTTTACTGAACTTTTTAGGAAAGCTGTTGGCAAAGATTGCCGTTTTAATTGCCAACGTCCGAATCGGATAAAGAACGTTAAGAAGAAGAAAGCTGATGTAAGAGAATTAAAAAAAGAAACGAATATTAAACCATCTAATACAAAAGTAATTATTTTTGCTAACAACATCACCCTTCTGCTTTGTTTTATTAAATTAATAATAATAATGTAATAAAGATATTTTGTATCTATTTTTTATTAATATTGCATTAAACGAAAATTTTTCCTAAGTTTTTGCACCTCGAATATCTAAACCTCTTTTGACTTACGATTTTAATGGTTGGCATAGATAGATTCCATCATTTTACAAGAGTCAGCTCAATATACAGGGATGTATTTATAAAACTCTCTTTATTCAGCATGCACTTCGGAAGCTATAACTTTTTGTAATTTCGCTAAAAGCTCTGACGCAGCCGATCTAATAACGTTCTCATTTGACGTGACCAGAAACACTCTCCACCGGCCCGCAATAAATTTTACAGGCTTCCCAACGCCCCTGCAATCAATGCTTATAGTTTATAAATCAAACAGCCTTGCAGCTGACGGAGTAAAAGGCGCCGCTTTATTATGAGTTTGGAAATTCGCTGTGCAAAGAAAAATGGGACAAGGTGAAATGGAAGGATTCGGCAGCCGTTGCCTATCCTTGGCTTTCCCTTGAGGCGTAAGGGATCTCCCCCAGATATAGGGGATGCAACGGATAGAGCAGATGTGCAAGCAGGGATCTATTCATTTTACGTAGATCTCATTGTTATGATACTTTATAGTGGCACATGTTAGTAGATTTTGAAATAGAAAACTTCTCAAAATTTGCAGAACAGAAATAATTACTGTTGTAATATCTAAATAACAGATGATACTAAAGCTCTATAAAGTATATAAGAATCCAAATTGACATTACATTTCAAGAACAAATTTTAATTTGTTACTTGAACCATAATTTTCAAAATACAATTTAGTTGTTTGATGATTTTGTTGGTTTTAGAAAATCCACAAATGAAATATAGTATTAAAGGGCTTGTAAATAAAACTGTGAATTGAAATTAAAGTAAGAAACAATTACACAACGGAAGTAGAGACGACAAACAGATTCTAGTTGTAAAAATACAAATAAGGGGAAATGAAAAAAGAAATAATGACTAAGAAGAAAGAACTAATGATTTAATGACAGAAGAAAGAAAAATTCAAGCTTAAGTCGAGAAATATAAGAGAACAGAGAAAGGGGCATGAGGCATAGGTGTCGTACCAAAAGATATCCATAAAGGGGGAGACGTGTGATTGGAATACTAATTTGCAAGGAGTAGAGAAAGTAAAAGCAGACAGCTGCAGTATAAAAACTAAAGAAGAAAAGTTAAAACAAACGTAATAGACCTGGCAAGGATGAAGAGTAAATTTACAGCAAATTAAGGACAAACAGACAATAAAAGGTATTAAAAACCGCAACATAAAATGTAAAGAGAAACGAAACAAAAATAAAAGAGACAAAAACCTGTGACATATGGAAGGCAAGCAGAGCAAAAGGGGGAATAGAACAATAACAAGCGGAGAAATAGAAAAGACGTATCATACAAATATACGTCCTCATCAACTTTAGTCTTTTGAAGACAAAAAAAAGATGTTTATCAAAAGCTGCGGAAAGTAACAAAGAGAAAATAAAGCAGGTCAGGTGATAATAATAAAAGATGGCATACAAGAACGAGAAAAATAATAAAGCACAATATGATCTAATAAGAAAATATTTTCGAGAAAAAACTATAAACAATAACGGAATTTTGCATAAAAAATAAAAAAAACTTTCAGTAATTCAAGATCGAAGGTAAAAGACATAAGAGTATACAGAGGAAAAGAATTAGATACGAACCGTAATAATTTGGAGGAAATTCATTTTTAAAAAACTTAAATTTAAGTAGTAGAAACGATTGACGTGATAAATTTAAAGTACATATAAAATCAGAATTATATATATAAAAAAAATTATGAGTGCTGCTGTCACACAGGTCAAAGGTCAAAGTTCAACTCTAACTGGGTATACGTAAATGCGTTGTCATGGCAAGGGCGTACGCCAATTATGTCAAACAGAGCTTTTTAATCGTGTTTTTATTTATTTTTAAAAACTACTATGCGAAGGGGCTCAAGCATGTCGGAGTTGGACAAGCTCTCCGGGGGGCCGCTGCCAGACCTCGTACATATAGAGAATTAATATCTGAGAAAATGAATTAGGAGAAGAAAGAGGAAGATGTAAACATAAAGTGGAAAACGTTAAAAAGAATGATATTGGAAACTGCGCGGAATTGGAAAGAAGAACAAATTGGTAGAATAAAACGATGAAAAAAATTGTAACGGGAAAAAGCATAACAAAATACATAAGAACAGAAAAGCGAAAGATAAGGAAAATGACAAAAACCCAACTAGAGATACCGTAAAAAAGGCCAAAAGAACAGCAAAAAATCAAGAACAATTATAGACAATAGTAAAGAGAAATAAAAGAAAGAAAACACCCAAAATGTGATATAAAAGGAAAGAAAATAAATCGATAAGGAAAAAAGAAGAAAATTCAAATATAAAGAAAGCATTGTGAAAATAAATTTTAAGAAGATGAGGTGCTAAATAAATCAGAGAACAAAAAAAAAGGAAGTACACACGAGATGAATAACAGAAGAAATAAAAACAGCGATTGGTAGTGTAAGACATGGAAAAGCCAATAAAAAAGATAAAGTAACTTTAGAATTAGTAAAGTTAGGTGAAAAACGAAAACATAAAAAAGGAAACTTTAGTTAATGTGAAAATTATAAGACCTTATGTTTAATATCGGCTGCACTTAAAATATACATAAAACATGGGGCCGACGAAGAGATTGCTCTGTAAGCAATCGAAGAACGAACTTAAAAAGACCTTTCGATTTCTATTTCGAATTTCGGGAAAATTCGAAATCGAATATCTCGAAAATTATTCGACATAGAATTTTTTCGACTTCGTTTTCGAATTCAGCGTAAAATTTCCTATAAGAATCACATTTAAAATCGTAGAATCGCAGAAAAGAAATTAAGATCAGAAGTCAATATGACATTATAAGAATAAGCAGCTTTCATGCCAGGAAGATCAATACAAGATAACATACATATTACAAGAATGATAATTGAAAAGACCATGGGAAAAGCAAAACAGCTCTGTTTAGCATTTGTACACGTAAATGTTACGTTTTACAATATATAGAAAAAACACACATGGGAAACATCAGAAAATATAAGATAAACAAGCACCTTTGCCGCCAATTAATTTAAAGTATATACAAACATAAAAATAAATGGTGTTTAGAACAGCAAAATATAACAAGGAAGAGATTAACACAGGAGCTAACGAAGATAGAAAAACATCAATTAAAATGGTTATGGTACATATGAGAGGTGGAAAACACTTCCCAAAAATAACAATAGCAGAAGTGAAAATAATGACGAAAATGGACACTCTATGGGCATAAAGGAATGAAGGAAAGTAAGTACATGTAAAACTATAGCATGCAATAAATGTGTGTATATATACCAAAAGTAAGATTGTCATTAATAGGTTCATACTGTAATAATTATTGTTTATATTTTTACTTCATATCAATTAATCTCCCTTTTTTACATAGAAAATCTACCATTTCCTTATCAACAATATAAGTTATCTGAAACTGGTCTTCATAAACGGTGTCGCGATCTCTTGTATAAACCTTTTTGCATTAATTAAATTCAAGACTTGAAATCCTAATCTGCCAATTGTAAGTCAATTTCCATTAACCCACTTTAAAGGCAAACCAGACGATGTAGCCGCGCTGCGCTAATATCTGTTTGGAATTCAACCCCAGATAAGGATAACTCCGCAATTTCGCCAGTCATTCTCACCTCCCATCTCAGACGTCAGCACGTGTACTTTTCCAATCCAGTGGAGTTAAGTAAACGTCGACGAGAAGTTTTTTAAGTAATCTGTTTGTTTTGCACCTTTGTTCATTAGCGATAACTACATCGAGACGACAACCTCCATCAATGCGAAGGCTTCTCGCCTTCTTATTTTTAAGACATGCGCGACATTGTTTCGAAATGGGTTTTCCCGTGGCATTTACCTCGATAGCAGACATTAGTGTACAAGATACACTCAAAATAAATAACGGAAGCGATAACTAAATGTTATATTGTTTAGGAAATTCAGAACTATCAAACCATGGTTATGATTTACTTGCGTAATAATTTGGTTTAAACTCTTACATAAATTCTGTTGTTTACTTATTTTGCCTTTTACTTCTAGAACAAGTTGTATGTATGAGTTCCTCATACTTGAGGAAGAAGATTGTTATAATAACTTTAGTAGTTACATTACTATTTGCAATGATGATTCAATTTTGTACTATAAATGCAATATCAAGATTCTATGAATTTCTAGATATTACTCCTAAACGGATTGTACATATAATCATGCGATCTACCTCGAGATACATTTTGTATTTCTAGATTTTGAACAATATTGACTCCTTCCCCACCTCAATACATTTTCGAAAATGCTAGGCTATTTTTACGATTTTTACTACTGCAATTTTGGTTATTTTTTAATGTTAAACTTTATTCATAACCATTTGTTTATCAAAATTCTTATTTTTGTATTTGTACCTTTAATAGTCAATATTTTATTCAGCTGATGATTGGAGTTTATATTCATTTTATTTTTTAAAATTATATTACTATTATGATTTCTAACGTTATTAAATATATTGGATCTTTTGCTTTCATAATATTATAATAATACATTTTATTTGTCAACTCTTTCTTCGACTTTTTATTGTTACGTAACTCCTTATGTTATTTGGTTTTTTCATCAATACAAAATGATTGTTACATTTGTTTCTTGCAATTTTTTATATTTGCGTTGTTGCTCACGTCTGTATATAAATATATAGCTTTTATTCTTTTATTCTTTTATTTATTCATATTTTTCGTTTTCCTTCAATTCCAGTGTACGTCCCAAAATATTGTTTTACTCTTCTCATTGATCTGCGTATTTATAATTGATATTGCCACGATTTTAACTTTGTCTGCGTTTATCTTCACGTTTCTTTTCTGTAGACAGTTATTCCATATAATTGTATTACTTTGCAGTTGCTTTTCTGAATCGGCAAAAATAGCAAGGTCATTCACAACATTTGGAGATGTTCACCCTTTTGACGCTACTAAATTCTGCAGATTCTGGACCACATACTAAACTAACATAGTTTCGGTTTACTTTAAATAAACTATTTATCATTGTTATAATATTTTTACCCACGCTTCTTTGTTCTAATAAGTACCAAACTGGGTTTCTTGGTATGCATTAAAAAGCTTTTGCTAGATCTAAATAGGTCATATATGTCTCGCTATTCTGTTCTATTTTATTGTGAAGATTGTGCTGTGTTCTGTATCCTCTTCTAAAACCACTCTGGAGTTATTAGTTCCTGTCCTATTTTCTTCATCAGTTTACTTTCTAAAACTCTCTCGTATACCTTGTCTGTCACGCTAAGCAATGTTACCCGTTTGTAGTTTTAGCATTCTTTATGATCACCCTTTTTAAAGATTAGTATTATTACTCTGCTTTCCAATCCTTAGGGACTGGCTCTATGTCCCATACCTTTCTGAATATTTCTATTAGGAGTTCAATTCTAATGTTTTCTATGAATTTTTCATCTTAGGCCTTATATTATTTTGACCCGCTGCCTTTTCTTTTTAATTTTTCCAACTACCGCAATTACGTCGTTCTTTGTTATCGTCTCCGGTTCAATTTTTCTTTTGCCCTTTCAGTGCTTCCTGTTCAAATCCTTTTTCTTCTTTATTTTCCTGTGTACTTGTTAGGAGATCTAGTAGTTCTTCAAAATATTCTTCCCATCTCTCTATTACATCCGTTTCCTCTGTTAACATTTGTTCATTCTTATCATTTACAAATATATAATTTGGTCATATATCTGTCCTTAGCTGTTTTAGTGCTTTATAGAGTAATTTTTGGTTTCCTTTGTCTTTCTCTTCCATCTGTTTCGCCAAAACTCTTTATTGTCTTTTATTTTGTTTTTATTATTATTATCTTTATAAGTTTCCTCTGTTCCTTTTATGCTTCATACGCTTCTTGCTTAAGTATTCCTTAAATTCACCTGTTCTTTGATCTCAGAAAGTTGACTTTTTAAATTCTAACGGGTGTGAATTTATCGTTACTATAAGTTTTGCCTTCAATTTAATACACTTGAAAAATATATGCGTTTTTGTCTAGTGATATGGTCCTCCTATGGAGAAGGTTGAGACAGTGTTGCTGGAGTGCTAAATTGGTTGGTAAGGGCGGAAATGTAGTCCCCTCGTTTCAATATTTGAAAGCATTGATATATACTCTGTCAGTTCTGCGGAATATTTATAAGTGGGAGTGAAGAGTGCTACCCAAATCATTCGAGACATAGCAGAAGTGTTTGCAAAAATGTAAGAGTCATGGGTATGCTGCGCGCAACCCCACAATACAATGGAGGCGGTCATTAGAACATTCTTTACCATAGTCTTGTTTGACGCAACTGTGTGGTCGAATCTCGCTAAAAAATCGTGTATAACTGTAGCGTCTCAGGTTTAAGGTTCATGTGAAGATAAAAACATTTTTTACCTCTCAACAGCGCCCTTTAAAAAATTTTATATTTCTTTCATTTTACACGAGAAAACTTCTCTGGATTTCGTGCAGTTATGTATTATGTGCAGCTATATCGAGGAAAATTCCAATTTTCCCTTAACTGATGTTCTCTAACGACTTAATACTCTTCATGAGATCAACTCCACCCTTGTTTCTATTATAAACTTTTAACATGTGCTCTAATTAACTTGAATATATTACTTCCTTCGTTAACAGATCATTTATACCGTGTACTGATTGTACTTCTACTGCATTAGAGCGCAATGTTACTACACTTTTATTATTCTATCGCATATCGGTTTTAGGTACCAAACTTGTTCTGTATCCATATCTCCGATGTCAATATTGTTCAAAACTATCCCTCAAAAATTTAACGAGTATAATGTGGAAGTCTTTTTTTCTCCATAGATCTAGGTGCCATATTATATCCACTAAAATAATAAGTACAATGAAAAACTTGTTTTCGTGGACAGTTATGATTATTCCGTTTATTTTTCTGAGGTGAATATCTATTAGACTTTCCCTGTGTTTATTACTAATATTTGTGTTGAAAAATATTTAAAACAAGTTTGTCAAATCAAATATTTTAGTTTTAGCAGAAGAAGCAAGTTTAAAGCAGTTTTTTAATTTTTTCTTATTGCTTAGGTTTCCACATATATTTTCTCAAAGAAATAGAAAAATATTAGTTTCTGGAAACGAAAAACCGATAGCCACTATGTCCAAAACTTCATTAAGTACATATAAAGCATCTAAAATAAATGATCATTTACAATGCATGTTGCAGTCTATCATATATGACATAACATAGATTACAGTTATCGTATAACTTGTTCCTAGCGACAGGATGACAGAACACCATGTATAACACAAAATTAATGAACATGACCTAGAATAACTACTTTAAGATATCTCGAATAACATTTATTCTAGAAATATGTCCTCCAGTTCATTTTCGAACTGTTTGTTGTGTTATTAAGTGATAAATAAAACCTTGCTCTCCAAACACTACAGTGAATTAACATATGACACTTGTTTGAAGGCGCTTGTCAGATGGAAACAGGTATATTAAATTTAGGAGCCGCATAAAGAAATATTTTAATGAATGTCTTATATACAGGAATTGTAAAGAATTTGGTTAAAGGATACATATTTCTTTCTTAAAATGTGCATCGTTTCGGGTGCATTATTAATATTGATAATCGCCAAATATGAATGTATTACTTTCAGTTTATATAGTAAATATACAGACATAATGCATATATATATGTAAAACATTGTGCATTAAAAAGAACATAATTTAGAAATAGTACAAAATAGTAAAATATTTCAGCTCTATTTTTGTTTTTTGCAATTTCTGCAAGTGTTCTTTGAATGTTTGTTTACACATATATACAATAATATGGTGTCATCTTGTTTTTATATGGGCAAATAACATTTTCTTTTTTTTGTACTCGTGGAACAGAACACATTGACGGTGTTACTATTATTGTTTTAATGTAGTTTGAATCAACTAAGTGTGACTTTTACGCAAACTGTTCAACGATCTTATGCGATCTTTTTTTTATATTTTATTTATTAGCAATCAGATTTAACATTCTATGGGCTAATGTGTTAACATAGGACCTTAAAATTAAATAGTCCTTGGCGGGATGGGAACTCTTCCAGCGAGGAGTTTACCTACTTCTCATTTGAGATCAATAGGCCAACATCTTTTTAATCTTCTGGCATCGTGTTTAGTAGGAGTGGTTGTTTGAGTGGATTGACGTGAGATCCTAGTCGGATATGATGATTTGCGCTACGCTCTTGTATAACAGTTTGGACGAACGGAATATTGAGGTAATCGTGTAACGTTATGTGATCTATATCAGATGATTTGCGCTACGCTCTTGTATAACAGTTTGGACGAACGGAATATTGAGGTAATCGTGTAACGTTATGTGATCTATATCAGTTCTGTTACATTTCCTGTGAGTAAATATTGCGAAATCCCCTTTTTGGATATATGCCATTGGGATAAATATTTTTGCAAATGCTAAATGCATTTACCCTACAGTCTGATTGAAAGCAAATAAGCGAATATTTTTGGATCATTCATGTCAGTTCAACTATCGTACTTCCTATCAACTTACAGTACTCAGTAACAGAAGAAAATGAAGATGAGATAAAAGTGAATTTTTACACATGGGTGGTACAAGAGATAATTGATGAAGGTATAGTGGAACATGTCGAGGTCAATGCTATTGAGTCCGAATGATAAATGCGATGAGTAATAATATGATAGTTTGCAACACCGGACTCGAGTGTAGAATGATTCATGAAGAGTTAACGAAAAACCAGATAGATTATATATTAATGAATGATAGACATACTACAATATATATAGAACGTACGAAGTTAAATGAGGACCGATTGTCATCCGGACCATTTTTTGATCCAGGTCAAGTGCAAACAAAAAATAACAGTAAGGAAAGAACAACGAGAGGAAAGATGAAAGTTTGACAAGGGTATATTAAAACAACTCTTAACATATTCCCAAAAACTGCCAAATGAATTAAGAATGAACGATGAGGAAGAGTATAGAAGAAGAGTGGTAATAAATAGATAATACTTATTTCAAAATACTAAAAACAGAATAAGAAAAATAAAACAAAATAGTATGATTAGGAATGCAAAACTCGGATAATAAGAAACTAAGGAAACATACAGAGCACGCAGAGAAAAAGCAAAAATACCCGCTGAAGGAAAAGAGGAAAATATATGGAAAATATGGAGCAATAAAAAAATAACAGAAAAGTAATAAAAAGACAAAAAAAGAATATCAACCTAAAGTAAATTTGTATAATAAGGATGCTGCAACAAACAAAAACCTAGGAAATTAAAAAAAAGATTAAGGCACTATTGGAAGCAGACGAGCCCGATAACGATACGTAAGACGGGAATCATCGAAGGAGAATTTAATGAGGAGAAGTTGAGTTGGCAACAGAAGACGCTATTCTAGAAGTTATGCATAGTTTTAAAGAAAAATAAAGCACCACGTGGTGACCAGGTCACAAGGGATGTTGAAATACGACGGGAAAAATTTAGAAAAGAAAATATGCAATGCTATTATTGTAGTCAGTAATCTCTTGTTTACTTCTTTCACTAGTAATCAAAAGGTCCTAAAACAGGGAGTTAAACTTAATCAACTAATTTTCACAAATCTTCAAGAATACGAACGGCTCCATGTTACTGAAAATAACCGCAATACTGATAATTATACCATCCAAATGCATATCAATATGCATTCCTGGTGGAAGTTTTAGCTTGCTCAAAACTGTTGAAATTATATTACGTGCTTGACTTTTTTCTTCGAATTGACTCCTGGTACCATCTTGACCAACAAAATTTTCCCAATGATCGGTAATTTATTCTAAAAAGTATTATTGTCGTCATTTCTCTCCTGTTCAGCGCTTTCTTAATTACCACATTGTTGAATATTCAAAACATAAATAAAATCAAGCAGTGAGTACCAAGAACGGTCAATGCGTCCCAAAAATTTCGAATTGACTGGTAGCAAACTCTTGTAATAAAACATCCATGAGGGATCCCCTTCATGAGCAATTGGAAATTCTTTCTAAAAGGGGGAAGCCCCGACATGCAAATGGTATGCATTTACAAGGGATTCACTACATGTCTAGTTAAGGAATAACGAAATAGTGCACGTTCTAGTTGTTTTTTTATATATAAAATAGGAAAAATAATGTCAAATTTATTTAATCGCGTTTCGTGTTAGATGGTTGTGGTTAAAAATATAATCAAATATATATATAAAATACAGAAAAGATCATTTCTTTCGTTATTAACTATATTGTATGATCATTGCTCTTTTATAAAAAAAAATAATTATGACAAGTTGGATGTGTTGCATCATTTTTATATTATTTTTTATTAGGTTTTTTTTAAATTCTGGTATTTTAAAACGGCACCGGTATTCACAGCTGCTGTGCTAAAATATGCATGTGGCGTCAAGGCCATAACGCAGCGGCTATCGCATTTTAGATAGAGTACAATAGCATGATGTGTCACAGCTGAATAATGCAGCGATATGTAAAGATTGGTACGCGCGTACAGCTGCCACCTTCTGCTTAATTGGGGCCTATCGATTGCTCCCCCAGTTCCTTCTACAATAACACGTCGAGATATCGCCAACTGTCCTTAGCATAAAATCTTCCGTTCGGAATGGCGGGTGAAATGTCGAACAGACCACAAGGTGAAGGTTGGCGGCAAGCGGGCTCAGTTGCTGCGAAGGCGGCTTCACGAAACCTCTTCATCATTCACAACCGATTACTCCATGCTAATGGGGATAAACAAATCTCCCGAACACGACTCGAGTTCGCAGCCTGCAAAGTGTTCAACAAACAAGTTGCTGAAACGGTAATTGATCTGATGGCTGGATGTGAATCACCGAACGAGCTTTAAATAGAACGCCGGGAAAGTATGGCACGGCGTTTTGTGACAGGCGATAACTTCGATATGAATGATTCAGAATGGTACAATCACGGTTGTTAATTTGAAGTTCGATTGTAAGAAATTTATCAAAGTAGAAATCATATAGTACAGATTAACTGAAGCTTTCTAGATTATTTTCAGAAAACTTACATTGCTTTTCAGTTTAAGTAACTTTTGCTTTTTATTTTGTGCAAAATTTATAATTGTGCAATACAAGGTGAATGTAACATAATAAATAAAAAGTGTGACTTAAGAGGGTAGTCTGGTCCACCGCAAGAATTTTTTTATTAAAAATTACCAACGGAAACATTCTAAAACTAATCAGGTATCATAACTCATTGAAACTAAAAATGTTTTACTCAAAATATCACTTTTCATCCAAGATATCGCTCGTACATCAGACACTTCTGTTTTAAAACGTTCATTTGGTGTGCACACATCTAGAAAGAAAGACAAAAACGAATCTTAAGTATATATGTATCTTGGGTGAACTAAAGAAATTGTAAGGAAATTCAAAATTTGCATTCAGAAGAAAAGGTTCAATTTTCCAACGAAAAAATCGTTCAAATTGAGCTTTTCAAAAGCTTTTTTCTAGTTCATTCAAGAATCTTTATTGTTTTCTTCAGTTATGTTTAGAACTAAGTTGGTCCGTTAATTAGTTTGTAAGTAATTTTGTACAAAAATATGAAAATCAATTTTGAGAAAAACGGGTTTTAAATTTTTAGCGAGTATAAAGTGAAGAAAAATTTTAATTGTGACTTTTTTAATTAAACTTATAATAAACGGACCATCTAATATGCCTTCAGCTTCTTCAAAAAATTCATTTTACCTTAGTTCTTATTTGAAACAATCCAAGACTCTTTGGTGCCATCCAAGCTTTATCGCTCCTGTCTCTTTGTGTCATTTCCGTCTATTTGTTCGGCATAAGATCGTCATTGAGTCTTAACCAGTGTTTCCAGGCGTACGTAATTTTATGAACCTGAAGTCCCTTGTGCGCATGTTTGCTCCTACGCTCAAATGCTGACGCGACTTTTCTCATTTCCTAAACATTTACGAAGTTAATATTTTAGATTTTAACATTTGAGAAATAATAAATTAAGCATAGTGTGAAACTAGTGCAGCACAATTATTTGTATTAATAGACCAGATTATTTATTCGTTTTATATAGTTTTCAAACAGATCACGTTACAACATTGAATAAGTCACATTTATATTTACAGTAATTTAAGCAAGAAAAAGGTTTACCAATAATTCAGTATAACATAATCGGACAAGGTACGTGCCCATATTTTGACCTATTAACATTTTATCTTTATAATTTTTAATAATCGGGAACGGTGACGTCAAGGTTTGAGTGTAGAAGCAAACATGCGCACAAGGGTCGTCTAGGCCATAAAATTCCGTAGGCTTGGAAACATTGGTCTCAACAATGATATCCATTGTTTGTATAATGCGTAAAATAGCCGCACATTCTTCTTTAAACTCTTCCACTATTTTTGTACCTGAGAGAAGATATTTTGGAACTAAATTCCAAATTGTGCTAGTAAAGTTCATTAGCATTTTGGGTATGGCTACCTAAGCATCTTTCCAATAAATCTCTCGGAAACATATCTTCATATATTGGTAAAATATCCACGGCAACGTCGGCATTGAATGGGGCCGGATGGTATAGTACATTCCTGTGCGGAGCAGTATTTGCAGCAACTATCTGCCCCTCCAGGGTAGTTCACGTATCTGGGATTTCCATTCGTGGAAATTTTATGTAAATATGTAATCATGATACTCTTTGCCATACTTTCTACAAAATCTAAATTTCTCCTTATAGCAAGGTCATAGTAAGTTATTAATTGTTTAACCAAAATGTTGGTCAATTTCCCTTTTTCTTTAAATTTTTGCCTTTCCTGATACTGCGTGGTCGGCTTTCCATTATTTCTTGACCTATACACTCACTCTTCTCAACCTGAAACTTATCACCATATTTTGCAAATTGCCATGTAGTTGCAGTATTTGGCGGCAAATTTTTCTTCCGAATTACTAAACATCTCCATTACGGCGAATAGCTCATTTTTCCTGCTGAACCTTTGTGATTACAAATACAGTTTTCTTTATAATCTTCGCACGAATCTTTGAATTCTTGTGAGTTTTTATCTTTCCATTCCAAACACAATTTACAAAAACTATTCTTATCGACCAAATTAATCTTTCCTGTGAAATAGCCGATGTAGTTACTCCGAATGATAAACTATAATCTCTTTTTTCCAAAAGCCATTCCCAGAAACTTTAAAATCAGTTAAAGCTCTTTTATGTTTTTTATTTTCTTTTTTCTCTCCATTTACTGCCTTTTTACGTAAGGCACTATGCATATGTGTCACTATAAAGTTGTATGGGTTCTTGCTAAGGGCCTGTCCGATATCCATTAGACCACACAAATGAGGCGCAGATGGAATTTCGCGACTCCCGCAGGCACAAATCACAATTATTTTGAATCGAGGTCCTTTGTGGGTCGATTCTTCAAAGCGCACATTTTGTTTACATGCAGTGCAAATAAGAAATTCCGAGAAAACATTGAACTCAATTATTTGATAGAAATGAGTTAAGTTTGTTGACATACTTTCAGCGTTGGTCAATGATAATTTTCGCGCAGATGCGCGCACACTTTTCGGTTCTTTTCTTTAACTATGAACCGATTTACATGGAATTTGCGTTTTGGTGGCCTTCAACTACATTTACTACTTCTGTGTGAACGTTTTGAATATGCCCACAATCTTAAATCTGCTCAAAACGACATGCAACTGGATAAGAAATCTGTTTTGACGTGGAACTATAGTACTGAACAGAAACACCCACGGCACCTCCTGCGACTGCCACCAAAGCCGTTGGACAGGTAAAACACATCAAGTGTCTAACATATATGACTTTCATCGTCCGCTCAGGTCTGGTTCTCGAGTTTTCGAATAAAATATAAATATGAGACTAATTCATTCTTATAGCGTTTAGACTATTGAGTTTCCCCCTCAATTTTGGAATGTTCATTTAATAGGATACATTAAACGGGTGATAATGCAGCTATGAGAGTTTGAGTCATTGTACTTCCATTATATATGAATTGAGGTCCTAAACCATTGAGCCCAATACTTTCATATTGTTAAATAATTGAGAACCAAACCAGAATGAATGATGAGTCATATATGTTGCGACATTTGATGTGATCTGTCTGTCCACCGATTTTGGTGGCAATCGCAGGAGGCCCCGAGGCGGATTTTGTCGTTGGGTTAATTGGAATCTGACTAATCTTCTGTATACAAAAAGGCAAATATAAAATGATCTACAAAAACACCCTAAACGTTCCTGAGTGCGTTTAAAGGTTACTTTAGAGCTCTCGTTACTTGCTCACACAATAGGTCTGGCTTAGAATTGGAATTTTGAAAAGCAACTCAGTGGTGTATTTTCACTACATGTTAAAGGGTGTTTTAAAGTAAGAATTTTTTTTTGAATTTGAAATTTCTAAACCAAACTACCCCCTTAAAATAGTAGTTTTCATCCTAAATACAGCATATAATGCGATATTACAAAAACTTACGGACTGCAAAAAGTGAGGACTTCATTATAGTCGCGATAACTGTAGAGAGTTTAAGAAACTATTCAAAACATTGTTTTGCAATTCGAAATAGAGTGAGTTTTACTTATATGTACTATATATAACAAGCGTTTCTTCATCCACAACTTTTAAAAATCGAAAATATATGTGACCTGACCTGTTGTTGACGTAATATAATAATATAATATATTAAAATAGAACCGGGGATGGGGGTGGAGTAACGATTCAAAAAATTTTACACGTGGCTTCTTAACAATTGTGATATCATTCGATAGCCCGCGATCTCCTTACAATTTTGATATATAACACTTAAACATTTATTCTTCAAACTAGAATCTACCAGGCTTAACACATTTCAACCAACGATCAGCTAACTATTCAATGTCTTTTCGATGAAAGTCTCAATCTTTTGAAACAAAGAATACCTTCTTCGGACAGCACAAATTTCTTTAGCAGTAGCGGCTTTCAATCCTTTTTTGTAATAATGCGCTTGTAACTTTCTTCAGATACCATCTTAAGATAAGTAGTTGCTGCATTAAGTTATATATCAAAATTTGGGGAGATCATCGGCTTTCAAATGATACCGCAATTGTTAAGAAAACGTGTAAAAAATAAAAACAGGGTGAACTTTCTAATTAACGCTCTGTAGAAAACGACACTTCTCGGCTTTTCCCTTCGACGGTTGTTAAACGATGGTGCGAGCAACAGTTTTAAAGTAAATAGTCTTTTGAGTGTTCTTGTGCAATAAGCTGTGGAAAGCTATGTAACGTGAGTCTAAGAAATAGTCAAATGATGAGATTCTAGTATTTCCGTTTAGCTTTCTTAATAAAGGACCGAAAATTGGATAGTTCAGAAAAATTCGAGTAGAGCGTCTCATAAATTTATTTTAATATATTAGAACGTTCTATATGATAAATTTTTAAGCAGTTTGCGACATTGTTGCTTCTTTAAGAAGTATTAATTGTAATTTTTTAATTTTATTGTAGTTGCGAATAAAAATACCTCAGTATAATAAAAATCATATAATAATTATTGAGTAACTTTGAATTGACTCGAATTAAAACAAGAACAATGTACTACTACTAGTTAACAACTATAGTGCACAATCAAAATTATAAGGGATGGTCCTTTTGACGTACAAAAAGATTATTGTATAACTTCATAGACAATATTCATATCTGTACAAAGTTCAGATGTAAAAATTTCGAAATAAATTGTGCATTATTATGAAAATTATTTTATGATTGGCTCTTACGGGAAATTAATAATTTTATTTAACAGGCTTAACTATTTACACTATTTAAAGTAACCTAGAATGATACGAAACGCTTCTAAAACAACATGAAAATTCCTGGAAAGGTTATGAATGCCAAACATACGTAAAATACACGTACGTTGGGCTTAGCAAATATATAAATATTTCGCAATAGTTTTATTATGATTTGCCAAGCAAATATTAATACTCTGGTCTTACATTATTTTTTGTGTATTTTTGTACAGCTTTCCGCTTAAGGAACTTAAACAAAATAAGTTGCGTTTGCAATACCATAATACATGTAAGTCAAATTTAAATTAAACTTGCAGGTGCAACACACAAGGCTGATTTTTTTACATACTTCTTCTTACCTTCTAATAAATTTAGTTTTAAGACCTCCTGTGGTCCAATGCATTTGTTTCAAGTTATGGTGGTAGTGTGGGGGGCTGGCGTTATTTTAAATAGGTAATAAACGGTTCATCTTCACGAGCAAGTCGCAGTAGTATAGAACATTGATTGATCGATTGCTGAAGCCTTTTTTCCTGTACAATATAACGTGTTGCGCAATGAAACTGTTTAGTCAGTTGTTGGATATACGGGATCTGTTAATATGATTGTTCTGTATTATATGATTCAATACTTTCGCAACAGACCATAAATACTTTCAATTGAAATAGTTAAGTGGGTATATAAGTGTTAATTTTTTATATTTTGTTTTTAATTAAATTAAATTATTACAAGCACTTCCAGCCTAATATTTTCTGTTTTATTTCATTTTTCGCATGTATTGTATGCTTTAGTTTTATCTTTATAATTGTCACGACATTGCATTTGTTTCTTTAAGACCTGCATTTCATTTATTTTTTTTTAAATAACCTCTTCACTTGATAATTATCTTGCTACAAATGGTGCAACCAGGTTATCGAAATGGCAGCATGTTTAGAGGACTGTCTACGATAAGAAGTGGTCATATTTTCTTTAAAACAAGAAGTGATCATCTATTTCTACTATGACAGTATGATGTATACAATGATACTGATGTATAGGAATATACTTTTATTAAAATGTTAAAACAATTCGAAAAGTGTACATATAATCATAAGTATAGTATCAATAAAGTTAGATGCTCGGGCATGGAAAAATGAAAGAAAAGAACCCACTAGCACAATGGATGAGGCGGGAGGGGTTGATGTAATGTATCAAAATTATTTGTACATATAATGAAACAAAACGCAAGATTGTGTAAAACGTGCACATTAGTCTTTGGCGAAAATTCTTGCTTCATAATTTCATAATGAAAGATGAAACATTTAAATATTATTTAAAAAGTTTCTTACAGATTCCCAAGATGTTGAAACTAAAAAGGAGGAAACTTCGCCGAGGAATTTTTTGAATATAAATTAGTTCACTCTTGAGGTTTGTAAAAAAAACCTTTATTACACCTTTTTCAACCATTGTAAGAGAGACAAAGCGTCTCTAACCAATAATTTAGAAGTTCAATAGTTAAATTAGCTATTCGTTGGCATTTGAACATAATGTGAAGTTATATCCGCAACTATCAATTCTCCAAATTTTCTGAAACCGTGTTCCGTTTAAATACATTGGATAATACTTGCCAAACTCAAATTAAAAAAGACAGAATGAATTAGGACAGATGAAAGAAATGTTAAATTGAGCATAAAGAGTTCGGAATGCTAACCAATGAATATGTACAATGGATTATTCAACTCAAAAATGAAATTTAAAAAATAAGAGACGCATTTTTTAGCTTATATGTTTATTTCTGTGAAGGGTTTAATTCCTGCTAAACTTTCCTTATATTTTCGGTTTCCTCTTGTTCGACTTCTCCTTCTATATCTAAGATTTCTATTACTTTTAATTCTTCTAGAAAATAGAGATTTCCATTTAATAATAGTTTGTTATATCTGATAATTGCATCATGTCTCTTTGTCCTAATTATGTATTATATCAGTGCTTTCTTTTACTCTTGCATTTCTTTTGAATAGTCCTCTTCCCCGTAGATTTTCGTCCTTTTCAGTTTTTAGTTGCTTTGAATATCTTCAGCCCCTTAATTCCACTAAGATTTGAATTTTTCCTTTTGCATTTTTGCAATTCTTATTTATATTACTTCTTCCTTATTATCGTTCTTACTTTCTCTTTAATATGTAATTCGTTCTACTGATCTTGTTCTTCGACTCCATGTATAACTATTTTCTTTGTATTTCTCTTTCAGTCTTCTCTATTCACTTCTTTGTTGCGCTATAATCTTTTCGTATCTAATTGGTTTCTTTTGAAAATTATTTCCTTTTCCATGCATTCGTTTATTACTTCTATCTTATTTCTTGTTTATTGTTTCTAAAATTCTCTGTATTTTTTGGCATCATTATTGAGAATACATAAGCGGCTAAAATCCTTCTAATTTACACAATTAAATTTATATTTTAATTATAATTGCAATACTAAATTGAATTAACGTTCTGTATTCAAATTTTATTTTAACTATTACATTAAGATCCCTATCATTTATTTTCAACTTATCAAAACATATTTAAGGGGTTTTCTACCTGAAAACTCTAAACAGTTTTTAATAATCACTTAAAGTATTTATATAATTATGTGTTCAGGTCGTTAGCTTGGATTTAAGTTCAAAACCTTCCCAGAGAATTGAAAATAGCCCCAATTTCTATATTTTGTAGTTAATACCAGGTTACGCGCACGCAAAGTTTGTTCTTAATGTCCACTTGATTGTTCTCTGAAAAAACTGTGAAGTTACCTCATTTTACAAAGGCAAAGCATGTTTTACCTTACTAGAGCTTTAAAAAGTTGCTTAAAGTTTGTTTACTTGATTCAGTAGCGTGTATAACATGATTAGTAAATTATTAGAACATTTCAGGGGTATCACAAGAAACTATATATGTACATGAAAAAGATACTAAACCGTTTATCTTATTATGCTATCTTATCAACAAAATACAAGTAAACTTTAAATTTGTAATAATAGTAACGCTCTAAGGCCCCGCGTGGGAGCACGGTCTGCGAACTGAGAGATTAAGGGTGTCATATGTTCGGTCGTCGCGCATCATCTCTGATTCAGGGCGAAGTGGCAAACACCACGCTTTAAACGACAACCATTATTACCCCTTGTTCGAAATGAACGCCGATATCAATTATTTTTAGTGACTGAATAGGCTACCCGCCAGGCATCAGAGATTAAATTGGTAATCCTCTTCAAAGAAAAACATTTTCAGTAATTACTAAAAATTCAAAAATTTTGAGGTGACTCAGCAACATGCACGAGTTTTGAGAAAATGTGTATCCACTTCGATAGCATTCCAAGTAAAGTTTAGTGTACTGTTTGAAAGCTTAAAAACTATGGTTTCAAATGATACTACTTTGATTGGAATCGGACCTGTTCTGACAATGTTATGGGCCCAAGAATATGTGTAACCCAAAAGAGTTGAAAGGAAAAAAGTGATTATGAAAGGAAAAAAATTGAAATCCTCACTTGAAATTAATTTAATGATTTTTTCAATACATGGCGCTGGTACCTCTACTGCTAATTGCACTTTTCAAGCGATTATGCATGGATCGAATGAATTCCTATGCTCTCTTGAGGGATTGCTTCCCACTCTTCATTCAACGCTGCTCGGAGTTTCATCAAGCTCCCTGGTGCAAGATTCTGGGCCGGACTCTTCGCTGAAACTCATCCCAAACATGCTCAATTGGATTCAAGTTTGGGCTACACGGTGGCCAGTCTATTTTCAGTATACCGACGTCGGCCAGGTAGGTCGTGCATTAGCATGAAGTCTTCACCAACAAATCCCGCAAACGGAACATGTTCCTCCAGAATGTCCCTGATGTAGCGGTTCGCTGTTAAACCTTCTCCGTGTTCTTTGCTAGACATGAAAACTAACTCAGTTTTTCTGTGCATAGAAATGCCCACCCAGAACATCCAAAAGCCACCTCTATATGCGACAGTTTCTTGAATACAACAATGAGTAAATTGCTCCTGTGGTTTTCTATAGACCCGACGTCTCTTGTCGTTGCCATGTAGATACATCCTGGACACGTCGCTGAATAATATCTGACTCCAATGGCGCAGGTACCAATCGAGATGTTTGTGAGCAAATTCCAATCGCTTTTACTTTTAGACTGCAGTTAGCTTGGGACTCGTATCTGCATTTTTGGAGTAAAGTTGGCTGCCTTCAGTCTTTTTCTCACTGTCCAAGCGCTGGAGACCATATCTCTGACCGCACTCAGCTCTTGCTTGAGGTCAACGCCAGTATATGTCGATTTCTGGGGGATATTGAGACGAGAAATCGATCGCTCGCCGTTGTCACGGGCCTATGGCCGCCTCTTTGCCGGCGCACGTAGCCACCGGTTTCCCGGTACCGACGCCGCACTCTCGACACAGCTGATTGACTCAGATTTAGTTGATTTACCACGGCCGTCTGACTGACGCCCTCTCTCAACAATGCAACTGCCTGGGCCGCTTCGGCGGCTGTGGTATCCATTTTCTTGCAAATCACTTGAGCACTTACGTCAACTTCGGATAAATGACTGAAATGAATTACCGGATGGCAAGCCTACTGGATGGTTTCAATTAGCAAGATTCTTAAAACCCCATTGGTGATGCATATTTTTTTGAATTCGTCATCCCATTAATGCAATAGCAACAGTTTTTTAAAGCTCAATAATAAAGATACTCTTTACACGTTAATGTTTTTTTTATACTGAAACAGGAAACGAAAATGCGCGTGCAGCTTGTGAGTGGATTGTTTTGTTCTCAAGTGAACTAATCATCAGGAAAAGAATTATTAAAACTTTCTATTAATTTCTAATTAATAATACTAGAATCCCGTCGTCGAAAAGTGGCCCCTTTTAGCTTATTCTTTACGTTATAAAAATATAAACCGCTGCTTGAAATACACGGGAATCTGGTTACCGGCAGGTGTATATACAGGCCACAATAGATGGTGTACTCTACTCTGCATTTAATTGCTAAAATACTATTATATTATGAGATTTCGAACATTCAAAAAATATATGTACTTTAGAAACTTTTGTGCGTGGATAATTACTGTTCCAGTCTCGCATATTTTTGTATAACCTAAAACTCCTTACAATTTTTGCCTTACTTGCCACCAAATGCTTTTAATAGACACTGTGTTAGCAAGGTTTGAATGTGTTATTGAAACGTCGATAACCAAAATATTTCCGCGTAATACGATGATCTAAGGACGCCCCATATAAACACCAACAAGACTTCCGCCAACAACAGGCGAGCTTAGCAAACTTCTTGGGCATAGGAAGCTGCGACTATTATTGTGTTTGAAATTTCAGTTTGTGTTGCTGCCCACGTACAGGCTCGTGGTTGTTGTATTCAGCTAGCGCTAATGAGCGAATTCCTTCGCATGTCGCTGGCAATTACGTGACGAAATTAACCACTCCGATGTGGGTCTTTGGTCTTTCGAGATTACGCAACGCAACCGGTGGTCTCAGCGCGGAGAACAAACAGAAATGCGAGGCGGCCGTGGAAAAGTACGGAAAGCCAGAGGAAGCGTTGCTGAATCATCCTGCGCGATACAAATTGGATGAAGAATTTGCTGGCCTCGCGGGCATCGTTCCGTCTAAATTAAAACGGAACGTCATGAAAACTACATATTGTTAATTAGTTCCTCATATATTATTCAGGGTTCTGTGGGAGGCCCGCTGCTATTTTCTAACCCCGCCTAACAAACGCGGCCAACTCGTTCTATTTTGTTTTAATTGAGAAAATGTAAAAATAACTTTATCGTCATAGTCCAAAACCTTCAAAGTATATTTAGTATTTTATTTTTAAATTACTGGCTGTGCTTTGTTGTTAAATAAGTAATCGCCAATTTTTAGTTCTGAAATTTTCATGAATAATTGGCAAAATGTATTCAGACCACCTCATAGTACGTAAGACCACATATTTACTTAACTGAAAAAGCAATAATAAAAGACGAAACTTTTTTTGGTTTTATTGATATAAAAAAAGATTTTGATAGAGTTATTAGAAAAGGAATATGAAAGAGCCTAAGAGTAAAGGAGCAGACAACAAACTTCTAGAAACAATTAAAAGGTTGGATAATGCTACGACCAACCTAGTAAGAACCCAAAATAAAACCTCAAATACATTTGTAAACTCAAATAGCGTAAGACAAGGGGAAAGGATGTTGAGTTCACTACTCTATATGTGTAATAATAGATGAAGTAATAAAAGAGACATGTAGTAAAACAAAGGGCTACCTAACGGGATATAAGAACTTGAATGCTTGCATTTTTACAGACGATATAGTTCTTGTCGTTAAAATATGTAAGGATTTGGAGAAGAATTTGTGTGTTTGGATAGAAATTTTGAGTAAATATAACCTAACAGTGAATTTTTGAAACTTACAAATATCTGGGCACAATAATGAACAGTAAAGGAACACAAGAAGACGAAATAGTGAATAGAATTAAAATGGCAACGCGAATATACCATGATATTAGAAGAAGTTTCTTCAAAAAGAAAGAGATAACAAGTAAGTCCAAAATGATATTGTACCAAACATTATATGTATCTATCCTCATCCACGTGACACAAAATTGGATATCAAATGAAGAATTGTCAAATCGTCTACAAGTTACCGAAATAAAATATTTAAGAGCAGTTATAGAGGCTAATATAATGGAAAAAAGTCGAAATGAAAACACCAAGGACCTAATTGACGAAACCACTAAAAAAATAAATAGAAAAACTTAAAGTTGGTAGAGCACACGATAAGGATGGGCATAAAAGACAAATGAATATGGCCTGCCTCAGAGGGAGGTTGAATAAATTCTGGAACACAAGCGTAGCTTAAATACTGAAGGAAAAAATAGGAAAATATGACAGCATGCAAGAATAATGGCTGCAAACAGAAACGAATGGTTGAAATTTGTAGAAGCAAAAGAATCTCCATAAACTGAATGTGTTAAAAGTATTAGTTCGATATCTGTGAGCATTAGGAGGTTATTGATTATCATGATGATGATAATAACGACGATTACCACATATTTCCATTAAAATGTATTAATGTAATTGCACTACAGTAGTGGGATAACAATCAAAATTTTAAGTTTAAAAAAATGTATTACTTTTTCGAGAAGAAAAGAATTCGTTCTTCTTTCTCCACTAAAAACATGGAACATTTATTTAAGTCTTGAAAAGAGGACTACTTTAGTTTCTCTTAATTTTCGAACAATTGTTTGATCGAAGGGTTTTTAAGACTACAAAAAATATTCTTCATAAATTTATTTATTTGCTTTTCTATATTTGAAGATCTCTTTATATTAAAAGTAGCAGTTACCTGCGGCTTCGCTCCCTTGGATTTTGGGATTTGGTAAGAAAAATTTTAAGAGAAATGTAAACTTATTCGTAGTCAAATTAATAAATTGTTGTAAGTAGCACATAGTCTTTAGACGTAATACCATTTTGTGGTGGCTATTGTAAGAAAATGCCTATCCTTATTATTATAATTCATAAAACATAACTTCTTTGTGAGCATTTAGAAAAATAATAGTCCTAATATGGGCGCACCTAACCAGAGTACCCTTTAAGATAATCTTTTGATTTAAAAAAAATGATCTCTACATTTTGACTGACAGAGAGATGTAAAAAGGTGTTAGTTTATTTATAAAGAAAGTTATGCTAATTTTTATGCATTCATCTATGTTACATATAAATCTAAACTTCTAATTTTCATCCCTTTGGAGTAGAATTTAGAAAAACCCTAAAAATATGTTATATATAATGAAGAGCTTATAAACCAATTGGTAATTTATGCGAGAGAAACATGAACTATCAATAATGGTGGAAAGAAGGCGGCGAAGTGGCGAAAAAGTATATGTAGAATCTAATATATTAACAGTTGTGAAAGCGCAAAGATTAAAATGGGTGGGTCATGTACTACCTATGGAAGATCAAATAGTGCAAAAAAGTTCTACTAGCAGAGATGGAAACGGTAAAGGAAGAGGAAGGCCAAAAGATGATAGTTGACAGAAATTTAGGACGCACGGCAACAAATCGAAAGGAAGAAGTCCTGAATCTTCAGGATTTGTTGAAGTCACTCAATTTTTAAGGACTCCCGATATATGTCAGTTAGAAAAGTTGCACTTTTTATTTTCATCCTCTTAGAAGCAAAACGCGAGTTGAATTTCGTCAAACTCTTTTCTCGAAGTTTTATATTTCTAGATTTCATTATTTAAGCTGGGCCTCGAATTAGTTAGAGCATGTTTTTATTTATGCGCCGTCTGTCCCGGAGGTATAATTCCAATGTTAATATAATTTTTATTTTTATTAGAATAGACTGCAATGCGTACTTGTGAATGAAAGGCGATTTTATTGTGTGTCATCTCAGCCAGTACGACAGTGCATCTGGACCAAATTTTGTACGAAACTAGAACATTCGTCCACAGATATGATTTTAATGATTCAGAAGATTTTCGGAACCATGGAATAAGTGCTGATGATTGGGAGCGTCATCACAACAGCGCACTTACCTATCCAAAATGCTTCTTGTGAAAATTTTTGTCTAAAAATTAAATCGCGCAGATAATACAGCTACCCTATAATCCAGATCTGTCGCCCCATGATTTCTGATTGTTCTTAAAACTAAAATCACCTTTGAAAGGGAAGAGATTTCAGACTGTTGACGACATGCAGGCCAACAGACCGAGACAATTATTCGCAATTCCAACACATAACTTTTACAGAATGTTTTGAGAATGTCAAAACCCAAGATACTTTCTTTGAAGGAGAGAGGGAGAGAGAGACTGCATACAATGTTTCTTCTATTTTGTACTATTTTAGTAAGTATTATATAGGTTTCTTGTTAATGCAATTGTAATTTATTGTATTATATGGTTTAATACTTTTAAGATAGACCATGCATATGTTCGTATTATGTAGGTACAAGATAGGGTAAAACTCTGTCAGCACTTTTCAGGTTGAATAAAGGAAAATTATAGGAGGTATATAATATTTATTATTACATGGCAAAACGACAGAGCTATAAGTTTTATGTCGATGTGTTTTAAAGAGAATATCGATCAAGTGTGTTGTTCAGTACCGATACAATGTTGCATTCGTATACTGAAGTTCATTGCTCTTTCAAACATTACCGTAACATGTGAAGGGTTCTAAGGCGATGTTTGTAAACCTCAACCTCGAAACAGCAAGATGTCGCATGGGTTTCCATGCAAAACTTTTACTGTGTTGAAACCAAATTTTCAGCTGGAGTGCATCGAGATTCGGTACAAAAAATTGTCGTATCATTTCCATATATCAATTGGAGGTTGTAGTAACACATGCACCTGCCTCCTCAAAAAAAGGAAGGCCCAAAGACCCCAATTTTACTGACCCCACACCAAACAGTGACACGTTTGCTGTGGAAATGCTTTTCGTATATAACTAGTGAGTTGTAGTCACTCCAATAAGGAACATTTTGTTTATTAACGCATCTGAACATGGAAATGTTTTTCATCGGTAAAGAAAACAACTCATCATGTGCCCAGTACTTTCCACAATGTTGCTACATTTCCAAGTGCTTCAGCCAATCACATTCAGAAAGTTTTTATGCAACTATCTTGTATGAATGAAAACGAAGTATTTGAAAAAAATTCGTCGTACAGTACGACTAGACAAATGAGGAGGAACTGCATATCGCCTCGGAGACTGCGCAATGAAACGCCTTACTGCGTTGATGTTTTGGGTAGTCTGAGGTTTCTTCCTCTCCATTACTACATTGCAGAAACAGTACCCACAACAAAATCGAAAACGGAGACCTGATGCGCAAGTTGAAAGCGCGCCCGAAAAGGGCGTTGTAAGGCTTAAATCATTGTTCCACATTTACGCTCCAGCAGTAAAAGCTCTCTATTCATTCGTTTTCATGTTGGCCAACAAGGGCTATTTCCCCTACCCTCGGACCCTTCGCTTTATAACTTTCCTATGTAATTAGAAATTGAATTTTGTCCCACCTTATATGACAGCGATCCAATTAGTTCCCAAAACTGATAAACTATGACGTATTTATTGAATAGAAGGATTTCTAAAGTGCGTGTAAATAACGTAATAGTACTTTATCAAACCTTTGTGTGGCCTTTAATTCTATTTGCGTCGATTTCAAGCCTCGAACTTGTTAGGTAGATGTGCTGCTACCGCTAATTACACTAATGGGGCGTCATTAACGTCCGTCAAGACGGCATTTTGCGTAGGTATCCAAAGTTCAGCAGTACCTATGACGTCTCGGTTTTTGTTAGCGAGCTTAAAATTAACCCTGACGCTCGAAGGTCTTAGTTCGCTTGGAGCCGCTTTAAAGGAGAAGCTCGGGTCGCCGCTAACGTGCAAAACAATAATCCAGCCGTATTATGCAAATGTGGGAACGGTAATGAACTCTCAACATGAACATTGTCGTACAATAGCCGGTGTAATGGCTATTGCAATATGAACAGTTGTTTTAAACGCAAATAAAGCCCGTCTGAATAGTCGTTCGGGTAGTAGGTGCACGACCTGCTGTTAACAAAGACTGGTTGGATTTGTTTAATTGTCGCAATTATAGTGGATAGGCGAGGTTGAAGTCTGTAATTACACTTTAAATTATTTTAGGATGCACGAAAATGGTTAATTTTGAAGAACTTGCTGTTTCGACATTTAGTAGTTGTGCTTTTATCATATGTACGTATACAGGGTGAATCTATAAGTTATTCTTAAATTTTAACGCTTGTTAAATGTGTTATGCTTTTTTTTAAAGATATGGGTTATCCCAAAAATTGTTAGCTACCAAACTTACATGAACTAGAGCTCCATAATGAACCTGAACTAATACTGGATTTTGAATTTAACTTCGTTTATAAGTGGAAATATTTTCTTCTAAAAATGAACCGAGTAATCTCCAATCGTACTAGTCCAAACATTACAGAAAAATTGTTGTAGGTATTGGGCTTAGCAAATCACCAGCGAGTTTTTTATGCCTTCCCATAAAATTCCAAATAAATAGAAGAGCTTAAAGTGAGAACAATATCAAATTGACAATGTATTGTATTCTGTCGCCTTCTTAAATCCTTCTTTTTATTTTTGTATAGTTGGATTTATTAGGGTTTTTTTTGCTTAAAGACCTTAAGGTCCTTTGATGCTTGCTTCCAATGAGCCCAATAAAGTTTCCACCGATTCCAAATTTGGACAATTTGGCGGATTTCGATAACACATCAACTTCGTTTTCTTTTACGTAAATTTAGATAAACAGCGGTTATGCAGACATTTTTTAACTTACACATTTATCAGATAATATGAAACTTTGAGGTTTGAGCCTGTGGAAACAGATTGGTTGCCTTGTAATTTGTGAATATTTATACATTTTTCTCTTAAATTTCTGTGGTACAGCTGTTGTGTAAAGCTTCTGCCTGGAAGTTGCTAGGAGTCTGTTATCACATATTTGATCCCCAATTACCATATCATCAAAATTTGATCATAAATTTGAACAAGAAAATCGAGGTTGTTTTTAAATATATCAACCACCATTTTGTCTTTTTTAACGCCACTCCACGAGTTGCTCTGCTTTTGCTTCTTTTTTAGCCGATACAGGTGTGATGTTTTTTTTTAAATTACAATGAGTAGGTTTTTGGCAGGTAAATTTTGAATTCGTTTCGATTGCCATCTTTAAATCCTCTTCTTCTTCTTCTTCTTTGTCCATCCCTTATACCCTAAGGTGTCGGGTCCTCTATCCATTTTCGAAATCTCTTCCTGTCCCTAGCGATTTGTTTAGCTTCTGCCAAGCTTTTCCTCCTCCTTTCCACTTCCTTCCTGATAGTTTCCATCCATGTTTGCCTTGGCCTCCCTCTTCCTCTTTTTCCTTCTCTTCTTGCCTCTAATACCCTTCTTGGCAGCCTTTCTTCGCCCATTCGTGTCACGTGCCCAAACCACATTAGTTGTCTTTTCTGTAGTGTTTCCACTAGCGGTTCTAGGTCTAACTCCTCTCTTGTTGTGATGTTCCTCACTCTGTCCCTCTTTGTTCTTCCGACTATACGTCACAGGTACTTCATTTCCGCAGCCGTTAATTTACTTTTGCTCTTGTCTTGTAGCGGTATGCTTCCTATTCCGTATGTTAATGTAGGTAAGTATATTGTTTTATACAGGTGGAGCTTAGTCTCTTTGCTCAGCTCTTTCTTGTTGATTAATGTTGAGTTGATCTGATAGTATACTCTAGTCGCCTTGGAGATCCGGTTCCTTAATTCATCTGTTACTGTTCCGTCTTGGCTTATTATTACTCCGAGGTACTCATAGCTCTCCATTTGTTCCAATTGCTCTCCTTCACATCTTACGTTCAGGTTTCTCTGTTCTTCATCTGTGTTCTTAATTATTCTCAGAAGTCGGAGTCATTCAGCTGAAGTTCAGCAGAAGAGGGCATTTGCACACAGCGCAGTACGTTCCGCAGATCATATTTGCATGTGCCATGCAGATTTTATTCTTCTGAAACCCGTTTCCGAGGTGCAGGTTGAGCGCCTACGTCTGTTGTGGGTGTGGACGGATTGAATTTTCTGGAACATCTTCTATGGGACGATACCTTTTCAGTCGGATTTAAAGGCTGGTGGGGATTCCAACTGTCTTTAGTTTAGCTCTCCAAGCACCAGTTCGTGAGCTAGCGTTTTCAGGAGACGCCTTCTACGACGTGGTTCCAGTTGATTGCCGCGGTAAATCACTTTAGAATTGATACCACTTACATTCAGCATTGTGAAAAATATGACCATTGACTAGCGCTTGACGTTTTGACTCACGCTATAAGTAACGCACATGTAATCTGCAGTATCAACGTCGTTTTTAGTGGAATTGTAGAACGTGATCATCTCTGGCTTCTTTTGCTCTTCAGATTCAGGATCGGTACCATTATCATCATGAAGGAAAGACGCCAGAATCACGTTCTTGTTCGCTTTCGGGACATAGGACACCACGCTTCCACTGAAACCAAACGTGCTGGTGTGTGTATTATTTCTTTCCTTTGACCAAAAGAAATTGCTGGGGCAACTGTCTTTTATTTTTTCGCACAGTTCCGACGTAGGACAGCTTCTTCTCTTTCAAATCATCGATTAGATCCATATCAGTGAATCAATTATCTGCTATTCTTTTCACCACTTCACTTGGCTCATTGCTATCACAAAAAGGATCTTCAGGCTGTTTTCCAGTATAAACGTCCATGTTCAGTATATAAAACATCCTTGCATCAACAAGGGCAAACATTTTAGGCCGTACTTGCTCGGTTTCGACGATATGTACTGCCGAAGTGGACACCTTCCTTGGAAACCTTGGGAACATTTCGCCGATTGTGACGTTCTCTCCGACGCCATAGCTCTTCTGACAGTTTTCACTTTTTTTTTTAACACCGCGAATTGGAACAAGACGGTCGAATTCAACGTATCAGAGTCTTGAACCGTTTGATGTTTATTATTAGGCCAAATTTTTCAACGCCGTCACCGTTGTTTTCCTCAAATTTCTCCAAACTTGCCTCTGAGAGCTCCTGCTAGGTACAACAAGTCGGTAAAAGCCCTTAGATCAATGACATCTGTCGATGCGATGTTCCTCTCTCTCTGAAAAATTTGTGCTTCATAAATTTTATATACTGGTTTGTGTATTTAACGACCGTGTCCAAGATATTGTCAGTGAATAAATTATTCCAACAATCGGCTGCAGTTTGGGCGTTTTTAGAGTTTCCTATGACTCTAGGAAGACGAGTTATAACATTGTGAGCTCGCCTACTAACACTTATGTGCGGATTTTTGGTCCACTTGGTCGTTTTCTCTTTTCCCAAAAAAGAGTTGGGTCCTGAATGTGGTTCATATTCATCTTCGATTTCCTCATCATCTTACTCCGTTCCTGAATTGCCTTAACGCTTCTACCCCATCTTGAGAATCAATGTCACTCTTTTCCCCCCAAATCCTCGTTCACTGAGAAATCGTCCTCGTCATCTTCTTCCAACAAACGTATTACTTCTTCACAATTACTCGGTTTAAACAAATTGAAGAATTTCCAGGCCATTTTAGCGAAAAATCTGGAAAGCATGGGAGAAAACACCATTGTAAGCACATGTTCGGGCGCAATGAACCTGGTTGGCCAGGCTAAAACATGGATGTTCCCAAAAAGTAAGGACAAATTTTGCATGGTATAGTCATGAAATAAAACAGATATTACGAACCTTTATATGTATGACGAATTTGGGAGCAATGGGCCTGTGAGATCAGAATGACGATAATTGCCCTCCACGAAGCGTTGGAAGCAACTAAGAGTAGGTTGGCTTCAAACATCCCGAAAAGATAGAAGATTACTAGGAGGGGTAGACTTCTACCCCTTCTATGAGTGGAGGAAGGAACGGAAATCTCTGAACTGTGCCTGTCGGACCGGTTGTACCCGACAGAAGGTTAAGCGAATAAAAATATAGGTGTGTATGTAGATTGATGCTTGCTGGTTAAAAAGTGCCAATTTAATTATTTAAATGGTGTATTTTATACAGGGTGGGCGATATATAGCTAACTGATTTGAATTTCCGGCCATTCTTAATGTATTAATTGTAGAGTTATGTAAAAAACGTATGACAAATTAATTATGAAATATTTCATGAAAGCTCGTGTTATCCAATAACTACCGTTCCATCCAAGTTGAGTCATATTTGATACCAGATTTTTTTTTTTGGAGATGTAATTTGACTTTAGGAAAGTAGGAAAGTCTCTTACTGTTCCTGGAGAATGTTATCGTAACATAATAAAAAAAATTTGGTCCTTTAAATTGAAAGATTTAATGATAGGATGGTGAAACATGCCACACAGCGAGAGACGATGGGCAAGTTAATAATGTTTCTAAGACGTTAAATTTCTCGTTTTGGTGTTGTGGTTTTATAATTTGACAACTTTGGCAATACTTTTATAGCACTTTACCTCACTAGGTGTTACATCCATTACTGATCCAGTTTCATCACATTTTGTAATCAATATTCGGGCAGTTGATGCTTTTGCGTTAGTATCGCCTCCACATAATTTTCGTCGAATTTGCAGGCGTAACAATAATAACGCACTGTTCTTTTATATGGCGTTCCATATTTACTTAATCGGAAGAACTGTAATGATTTCTGTCAAAATATTAAAGTTACTAAACGCAAAACAGAAAAGGGCGGGAAGTTTAAATACAGCGTTCAATTTGAGCCACCTTTTATTTGCGCTTTTGTTGCCTTTTGACCGAGTTGAAAGGCACACACTGAATGTTTTCCAACCAGCTAATTTTCCTTTCCATTTTTAATAATGCATATGAATACAATTGTAAAATTATTGTTAGCAAATGACTGTTTTTTTTTAAAGAATTATAGACATTAAGATTAGTTATTGTTTGCTGTATTAAAAATATTAGTATAACTGGAAATAAAATAGTGGCTATTTGTTTAAAATGTCACACCTTCAAATACATTATACAGTAATAAAAAATTGTGGTTACCATCAATAGCAATTGCTCTTAGCGTAAGCAAAAACACCAAGGACAAGTGATTTTTACGCTGAGAAACTGCGTAATATGGACGTTGCGATTTACTACTTTACCTCGTTCGTTGCTTTATAACTGTTAACGCGTAGCCGAGTTATGTTTTGCCATGAATCCATTATAATAAATTTCAATTAACAGGAACATTGTGCTATTGACATATCAAGTCGGATCACTGTGTTTGCAAGATTGCTAATGGATATTCCTGACTTATAAAGTTGTAGTTTAATTTTGATCATTAATGTTGACGTAATTTATTTAAAGAAAGCTTTATTAATTTATAGCCTAAAAAAGACTTTTTGATTATGTAGTTTTTGAGACGCAAAGTAGGCAATGGACACCTTTTTGTACAATTAATCCATAAAAAAATAAAAATAAATTGTATTCCACTAAGCCGTCCTCTAGAATTTTCTAACTATCCTTGTATTGTCAAAGAACTAGATAGTTCCGATATTTACATTGTAATGTAAATTCTGTTCATGGCCAGTGGCAAATTTGAAAACGGACTTGTCAATGTTTGTCGGTGTTTCTACAAAACCAAGATGCACCAACGATGTTCCTTAGCCTTTTACTTTGGAATCGTGTTTTACTTGCACATCCCCAAAGTTGAATGCCGGGTTTCAGTACTTATTTGTATAGGTGCAGTGTTTTCTATGTTTTGTCTCTAATATCCAGCCCGTTCCCTTTCTTTTTCACACGAACTTTCCAGTTAAGTCCAGTGTTAAGGATCATGTCCAGATACTTTGCTGAGTTAGCATAGGGAATACGAGCATAATTTAGTCTAACAGATAAGTGTTGATTATATTTATTAGTAAAATTAGCGTGTACCGACTTCCCCTTATACAACTGGTCTAGGAGTTTTTTGGCTGCTTCTTTATAGTTTCTTCTAACTGCAAGTATTGCAATGTCATCAGCAAACATTATTAATATATTTTTCTCAAGGTTAAATATATTACTAGTATACAATACTGAATCTAGCTAGTACACTCCCTTGGGACACTCGCCTTAATTTCTTTCAATTCAGAATAAGCCTTTTTATTTTAAAAGTTCTAAATAACTTTTGCATTCTTTTTTTTTCTTTGTGCCAATGTTACTTTTAATTTGTTTATTATATGCTACTTTGTAATTTAATCAATCAAAAATCTTTTATACTGGTCAATGTTACTCTTTAAACTTCATTACTTACAAACTTTTTTCTCCTATTACTTTTTTGAATAATCTAAAGCATGGCAATCATCCCAGAAAAGTTACTATCAAGTTATTTTGGGGTCTATTTCAAATTGTTTTTGGTCTGGAATTGAATGTAGATAATAAGATTACTTTATCACCAAATGAACAATGTTCTTGTAATGTACAGTTTACCACTTGCTAATATCTGCACTAATTGAGGTGGGTCTACTGCATGGCCAAATTTCTTACGGAAGCACTTATTCACGGTTATTGTCCTAATTGATTTCATTTTATTGCCCCTAATATAAAAAAAAACAATAAGTGAGAATCTTTACGCTATTTTATTTTTTGTCAGTCACTGAAATGTTTGAATTCTTTTAGTAAAAATGTGTATGCGCTTCTTAATTCATTTGCTAAATAGGAACATCATCGTCTTTTGTCACTCGAAAATTAGTTGTCTTTTTTTATTTAGTGAAAAGATAATAATCGCTGTGTTTGAAATCAGAGTACAGGGGGATTGTTCAAAAATTTGAAATCAAGTATTATGTGGGTCAATCTTTGAAAAATGCAGTGAAGCCAAATGAATAATATTTATAAATTTATAAATAAACCAAAACGAGTAAATTCATAAAATACAAATTAAAATTCAGTCAAAAATATTTCTTACGTCGGCAATAATAAAGAAACTCTAAACAAACCATCCCGTATATACAAGGACCAAATTATGACACCTTTTTTTATTTTTGCAGACCTTCGGAAGGCCAGACGAAGTGATAGCAGCGGAGACGCTCGCCAATCACATTCGCTGCAACAACTCCTTCATCCAGGCCGTCTTTCAGGCGCAGTACCGCTCATCCCTCAGTTGCTCACGATGCTGCACGCAATCCAATACCTTCGACCCGTTCCAGTGCATTTCAGTGCAGCTGCCTCAGATACACCGGCACTACATATACGTCACCGTAAGTGATCTTCGCTAAACGAATAAACGCGATCGTGCGATGTGGCATTAATGAGGAAATTCGTTCCGCGAGCGCGCAAGAAAGCGAAATTGGCGAGCCGAATCGAATTCGAAACGGAGCCGTCCAGGCTATTGTGATATCTCTTCAATTGCAGCGATGATCTTCCTGTGATTGTTCAAAAGTGTCAACCTTTACCAAACAAAACGCACGGATAACTCTGCACCGCCAATTAAAACTTTAATTGTTACAGCAATGTTTATAGTCTATTGTTTTTTCTTGTTTTCAACTTGAAATGTGTGATTAATCACAATTCGCGATAAAATTAATTCGATCATGTAGGGTCTGACCTAGTTTACAATTGTTTAACACAAATCAATGCGTTCTGTACCAATCTAATATTAAGTACAGTTTGTATACACTTATACTTACAAAGGAATGCTTGCGTGGGTGAATTTAAAGTAAGCCGTAAGGTGAACATTAGGAATGCCTGAGAGTTCTCGAGTTTCTGTAGTCAATATCATGATATCAAAAAAGTACCATCCTCTGTTGTATAACGAATTATTATCAGCTTTCTCGTGACAGAGGGCGTAAAACAGTCCAGAATTGGTAGTTATAGCTCGGGGACAACACCCTTAAGAAGACTCAAGTGTACACGTGCCATAAACAGTTTTTGGGAGGACGAGAATCAATTGAAAATAGTCACCAACATCGTTCAAAGATCAGCTTGACTAACGAAAATATTTTCAGTGTTCGTCACCTTGATAATAAACGCGGATTAACGTTTGCTAAAGTTGCTTATGGCGACGGACATCATCACAGCGCCAGGTACCATGTAACTGCCCAAACTGCTAGGTTGTCCCAAAAGTTCTACAACACTTGTAAAAGAACAATTATCATGGGTGAACTTCTATAAAAACAACAAAAACTATTCTTCGAAATAGAAGCCATAATTTTGTACGATTTTTTGCCATCGGATCTGGTCGAAGTACCATTCGGATGACTGAATCGAAGAACTCTTGCCACGATTTAACTTTATCAAATGATTTAAACCGGCGACCACGCAAGAAGTTCCATTGAGCGAAAGGGACCATAATCGAACGGAACTGGATGCGGAAGAACTTTAATGCCATCCAACTCTTCATATTTATCCTTAGTCTTCTTGGCAGTGTAAGTATTGGCGTTACTGCAACAAAGCGCACTTTTAGTTAATCTTGGTCTGGTATTTCTTCTTCAACTTGTCGTAGGCACGGTCCAACTGCTGGAAGTAAAGGTCGGCATTGATGGCGTAGCCATTCGATATAAGTTCAAAATGCAAAACTCATTCAAAGTTTCACGAAACGCAAATCATGACCTTACGGAAACAATCAGAGTTCGGCCTGTTGAACCCATTTCTTCTGATGATTGTGATTGACCAAGAAGACCTACTTCTCGTTGTCATTTAAAGGAGTATTGAGCAATTGGCACCAACTCTTGGAGATGCTGATAAATCGTTACACACTCCAAAAACTTATTCCAAATATCAAATGCTCGACGAAGGCTCATCTTCCAACGTTTTAAGCAAGTTTTCATTATCCAACTTTAACAGTCGACCGAAACGAGCCTAATCTTCGAGACTGATGTTGCCGGAATCGAAGTGTTTATGCCATCTGGAGATAGTAGAGTAGTAGACACTTCCTTCGGCCTTAGCATCGCAGATTTTCTTTGTAGTATCTCTTAACAAAAATCCCTGCTTCCAGCAATAGCGCATCAAAACCAAAAGTTCAATTTTTCTAAGTTGCAACTTGCTACTACAATAATAATAATAGTTCCCTGTAATAGATCTTGAAGGCTCTTTGGGGTCGCAACAGGATGGGTCTGCTATAATCTAGAGCCTACGGTACGCAAGGGTAGTAACGTGACTAGCGCTACGTACCGACCGCTTATTATTACCCCCAGAGTTTGACCTTCAGGTACTCATTTATTGGAGACTGAGTCGAGCTGGGCCGTAAAAATGCCAGCGATTGAATTGGCGAAAGCGGGATTCGAACTCGCAACTCTTGGTTTTGTAGTCTAGCGACCTATCCACTAAACCACCACAAAATTGCACAAAAATCAAATTTTTCAAGGCAAATGACATAAAACTATCTGGAGTTTTGAGAAAACTTAAAGTACCGTTAGGGAACAACGCCCTTAAGAAGTCTTGGCTGAGTGAATGACATAAAGAATTTTTGGGAGGACGAGCAGCCGTTGAAAATGAACTGAATTGATCGCCATTTTTTCAAGTTAATCAGCGATTATCATTTGCTGAAATTGCTTCTGAAGTCAGACCTCGGTCTGCTTTATGACACAGCTTGGCCCCTTATACTTGCCCAGACTAAACAGAAAATTGAAAATTTCTTGTGGATACAACCTGACTGTTTGGAATAATAATAATAATAAAAAAAACACTCCGAAGACAGATTTTACGGCGTTATTGGTGTGAAAGCGTTCATTTTTGTTGTTTTTCTTTAATGATAGGCCAAAACGAGACTTCAAGATCAAAATCTCCTCCATTGAAGCACTGGAACCATTTGGCCACTGTTCCTTGAGTAACTAGTCCCTCTTTATCAACTTCGCAAATTGCCTCGGCAGCATTTTCTGTGGCCAAACTGCTCCTCCAACAATAAAATCTGACCGTTTGTAATCTTGTCATCATCTTGAAAAGGGATTGAAATGTGTCGATAACAACGGTCGAAATAACATCAAAGAATAAAACAAAGACTTGGTCTTGAGCACTAACTTTTTGGCCAACTTTATATAAAGCAACGCTACGTGCGCGGTATTCATTAATAAGTCCATTAGAATTCATCATAAGTAAATTAATTTTATGGAGCTGTTGAACGCACATATTTTTTCCATTGCACATTGTATGCAAATCGTGTGAGAGTTTCTTTTGAATCATTACCGTACCTGGCTTTATTGGTTTATTCTATCAAATTATCTCTTAACAAGATTTGATGTATTTTAGACATAATGCCGTAGAGTTACAGATAAGTATAGAAATAGATTATGGAAGACTGTCAGTTTATCTATTAACCGATAATGCCTTTGGTTTTCGCATCGAACTGAATGAAGCAAACTTTTAAGGCATTTCCATCAACATTGCGTTTGAATAATTTGAGGAAGGTATTTTTTTAATTCATTAGTAAGAGATAATTAAAAATGATGATCTATTTTACAAACAAAGAATATCGTTTTCAATATGATGTAAACTTCTTTTTTTTGTGTGTGATTGTGTTATGAACTAGACAAACACATAAGAGAATTCAAGGAAGCGTTCGGAATCAAAGACACAACTTCGGTCTTTTCCATACACACATTCAATACGGAAAGACAAATAATTACTGAAGCTGAACTGGAAGGTTTTTTTGATCCTCCCTCATTTCTTACATTTCAACGACCCTCATCTTACAAAAATCAGGGGTTTAATCCCGACCAATCATTAAACAATTTTAAATATCTTTCTATGATAAACCAAGAACCATGAGATTGTTATATTTATAAGGTAAGCTGTTTCAAATATCTTTCGAGACCAATCTCGTTTAGATATAAGTTATTACACTTATAAAAGATTTCTGATAATAATCCGGGACAGTTTATAGCTCTTTGCTATAACTGACAGATACATTGTTGGAGTATGCCATCATAGCTACTGACGAAAAGGGGGTATAATGCTAAAAATGGAAAATACGACAATCGGGCGTAGCTGAGATAAGGAAAAGAGAATACAAGTGACTTCTATAAACGAAACGGAATTAATGGTTTTGCTTCCTCAAAATCGTTGAGGAAAAAAAGCTATCCAAAGTTTTTATCAACATTACTATTAAATAAATCGTTATCCAGTACTCTCAAAAGAAGTAAATTTTCACGTGACGTAGTCAACTTACTCTCTCTTTTACTTGTCACTATGTGAATATTAAATGGTTTAGTCTTCGGTCAAAAATTTTTTGATAGTGTTTTTAATTCCAAATGTGAAATTTATATTTGCTTTTGAGGCAGCAATGATAATGTCAACTTATAAATTTGCTGTAATTCATAAATAAGCAAAACGCGCCTTTTTATTGTTTTACTGAATTACGCTTTGAAATCTGCAATGTGATCTCTGACGAAGTTCTCCAATCGTCGTCCAAAACTGTTGAAATTTATCTTTATCTGGTTTTGTCTGGGTGTTCTAGATCTGTTTGTAGTATTTTTCTCTACAATATGAAATAAGATAAAAATTTGAAGGGGTCAAAACTTCTACCTTTTGTCATATTTTTGTATAAAAGGATCAAATGTTTTCGCAAACTTCTAACCAAAAAAAATCATAGTTTATAAAACGCCGATGATTTCTACGAAGGTGATAGATACTTTGTGATAAGTTTCTTTGGGAAATGAAGTTTTTACACTATATGCCCAATTGTATTTGGACACCCACTGTTTTAAATCAGAAATTTATGTGTCATGCACTAATAGGATGTTGGTTCATCTTTAACATCAATCACAGTCTGGGAAGATTTTCCGTTAGCTTTTGATATATCTCCGTAGGACTAGCCTTCCATTCTTTTATGAAAGCTGCTATTCTTTCCAGAGATTCTCTATTGAATTAAGATCATGGCTCTGTGAAGGCCAGTCTCCAAACCATAATGTATCTGTGGCCAAATTTGACTGTTGGCTCAACACACTTGGATAAAAAGCGTTTTCTTGGCATCCGCCCAAAGCCCAGAAGTGTCCATCGGATTCACAGATCATATAGTTAGATTCATTACATCACAGAACTTATTTTAATTGTTTCACAGTCTAATGACGGTGAGCTTTGCACCATTTCAAACGACATTTGGCGTTGATCGTGTTTATGTGGGACTTGTGGTCGGCCGCACGACCGCCAAACCCCGTATTTTTTAGCTTCCAACGAACAGTCCTGGTGCTGACAACAATTCAATGGCCTTTTCAAAGTTCAACAACTACAATGATTGAGTTTATGCAATTTGTCACTTTGTTTTGTGGCGGTTTACATTTTATAACATCATTTACGGTTGATTTAGGCACCTCTAGCAAGGTCCATATGGTGTCCAATGATGATGCTACGTTTAAAATTACTCAACTCTGCCGACTTACTCATAGTCTATCTAACGTACGTGTATGACCTACATATGTTATTACCTGCACTTTAATCTCATGCTATGACGTTTCAATACGCGTAACAATTAGATAATTTACTTTTTCAGAGGAGGGGCGAATACTTTTGACCATTAGTGTGCTATTCTCACAGCATAAGGAAAAATAAAAAATAATCTCTAGAAAGTCAAAATATATACATACATATAGTAGTCTTTGCTTTTTGATGGTTTTACAGAGAAAAATAACCGACCCCACATGAGAAATAATCCCAGATCATTTTCGATCTGCCTCCTTGTTTCACAGTGGCATTCTAACAGTTGGGATCAAAACAGGTTGCTTTAGTGAGGTGTAAACTTGCATTCGTAGCTTCAGATTATTTTTGACCACCATTCTATGGTGCATTTCAAGTGTTTACGGGAAACTTTGAATCTTATTAGTGAATTTTTTGGACATGAAAGACTTGCGGGTATAGTATGACGTTTGCGGATTTCGTCTATTATTAACGCAACATTTTACTATCGATATAGAGTCCCATGGCCACGAGATCTATATAATTCAAACAATGGGTTTGTTGAGCGTTATGAGCCTGGCATATTTTTTCTCCGATGTTTTACTGAAAGCTCCGGGCGATCTTCCTCTTTTCACAAATCATCGTTCTGTCGCCTTGAAATTGCGTAGAACGATTTTCTTAGGTCATTCCCCGCTATTAACCTCTAACGTTTGCCAAACGCTAGTCATTTATGATCCATTTAGATAGATGGTTAGTCGTATTTTAACATTAAAATGACAACAAAAAATATAATACATATTTAAAACAAATGAAAACATTTAAATTAAGACTTTTAAATATAAAAAAAATACAATCGGTTACACCACATTTTATATGTATTGCTCGTGGATCTTTTAATATTTGTTAATTTAGTGATTGGAATAATACCTCGAAATAACATAATCATGTGCGTTCAATTTTTTTTATTAATTTATTTTTTACAAACTATAATGAAATATGCTTATTTCCTATTTACAGTGACAAAATTTAACTTTTTAATTATCGGCCAAATTATAGGCACTGAAGCACAAGTGACATTTTATGCTTTTTTAAACGTATCTCTAGCATAAAGTTCATTTTTGATACAAAAATTAAAGCACCTTCTTTGTTCAACAATATTAACTATTTTAAAATCGAAAAAAAGGCAAAAAGATGATGTAAATAATTTAGTACTGTATCTTATAAACTATTGCACATACAAGGTGGTTCAAATATGACTGGGACTGATTTGTGTGTAAGCAAGTCTTGAGAGAGGAGTGGAGCTACAACTTTTATCCTCTCTCTTGCTGAGGTTAGAACCTATTCAGTCCTGTTTGGGAGTTGCTAGAGCGATGAGCGAACAGAAGGTACCGCGGAGCGTGGAACAACGCATTGTGATTAAATTCCTCGTTGGAGAAAACGTTCCGTCCGCTGAAATTTACCTCAGACTCTAACAACAGTATAGGGAAGAGTGTCTGTCGCGGACCCGTGTGTTTCAGTGGTGTAATTACTTCAGAGAGAGCAGAGAGCGCGTGGAGAATGAACTGCAAGATCGTCGGTTGCGAACATCCGCCACCGAGCCAAATATTGATCGGGCAAGGAACTTGGAGCAATGTTGTCAATCAGTGTTGATAGTGTAGAAGACATCGTGGAAAACCACCTGTATTATGCACAGTGAGTACCACGCACTTTGACGGATATGAACAAAACTGTAGCTTCATGCGCACTGAAAGCTGCCAGTCCTCTCCTATAGCAGTTTTAAGACGAAGGTGATACATTTTTGAAGTCTATGGTGACCACTGCTTCATTCCCGTATCCCAGCAGTCATCACGTGAGTGGCGGCATACCCATTCTCCCAAACCCAAAAGAGCGCTGAGGAGCCGTTCTAGAGGAAATGTGATGGCAACGTTTTTATAGGACTGGCAGAGGGTTATCCGTGTAGATTTTCTGAAGGATGCCAAAACAGTCATTGCAGCTTATTACACAAACGTTCTGGCAACAGACAGAAAGGAAAAGATTCGATCCAAGCAGAAGACAGATGGAAAGCGGGTAGCCTTCCTTCAAGACAATGCACGCCCCCATATGGTCAAAACAACAACTGCCACTTTCGCCGTGCAGTCCCGATTTCTACCTGTTCAGAAGGCTCAAATCAGACTTGCAAGGCATGTGGTTTGCGAACAACGACACTGTCATCCAGACTGTTTGGGAATGGATATGCCGCCAACTAAAAGCCTTTCTGGAAAAATGCATCAGGATGCTTCCAGAACGTTGGAAAATTGTGTTGGCTGGTATGCGCACGTAAGTATTAGGGCGATTTTTTTGTAAGAAATCGGTGTCGGTCATATTTGAACCACTTTGCATTAAGCTGAAATTAACAGCGTATGTTACTGAAGGTTGTACCAATAAAAGAAGACGAATTTTTCTAACTACGACTTTCGGGTGAATTTCAAATTGAAAAGTCACCTTTTTTGACGTCTTCTTGTAATAATTTATTAATTTTTATAACTGAAACGGAAAGGAAAATGTAAACGAGACTTGCTATAATGCTTTATTGTAGCAAAATATGCCAATTCGACGCGCAAAACTGCCTTTCTACATAATCTCCCCTTTCTTGTCAAACATCTGATTGAATGAACGCACAAGGTCTTTATGCTATTTTGTTACAAAGATGTGGGCTGGTTCTATAATCATTTGCGCACAAATTCCCGTATTTCATTACTGCTTTATAATCCTAAGGCGCCCTTGAAAGATTCTGAACAGATGTAAGTCGTAAGAACTTCAATTGGGCTGTAAGAAGAGCAGTTTACTATTACTCAATGCACTTGTTTTAATGCCTAAACAAAGTCAAGGGGACGGTATGGGGTCATACTTCTGATTAAAACATCTCGAGTATCTTTTCCTCGGATAATTTCATGTTTCGTTTACCACTCCATACTTTGTTTATTTGATCTTGTGGCTTTAATAATGGACACAAATCTCTTCGCACATTAATACCCATGTAAAAATCCATTTATCTCCTTTTAAGAGATTTCAAATCTTGCACCCGTTTCTGATTATTGGCTGATACCCACTTCAACGCAAATGTCGTCAATTACATCTGATTGTCCTTGATAAGCTTGCGAATTCGAATAGCGTTATTTTAATGTCGCTGGTGCGAGCGTACATGCGTTACATTTTCGACGTCGCTTTGTCTCGTAGCGAACATCTGATATTATTTGAACACTTGGCTTGTTGATAATATGCTTCTACCAAATTGTCGACGTAGTCAACTGATAAATAGACGTTTAGATAAAAATCTATTGCAGTTCATTTTCACATCTTGAAGAGATTTTCGACTAATCATTGTTGTCACTTAGTTTCTGGAAGTCTTGGACTTTTTTTATGATTCTTACTGTTGATATTGCCAGCTCCATTTGTCTTTAGATTCTGCTTAATGTATCCTAATCTTTTTTGTTCTTAAGGTGCTGAATAAAACATTATAATTTATTTAAACTACTTATTTAATTTCAACAATTGAATTACTTAATATTTGTGTAAGATAACAAGTATTTGCTAATACAAAATCAGACTCTTTAACTCGATTTATCTACAATACAATTTATTTCGCACAGAAACAGTTCACTTCGCTTCTGGTAACTTTACTGGTAACCGTTTATTTGATATTTATATTTGGAATATTCTCTTTGTTCTAGTCCTCGCACGATTACGAGCACTGCAGGGATCTCAATGGCAGAAGCAGAACCTCGCGCATTATAGGCAGTAACGACGGTGACGACCCGGATGTTAGCCGCAAACTTCGAAAATGACGGTGCTTTCGTTATAGTATTTTACTAACTGCCACTTGATCAAAATAGCTTGAAACGGCTAAATTATTTTTCGCCAAAGGGGGTGATGTTTAAGACGAGACATTTTTTTATCAAAATTTTTTTTCTACAAAATATTAATATATATTCATGATAATATTAAATTGTAGGATATTAAGATCATAGTTATTAGCATTTCCCGACATAGTTTTTTACTTTAATGACTTCTTGATCCGCTATCAGAATTAAATTAGATATTGATAGTTAAGTATGTTAACGCGAAGCTATATCTTATTTATTTTTTTTTAATGACATTCGTGAAAGCACAAACAAGAACAAACCTCACTTCACTATCAGCACTAGAAATTCAAATTTCTTGATTTGAAGTACGTTTTCAACTTTTTAAAAAGACACTGTACATTTATTTGTATGTTACTTTTGTTCGTATTTTACTTGTAAATAATAAATATGTTACATTAAAGCTTCAGTAGTACGGCTTGAGCTGTATATATCGTTATGTGTTTATTATCATAATTGATCGACGCTTTCAACAGCTCTTGGTTTTCTGACGTCAGCAAAGTGTTAAAACGCTTTTAAACTACGAAATTTACATTTTAAAAGGTAAATGATGTGTAATTTACGTAATAAATTGAAAATTTCTGTAGCTCGAATGTTTAATATGTAAGATACTCAAATAAACACTTTTTAAAAGAAAAAAAATTAACAATACTATGAATAATAGATAACATTTATAAGTATTGCAGGGTGAACTAAAACGGCATCGTTAGTGTTTACATTGATGTGAGAAGAGTGGATTAACCTGGGTTTTCTCTGAGCTTACACATTATGAAGCCTTTTTAGACAATTTCTGTCACTCTCCAACTTCGATGTTTTAAAATTATTCAAAGATCACATATAGCTTTATTCACTACGTTTATTTTCATAGTTCTCCAATTACAATCATCTCTTATGGTTTGTTTCAAGTTAGGAAATATTTGAAGTTCAAATGGTTTTTAATTTAGATTTCTTTAGAGAATGAATATCAGCTTGGATTTGATGGTTCTGATATTACTATTCAATGTCAAAAATCTACTATAACTTAAAAAATAGATTTTGATTGTAACATTTTTTCCTTTTTAATCTTCTCAAGCATTATCTTGTAACATGTCAAAATTTCATAACATTTCATTCCCTAGAAACCGAGATACGGTGTATTAAATGACAGTTGTTTGTATATATTGGTCGAAAAATGAACAAAATCAAAGAAATAACATCAAGTTCTGTCTAAAAATAGCAAAAGTTCTACAAAAACGCCTCGAATGCCGGAAATCACTATTGGAGATAATTATATACCATAAACACAATTTTTGAATAACACTAACGATTCAAAAAGGCAGAGAGAATGTGAATGATCACGAACGTTCGGGCCGATCAATTGAAACGATGTTGAAAAAGTGCATATCGTGAGACTTTTGAAAAAATCTTTAGTGAGATTAACGGAAACGGAATTTGAAACATCCGAGACAAGACACTTGGTCTGTGTTCAATCTCGATTAACGGATGATCAAAAATTGAGCATTGTAAAGACATCATTAGAGAGACTCGAGGAGACGAAAACTTCTTAAGAGCGACTGTAACCAACGATGAAACGTGGTGTTTTCAATCAATCATCCAAAAGGTGCCGAATGGCAGTCAATACATGAAGGACATCTAAAAAATCTCTTTTGTAGAAGTCAAAAATCAAAACAATAGTCATTGCCTTTTACGATTCCAAACCGATCGTCCACAAAGAATTCATTTCAAGTGGTACAGTCAGTTAAAGAGCGTGTTCGGCATAATTAGCATTTGATAAAAGGTCACCCTAATTCTTTCGTTAGTCAATAGAGGGATCTTTGTCACAAAAGATACCGTTGGCATTGAGTTCTTGCTAGAGAAACGCTTAAAGCACCCGAAAGGACCGAAAATGTCTCATGCAACGGCTGCTAAGTACATGAACAAGCCGAAAATATTCGTCAGCAAGTGGGTGCAGCGATATAAGGAGACAAAAACGGCCGTTGACATGCCGGAACGTGACAAAGTGTCTCCTAAAGTCGAAAAACAGATCGTGAACTTGTTTTCACGGAACCCGAGCTTAAGATTGCGTCAAGGAGCAGCAAAAAAACAGAAAGGTGTAGATATATTGTACGTAGCTATCCGAGCCGATCTCCGTGCACATGATATCAAATGCTGTAGTTCAGTGAATAAACCTTTGTTAGGTGACAATCATGTGACGAAACGACTCGCTTGGGAAAAGGACAATATCGAAAGCCTGCCTAGAAGATACGAGGCAATTATCGATGCTGGTGGTGACTGGACACATTGATACAAAAACATCTTTGTTCTGATGGAGTACAACGTGTACAAAATGTTTTTAAATATTTTTTTCTTCACATTAACTTCACATGACTGTACAACGCTTAATGCCGAGTATTACCTCATGGTATTTGAAGCGTTTGGTAGGCCGTATTCGTCGTGTTCGCTCTGAATATCTAGAACCAGTCAGTTGGAGATAATAATACACCTTTTGATTGATCATCAATTGTCACCGATTTTTTAGCCAAAAGGATTTTTTGCTACAGCATCCCTGTGTTTATGTGACTTGGCTTCCTAGCGATTATTTTGTATTTCCTAAGCTACATTTGGCGATTAACAAAAACATTGAAGACATTTGCCGCTTAACGACGTTCGATACACGTGAACGTGCAAATCATTGTGTTTCTGCTGATATAAAATATTTCTAATAAATATAATGTTTTTTTCAACAATTTTTGTTTTTTAAACTACTTCGGTTATTTTTGGCACAAATGGTGTAAAAGTAAGCATGAGAGCGCGGTTACAGGCAAGATAAATTAATCAGCTTTATTTAACTTTTCGCTGTTATTTGTAGGTACTATACACATCACAACAACCCAGACAGGTCCGAATAGGGGTGAACCTCCCGTCAGGCGCAACTGTGGCAGAGCTGCGCGAAAGCCTGGAATCTGACACCTCTATCGCCCGCTCCAACATGCTCTTGACGGAGATCAGCGAGTCCGGCTTCCTGCGAACCTTCACCGACGCCCAAGGGGTTGGAGTCATCACCGAAATCGACCCCATCTACTGCATAGAAGTGGCGCAGCTCAAGGATGTGGAAGAGGACACCACGAGCGCATACGTGTTGCTATGCTGGATCAATGTGCTGGCTAGCGAAGGCAGTTGCATACGATTTGGTAAGCTGCAATAATGTCGTTTTTATCAGTCTGACACATCAACTGGTCGGAAATTCCCAGAAGTACTGATTGAATCATGTTTTGATAACTAAAATATTGTGCTGCTGAATAGTGAATGGACTTTGATCTTTTTTAAGTTCGATTGCAGTTACATTTATAGTGTCATGCGTGAATGAGTAAGCTTTTTTAGAGGTGTTTTGTCAACTTTAGTTGTTTATCAGTAAAGATAAATAAATATCAATAAAATAAAATATGTACAAGGTGTTGGCATAATATTTTAGACTTCGCTATGAAGCATCATCTCTAATATGAGACAATTTTGCAAACACCGCGTCTTGAACAACCACATTATTACTCCGCGTTGATTACAAGCAAAAGATGTTTTCTAGCAGCTTGGTTTGATTATTTTGCTAACCCTACATTTTTGAAAACATGTGTCTCTCAATATATCAACAAACTACACCTGTTACCAAGATCAAGCCGCTTGGAGGGACACAGATGTTCCTGAAATGAAAGTTTTCTTGGACTTCTACTGCATAGAAGACCGTACAATCTGCCATCGATTGAACATTCAGGAATAAGAATGAATTGTACAGTATATCAATATGGCGATTATTGATGAGTCGAAACAGATTTCAATTAATAAAGCTTCGATTTTGAGGCATTCAACAATTTTAGGAAAAATAATTATACCAATTATACCGAGTATAGATGAATACATGTTTTTATGTTGAGGTAGACTATGCTTTCGTTGATATAAAAAGATTAAAAAAAACACACAAATTATATGAATTGTAAAATCGAAAGCATACAACAATGAAATAGATCTTTGTAGTTTGCACCTGATGGAATACTATGTACACAAAAAAAACCTCTTTACTCTTCGCCAAATTTATAGATATGGAACATACCAAAATTACGAGGACAACCCAAAATCTGTTGTAACGCGTAAGTTGAAGAAGGTAAAAACTTATTGATAAAGAAAAGATTCTATAGTAGAAAGACAAGGGCTAAATCATAATGGGAAAAATTCAAGTAAAGTCAATATAATTAAGAGACTACAATACAAGAATATCAGATCAAATACTCAAATTATTTATCTCTAAGAATCGCAAATAGTAGCACCCCAATTATTTGAAATATGCAAAACATATATATATTTATATATCAAAGTAAATGGTTCTGCGATGACTAGTTTGAAATTGCGAAAAAGTTTGTACACGTTTTGATTGAACGTGAAAGCGCTTCTCTTTATTATTTGAAAGCACTCTAATTGATATAAAAGAAAAATCGCCCTATGAAGCTATGCAGTATGTATACTAAGCAGCAGAAGAGTGAAAATATATATTTTTGCTCTGTGTGTAAAGAAAAACCTGCACTGTGCATTGAAAACTGTTTCTTCGTCTTTCACTCCTTCGTACCGTTTTGGGTTTTGGATTTGGGTTTGGTTCTCTATTCATCAACCCAGTTGCTCTCCCAATCGGAGATTACACGACACATCCGGTGATCGGCGGACCGAAACAATGTAAACACAAGTCTAAAATTCGCCAATTTATCGTTCGCGAAAATCGCAATTCCTCAGCACGTCGCGAATCGAAAAAATTGAGTTTTTATGAACACCGACCCGAATGTCAATGATACTCTTCGCATTTCTTGTATTTAGTTATCTTTGTATCGTCTAGAATAAATTTACGATTCAATCTTTCCATAATTGCAAACTTAGAAGGACGATTATTACGACTGTAATTTTGGTGAAGTGCACGATGCGCTTGCACGAATCAAGCTTCCTCTTTCATATATATATATTTTATAATTTTGAAGCATTTCTAAACTTAAAACAGTATTTGATTAAATGTACACTATACTATATATAACTGACATTTCCAAACAGAAATTGGAATACTCCAGTAATTCTCTACCTATTCTATTAGCAGTATTCAAAAAGAAAGGGATTCATCGTATTGTTTCTGGGGGTGATGTGTATATAGGGTTTGTCCGGAAAGTATCGGGAATAATTCAATAAAAACAGAAATATTACAGGTAATCATTTATTTCTTTAAAGTTCTTCAAAATAGTTTCCTCCTGCATCAACACAGCGTTTCCAGCGTGTCTGGCACAATTTGAAGGCTTCCTGGAATGCGGAAACTGAAATGCTTTTTCTGGTCTTGGTGACGGCGGTTTGGATTCTTCCCACCGACCCAAAACGGGTTTCTTCCAAGTTGGGTTTGAGTTTTGAGGACAGAAAGAAGTTGAGCGGGGCCAAGTCTGTGCTGGGCAGGTTGTCGCGGTTTAACATAGCTTCCTCCCCGTAGGCTTCCATTATCAGGTTCAATGTCTCGATACCGAATTTTTTGAGTTTGACACAAAACTTCATCGCATAACGTGGATCTAACGTACGCGTCACTAAACACTGTTTGCGAGAAGCCCGATCCTCACTCTCTCAAGGCTTTGAAGCAACTAAGCCGGGTCACATTCTTTATCTAAGATCCCCCATCATCCATCCCGCCGAAAACTATGTCCCTCTAGCCCTTCTCATTTGTTAGAAGAATTATTTCCGATACTTTCCGGGCAAACCGTGTATTTTCATACTCTCAAATATAAAAAATCAATTTCTAATCCGACCTACTATGAACATTAACGGGTATTTATGGAAATAAGGCAATGCTCTGTCTTTAATGAGATCAGAAAGGTATGCTGTACTGTAAGCTGTTAAAACTGAGTTAAATGATTACAGCTACCAACAATAATTAATCAATTTCAATCGACAATTGAAGACTAAAAGTCCAGAACACTCTAAACGACGAAATGTTCTTTCAACAAGAAGACGCTCGACCGCATATTGGAAATAACGCATTGGAAACGCTTGGCTAGGATGACTTACCCCACTAGCCGTATTCACTAGACATTGCTCCTTTCGACTAGTTTAGATCGTTGCCATACGCGCTTGTTGAGCAGTAGATCAGCTTATGTGCACAATAATTTGAAAGTAGATCAAAAGACCATAAATTGTCTTGTTAATTCATTGAAATGTACGAGGATACACTGAAAATTTCTGTGATTAATAAAATAAAGTTTTATAGCTAGAAATTATTTTAATTGCATGCATTTATTTGTTCGATAAAACAAGTTTAAAAATCACAAACTCCACTTTTCTTGTGTCACTTTAGAGGTTGTTTTTGAAAATTACCACGATATCTTGGGGACTTGCGTATCATACTTTTTAGCCTATGAATTAAAAATAATAAGAAAATAGGCGATTAGGGCATAACGGGTGATCTAACAATTGTAATATGAAAGGCTCTTAAAATATTTTATTTGCGTTGTAGTTTGAAACTTCATAGTATTATAGAACGATCCAGCTTGTATTCCTCTCGAAATAAGCTTCTTGAATACGTCTAGCAGAAGTACTGTTATCTAATCGTACGTTTACTTCCAACACAACAGTCGTGATTTTGAGAAAGCCAGGAAATTATTTTCTTTTCAACACTCTGAAATTTAAATTCATTATACCAGTCGGGTCTTTTAAATGCAGCACGAATTTATGCAGTCATAGCAAATCATGTCTTTGAAATTTTTACTTGCACATAAATTAGCTTGTAAAAGAATTGTTATACATAGGGTATTAGGAAATTTTTTTAATCTTTCAGAATAATTTTCACCATACTTTTTTGTGACCTTCAAATCCAGCCATAGAACCAAATTTTCGTTTCACGATCGATTTGGACACACTCTTCCTTTCAAGCTATTAAAAGTTCCTCGTTCTGCCTTTTACCATGTTTTTTATATCATAACAATAAAGTCAGATTGAAAATCTTAATCTTGGAGCATCTTCCAAAGTGAATCTTTTTAAAACTCCCAATATCATCTGAATATGGTCGTATGATGAGGACAATCGTCTCCCAACACAGAGGTAATTTCCTTAAAATACTAATAATTATTCAAATCGCACGCAAAGTTGTAACATAAAATTGCCCGCTAATTCCGTTTTTCCATATTTCCGTGTATGCGACCTTTTTTCACTGTCACAGTTCGGGAGTCTGCAGTATAGGTTTGAATCTGTCTCGACAAGCTTAAACTTGTCACAACGTACAACCATCGCTTATGCTATCTTGCAAAGCTTTGCTAGTACTTGCAATATTTATCAAAAATAAATTTGAATAACTGTGCTTTCTGCTACATTGATTTCTTTAATACATTTGACCTAGTAGTTTATAGAAATTTTTAGTACTATCCTCGTTCGTTGCGATAATATAGATAGTATTTAAGGGTTGTTGTAATTTGACCAATAAGCATAAAACGAGTACAGAATTGAACATCAGTTTTGAACGGTATAACAGATAGGTCAGAGGAATTCATCGGTTACCATATAAGCAGGAAATTATCAGTCGAAAACATTTTAGTTTTTCTGAATTTGTCCATCGTTAGTATGCACTATTAGAATACCATGACGCCCAGCGGACCATAAAATGAAATTTTCTGCAGTAGATGCTAAACGTCGCCTCTAATGATGTAAATAATGAAGCCATTGAATTGTGAACGGTTATGGTTTAGATCGACAATTTGATGGAGGAGTTTTATGTGTAGCGAACACTTTAATAACAATACCTTACCAGAATGTGTAATACTAAGAGTGAAGTATAGAGTAGAAGACTTTATAGTGTGCAAATCATTCACAGAATGAATCTTTCCCTAAAACTTAATAGAAATCTAAAAAAAGGTTCAAAAACCTTTAACCAGTTTTACCTTGTTTATTAGTCCAGTCAAATTAGCGAAAATACACTGTTTTTTCTTTTGCAAAAATTAAGTGCAGTTCAAAAAAATATCTAAAAAATTAGAGAAATTCCGTAGAATTGAATGGTGTACTTTTCTAACACTTTCAACATCCGCTTCAGATTCAAAATGGCGACCAAAGTTGGCCACTATGTAGTTTTCAACTATGAAAAATAATTATTTTCCAAAGAGATACAGGTGCTTGAAGAAATCACGATTTTAAGCGGTTTTTTTACAATAATTAATTAATTTATTTATCGATCGAAACCGGGTTAGACTTATTCGATTTGTATTAAAAATTTCTACTTTATATGATTTTTTTACATTGCTTAATTTTTTCTTTAAACGAAAAAAACTGTTTTTGGCCCACTTTGGCCGCCATTTTGAAAGGGAAGCGGATATTGAAAGTATTAAAAAAGTATTCCATTCAATTCTACGGAATTTTTACGTTTTTTTAGGTATATTTTCGAGCTGCACGTAAAAATCTAATTTGACTGGACTATATGATAAAAGGGAATATCGTTGCTGACGCGTGTCAACACTCCTTGTTGTAAAGCATCGTCTGTAACCCTGACTTCAACCCAATTGAACACCTTTAAATTGAATTACAATGCTGAGTTCGCTTAAGACCCTGCAACGTACATCGCAAAATGTCCTAAGTACAATTATTCAGAGGAGTAGACTGCCACTTCTTCGGAAGGCTTTGGCACTTGATTGAAAGGCTCCCCTTCGTAGTTAGGGCTGCGATCGACAAAAAGGATTGGTGGATCCACTCCTTTTTATTATCAATTACTGAAACCATCCGCATAAAGTGTATTTAATGACAGTTTTAATTAGACGTTTGGATACTTTTAATCAGCACATAAAACACTTACGTGGACGAGTCAATTGTAAATCATATTTTTCGTAATTTATATATATAGAAATACAAATGTGCAAAAAAACTTCTGCATAATCTTCTGACTAACATTTTTCCCAATATATAGGCTATCATAAAATATGTAAGTATAGTTGTGATACTAAACAAATATCTCGCCTTCCGAGTGCTTTTTTAGCGTTCCAAATAATTGATAATTGAGGGGCGTTAAGTTCGGACTATAAGGAGAGTGTTTTCAATAATGTGCTCGAGAAGAAATATTCAATCTTTTGTCTAATTTGGGCAGTTATCTGGGACCAGGTATTGTGAGACGAGATGACGTCTGACCTCGGAAGCATTTTCAGCAATCGTTTATCGACGGACATCTTCAAGAAGGCGACGAACAATGCGAATATTATCTTTAGTCATGCTGATCTTCAATCGGCATTGGTGTTCTTCATTATCGACTGTTTTTGGTCCTTCCAAATATTGTTTGCACCACGTGTATGCTTCAGTCTTCGTTGTTTCCGAACTATGTCTCAAGTTTTCTTCTTTGTCGTGTGAACTTCATAATAATTCATTATGCAACGAACGAGAATACTTCTTGCTCTGACATGGTGATACCGACTAAAGAAGTGCGAAGTAGTATACAGGGTATCGTACTTACAATAATAGAAAATAACATCACTCTTCATTCATCTCGTGGCACATAAAAAAGAAATTTTGGTGACATTTAATTAACCTACCCAGAAGAAGAAATTATTAGTTGCTCTTGAAAAACATCGTTACAACTGATATGAGAGATAACTCACATCCAGTACGATTTTTCTCGACTATCAACACACAAAGAAGATAATTGTGAACAAATACATTTAATTAATATAAAATTGTCACCTTTTTAGTTTTACTTAGCATGATAATTGGAATTACGCTATTTTGTGTGTATCTAATTCTGAAACTGAATTATGATTTATATGGATTAGCATCGACATAATAGGTAATGGTATCAAAAAGTGTCAAAAACAGTAAAAAATGTATTTGTTTCTAATAGGTTCTATAGGGTACTACTATATTTTAGGTATTAAAACTGTTAACCGTTATAAGATCAAAGAGGAAAAAACGTAAGTCGATTTATTTTTGATTCTCTATTAAATGGCAAGTGCGGAAGCTTGCCAAGCTACACCACCTTGCCGTATACAGCTGAACATGGTGTAAAGTCTCTACGTATTACATTTTTAGCGCGATCATCGATCTGTCTATCAAAATAGAATCTTATAGGTCGTCTAGAAGGTAAATAAATTAAAACCAGATGTTGCTTCTTGTCCTAAATGATGCAAATGGAGAAATAAAAAACAAATTTTACTCCATTCCTTAAGAGGTGTAACCTTAAATGGTATGTTAGAGTATACACTTTAATCATTCAGACGATAACGTGGCCTTTAAAATAAATTATCCTGGATTTTTTCAACCGTTTACTCGAAAATAATTATTTTTATACCACATAATTATTTGTTTAATCATTTATTTATTCGTTTAATGAAAGTATAACAAACTTGGCATATGCTCGCTCTGAGTCAAGGATAAGGTCAAGTTTGAAGATGGATGTGACTTTTGACCTGGTTGAAAGGCCACGGGCATGTTTTTGCGTTATTTTTAGATGATTTGTTATTGGTGACAATTTGGTTGGGCAAGTTCCGTTCATGAATCAATCATACATCAATGATGAGTAAGAAGAGTTTGTTGTCATTGTAATTTATTAGACCAGTAGAGAAAATATTATGTGGTTGTAAAATTCAGTCTTTAATTTTTCGATTCTTTCTTAACGCTCTCTGCTTTATGTTCTTTGAAAGTGCTCATTACTAGTATGTTTTTTATTAATATGCCGAGACATTTATTACCCATGATATCTTTCCCTGGGGTGTCATTATGATTTCTAGAAAATTCATTCTTGGAAGGCTGTTTCTTTTAAAAATAATGTATGGTGACAGTTTTCTTTCGACTCTGCACCACTGCAATTTTTTTGGATCCTGACGTATGTACCGACGCAGTATTTATTTTAGGTTGGCTTTTGAAGTATTTAAAGTTTGGAGAGAAGATACAATTGTTTCCTTGTAATCTCACTTTATATTTTACCGCTCAAGTAATCTTTAAGCAATGTTTGTTTCCCTTCAAAGTATAATGTCTTAAAATTATTTTTTTACCTTTAGTTTAACTATCTATTGTAAAAAATATATGTAAGCTTGTTATTAAATTATTTTTCTGTCTAAAACTTTTTTTGTTTGAGTTAATCCTCTAATCGTTGATAACATTTAAAAAAAAACTAAATTTCTTTCCCGTTTTTTTTTTCTGCGACAGCCTTCCTTATTTCACTATTTTGCCTGATGCACTAATGAAGGATCCCGAAATTTAAAAAACTAGATAAATATCAATTGAAAAATTGTATGTAATTTGCTACTTAATTTCGCGAGCGTGGTATGTGCTCTGGGTCCATTGGTTTTTTCAACTGAGTACACTATCAGATGTTTTTAAATTATTCGGTCAGTTGCTGAATATACAGTTAAATAATTTGTTCAAACACTACGAAAATTCACGTTATGTAAAAAATACAATTGTCTAATTGGTGGTCGTTTCATTCCGCCTAATCCCACATGAAGTATTTTACAGTTTATTGTACAAATTCCAAAATATACAGGCTCTTGTGCGTATTGATTTGGGCAGTTCAGTTGAAAATATTGCTGCAGTTGCTTAAAATAAGAAGATCTGATAACGGTAATTTCACATCGTTTGCATTCTTCAGCATTCCAATTGTTCGAATACTTCTGATATGCCTTCTCAAACATCATTATCATTAAGAGAAAAAAAGTTAAGATAAGAAATTGCTTTTCGCAAATGAAGAAACAATTTTAGGATCTAAAGACCTCGAAATATGCAGCAGATTGAAACAAAATGCACCTTAAAATCTTAAAGTTATTATAAGAAAAAGTTTTCATAGAAGCATCATAACATTTCGACTAAAATACACAGGAAGGTCTTTTAAATAAAATAAATAGAAGAACGGGGTTTAATAATATCTGTAATTACTATGACTTTCTGAAAATCTACTACAAGTATGGTACCACGCTGTTCCAAAGTAGGGAAAAACTCTCATATGCTTAAGTTGATTCTTTTATATTATTTTTCCATCATCAGTATTTTATATACTTTTTTGTACTCATGTTGTTTTTTTTTAAGGCACTAAAGTCTTGAAGGGAACCATACAATGTTATGATAATTTCTACTGACGTATCTTATTTTATGTTAGTTTTGAGCGGTCGTAATCAATAATGAAATTATAGGTTTATATGTTTTTGTCAATTATTTATTCCACGTTCAAACATCGCGTGCAGTTTTTAGTTTTCTCTTTTTTTATTTCATTATATTTAACACTTGAATTACAGCATGCGTTTTTTTTTAAACAGAAGAAGGGGGCGAAGTATTCCCAGGAAAATACGATTTGGTAAAAGAAACGTATGCTTGCACAATTTTTAGAAGTACAACTATTTGCCATGAACACATTTTTCAATAAAAGGATGCAACAAAAGTGGACCAAACAAAAAGTGAGATTGATTACGTCCTTATCTCGTTAAAATCAACAATACCAGACGTAACAACCCTAACATATTTAACACCGGAAGGGACCATCGTTTAGTAAGAACAAAAGTATGTTTAAAAACAACAAGACCAATGATACGAATATAAAAGTCAATAGATATATACTGAAAAGAACAGAGAAAACTATAAAGTAAACATAGAAAAAGTAATAGAAAATAAAGAAGACATAAACGAAGGCCTAAATAGGTTACCTTCGCATTTGACTATCGCGATAATAATAACGGCAGGTGACAAACGCAAATAGAACACAAACCAGTAAAATAACAGCAGAAACTAAATTTAAAATAGAAAAAAACCGAACACCGTATATACGGTAAATACGGAAATTAAGAATATAGAGAAGCTAGAAGAGACGCACATAGAATGATCAAAAAAGTCATAGAAACAGCGTATAAGAGACAAGTAAAAGAAATTATTGAAAATAATAAAGATATGAAATACCTGAAGGAGAAAGACGGAAAACGAGAAATTATATTAATTAAGAACAATAAATGGGAAAATAGAAAGAAATAGATATAGAAAAAAAATATTAGCAATAAAAGAATTTTACAAAACACTATACAGTTCCTAATAAAAATTATTACAAATAGGTTAACAAAAAAATTGGAACTGCATACGATCATGGACAATCACTAGACAAATAACAAGAAGAATACAAGGTACACAGCGAGCCTTGGAAGATCGATGTTAAGGATTACAGTAAGAGACGAAAAGAGAAACGAATGGGTCCGCGCTAAAACAGATGTGAAGAGTGAGAGTTGAAATTGGACTTCGCCGTTCATATTCTTCTTCTTCTTCTACTCTTATATATAGGCTATTAGCCTGTTTCTAACTACACATTTCGTGTAGTACTATGAGCCATGTTGGGCGTACCCCGGGCAGGTGGCTAGTCTGACCCGTTAGAAGAAGGAGAATGTACTTTACGACCGCCAAAGGTGTTTGTATGATGGCCGGAGAGCACTCGATGTTTGCCGTTATTTGACCTGAGTCGAACCCAGGGCCCCCGCGCGTTAGTCTGGCTGGAAGCCTTATGGACTGTCGCCGATCATATTGTAAGAAGAAAAAAAATAGATGGAACGCCGAAATACTTCAATAGAGACCGTGGTTGGGGAGAAGAAGCAATGAAGATCAGTAGAAAGATGGGTTGATGGTTCAAGAAGAGTTGCAGGTTTATATTGGTTTAAAGCAGCGCAAGCTAGAGAGAGATGAAAGGAAATGAAGAAAGCCTATGCTCAAAATTGGGCGTAAAAAAGCTATAGAAGAAGAAGATATGGCGGAACTGCAAATAACTTGGGAATTTTATATGGTACTTTACTAATAAATTTAGAATGTCAATTAATTTTGTTTATTGCGATTACTCTCACTTAGGATTATTACACGATGATGATTGTTTAAGGGTATTTCATCTTTTTTGATAAAAATGAAATCTTAAATGGCAGGGAGGTGAGAACTATAATAAATCCTATATTTACCTTTTGATTAAGCACCATCTTTCCTCTATGGTAGTGTGGGGTGTCTCAAGGTAGCATTTACGAGATCATATTAGTGCCACTATTTATCAGTTCAATTAATGTAATATTTTATTTTTCTTTTGATACTGTAGTGAGCGGGAAACGGATGATCTGTCTTTTACAGGACCTTCCAATTCCATATCCCGCTTTTAAGAAGTTGCAAATGTTCGACATTTCAAAAGTGTGGTTGGTCTAAATACTTCGACGACGGATTTAGGACCGAAATTAGATGAACAAAATTCAAGTCCAAAATACTCTAAGAATAGAAAACTTTCTGCTTACATTTCTTAGTTTAATATTAGCCATTTATATATGCGACTCTCCGAATTGGAACGATTGTACTCCGTCAGCCTAATTGCAATTATATTCTCCAAAGTTTCTATGTTTGACTTTAAAATTCTCTTTAGATAAATTAATGCTTCCTGCTTGATGCCAACAATGATCGAAAAATCATTTTTTTGCTCATACTCGTGACAACTATTATGTCACTATGTGGTACAAATTTTGATTTCCCAATTTTTGAAGTTATCTTTTTGGAGCTAGTTTATTTAATTTCGTAACGGTTTGTCGGTTTATGGTGTGGCCTGCAAAATTGTTTCTGCTTTTTGTGAGGGGTTTTCATTTCTATATTAATGGTCACACATACGTCTGTACCTATTTCTTTTTAGTACGTTTTTGTATTTGGATAATTTTCTTTGCAGTTTTTTATATTACAATACATGCAATACCTTGTTGTGTCTCTTGGTCAGCTAACTGGTAATTTTCGTCCCAAATTTAAACGTGCTGGAAAAGTGACACAAAATTATGTCTCTTTTTCAATGTTTTCTTTTACATTACGAATTTGGTTTTATTGTTTTTTTTTATTATATAAATTAAAAAATTTAAGCCAAACATTTTGGTTTCTAAGCTGGAAAGGGTCAATGGGATTGATAAAACATGACAGGAGGGTGATATTCTTCAGTTTCCTGTTAAAAGAGTAAAAACTCTATTGATTAATCTATAAGATACACATCACAGTTAGAAATAGTATTAAACTTATAACGGCACCTAAAATAAAGTATTAGTTTTAATAGCGTTATAGGCACCCTCATATAACCAACTTATTTGGAATTCTGCAACGTTTTAATTCAGTCTTTTTAGACTAATACCATAATAAATTATAAGGGGTCGTTAATATAGATAGCATTTTATATCATTAATCTAGATCATATCTTTGCCTATTGTACTCTAGAATGTATTAAGTTATCACATTTTGTACTATTTGTTTGGCTCATTTAAAAATGATTGGCATTCTCCCTCCAAACTTCGGTTGTGTTGCAAATTGAAATGCACGCTTATTGCCTGTGTAAAGGCAGACTATAATGTCACGTGATATCAGCAGATGTTCTTTGCTAGAACGCATACAACCACGGAAGCAGACAATTATGGTCAACCAGAGACGGAGTATTTTTCAATGAAATATGCCGAAGAACTAAAATGACTGACGCAATAGAAATAATCACTTTTCTAAAATGAAACTGGGATAGCCATGTTGCGAGGATGATGGGACTAAGCGAATAATGGAGTGGCGACCAAGGCAAGATTCGTATAGAAGTAGGAGACATCTTCCAACACGATTGAGTGATGGTATAAAACGTATTATAGGAAACTGTATATAAGAAGCCCAAGATCGCAACAAATGGAGAATCTTAAGAGTGGACAACTATAGAGACTATATTATGGTGAAAACGAACGGTGTGGTTTCTTTGAAGAACTGCGTTTGATCGAATATGAGAAATCAAAGACTGTGCTGAAAATAGCAACAGCAGCGCGCAAACCACAGCGTTTGTGCAATTTGATAATGGCAAACGGGCGAATCACAATGGTGAATGCAGAAGGACTTGAAGATGACAAAGGTCTGTGCACAGTGGGTTTTCCATACACTTACCGCCCAACAGAAAAGTATGTGAATGCATATCAGCAGTAGTTGCAGCTGTACAATGCAAATCCGGGAACGTTCTTTGAGTATCTGGTTGCAACAGACGAATCATCGTTCATGAGACTACGAAAAAGAAACACCAGTCGATGTTTATTCCAAAACAAATGGTGATTGCCTTCTGGGATCAAGAGGGGATTCTACGATGGATTGTGATTGCGAATCATTAAAGTAACCCCCCGACCTGACCTATCCAGCAATGCCGCCACGGGAAATGAGGACGCGGCGCGTTGCTTCCACATGATAACGCACGGCCACATGTCATCCTGCAGGCTCTCGTATCCACCGTACTGCCTCATGTCTTATATTTGCCAGATCTTGGCCTGAGCGACAACATTCTCTTTGGCATAATAAAAGAAGCAGTACGCAGTGAGAAGTTCAACTTCAACTATAAGCTTTAGTCCAGAAGCAGTGCCAAATAATGGTTTGTAACAGCTTTATGTAAACTGCACGGACCATGAAGGCATATACTTCTAATGCAATGTCTATTGTCTTCTCCTCAACAAAAGGTTATAATTGGAAGAAAGCATTTCCAACCCCAATTAATTTTTAATGTCCTAAATAAAATTGAAAATGTAAATAATAACTAAACTTCCAGTTACTAGTTGAGTTGAGCGTATTGCGAGCTTCTTAGGGATCCGTAAATATACCTTTAAATCATTAAGCTATTCAATTTATTTATTAATAATAACGTTGTATTCTCAAAACAAATCGAAATGAGTAAGCGCGCTAAAATTAAAGTTCATCAAGATTAAACAGGTCTTCATAAAAGTCACCAACCAAAAGTTGGTTTCACCCGTTTCTTTTATTTCACGTGATACCCTATCAAAGTTGATGTGGGGCTGATTCTAAAGAGCTTCGCTAGTTCTACTGCCTCGAAACCAAATAAAATTATTCGTAGTAAAGACTATTAAAATTTTTGATTCAATTCCTAGCCGATACTACGCCTTGCATTTGGAAGTAAGCAGTTCAAGTAATTCCATTCTCAACATCCTTCAAATGTTTGAAGCTGTGGCAATGTAAAACCGCGTAATTAATCAAAAAGATGCAAAGCAGATATTGAAAAATTCGAACTATATATAGAATAAAACAGAAGTCTGGTCTCCACTATGCCGATTCTTAGACTCCATTTAGGTCGGCTCCTATGACTATTGTTCAGAAGCTGCTTAAAGAAAATTATACCACCAGGTCAAATCATCTCAAAGATGATTTAGCAACTGCTGTTGACTACATCTAAGTGGTGGGTATTCTTGAAATGGCAATTTTGAAAGTTTTGAAGAGTTGCATAGTGGAGTGTTCTTTAACTGCACTTGTCTCATAGACCATTCTTCTTTTCAATGGGTTTTTTAAACCACATTTGCTCTGCATAAATGAAGACGACACTTTGGTCTTCCACTTTACATATTGCATCCTTCATTACTTTTCTGGGATTTGACATTTTATTTCTGCTGATGTAAAGGCACACGATCTTCAATGCTATAAAATGCACTTAAGTAACAAAGTAGAATTCATTTCAATAACCACATGATAACGCTACTAACCTTCACCATTGTTGAGAGGCACCGATCGTAGTATTCCTGTGCTGACTGCAATGCATACTTTATTGGTAGTCACAATTTTGTGAGGAAGTGAATGTGAAATTGATGGAAATTGTAGGAAAAATGGCGTCATAGTGAATCGTCTGTTCTCCCAAATATTCTCTTCAACAGGCACCAAGTCGTCAGTCATTCAAAACAATTCTGCACAGCATTTGTTATTGTGCACTCATCTTCATGCCATCGAGCCGCCCAATGTATTAGTTATATACGTTACTAATTTGACAAATGCGTTCTAACTAGTTTAATGTTTCTTATCACATATGAATCAAGAAATATTGTACATATTGTACGGCAACAGCAAAATATTATAATTTACTTTTTAAATACCCCTCGTATATAAAAATCGTTCGAATTTATGCTCATTTAATTTTTTTACTTTATGTTTTATGTATTTAAATTATTTTACTAGGGAGTCCATACACCATGCAGATATCTCGAGAGACTTCGTACGAAGACTTGCAGAAACTGATGCTGAAGGAAATGGCCCCCATCTTGCACGACGATGTCCTGACGTCCTCGCAACCTTCGGGGGTATGCTCTCTTTCCGTAACACGCATCATTGCCCTTGTTAAAATTAATCGCTGGCGCAGGTGTTCAAAATACGCATATCCGACCCTGCCTGCAACGATAACGAGCCGCCGTGCTACTTGGACCCAGATCTGGAGCACCCGCTCTTCATGGAGGCCATCGATCAGGCCTTGGCTCTGTGCAGCGAGGAGGGCGGCCCGCCGCACGTCAAGTTTGTGCTGGAGTGGACGCCGGAGAGCAAAGCGGCAATTGTGGCAGACGACTCTGACGTGATTGAGGAGCACTCCAGCGTCAAGCAGCTGAAGGCACAGGCTTTGCAAGGTAATGGTCGCTCGGAATAGATTTTATTGCATATTTAAAAGGCGCATAAGTAACTTAATCAAGATAAGTCTAATTAACTTTTACACATAAAAATATTGGACAAGCTAAAGTAATTGATCTTGAAGGTCGAGTCATTTTTTATTTTCATTTTACATCCTTGTATTGATCTATTCATCATTTTTTCACATGATCTGTGTACTAACTTTACATCACTTAAATGCAGTCTTCATGCGTATTTTACTATAAAACTTACAGATTTTGCATGCATCGGTTAGTATTCGCGCATGTTTAGAAGTTACCTAGTCTTTTCGCCTCTTTATAAAAGTTCTTTCCGCCATGTCTGCTTCTATGTTGCAACAAGATATACATGACTCTATTAGACGTTCCCACGTGTTGGGTTTAATTTTCATCAAGTTTGCAGATCCTAACTAAGTAGGACTGGAAGTTGCTGTATCTGGCACTAAATGTATTGTGTCCCTTTAAAAACACCCTATCACCTTTCCCCACCCAAATTTAATCATTAAAAGGTTTTACGGATCACTTATATGAATTATTCCAATGCGCTTTCCAATAATCGCAATCTTCTGCTAATTTTATGATACCCCGAGATGTTGATAACTTTGATGTACCTGTTCTCAGCAGTAGCTTTCAAAACCCTGTCAGATAGAACAGAAAACTATCTGATTATGGTATGATTAAGGGGTGCAGATGCTTCATGTTTTATTTCTACAATAGACAATATTTTTGTGTGTATACTATCTAGTAATTACCGTATAAATCTTTATCTGCAAGCCTTTAAACGTTTTTGCGAAGATTGATGTCCATACATAATGCAAAATTTTCCATAGCAGTTTTATGTTGCGTGGAATATCTAAAATGGTTCCATGGCTTTAAAATCTGAAGACGAAAGTTATATGACCATGATGTATTATCTTGCACTACTTTTTCTTCTACCCTATATACCACAAAAGCAACAACAAATAAATGAGATTGTCATCTTGATAAATAATAATAGTAATGGTAATTTTTTCTTCATCAACTTTTCAGGTAAAACTTTAAAAACATCTTCATACCATCCTAAATTTACTGCCCTTTTAGCAGTTAGCTTTATTTATTATTAAAATAATGGCGAAGTTCAAACCCCTGTAGAATACGGCCAGCGAACTGAGAGGTCAAAGCTCTCATGTGTTTATGCTTACTGTTTGGTCGTGCCACATTATCTCTGTTTTGGGGCAATGTGGCAAGTAACGGCCTTAGAAGAGTGCCATTATTATCCCTTGTTCGAAGTGAATGCAGGTACTCAATTATTTTTAGACGCCCATCAGACATCTGAGCCCCAGGAATGAACCCAGACCTCAACTGCACAAATACACTGCTACATATTTCTTATGGAAATATCAAAACAATTAAAAGTATTCTTATACTTTTATATATTGTAGTCTGTTTAATATTGTTTCATATCAGTATCATCACTGTTTTTCTTTTTGTTGTAGTAAGTCTTTTCTAAAATTTAAGTTTTGGAATCTTTTTTTTCTATAGACATTTTTTAAAATTATATTAGGTTTTTACACTAATAGTAGATATTGTAACCTAGTCTATTTTTAGTACATTATCAAACATTTTTACTTATATTTATCTTTTATATAATACACTGTGAGAAGGGAAGGTGATTAACTTCAAAGAACAATTTTTTTTTATTAAGTAGATTTACAATCTACTCATAGTCAGTATTGAGTACTAAGTAAATGTTCTGTTGGGTGATGTCATGAGGGAAGCTGTAGCCATCGCTAGGCTCCCGGGGCTGCGTTAGTGCAGGTTAGGATGCAGTTGTAGGTCAAGTGTTGCTGTGTCCTGTGAAGCGGTTGGTGTATGCAGTTGACAGTCTTTTGATTTCGCTGGGTATATACGGGATGTTGAAGTCGTTTGTAATATACCAAGGAGCATTGGCTATCATGCAGATGGTCTTTGACTGGAATCTCTGTAGAATCTTTGTGTGTGACGCCTTGGTACATCCCCATAGTTGGATCCCATAGGTCCATATAGGCTTCAGTATAGTTTTGTAGATTAGAAGTTTGTTAGATAAAGAGAGCTGTGATCGGGTATTAAGTAGCCACATCATTTGCTTAAGTTTTAAGTCTAGTTGCTTTCTCTTAGCTTTTATTGAGTGCTCCATGTGAGTTTTTGATCTAGATGCATCCCCAGATATTTTATTTCTGTTTTTATTGGTATAAGGACGTTGTTGATTCTGGGTTGTGAGCACGCGATACGTCGAGTGGTGAATGTTACATGCGCGGATTTATCAGTGTTAACTGTAATTTTCCATTTAGAAAACCAGTCCTGTAAAGAGTCCAGGTGGGCCTGTAGGTGTTCTGCTGCTATTTCAAGTGATCTGTTGATTGATAGGAGGGCTGTATCGTCAGCGAACGTGGCTATCACTATATTTGGTGTAGTTGGAACATCTAAAGTAAATACTGGTATAACAGTGGTCCCAAGACACTGCCTTGTGGTACCCCAGAATCTATGTGGTGATAAGAGGATGTTGTGGTGCTAATTTTTACTTGGTAAATTCGATCTGCTAGGGATGATTTAAGCAGTAGGTACACCTGGCTTGGACAATATAGTTTAATCTTATAGAGGAGTCCTTTATGCCAAACTCGGTCGAATGCTTGTTTTATGTTCAGAAATGCTGCTGTGCATATAGTTCTTGTTTCTAGACTTTCCAGTATGTGATTAATGATTCTATGGGTTTGATGGACGGTTGAGTGAGATTCTCTAAATCCGAATTGGTATTCTAGCATAAGTTGGTCGGGATCTACAACATCTTTGATTCGTTTAAGTAGGAGTCGTTCGAAGTCTTTGGACAGGAGGGGTAGAAGGCTTATTGGTCTGTAAGATTGTGGTTTTGTAAGTGGTTTACCAGGCTTAGCAATCACTATTATTTGGGCATATTTCCATGTAGTAGGGACATAGCAGAGTCGTAGGATATTGTAAATTGTAGTGAGTAGTTGTATGTCTCTTTTAGGAAGATTTTTAAGAACTTCGCCTACTATAAGATCATATCCAGGAGCTTTTCTTGAATTTGTTAGTTTAAGTTATTGTAGAACTTCTGCTGGTGAAAAAGATTTGAGTGGTAATGATAACTGGCACGGGCGTCAAGAAAGGAGTCAATTTTATTGTCATCTGGATTTTCTTGTCGCTGTGATGTCTGGAAAAGGGTGTCGAGGTATTCAGCAAATACGTTTGCTTTGTCGTTGTCAGATCTAGCGCAAGTACCATCTTGCTTTCTTATGGGGGGTATTGCTGCAATCAGTTGTTTGAACTTTTTGGTTGCTTTCCATATGGAATTGTCATTAGGTGTTAGTTTTGTGATGTATTGTCTGAAGGCTTCATTGTGAGCTTCTGCTATCGCCTTGTGAAGTTGGTGGGTGAGTCTGTTATAGAAAGTTGTATCCTGTCTGTCTTTTGTTCTCATCCATTTCTTCCTTGCCTTTCGTTTCTGGGCAATGAGGTCTCGGATATAAAGAGGGATGTTGTTTATTTCATCTCGGGAGGAGACTAGATTGGGTGTAGCTTGCCAGGGAGCGTCTTGTATCATTGTAGTTAGGTGTTGGAATGCTGCATCAAGTTTTTGTTCAGTTTGTATATTGACGTCGGGTTGAAGTTCTTGGTCGATGTAACTTTAAAAGAAAGCCTAATCGGTATGTTTGGTGCAAAGCTTTGGTGGAGGTTCTTTTCTGATAACCGTGGAACTTTGGGTTACAATAACGGGGTGTGGTCAGAGGATAGATCGTAATTGGATTCTGTTTTAGTGTAAGTACTTGCTATGCCGTTAACAACTGCATGATCAAGGAGGTCTGGGAGTTTGTGTGGTCGCTAGGCCAGTACATTGGCTTGCCTGTTGATAGATAACCATAATTATGCTGTTGTATTACTTTAAGTAAGTTACGTCCTATTGTATGTTTGGAGTTCCAGTTCCTAACAAGAATTTGAGCCTAAGGATTTAAGATCCTCAAGTCTTCAAAGAGATAATGCTGGGTGGATATGATAGCGGCAATTCTAGTGGGTAAGGGACGTTAATTGATTTTGCGTTAACTTGTTGATTTTGCGCTTTGAAATTTATGGGATTGTGTTCAAATTCATAATGGACGATTCGATTTTTTAACATGGGCGATCCAGCATGAGCTAGTGCCATCTGGGTGGTTAGTTGTAAATTGGTAAAGTTTGGTATTTTAATTGTTGTTTTAGTTGCATGGGTTTCAGAGATTAGTAAGATGTCAATTTTTGGAAATGTAGGAATGTTATTATTTCAGGTACATGATTAGCAATGCCGTTGGCGTTCCAAGTTGCATTTATGAGTTCGCCATTATTATGCTATTTTATTGATTACCGTTGAAAGCATGTTGAGGACCATGCTTGTTTGGCTGATTAGCTGTGCGAACATTGCTTTAAATTCTGCAAGAAAGTTGGGAGTGTTTCATTAATATTCGTTCTTGGCGTTGGTTGATGAGTTAACATTTCTTCCTATGACTGTTTGTTGATAGCATACTGAATTTTAGGGAATCGCATAGATTCGCCATTAGTGGTGTTTTGATAATTTAGGGGGGGAAATCCGTTGGCCTTTGGTGGTTTCTGTCTTGCTTGTGGTTTGTTCATTACTGGTCGGAATGAGGCATTTCTTACTCCTTTGAGGTCTTTGTCAGCACCTAAGGTTGGCGGGTACTGGGTCCAAAAGGGCTGGGGTGTTCGTGGTTCTTCTATAGAAGTACTGTGATCTCTCCACTTTAACATTGGTGAAGGGCCTGTTGCAGTAAGTCTTGGTATGGCCATAATTTTTCGGGATGCGACTGTATAATTTTTCTTGGGTGGTTTGATCTGTATCTATAGATTACCTAGGTATTGGATGTCAAAGCTTTTCTTGTTATTGTCATTGGGCTCTAGGTCGACCATGAACAGCGGCAGTGGCAATTTAGTTAACCTGTGACGGATATTTATAATATTACGTACTTTGTGACCATATTCGGCTAGCTCATCTTTAATGAGTTGGATTAAAACAGTATGATGGAGATTGCGAATGGCTACTCTGTATGCCCTTTCTTCTTTGAGCTGATATGTATGACGTACAATGTTCTCTTCTCTAAGGTATGCCGTGAGTTTCCTATACGACTCTGGGATTCTGGAGCTAATTTTTATAGTGTTGTTAGCTAACGCTGTTGCATAGTATTGTTCTGTAGCTATTACAATACTGATGCTATCGGCCATTTTTTTGTAGTCATTCACTCCATGAATAAAATTGGCGGTGGTTTAGGAGTTTTTGTTTGCTTGATTGTCCGGAGTTTGAGTGGAATTGTCGTTGTTCTTTGTTGTTTGCGATAGAACTTCATATCGATTGGTAGTGGTTGTTTGCTTGATTTGGTGTGTTGTTTTTGGTAGGTGACTTATTTTATTTTTTATTATTATTATTTCTAGCACTAGCAGCTATAAGCTGATGCGTGCGTTAATGCACTTTTGATTTCAAATAAGTGTTCAGTCTGTTCTTAAGACAGTTCACTGAGGGGGCCATAATCACACTTTCTGGTAGTCTATTCCATTCTTTCACAATACGGTTAGGCAAGAAATGTTTTTTTGGTTTGCTTTGGTGTTTTTGTATTTGTAGCTTAAATGAGTGTCCTCTTAATCTCTTGTTGTTTTTGTGTATATATTGGTGAAGCCTGGAACATTATAGTTGCCCATTAAGGATTTTATGTTTCAATGAGATCTCTTCGTAGATCTAGTGTAGTTAGGCTCACTTTAGTGAGACGGAGTTCGTATGATAGGTTTTTCAGGGATGGAACCATTTTAGTGGCTTTCCATTGTACTTTTTCAAGCAATTCAATGTCCTTCTTGAAGTAAGGGTTCCATATTTGGAATGCATATTCTAGTAGTAATTGATTGCCATTTGTGTTTAGCTTGTGGAGAGTTTTCTTGAGTATCATCGTTTGTGTGTGATAGGTCATCTTTGTCATATGTTGTTTTATCTACGCACATATGTGTGTTTTGATTTGGGGTTATTTGCATTGCTGGTAGATATTGGGTTGCATGAGGATTGGGTACGTAAGAGGGAGGTATTACTGTTTGATTTTGAGATGAGTTTGGAATTTGATGAAATGGTTGATTGGCATATTGATTTAACTGTGACTAATGTTGGGTACTTTGCGCGTTAGATAAGGGAAATGTAAAACCGTAATTTTCTGGGGCAGGTTGAGTATAGTTGTTTCCAGTTGGAAACATTGCTTTATGTAATTATATGCACAATAAAAAGAATGTGTATGTACAGTTGGCAGGATGTTGTGGTGTATTTAATTCAGATAGCGATTTAAGCAATTGAACTTATCAGCATGTATCACACAACACTTTTGAAGATAACGGAGCAGTGTGCCTGTTCACTCTACGAAAGTCAAATGGCAACTGAAAAAAGAATATAAGTTACTAAATGTAACAATATTTTTTCATCGATTGTTTTATTTCTGCTTTAGTTCTTCCTAGTTACACACAATTTTTTTTATTATTTCGAATATCTTATATAATGGCATCTATAAATATGTGATAATCAAAGTTCTTTGTAAAATTGAAAATTTTTAGGTGGCGCCCCGTTGACGTTAGAGGAATGTCTACGACACTACACGAAAGCAGAGACGCTGACGCTGGACGACGCCTGGAGGTGCCCACATTGCCAGCAGTACCTTCCTGTCATCAAAACGCTGGACGTCTGGTCTCTCCCTGACATTTTAGTTGTGCACTTCAAGCGCTTCAGGCAGTAAGCTCCATCCACACATCTACCACGTTTTCCTAACTTCTGCATTTTAGGCAAACGCTAAAAGGCCGCCACAGCACGAAGTTAACAACCATGGTCGACTTCCCTGTGTACGGTTTTGACATGTCGCCACACCTGGCAAACAAGAAGAATGCAAGCATGGCAAATGGCGACTTGAACGAATCGCAGAACCCTGTCATTTTAGGTGGAGTGGGGTGGTCGCCATGGAAACGGCAGCGCAAGCAGTCTCACATCAGCGACAACACTTATGACTTATACGGCGTGTGCTACCATCACGGCACTGATTTGGAGACAGGGCACTATACGGCAGCTTGTAAGAATCCGTATGACAACCAGTGGTATTTATATGATGACACCAAAGTTACAAACTTGAGCCAGCAGGCCAATGACATAAGTTCAGTACTGGTTAATAGCAGTGCCTACATCTTATTCTACCAGAAGCGCGTAGGTATATATGTTAGTTCAAGCTCGAATTCAAGCAGTGCAGCCAGCACAAGTTCTGTGGGCTCTACTGGAGACCATTGGGTGTCGCGCATGCCAAAATTTACCTACATACCGCCGAAAGCTGCTAAAACCGAGAATAAAAAGCGTGAGAACCCTGCGGATGATACGGTCAATGAGGACTCAAAACATAAGACAGAATGCAACAACCAGGCAGCCGATCCCAACTATGCGAGTACACTCGAAGTAAATGCTCGCAATTATAAGAACAGCCAGGAGTGTGTATCTGTGCGCTGCTCACAGACAATGCTGCAAGTTCCAAACAACAGGAGGTCATGTGAAAATAAGGCAACGGACACTACAAATGACAAGAAGGCTGAGGGGCCCATCTACACGACAAGCATCTACATTAATTCTACAGGGAAAGTAGACATTACTACCAGCTGTGATAATCCATCGCCTGTGACTGGGCTACGGCGAGTGATTGGGGTATCGGAGAACGATGTCACCATTAATCTGGATGAACGTGATGGTTACTACAAGGGAGAGAGGGGTTATGGCACCCTGGCTGCTATCCATCGATTTTCTCATTCGGAAGAACCAGAGAAGCGTTACCATTCAGATGAGGAGGCTCCACCGGCTCGTGCTGATTGGGTAATTGACCGTTAATTCCTAGCAGGGTTATTTGTATAAAATGAGCCAATTTTATTTTTGGTGTAATAGTCTAAAGTCTCACCAGTCCCAACTGCAGTGTAATTTATGTACATATAAGTGACAAAGTAGTGGATGATATAATGTCTAATTATTAGTTACTGCTGAAGAATTAATTAAGCACTGAAGAAGCCTTGTTGTAAGCTAGTTATAAGCATTTTCCAAAAGTACCGGGCGCAATCATTTTCTGTTTCACCTGTAGATTGATAGAGCCTCAAATATGTCTGTCAGATGGATTTCCTGGCATCTGCTTGTGTACGTTCATTCCAAGGAAACAGGAGTTATAAGACTAGATTGTACCAATTGTATGTTTTGTTGAAGACTTATGTAAAGTTGTTGAAATTATTTAAATATTTATGTTTATTATTATTTTTATAGTAATCTAAGCAGATCACTGTTTTATTTTCTAATTTTACTGGCAATATGTTTGTGAGTAGCGGATGAGTAGGAGGGTAATCAGCAGGGCGCTCAATTTTTGCTGCTCAGATCGCGAAAGTGAAATCAAAACCAAAAAGTGTTAAGTTTTGCAAGTTTTTCGCTGTTTTGGCCTGAAATTGAGCTTCCTGCGCCAGCTTAGGAACATTAAAATAACCGAATGCCAAATTACTGATAGTAATCGCGGATGTATACTGTTATTTGCAGACGCAGCGCTTTAGCCAAATCCAAAAGTAAAAGTGCATACAAACTGTTGGTTGTTTCTCGCGTCTGGCTCACACTGCGTCGAACCGTAGAACATAGCAGCGTCCAACGCCTAAATTTTATATCGGTCAAGGCACATGGTATTTACTGTTAAAAAAGCATTTGATAATTTTATAACTTAGCGGTAACAATTGGTAATCGATGTGAGATTCAAAGAAACGTGCCTTAGGATTTCCTGTGTGTTGCGGCACTGACGATGCCTCCTCTATTCCTGTATTGAATAAAATGTCTCAAAGTGAAGGCTATGTTGATGTTAACAGTTGACCATCCTTGCATTTTATTATATTTATTTTAGCGTATTTTAATCAGATTTGGACACGGTTAGGCAATAACATAACAAGTTTACTGTACTGTCACCATAGTGAAAGTTAGAAAAACTAGTCTATCAGAATATAAGCCTTTTTCATCATTGGCATGAAGAGCTAAAAGAAAAGAAAAAGTAGATTATGTCAAACATTGGGACTGACTATTTTAAATATTCATAGGGATTTGGTCACAGCATTCTTGACAATTCTGAAAATTAAAAATGGCCAAATACAATTGCTGTAAAGCTGGCTTTTGGTGAAAATTTATCTCCACAGACACTATTGATCCTAACTTGTCCAACAAATGAAATTTAAAGTGAAACCAAATCTGTAATGTGTGATAAAATCTTTTAGAAAATTAGAGACAGTTTTCATGGAGTATGAATAAAAGCCCCATACAGAAGTCAACTTTAATATCTTTGAGATGAGAAGTGGCTGCATTATCATTTATTTCTACCAAGTCAGCAACATGCTAGATTTGGCAAATCAATACAATACAATATATATTGAAAGAAAAAGAACAACATGAAATATGCTTCTCAACATTTTCAATAGGGTCATGGAACAGACCACTCAAGAAAAGTACACAATGGCAAAAATCCCAGATAGGTCCATAAGGACCCACTTAAAAGATACAAATCCCAAAACTATTATTTCGAGATGCACTCATGGCGCTTTAACAAAAAGCTACCATGAAGCTAGAGCTGCTAACTTGGAATAAAGATGCAAAAGATTTCTGATCACTTGATCCACAAAATAAAAGATTTTATTTACTTAAGATAGTCAGTTTACTTGTTGCAACATTTAATCATATCGAAGAAGATGCATGAACCTTTTTTGGTCAGAAGAGAGCCAATATTCGTGCCTTTTAATCTAGTATTGTGGTATCACATACACATCTTTTAATACAACGCCTTCATAAAATTGAACTTCTTGAAAATGATTTGCACTAGATGCATGAGATAAAGAAATAAAGAAGTGGATAGAAGAAAGAAATTAGATTTTTCAAATTTTTTATGTTGACGTGCCCTTTCTTATTGGGAATAGGAAGTTTGTTGATGATTACTAATTCTTTATTTTCTTCATCTTCTTCCTCTTTTATCTTCAGAGGTTAACTATCAGTAGGCTAATTTGTACTTTAGATACTGCAGCCCGGAAAAGAGTTGTAGTTGATTGATTGTATCATTTGCTAAGGTTTTTGAGCCAAAATTCTCTTCTACGTCCAGGGTTTATTTTTCCATGTACTTTACCCTGAATTGTTAATTGGAACAGTTCATACTTTCACTTTTGCATGACGTGACCCAGATATTCTAATTTTCGTTTTTTAACTGTGAATAGTAATTCTTGTGTGTTTATTCGACGCAGTCTTCTCGTTCTAAACTCTTATCTATTTTATTGAAAATTTATTTTAGATAGATACAAATCATATTTTATTCATCACTAAATATCCCCCCCCCCTTCATTCTTGAGCGTTTATACTCTGAAGGATGAGTTTATACAAATGAAATGAATAACGAGAGCGTGATAGCTGTGAGATATAGTCTAAGAGCTAGCAACGAAAAATCAACGTGATAAGGTACAAGGGTAATTTATGCCTAAAAAAAGCTCGATTGACAGAAGTTAGTTTGATGTCTGAAAGCTTGGGTGGGGGATCAAATAAGCAAATTTTTAAGGAAAAAAACGTGACAAGGTACAAAGCTGAAAATTGGTATTTACATTGTTTTTGCAAATATAATAAAAAAAAAAAATTGGCAGAAGCATAGGTGTTGACTAAACGGTTGGTAGAAGTCATCAAAGGTCAACAAAAATGAATGAAAAATACGTGATAAGGTACACTTCTGCCAATTTGCATGTTTACTTGTTAGGCAATGTAAATTGGCAGAAGTGAAAATGATGAACTGATACTGAAAAAGTTGAAAAACGTATGTGAAGCACGATATACGCATGTCAGCAGTTGTCAATATTTTTTCGCTGTATATCGACACATGTATGCATATGAAAGAAACAATTATAGCCAGTTGTTATGATTGATCAATTCTTTCTTGTATTACCATATGGATTTGTTGCCTAAGGACTGATGTTACCTTAACCCACATGAACTAGAAATGATTTGGTCTTCAGAGAAACGATGAAATCCTCTAGTGGCTTTTTGTATATTTAAAATAGTGTAAGCAGACCTTTCTTGTCCTAGGGAAAACTAAGATGTTGCAAATTATAGTAGCTCCAATCGCATAGAGATTTCCAAGCAACACATTGTGTATTTTAATTTGTCATTCCAGCGGACAAATTATTACATGTACCATAGAGCTCACGTCACTTAAAAAGATGTTAAAGTGACGAATTGACCATAACTTGAGCAACGCATTGTAAAAATATAAACTGTGAGGTAATTGTCTTGAGGCAATACTCTTTATACATACTCATCTCAAAATGTGCAATTATACCTTTTATACTTTTGAATTTGCCGTTTTCTCTTTAAATTTCTTACTTTACATTCTTTTTAAGCTACATATAGATATGAACGAAACTAGTACATGAACATATCAATAAGCCAAACGTTTAAAATGAAAGCTGGATATAACCAGAGTATTGCCATATGCAGGGTGTTTCGGAATTGCACACTATTTTAGAAATGAGTTCTCCAGCAGGAAATAAACAAAAAAGTAATATAAACATATGTTTCAAATTAATTTATTAACGAGATATTGTAATAAAGTGTACTAATGGAACTATTTATGGGCTAGTAATTGATGTCTTAAGCAAAGTAGTTTACTAACAAACATCGCAAACATCATCCATTACTTTTGAGTAGTGCGTTAGGAATAATGTACTGATTTGCATATAAGCAATGAATTGGTCACGGTTCATGATCTTATTCTTCTTCATATCATAATCAACATAATATTAATTTGATTGCTAAATAACGATTTTGTGATTACAAATATCGAGCAATATTTATGGTATTGATACAAAACTGTTTATTGGCGCTCTGTGAACTGAAAACACGTGGAACAAGCTAACCTACCACTTTGCTCCAATATTTTTTTTTTTTAAATTTTTGTGCACCAAGGGTCAGAAATCTTTTATCTAGATTTGTTTTTACTTTTCATCGAAAAGCTTTTTTAAACCATAGACTGTTCTGTTTCGTCATTGATCGTGTCACAAATTTGTCATAAAATAAGAGAACTTTAGGGTTTATATCTTTTAGGTAGATTTGCTTGAGGATTTCTATACCGACGTGATCCTTTATAGTCATGAATCAAATAATGTTGCAGGTTACCCTTATATCCTTAATATCTCCAAGATTCCCAAATCAATATGGATTTCCTTTGCAGTGATGATAGAACATTATGTCAATTTAACTTGATTTTTGACCTTGGAGAACTATTTACACAGTAAAAGTCGCATTTACAAGTCTATTATATGACTCATCTTAACATATGGTGCAGGAACAAGGAGAGATACACAAAAAACTAAACAGATGATGGAAACAGCCGAGATGAAAACTCTAACAGTAGTAGATAAAAAACGAAGAGATAGAGTGAGAAGCGAGGACATAAGGAACCAGTGCAACATACAGCCAGTAAACGAATGGATTTCAGTTAGAAGGATAGAGTGGAACAACCACATTCAAAAAATGAATAGAAACCGATTAGCCAGAGATAAATTACCGATGGGAAAAACAATAAGGTGAAGAAATCACTATAATAGTGGGGAAGAACAGGAGTAATTCTATAATGAAGAAGGAAGAAGAAGGAGAAGAAAGAAAGTGCACCCGAAATTAAATTATGTTGCATAGCTTATCCTCGCACTTCTGTTTGCAAAAAGATTTCAGAAATGAACCTGTAAGACAATTTTTCATTTGCAATGTAAGGAAGACATTGAAATCGAGTGCAAGAATTGTAGTTTTCAAGAAAATCGTAAAGTGAAGTATCCTAAAAGCACATTGCTTCAAGATGGTGGACGTGGTTGATATTGGCTGTAATTATTTGAATAATTTTAAGGCAATTAAAAATTCTATGACAGTTGTTGAAGATGACATTGTTTTAGCCGTTTAGGTTGATGAAAACTTGTGAAAGATGAGCTTCTACAGGATCAAATGGTCAGATATCGATTTCAATTTTTGATTGACCCAATAATTTACATACTCGTAGTTTGAAGCATTAAGAATAATGGCATGAAGTCGATAAAATTAAGTTGTATTAAATCATCACTATCAATTCTTTGGTTCCATAAAAGCATAGGGCGTTTTCAACGATTCTTTGGCAGTTATAGAGTTACCAACTCTATATTTATTTGCTGCATGTCTTTTATTGTTTGTATTTGTTTTGATTGTCTCTATGTCTAATTGTCACTAATTATTTTCACACACTACTTATTATTATCTTTGGCTAGTGCTTTGGTTTCAATTTATCTTAGTCCCTTATTTGCATCTTTGCGTATTTGCTTTGAATTTTTTTTTCATGTGTCTTTTTACCTTCCTTTTTTTCTTCTTCTTTAACATTGTATTCTAGCGCTTGTGTTGTTAGTTCGATTTTTCAGTGTGTGGTCTATCCAGTTTTATTTTCTTGCTTTTATTGTTTTTGTATCGGTTCTTGTTGCGTTATTTTTCACAGTTCTTTATTTGTGATTGTTTTTGATCAATACATTCCTAGTGATTTTCCTAGGCATTGTTCATGAATGTCTGTAATGTTTTTATGTGTGTTGAAGTTATTGTGCATGTTTCTGAGCCATTCAACAGTATCGTCTCACATTTGTGTTAAATAATCTGATTTTTGTCTTCATGTACATTTCCTTTGTTTGTAATTTTTTTAAGTGCATTGTAAGCTCCAAGGGCTTTGCGTATGCTTACTTTTATGTTTATTTTACTGCCTCCTTTATCTATAATACTTCCTAAGTAATAGAAATTTTCTTTTTCTTCTAATTTTTCTCTGTCATTAAAGTTATCTACTATTTCCGTTTTCTCTTCGTCTTCTATTTTCATGATTTTTGTTTTCTTTATATTTATATTTAGTTCTACTTTTCCGCTTTCGTTCTTCACTTTGTTTAACTTTTTCTGGATACACAGTTTAACTGGAAAGTATCAGGAATAATTTTTCTAGCCAAACAAAAAGAGTACAGGGACTTGGATTTCGGTGAGATGGAGGGGGGGGAGGCTTAGGTAAAGAATTCAATCCAGTACAGTTGCCTCCGAGTTTTAAGAGCGTACATTAGAGCAACGTTATGCGGTGAAGTTTTGTGTCAAGCTCAAAACTCGTGAGGGAAGAGAAACCTAGAAGATGAAAATACAAAGGATGTCCGTGAATGAGCTGTACTGATGAAAATTTGGTGAAGTTAAAACAATTTTTGGACTCTGATCGGCGTTTAAGTGTTCGATTGATAGCATAGGGGTTGAATTTGCCAAAAAACCTAGCGAAATTGGGTCTGAAGATTTGCAGATGAGAAAAATTTGTACAAAGTTACGTGTGATGATCTGCCGAGTATTGTTAGAACGTGTTGGGCTTAACCCTGATTTTTTGGATACGGTGGTAAACACTGATGAAACATGGGGTGTTCGAGTATGAGTCCGAGACCAAAAGACAAAGTTCTGAGTGGCACACAACCGAAACTCCTTGCCCGAAAAAGGCTCGCATAAACAAGTCAAAGATGGAATGAATGCTCATTGTCTTCTTTGACACAAAAAGTATGATACACAAAGAGTTTGTACCTGCCGGATAAACAGTGAACCCAAAATTTTACTTCAATGTGCTCGAACGCGTCCGAAAAGAGATAGCCAATATCTAGATCCTCCACCACGACCCTCACCCACCCACACGGCTAGCGGAGGAATTTTTGGCCAAGCACAACATATAGTCTGGAGTTTTTTCTGCTCCCAAAATTCAAACCCAGCCTGAAATGCACCAGTTTTGGGTTCGTAGAGAGGATCAAAACAGCAGTTGAGTTTTCGCATTCCTTCAAAGTATGACAGGCACGCTGGAAACGCTGTGTAGATGCAGGAGGACATTATTTTGAAGAGTTTTAAAGAAATAAGCAATACTTTTGTTTTTATTGAATTATTCCCGATACATTCCGGGCAAACCTTGTACGTGTTGATTTTTCCGTTAATAGACAAATGTCGTTTGTAAATTCTGTATCGCCAAGTCTCCAACTAATTTCTGTTTTTCTGTGTTTTCCTCACGGCCCACTCGATTATAGTCCAGAATAATACGGGTGACCGGTCACATCCCTGTCTTACCCCCTTTTATCTTTGTTTTTTGTCAATTTATTTTTGCTGTGCAATCTATATAAAGAAAATTAATCGTGCGTGTTAATTTATTTGGCATACCATTCGTTTTTAATATTAATCACTTTTATTCTTTGTCCATTCTGTCGAAGCTTTTTTGTTATCTGTAAAAATTGTTTGGTTTTCTTTTTGGTATTCATTTACCCATTCGATGATGTTACCTAAAAAATGTATTATCGATGCACGGCCGTCTGTCTAAATTATGTCTAGTTATTTTTTAATATTTGTTCAATCCATCTTTTATTAGAGTAAAAAAGGATTATTGTATTTTTCTCACTGTATTTAATAACGTTATTCCTCTCCAGTCCGAACATATCGTTTTATTTCCTTTTTTGCCACTCTTGTTATTATACACTCGTTCCATTCACTTGGGATTTTTTCTTTCTTCTATATAGTGTTTAGTAATTTGTGCGTCATTCCTTCCATTACTTTCAGCCTTTATAGCGTCCTTATATCAACATAAATGTTTTTTAAAATTTGCAGAGTGAAACTATATTATGGGTTCTATAAACTCGCAAAGACTCCCAGAGGGTTACTCATCTGTGAGCGGCTCGCCAGAGAAAACAATTTCAGGGTGTTTTTGGAACGCGTTTTTGACACATCCAGTATTATTGTGCGCTCGTACCGATAACGTCGTCTTAGTACAATTGAATCGAACTAAAGAACTGCAAAAACCGCGTCCCGCTATCTCTTGCCGTTTCCAAGATCTGAAATTTTTTTTTTAAACTTTGACCATTCTTTTCACCAGGAAGACGTCGAGATGGCTATGTCATACACTATGTTTATTTTCTTCAATATGGCCGAACTATGGAGATTCGCCTTTTTTCAAGAATAATGGTGGACCCAAGTTTTATCGACAGTGATAAATCGACGCAGAAGTCCGCTTTGGAATTGTTCATTTGAATGAATTTTTGGTTCAAAGTGAGCAAGCATGGGACCCAACGCGCGGGCAGACCTCTTATACCCAATTCTTTAGTCAAATGTATGATAAACATCCTCGGCTATCTCTCTAACCTTAATTCGACGGTCGTCTAGTATAATTTGGTGAACTTTTTCGATGTTATCCGTGGAGCTCGCAGTTGTTGGCCGTCCCGAACGTTCATCAGCTAAGCTGGTACGATGTTTAAATTTAGCTGTCCATTTTTTCAGAGTCCACATAGACGGTATCTAACTTGGTTTTAATTTGCATAGGGATATTGCCTTTCAAATGCAAGTACTTAATTACTACACGGTATTCGATTTTTTCCATTTTTACAAAAGCACCGACATCGGCTGATACAAACAACAACTAAGCGTCCAAAAGGCTGAATTTTTTACAGGTATCTTTTGAAGCATGTACGATTGCAGTAGCAGAATGGTTTTGACGAATAAGGCCATCTCATGTTGAAGCTAAAAACTTGTCAGACTGTCCACGTGGGTGTCCGATTTTAAAGGTACGAGTGGTTGTTATACAAACTGCTTATGCGCAATATCTCTGTCATATGCATGACTAGATACGTCCTTGCATGTAGTGGTAAAGTCTGGAGCGTTGTTTTGTTCAAGACTCAATTTAGCTTTATGGTAGCAAGCAAACATGGCGTGTGTTACGGCCAAAAGTGGACTGTATACTAATTTTAAATTTAAACAAAGGAATTTCAAACACAACTGAAGCTAAAACACTAACCTGTGAAAACGGCGCTTTTCCTGGGGGATCCAGGAAAAGGAAATAAGGTGTGGGTGAAAAGATAGGACAAGTTACCTCGATTTTCATAGCGGAGCCGATCGGTAGCGTCTTTTCTGGTGCAAAGGTTTCTTCTTCGTTCCTCGCCGAGTCAGAAGCAAAGGAAAATCGGACCGAGTTTTACCGGCAAAACGACGTCCGAGAAGAGGTTAATCTAGACGGCAAAATATGAATTGCGCCACAAAATTAGCTTTCAATAAAACGGCCTCGCGGAAATGGAAACTTCTGCCGCCAATCAAACACGCCGACGAACTCTAGGTCAAAACGCTGCCGGCTTAGGGAAAATTTAAAGCCGGTCGCCCGCTTTCTAAACTATCACAACTAGATTCAAAACGAAGCGAGCGAAAAAGAGCCAAGCAAGAGCTAAGTGGGCCGAGAGCAAAGCAAAGGCGAGCCCCCGCGGCCTAATATATCAGCGCTCCGCGTGATCGGGCAAATTTGCGGCCGCTAAAATATATAGGAAGGAGCCAAATACGGCCGGCCCTAATTTAAAATTCAAATAAAAGTAATTGGAGATTGGCACGAACAGCGTGTGTAAACTCAGAGTGTGGGACTTTTGAAAACCAACGGAGTTAATCAGAACAAAATTCATCGCAGATTACAGGGTGTCGAACGTTTTAAGCTGAAAGGAAGCTAGCGTTTGCTGCAAAAAATTTAAAGTTAGACGAATGGAGTTGAATGATCATCCGGAGAAGAAAAGGGATAGACCAAAGATCTCACACACGGATGACAACTACACAATTGTCGAACGTTTGATTAGGGAAGATCATCGGATTAAATTACATGAAAATACTGAAATTACTGGCATTACTAAGAATTGTGCCCATGAAATTATATATGACCTAAACATCCGCAAAGTTTTGACTTGGGTTTCGAAAATGCTCTCCGATGAACAACAAACCAATCGAACGAGTGCTTCGCTTCAAAATCTCACCCGATACTAACAGGAAGAAGATTCTTTCATTGATAGCGTCATTACTAGGGATGCGTTCACCTCAGAGACGAAACAACCGTCCATGATATGGAAATGTCTAGTTTACCTAGTTAAAAAAAAATTTAAATTTAACCATCAAAACACCCCCAAAACCATGGCCACCGTGTTCTGGGATAGTAAGGCCTACTGCTCAGTGAATTCCTCAAACCGCGAATAACCATTAACAGCGACATATACTGCGAAACTATCCAGAAATTAAATGTGGTCTTACAACATATAGTCTAGATTTCTGATTTTTATTTATTTGGAACTTAGAAGAAATTTTTGCCGAAGAAAATTTCAAAATACCGTTGTGGACTACTAAGCAGCAGTACCGTGAAGGGATGTTCAAAGTACTGTCATATTGGGATAAATGTTTCAACGTTTATGGAAATTATCTCGAGAAATAAATAAAAACATGAAATTTTTAGTGGAATGTATTAAATATTTTCTTTAAATATAAATGTTAGTGTAATTTTGGCTTGTACCATTAATATCGGACACCCTTTAGTTTGTAATTAGCCTTATACTATATATAAACATTAACGAACGGTCTAAGATATACAATATGCCAAACTAGGATATAGAAATAGAAGAGACAGATTTATAGCTAACATAATAGAAAATTGGAAAACTCTGAGCAACACACAGGGTGATGTAAATGATAGCTGAAGAATTGTCAAAGAGGTGCTAAGAAAAACGTGAAGAAACTATAGGTTACACAAAAAGGGAAATAAAGCCGTGGATCTCAGATGATATCGGGGGAAAATAAAAGAGAGGAAAGGACTTAAACAAAAATTAAACACAGAGCGAAACTCAAATAAAGTAGCACCACGGGACAAAAGAAGATGGTCAAATAAGCTGGCGGAACAAGTAGAAACAGTAGCAGAACATTACAATATGCGAGAATTACATAAAATTACTGAACAGTTTACCAATCGAAATATACAAAAGAGACTACCTTTTAAAAATAAGGGAGGAAAACTGGTAATAACTACAGAAGAACAACTTGTAAGCTGGCATGAACATTTGACTGAAATACTTAACTTCCTTCAAAATGGAAACAATAAAGGAGATGTTGAAGATAAAGATATTAGTGGCGAAAATGATAACAATAAAGAGCAGAACATAGGACTTAGAATATATACAAAGAGAGAATCAAAGAATAGTATAAAGGAAATCAAAAACGATAAATCACCAAGAATCGATAATACCCCAGCTGAAGTATTCAAATTAGACCCGCAGACATCAGCAAACATATTTCACTCATAAAATATGGAAAAATGAAATTATACCAGACGAGTGGGCTTAAGGAACTCTAGTCAAAGTTCCAAAGAAAGGCAACCTGAACGAATGTAGTAACTGGAGAGGAATAACCCTTTTGATAGTCACATAAAAGATATTTACTGAACCGAATCCAACATGCCGTCGAACAAAAAAATGCCTGAACAAGCGGGTTTCAGGCCAAACAGATCATGCATAGACTACATCAATATTTTGAGAATTATAAGAACAAAGCTTACCTACTGTTTTTCGGTTTTAATAAAACCTTTGACCGGTAAAAAGAAAGAGTACCATCAAAATGTATACGATTGATTAAACAACTCTACGCATCGTACAATTGAAGGAAATGTGGGGCCAAGCTAGGATGATTACTAATATGGACGATATTATGAGAAGTGTTACAAATGGCACTCATTTTCGAATACGATATGATTAAGCCACTTAAATTAAAGAAGGTAAAATCCTAATCAACCAAACTTATATGATACCGTTAGAAATCTGGGAAAACTAAAATCTGAAGCAGAGCAGACAGGGTCAATAATAAATACAAATAAAACAGTGGATATGAGGACTGGAAGAACATCAAATGAGAAAATAGTAATTGACAACAAAACACTAAACACGGAAAATAGGTTTTGTTACCTAGACTCTATGGTAGCACCAGATGGTGGATGCAAAACAGATATAGAAACCCGAATAAATAAAGCTAAAGGTGTATTTCTCACATTAGCTCCGATGTGGACTAGGGAGAACCAAACTCCGAATTTTCAACTCAAACATAAAATGGGTCCTCTTCTACGGATGTAAATTTTGACTAAATACCAAAACCCAAAACAATAAAATGCAGATCTTTATAAATATATGTTTAAGGCATATCCTGGGTATTAGAAGGCCAGAAGTCATATCCAATGCAGATCTGTGGATATTTGGCGAGGAAAGACTAGTACAAATAAAAAAAAGAAAATGGAACTGGATAGGATATACATTCTGCAGAGATCACAAAGACCAGGCCAATCAAGAACCATGTGGCGAAGAACGATCACCAATGAAGCCAAGGCAACAGAAAAAAAAATGGAGAGAACTAAAAGCGCTGGCAAACAATAGGACTAGCTGAAGTAATACTGTGGATGCGTTAAGTTCCTAACAAGGAGTTAAAGGACATTACAGTACAGTACTTAATTTAATTTTTGCTCGTAGTCGTATATGATCGGACGCATAGTCTGCCCCTCTTATGCCTTTTACATTTTGTAAAAAATTCTTCTATTTATTTATACAAGAATATGACTAACTTGATTTTGTGTTACTCGATTAGATACTGTCCATGTTACTTTGTGGATATTTTTGTGTTGAAAGAGAGTTCCAAGATACCATGAAAATATTATTTCTCCTATTTTTAATTTTTTAGCACAAATTTTTATTTTTTAGTATCCTTTTTGTGGCCGCTTTGAATAGCTTTTAGCACCAAAAATGATAATCTTAACATTAGTTCAGTTATATAATTGTCAAACCATGTATTATATATCTGTCTTCTTATTTTTATAATGTACCTTGTATATTGCATTGGTAGCGCAGCACATTTTACAATTTTTTGTAATTAGATCTTCATCAAACTTTTCAGTAGAGGAGAAATCTGAGAGTATTTTGTAATTTGCCTAATTTTACATGTATCCCTATTATGTATGATGAAATTGATGGCGCACTTTAAAGGAAATGAGAGTACGATGAAACATTAATTGCAAAATAGTGTATGTGCTTGGAAAGGCTTTTTAAAGTTTGTGGTCGAGTGATTTTTAAACATTCCCGGCCTGATAGGGTGCTCGAATCCATCTCGTATTGAAGTGGATGTGCCACTTCGGCCAAGAAATTTCTGCCAGTTATGTGTTGCTTTAAGGTAGAACGCGCTTTTGCAATGAAATAGAAACTCAAACCGACCAAATATGTTTTAAATTTATTAATCAAAATCTTTGTTTTTATATTACGATAAAAAGCAAAATAATGTATTTTAATTAAAGAAAGCGTTTAATGGGCTTACATTTTTTTCATTTAATAATTAACCACGGCCTAGAACACCACGAAAGATGTGGCGGTTTTTGTCTTGCGTCAGTCTGATTGCACCTAAAATCTCAAATTTTGAGAAGTACACGTAACGTAATAAGGAGTTGTAAAAATTTTTCTTAACGTATTTTGTAGCTTTAATTTTTACGTATGAAGCATACATCGCGGGGAGTTCAATGGCAGGTATCCGCACATTGAAGGAATTCGTCGCTCGACCGTGACGGCACGGCGGCAACAAAAACGACGACCCCGGTATTAACCGCGAAGTCTGCAAGGTCACAGTGCCTTCATGGCGTTCAGAATTCGTTATAGTACACTTAATATTCTTTAAAATGATATTTTTGAGGATCAGTATACCGCAGTAATGTTTCTCCCAAGCGTTGTAGTTTTGAACTGAAAAAGTCTTAAAATAGCGTCCTTTAAAGCTAGATATGAGCCGGAGAAACAAAAAGAAGTCGGTCATAGCCAGGCTTCGGCTGTGAGGAGGTTGGAGTCACATTGCCACGGTTTGTTTCGCTAGAAACTCTTTTACTAGCATCTACGTATGGCTCGGCGCATTGTCGTTTCATCTACAATTAATTTTATATCTGATATGCAGACGTCGCTCAAATCTAAAACTGCTTTTACTTTTGCAACTTGCTCTGAAGTGTGAGACATTGATGGCCTGCACGTTTTTTCTTCTTTGAACGTGTTTTGCTGCTTAAACATTTGTTTTAATAAAGCATCCTTCTGGTAGGCTTTCTATATCATAGCAATTTTTCGAGTTTAACGCGAACTTTTATGGCGTATTGCTAGTGGACACTGCTACATTTTGACTTGTGACGCGAAGCGCCAACATCCCCTACTAACCGTTAGGTTAGAAGACACCAACCCCGGCCATTCTACTTGGATCAAGAAAATTAATCTCATGACTTTTCAGATGTATCTTGTATGTATTTTACTAGCGTTAGGAATAAACATTAAAGTTTTTGGTCATTATAATCATACTACACTTAAATCTAAAGTTGTTTTGAAAATTCTTGTTACTTTCCCAGCACTTTGAAATCCCAACAATTTTAGTGATGTACTTCTGCTTTATGAGCTGATTACCACGAGTTAGTTTGTCCCTAGACGTTTGACGTTTTTCACTCGTGATCACCAAGGGCCTAACAGTACTGACATGCATTACGTAAACAGCAGTTATTCGTAGATAAATGTGAATGGTTGCATAATTCTTATGTTGATGTTGACTTCACTGGCAAGATTTGGGGTTCCTGAAGCTAGTCCCTAACCCCTGTCTTTTTGATAACCCTGGCATCGATGGTGGATGACCAAGCCGCTTTACGAATGAATGAAGACATTTGGGTGCTTGTGACGGTCACTTTTGTCGACCTGATGATTGTAGAGGTCACGGACGATAAAGTTGCCGTAGCCTTGAATTGGGCTGAATCGGTTTTGAGCGCTCTCGGAGATAAAATCGGGGATGGTCGGTAGTTCAGTATCTCTGTGGAGGTCATGGTTTCGCACAAACTGTAGGGCGTTAAATAATGTTGGCATAGCCCCAAACTGGAGCCGCATATAGCGTGATAGGCCGGATGATTGTTTTGTAGAGGATTGGCTGGTTTCGGCTTGATAATCAGCCCCGGGGATGGATGAGTGCTAGTCTTGTCGACTTGACTTTGGTGATCACCTTATCTACGTGCGATCTTAGCTTGTGATCTAGAAGCACCCTGAGATAGTTCGCCTCTTTCTTCCAGGGTAACTCCCTTTTCAAAATCTTGAGATTCGTCAGGTCTCGCCAGTGAATTCCAATTCTTTACCTGCCGCACCAGTTTTAAAGTTGGATGAGCTTCGCTTAAAGCTTTTGGGACCCAAAGGGGCCTTCAGGGAGCTGGGCAGCACCGCCGAGTCGTCTGCGACTGGGCCAATGTAGTGGAGGGTGTTCTTGGCATGTCCCGGACGTATACATTGAGGGAGGCTAGCTCGAAGTCGCTATCCGATAACCTCGCACCACCAAACTTGACTCAAGAGCTTCTTCCGGAGAGGAAGGACCACACCGGCTGGACCATCAGTAAGGGAATTGGCGTTGAGACCAGGTTGCACACCAGGACATTGTCCCGCACCTTGTCGAAGACTTTGGCTACATTGAGGCAGGTTTGCTTTTTGGTGTAGCTCTCAGTGATACGTTCCGCTACCTAGAGGAGTAGTGGAGTGGCTAGAGTGGAAGCCAAATTGACACTTTGGAATCAGTTAGTGGTCTAATCTGACAAATTTATTCATTTCTAATATTTCTTCTCTTAGGTTTTTGAGCTTTTAATTATTACTACTTGAGGTAGAGAATCTTTTTTGTTGTTTTATGTATATATGTTTTTATCTATTATTACCTTTTGATATTATATTTATGTGTTTGTCTATATTTTCTGTCTTTCCCCTCCCACTTCTCTAAGTCTTGTCATTCTTTTCTTATGATTTTTGTTCTCTTGCTTGTTTGAGCTCATTTTCACACTTAATAATCTTTATTATTTTTGGTTTAATTTGCAACTTTTCTGCTAACAGCATTTCTGCCATTTGTTTTAAGTTGTCTTTTCTCTAGAATCTCTTTGTTATGATGTTTAGTTTACTTCTCTGCTTTTCCTTTCTTTCTCTTTTTCTCTCGCTTCTCTAGGTATTTTAATTTTTTTTTTGAGTTTATTAGTTCTGTTTTCTAGTATTTAATTTTCTACTTTTGGTTTTAAGCCTTGTAACCATTTTTTTTCTTTTCTTAAGTTATTATTTTATTTCCTCATGTTCTGTTAGCCTTTTCTCTCATTTGCTCTATGTTTTTTATTATTACTATCTCCATTCCTTCTGCTTTTTTGTCTCGAGTATAATTTATCTTAGACAAGGTATCGTTTCGGTGCTGATTATCTTTCTCAGATGCTTTTTGACTTTTAGGCTTCCTTTGAATGCTACCATTACTATTTTCCACTACTTCAAAGTTTTTAAACAGTCTACTATCCTGCCACCGCATTGTGTTCTTGTTCTTTTAATTTCATTGTTTTTTTAAATTTTTAAATAAATGCGATTTTGACTTGAAAATGCGATAATTAAGTTCTGTCCTGACGATTTACCCAATTAATTTCACTTTATTCAATACTCTCTTAACTTTCTCCAAGTTCTCCTTATCTTTTCTATTCTACGCACTCACTGATTTATAAAACTGGTTTTACTTTCAGATTTCTAATTAGTATGGTCAGCTAAACTTAAAATTGAGTTACTTTGCTAGTGCAATAACACTTACATCCTTTACAGCCGAACGTTAAACATCAAAAGAAAGAAAATGTAGTTGTTACAAAAGAATAACAAGACTTGGTATGGGGAGTGTTGTTAATACAATTCTGTAACTTTTGGGTTGTGTTTAATTTCTTTAGCAAAAATTTTCATACGGATGGTGCCTAGTTATCGTTGGCACTATCCACTATCTAATGTTTCTTCTGGACAGATTATCGTAAACGCTTCTATATTTGCAACGGTTTCCTTGACCCAAAAAAGTATAACCATCTAATTTGTTTTGCATGCTAAAAACAACAATTACAGCTGTAAGTGCGCGCTTACTGTGGTAAGCCCGAAAAACGTACCCCAGAACTTTCTGGCGGCAACACACAGAAACTGCAATTCGAATGCTAACCAATTACATTTAGCGAAACGCTTTACACTCGGTTTACATCCAGCGTCACTAACTTAATTAGATCAATTAAATTAGCGAGAAGTTCGTTTCCATCGAAATGTTCAGAGGTATTACTGTAAATTTAATTTCATTAGCGTTTCCAATTTACGTCAACGCAACGCAGAGAAACAGAACGTGCAAGTTTAGACCCAGTTATTAAATTTTAGTGTTTTCCTTGGTGTAGAAATTGTAATTGCCTTATTAATTAGTTTATGGCAAGTAGTACGTGTTGTAGAACTGAAGAATTTTAGGTGTTTTTGGCGTGCGAAAAAGAAGGAAATATTTCATTGCCCTTCAAACCTAAGAGGATGGGTAGGTTACAACTTTTTTTAGTGGACGTTATTCTTGGCCAGAAAACGACAAGTTTCTAATAGACAGACAAAACATTATATAAATGCAAATAAATGTTATACTTTTTTTGCAGTTATTAAAGTACTTTCAGTCGAGCAAGTCTTGGCTTTTAATATTAATTTTAATTTTTCATTATGTGTATGTCAAATATTTTTTCAAATATTTTCAATGTCATTTTGGGGTTCTATAACTAAGGAAATTTATATATTAACGAAAAAAGTAGTCTTTTTAAAAAGACGCTCGTCCATGTTAGAAGTTAGCTCCTTTCTCCCGATTGTACTGCTACGTATAGCTTGCTTGTAGAGCATTAGTGCGCACTTACTTCAAGCTACGAACTAGGTGTAAGCCGAAGAGGCAAACAACACTAGGGAGTAACTAAGTGAATAACTTTTACAGATTATGATTAATCTAAAGATGCAAGGTGCAAAGGAAGGTAGACGTAGTTATTGTTTATTTATAATGAAGCAAAGAACAGCATTATAATTGAGATGTAAAGCACCTCAAAAATTGATTGATTAATTCGTAGAAGAAACCATCTTTTTCATAGTTGCTTGGCGATCACTAATGTAGTATGAAGTCCGGCCTTTCCAAAAGTATTAACTTATTGACTTTTATTACATAGCAACTTAAACCATTAAAGCTTGTTGCCAATTTTGTTATTCGTGTCCTTTTTCTTTCAGCTGCATATGCTATAAGAAAGTAGCGTTACATGGGTTTGCATGGTTGTCGAATTTATTTTTTAATTGCAAATAGCTTGCGCGCAGTATTTCGTCACAGTGAATGATAATTCATTATAGGTATTTAAAATACAATTTTGTTGCAAGAATAGGAACTAAACAATGTTTTGTTGCAAACATATTCAGTTAAGGTGTTTAAAATTATGCGAGTTCAGTGTACGTATGAAGATCGACTATAGTGCTATGTGATAACATCAGATAAAGTTGTGGGAGCACATAGGAGTTAGTGCTACGACTGCATTTATAGACAAAGTGGAAAATTATGGAAGCAGATAATTATAGGCAGCACCAGAGAGCGCGGTTTTTTTGAAGCAGGGTGGAGAGTAACTATTTTGGATATCCATGCAAGGTTAGCCGCGTGTAACAACACAGCACAAAGTCGTAAAACTGTGTTTTGTTGGAGATATCGAAGTTCAAAAGTACCAAGAATTCTTCTCGCAAGTCATATATTATTTAGTGTGTGTCTAATTTGATAATGGAAAATATAGGCCTGTCTCGTGGAACTTTGCATGCTATCAAGAGACTAGAATTGTCATCTTCAAATTTGTGTGCACTGGATTCTCTCTGCCCCTGTCGCTCAGAAAAAGCACGTGAAATATACCAACGGTTTTTTGAGTGTTTGATCATAGTAGACAAATTATGGTGTTGGTTTGAGACACCGGAAAGGAAATGCCTGTCTATGGAATGGTAGCATCTTGTGCCAAGAAACTACGATTAATATTATTTATTCCAAAACAAATGCCAACTATCTTTAGGATCAAAAGGAGATTCTCCTAATGGATGTCAACGCTACTGCTTGCCTCACGTAGCATATTCGCCATATATTGCGCCGAGTGACTATACTCTGACGCAATAAAAGAAGCAGTCCGCGATACACAGACATCGAAGAAAAGTATCTTTTATAAAAATTAGTGGAGAAAACTATTGTAGTGTCAATACTTTTTGATAATGCTACAACTGCATTAGTAGGTATCGTTATGAAAGGGACAACAATAACTTGTTATTACACGGGCTAATTAAATGGCTCTCTAGAGATGCTAGGACTTTTAATACTGCTGCAATATGTCTGCTACAGGAACCTTTCAATGAGAACACAGACAAAGATCATATTCTTACTTACATTCTACGTTCCAAGGTTATTGCAAGATATGACAAGGATGAACTTACCAAGAATAGTCTATTCGGGATTGTATTAATTTTAAACCTAATAACTTATCAGGTTCTAAAGATTAAGTGCCTAAGTGTAAGCTTCTATTTTCGCTTAAGTTGAAATCTGATATCACCGAACTTGCTTCTTAAATACTCGATTTTGATTCGAAGATTGGTCTTGCTACATAAGAAGTATTGGAAGAAGGCATTGAAAATCCTATTGTGCTCAAGAAATTTTGCATGTTGCATATTGTGTACTGTAACTGAAAAATGGTTATGTGGCTCAAAAATTGTATCATAATTTTAATATTACACCTAAAGAACGTTGCTGCCATATTCTTTTTAGAAGTGGCTGTACTAGAAATTGTATTTGTATAAGCAACAACAGTATGGGGAAGAGCGTGTCTCTCTCGGACTCGTGTGTTTGAGTTGTGTAGGTGTTTTAGAGAAGGCAGAGAGTTCGTGGGTAATGAACTGCATGATCGTCGGCCGCGAACATCCGTCACTTAGCCAAACGTTGGTCGTGCAGACGCGCTTATTTGTGAAAATAGGCACAGCACTATCAAGGAATTTAGAGCAATGTTATTTATTAGTGTCTGTACTATCGCAAGGTGAATTCACGGTGGGTACCACGCACTTTGACGGACGTGAACAAAATGGTGAGCATGCAAGCTGCCAATCGTCTCCTACAGTGGTTTGAAGATGAAACTGGCGCATTTTTAAGTCTACAATAACCACCGAAACGCGGGTGCACTACTCAATTCCTGAGTCCCAGCAGTCATTAGGCGAGCGGGGGCATACCAATTCTCCCAAACCCAAGAGATCGCCCAAAGTGATGGCAACGTTCTTCTAGCAGGGGGTTATTCATGTAGACTTTTTGACGGATGCCAGAACAGTCAATGCAGCTTATTACTCAGACCTTCTGACAACAGACGTGAAGGAAAAAATCCGATCCAAGCGGAAAACAGATGGAAAGCGGGTAGCTTTTCTTCAAGACAATACATGCCCCTATACGGCCAAAACAATGGAAATCCTCCGCAACATCCGCTGTACAGTTCCGATTTGGCCAAAACCGATGTCTACCTGTTCGGGGGGCCAAAATTAGACTTGCATAAGGTTTGTCGGACAACGACAGTCATCTAGACTATTTGGAAGTGGATACGCCGCCAACCAAAAGCCTATTTTGAAAAAGACATTAGGATACTCCAGAACGTTGGAAAAATGGGTCGACTCTAGAGGGGAGTACATTGAAGACTGACTGCAAGTGTTTGGCAACTTAGTTTTTTTATATTAAAAATCAGTCCCGGTCTTTTAAGAACCATCTTTTTTTTAAGCAAATGGTCCTAGCATTAGTACAGATGAGAGCAGAATACCTTACTACGAAGACATTGCGTAAAACAATTTATTTATAGAAAATAGATTCGATTGGATTCAAACTATTGATTAGTGTTGATTCTCTAAGCTATTTTGGCTTGATTTTTTTGTGAGCAGTTTTTTGATACGCGCCTAGATCAAGGAGTACTAATTATACTTTGTTAATTTCTTTACGCCTGTTAGTTTGTTGCAAGAATTAGATCTTACAGGACTAAATGGTATTTGAACAAGCGAAAAAAAGTGATACTGTTACTTTTCGAACTTAATATTTGTTAGAACGATAATGATCTTTTAGCATTATAACAAACTGTAATAATGTGCAGCTTTGTTCTGAAAGAAGACTTAGTAAAATATTAATATGGGGAGATATCGATACCGCAAAATCTTTTTTTTTTCATTCTACCGATTCAGGATCAGATCATAGAGTATCGGTAGCTTAGGCTTTAGATACTTGTGTGCACATTGGTTGTGATATCATGGGTTTGAATGTAAAATATCGTTATTGGATTTTAGAAGTCGATGTACGCTATTTTTGTTAGAGTTATATATAACTGACCCTGAAACACCTGGAGTTAAAGTTTCTTAAAATTTTTAGTTATTCTTAAACAAATTATCAACGATCGTGATGGTCGCGAGATAGAAACGAGTGCTTCAAAATAGGGTCCTTGTTGTACGAGGTACGTTCAAGTTTTAAGGTCTTCAAATTTTTTCCGGGCAGTGAGAGTAAGTAGAAAGATTGCAGTGAGTGTTGTTTTGTATACTTCAAATGGCGATGTTTGGTACTTAAGAACAACGTGTAACCATCAGTTTTCTGCTCTTGCGTGGTGAAACTTCCATCGAAATTTATCGCTAATTGAGTGAGACAAGCGGTGAAGGCGTTATGGATGTTAAAATGAGCCTTTTTAGGTACCAAAACTTATAGAGAGTCGAGAGTGGTGTAACAATGAACCGAAGCAGCCTGGGGTTACGGACCAAAACCATGATTGCGAAAGTGGAGCGAGTTATTATGGAAGATCGTCGATTTGTGTGCGTGATATCACCTCTAAACTTGTCATTTCCTCTGTGCAGTTCATTTTGCGTGATGACTTGAAAATTCGGAAAGTTTCTTCAGGGGACAGCCCACAAATGCTGACCGACGAACACAAGGTTACGCTGGGCAATGTCTTAAGATATGTTGACATATAATGTCTCCGTGAATTTCCGCACTGTTGCATCAGCGATTTTCCAATGCGCAAATCACACTCCTAAAGAAGCCTCAGCTGCCATGGAATCATGGCGACGACGTGAAAAATGTGTACGTTTAGATAGAGATTACGTTGAGAACTCGAAGGCAGCTCGTAAGATCTGTGGAAGTAGTATAGTTTACGCGATTTTGAAATATGATGTATCCCTTCACCTAACCTAATGTTTCTACATTTTTGGACAAATTAGTTCTGTCGAAAACAGCCACGTCTAAAGCTGTTTTAAATTTTAAACTACATTTACTTTACTGTTTTATAATTATATTAATTTATGTTTAATTTAGGTAGCAGGTAGACGCAGTCCGTGATCCCGACGGAGACAAGTCTATTTCAAGGATGCGCCCTTGCCTTATGCGAGCCATGACTAACCACCATCCTTATATACCGGGAAAAGTCATGTCCTAACCTGCAATACCAACAAACACATAAATACGCCCCCTCCCTCCCACACCCCTCCTTTACCTTTCTTATCCGACACGCTTGGCAAGCGTGGTGTTTTAATGCTAAATATCCCCTAAAAGGGGGCCTATGTCAAGCAGTGGACAAGAGAGGCTGGGTGATGATGATGATGATGTTTAATTACTGTACATCAGTAAATATGCTACCAAGCCTTATATTTATAATGAGTACCAATAGGTACTATAGGAAAAGATAGGATACGTAAGATTTTAATGTGTTGTAACTTACTAATTCAACCACATTTTCATATGCCTCTCAAATTGCTCCATCAGTGCGGTATAATGAGATAAGTATTGAAGATAGTAGCGACAACATAGAAAATGGACAACCTTATTAATTAAGTAATAAATTGTTGTTAGTGAAAGTTAAATATTTAATTTTTTTATACATTAATTCAATATTTTATACAAGCTTTGTCAGAAAAGGATTAATTTTTGTCTGTGATATTCAAATACAAGTCAGCTGGGTAAAATTAAATGGAGTGGAATATTGAAACTGGCCATTCTTCCGAAATTACTACAAAAATACTAGAACCGTTCATTTCGATTCTGGTAGCTTGACTTTTTGCTGCTCCGTTGCGTGTTATTTATTTTTTCAACACCTGGGTGCACAATCTGAAAATTTTCAGATTGTTCGAGTTCTCACACGTGTAGAAGTACGGCGGGGATCTCAACGGCAGCTGCCCGCACATTCAAGGCATTATGTTCGCCGCTCGACCGCGAACTTTGCAAGGTGACGGTACTTTTATAGCAGCGTTAGAAAATTTGTTACAATGTTGAGTTAGGGGATTATTTTTGTTTGATCACGCAAAGTAGACGTAAGTGTCTTTATATAGCGTTTTTGTTTTATTTTGAAATTTTTTTGTGATACCCCTTTCGTTCTATAACGTACCTTCCAGGGGGTTGCGACCCACACTTTGGGAACCATTGTATTAATAAACTCTTTTCATTAATACAAACTCACAAAAATAACAACATTTATTTTTTTGGATTTGCATTGTTCTGATTCATCTAGATTTTAGCTTTCTATTAAAATAAATGTAATATTTGAATTATTCGGATTACACGTATTCTAATTGGTCATAACGTATTTGAATATTTGAATTATTTAAATACGAATCTCTGTTCTAGTTGTGACAACTGAATATGCATGTATGGCTTCATCTATTAAACAATTATATTAAATTTTAAGTTGTACGCATTTAGGAATAATGATATCTATTTAAATAAACATTTGTTTGCTGTTTTCACCAACGAATGCTTTTGTTACAAATTTCATTCTGTTAAAGGAAACACCACGGCCGATAAATTTCTTTCTGGTGAATTTCATTCGAGTGGTCTTAGCGGTGAGATTAATGGAACGTTCTATTAAGAACTTTCAGTTAAGTAATTGGGCCTAATGATGTGCCTAATGTCTAAAACCCTTGCAAAATTAATTCTATTGAAATGATGTGGTCGATAAGTTGCTTCCCGATAATCCTGCCCATATCGGCCGATACGGCGCCTAACTAGTCATTGAAATTAAGTTCTTCCTGCTGATTATATGGGGTGAATGTTAACTGTAGGGACAAACTCCAGGAAACAATCCCTCTTAGCAAGTGGAACAAAAAGGTTCAAATGAAAATGCATGCGTTTCGTGATAGATGGAAATACCCTTCATGAGGTTGGTCCTCTGTAAAAACACGAATATTTATGCGTGTATCTGCACTTAAGTAAACATAATATCAAGTGCTGTTAAAAGAGTTTGTTAATAGATATAAAAATAAATAAAAATAATAATAGATATAAAAGCAAAGGACGCAAGCGTTGTATTTGTACAACTGAGTTTAAAAATGTTTTCTACTATACACTGTGAATAACCCTAGAACAAGCTACAGCGTAGTGTTTTCCAAACAACTGTGTTGAGTAGTTTACCTGAGAACAGTTTGATATCTTTAATATATGCAAGGATTATCGCAAGCAAAATTTCAACATCATCAACTTGCACAAGAGTCATCTGTGAGCTAGATAGAGTCCCTTCAAAATACTAGACATTTATCATGGGTAATGATTTCTTTGCCTGATGACAAAACGATAAATCAAATAGATCGCATAATAGAAGATAAATTTAAGAGATCATGTAGAGGGGCAGAGATAGGATCCCACCACATACTGGTGAGAATAAAGGCAAATTTTAGCATGAACAAAAAGTAACAATATTAAAAGCTTTTAACAATACAAGAGAAGACAAAACAAAAATATTAGAATGAAATAAAAGAACACAGGACGAACTTATAAACGAGCAGTGGGAAAACATGTAAACATCAAAGAAGTAGCAGAAGAGACAACGGGAAAGAAAGAAAGAAAGAAGAGAGAGAGAGGATGCTTTAATAACGAATGCACGGCAAATAGGACTCAAACAAGATTTAAAGTATAACAAAATAAAAGTTCGGAAGATGTAGAATTCTACAGAAAAGTAAAGAAAGCAGGACAAATAGGACAAATTGCGGAATCTGAAAGAACACTACCAAAGTAACTTCTATCAAGAAATTAAAAATACTACACAAGGAAGACCATCGAACGCTCTGTTTTGTAAAGATCAAAAATAAAAACTAGTTGAAGACGATGTAGATGCGGTAAAAAATTGGAAGGACTACTTTAAAGAAATTTTAATTTAAAAATAAGTCACGAATGAAAAGAAAAAGAAAACTAAGAAAACTAGAACAGTGGAGATAAAGTATATATACCAGCGCTGACAAATCAGGAAGTTAAAAAAATATCTTACAAATGAAAACAAGGAAAAGTCCCATGGAAAATGGAATAGTAGTAGAATTAATAAAAAAAATATTAGAAAAATTAGATATATGGGAAAGGGAAAATATTAAGGAAGATATATGGAGGAAAACAAGAAGGAAGCACATAGGTAAGGAGAACAAATGAGGAGATGAGATTAATGTATAGTAAGTAGTTTATAAAGATGCAACGTTTAAGATGACTAGGACATGTAGAAAAAAGAAAGATAATCGGATAGTGAAAGAGCACCAAGTCTAAAGCCTGCAGTTAAATAGAAGATAGCTACAACCCAAGTTTAGATGGTTACAAGCTGTGGAACGTGATATAAAAGAAAGGGATATACAAAACTGGGGATAAAACAAAGGATAGGGGAGTGTAGAGGAGACTTCTTGAGGTATTGGTCTAAATGGTATGTTAATGCTGGATAAAAACTATATGCCAACCAAAACATCTACCTCTACACCCCCCCCCCTCTCTAGTGAGTTTTCTTACTACAAGTACACGACGATAGACTAGAAAGTTTTTAAAGTGGAATTTGGCTAGAATATTCGTCATTGAAAGCAAACGGAAAACTCGCAAGGAATCCTACTTAACTTTCTCTAGGCAAGAGCTATAGACCTATTCCGTACCAACTAATTAGTCTTGATTTTTATCTTAAATTAGAAAACAATCCCTAATTTAATTCTCAATCGAAGTTACAACTCATGTAAGTTAGGCGCAAGACCGAGCGTTTCTCAATGGTCTAAGGTACCTACATCTGTATGAACATTTTTGTTCCTCTTCCTCTCAGAAATAACCTTTTTGAAGTGTGTTTCTATAGTTAATCTTTACCCCTGAGAGAGTGAAGCCACAACCTCGACTCTCCCTGCTGCTCGGGTTAGGACCTATTCAGTCCTATTTGGGAGTTGCCAGAGCGATGAGCGAACAAAAGGTACCGCGAAGAGTGGAACAACGTATTGTGATTAAATTCATCGTTGGAGAAAACCTCCCGTACCACAAACACCAACAACAGTATTAAGAAGAATTTCTTTACGGACTCGTGTGTTTGAGTAGCGCAAATGCTTCAGAGATGGCAGAGAGCGCGTCACCGAACCGAACATTGCTCGTGCAGACGCGCTTATTTGTGAGAATAGGCGCAGTACTATCAAGGAACTTAGAGCAATGCTATTCGTCAGTGTTGGTAGTGTAGAAGACATTGCGAAAAATCACCTGTGCTATCTCAAGGTGAATGCACGGTGGGTACCGCATTCAAGCTGCCAGTCGACTCCTACAGCAGTTTGAAGACGAAAGTGATGCATTTTTGAAGTCTATAGTGAACACCGATGAAACGTGATCATTTCCTTGTCTCAGCAGTCATTACGGGTTGCGGCACACTAATTTTTCCAAACCCAAAAGAGCGCGGAGAAGCCGTTTAACAGGAAAAGTGATGGCAACATTCTTCTGGGACTGGCAGGGGTTATCCATGTAGACTTTTTGACGGATGCCAGAACAGTCAATGCAGATTATTACTCAAACCCCTGGCAACAGACGTGAAGGAAAAGATCCGATGCAAGCGGAAGACAGGTGGAAAGCGGGTAGCCTTCCTTCAAGACGATGCACGCTACCATTAGTTAAAATAACACTGGAAACTCTCCGAAAATTGAAACTTAACCATCTACCACATGCATTGTACAGTCCCAATTTGGCCCCAATCTATCAGTTTGGAAGGCTCAAATCAGACTTGCAAGGCATGCCGTCATCCAGACTATTCGGGAGTGGATACGCCGCCAACCAAAAGCCTTTTCTGAAAAGGGCATCAGGATGCTTCCAGAGCGTTGCAAAAAATGTGTCGACTCCGGAGGAGAATACGTTGAAGACTGACGTACGCAAGTAACTGTTTGGCAATTTTTTTTGTAAAAAACATGCCCCGGTCATATTTAAACCACCTTGTGTTTCTTACAGATCTCATTCTACATATTGAGTGTTTTGTCTTCAGACTGGAAAGTGTCTTTCCGGCAAATCTACTTTAATGCATTTTATTGGTTTTGTGCTGGTTGAAATGTAATAACTTATAATTTGTTGTTTGAAAAATTTCATCATTTAAAGGGGAAGTTATACATGTCGAGTTAAAATTAAACAAACATGGCAGCCGATAAATTTTTATCGACACATTTTGGTCTGTTGCATTAAACTTTGCGTTTGGTATGTTTTGCTTTGGCTAATGACTATAGAGTCCTTTTTCCAAATTATATATTGCAGCAAAACTTTTCCGGAGAAAAATATAGATTGCGTCTTTCCCAAATTTGGTAGTTTTAGTTTTTAATATTAAATATTTTAAAATATTTCACAATAAACGTATAAATTGATTTGTTGCTGATGTTTCTACTTGCTGATTTTTTTAAACCCCATCGATAAATGGGTCTAAATCCTAGTTTTGTTTATAAAAATTCTGTTTTGTATAAATAATAGGTCTAGTAAAAAGGAATCCATTATTTTTACATGAAATTGAAGGTTTTATTTAACATACTTATAATGTACCGATATAGGTCAAATGTGCGCTGTTTTATTCGATAACTTGTTGCCATTTTGAAGGTAATTCCATTATGCCTCTCTCATAGAAGCCCTTGCCCCTGGGACAGTCGATTTTCACAAGCGTCTCTTGAGGTGAATTTTTCACCAGCAAAATAGTTCGCCGTGGACAGGAACAGGTGGTAATCACTTGGTGCCGGGCCCGGACTATAAGGTGGATGCATAAGAACCTCCCAACCAAGCTCTCGGAGCTTCTGGCGAGTCGCTATTGATGTGTGTGGCTTGGCGTTGCCTTGATGAAACACAATTCCTGTCCTAGTGGCCAAAGTTGGCGGCTTCTGGGCGATTGCTTCCTTCCGAGAATCCAATTGTTCACAGTACAGGTTCAAATTAAGAGTTTGGCCGTAGGGGAGCCGCTCATAGTATATGATTCCTTGCCAATCCCACCAAACGCACAGCAAAACTTTCCTGTCAATCCTGGTTTGGCCACCGTTTGCGCCGGCTCACCGCGCTTCAACCACGACCGTTTTTGCTTGACGTTGTCATAAGTGATCCACTTTTCATCGCGAGTCACCATCCGCTTCAGACTTTGTTGCGATTCTGCAGCGATTACAGATGGAGATTCGGTCCATGAGGTTTTTTTGCGTTAACTCGTGTGGCAGCCATACATCCAGTTTCTTTTTGTATCCAGCTTTTTCCAAATGGTTCCAAACGGTTTTTTGTGCAATGTTTAGCTCCTGGACAATAGAAACCGTGCTTATATGACGGTCGGACTCGACCATTTCCATGATTTTATCCACATTTTCGACAATTGGCCTTCCAGAGCGTGGTGCATCTTTGACATCGAAATTACCGGAACGGAATCGACAAAACCATGACTGCGCTTGATTAGCTTTTACAGTATCAGAACCATAAACACTATTCACATTTTCAGCTGCCTGGCTTGCGTTTTCACCTTTATAGAAGAAAAACTGTAAAATATGGCGTATTTTCTCTTTGCTGAGGTTCATCTTTGACGTGACCTCAAACAAAACTGAGTCAACCATTCACAAAACTCTCAAATAAATTTTTTTAGTACAAAATGTTCTAACGCCATCTAGTCTAAATCGATCGGACTTTTAGAGCGCAAGATACAATTTATTAAAGCCATCTATTGGAAAAATAATTGGATTTCTTTTTACTAGACCTATTATATGGCCAATAGATATTTTGTTGACAAAATTGTAGTGATTATTGTTTTTTCCACATAAATCCTTTAGGAGGTGGATGTAACTTACTTTATTCAAACAAGTTTTGACGATAATTTATTGTAAACATGACACTTAATCTATTCTTTCGTGATGCATATTTTTATTTGACAGTCTGGCTAGAACTCGTAGATTATTTTTTTCACCCTTACCCAAACGAATAATTTATCATTTAAGGTTTTCTATTTTAAATAGTTTGGTTCTGCTGATTAGATATTGGGGCTAATAAATTATTGGCAGTTGTTTAATACCCTGATGCACCTAAAAGAGCTATTTTATGGTTGTAGTACCAAAATGTTCGTTATCGGTCCTCCTGTAGCTCGTCGGTAGCCCTTACATCTTTTGCTACAACCCTTAAAGGTTCAGCGTTTTTGAATGCCATTAATAAGCTTGCGAATTGTTTTATAGGAAACATCCGAAACTTCCTTCTATTTTGATTTTAAAAGTTAATTTAGATTATAGTTACGTCATTGAAGAAAGGTCACTACTTGAATGGAAAAATGCTGGCACAACGTCTCATAAAAAATTCCAAATTACTACATTTTTTGGAAGTGGTCAAAATATAAAAACAAGACGCCATGGCGTTTAACTTTTTGGATTTGAGATTTTGCTAATTACTTATTTTTTAAGAAATCTGTCTTGATTTTAGGTTAACAGGTAACCAAAAAGCAAAAGTAAGTAGTAAAATACTACTTACAGATTATTTAGTTAATGTTTGTTCATCTAAATGTAACACGTCACTCGTTATTTGTAACACGCTATTTCTCATCATTGTCTTCACTTTTCTATTTTGAATTGTGTATTTTATTTTTAATAGGTCTTCAACTTTGCTTCCGCCGTTTTCCAATAGATGGTTGAATTAGTGTATTATTTTTAATAGGTGGAAATAAACTTTGATACAGCCGTTTTCCAATAGATGGTTTTAGCTGCATGGTGGTGAACATAAACCATACAGACGTCATACAATTAAGTCGATTTGTGTCCTTATCGTCAACATTATTTTCGATTGAAACATGTCAGTTTACGATTTGTGTCTCGTCATTTGCGTGAAGTTTTAATTTTTGCTTCATTGAAGAATGTCAGTACGAGCCTCATGAATGCTGTCAATATTGGGAAGTTTTAATTTTTTGCTTCAATATGAAGAAATAATGCTTCAAAAATGGTGATTTTGACATGGAAAATCGACATGGCGGTGGAAGAGAGAAGGTTTTCAAAGACGCAGAACTGGAGGCATGAAGACTCGTGCCAAACGCAAGAACAGTTGGCAGGATTATTAGGAGTTACTTGACAAGCCATTTCAAAACGCTTCAAGCCATGGGAATGATTCAGAAACAAGGAAACTGAGTGCTACATGAATTGAAGCTGAGAGATGTTGAACGGCGTTTGTTTGCTTGTGAACAGCTGCTTGAAAGGCAAAGACGGAAGGGATTTCTGCATCGCATTGTGACTGGGAACGAAAAATGGTTTATTACGATAACCCCAAGCGCAGAAAATTATGGGGACTTCCCGGCCATGCTTCCACGTCGACGGCCAAACCGAATATCCACAGCTTCAAGGTCATGCTTTGTATTTGATGGGGTCAGCTCGGCGTAGTATATTATGAGCTGCTAAAATCGTCTGAAAAAATCACAGGCGATCTGTACGGAAAGCAATTAATGCATTTAAGCCGAGCATTGAAAGACAAACGGCCGCAATACAACGAGAAACACGATAAAGTGATTTTGCAGCATGACAATGCTCGACCCCATGTCGCAAAGTCGGTCAAAACATACTTGGAAATGTTGAAAAGGAAAGTTCTACCCCACGCGCCGTAGTATCCAAACATTGCTCCCTCTAACTATGACTTGTGTCGATCAATGGCACACGGCCTGGCTGACCAGCACTTAGTTCTTATGAAGAAGTTAAAATTTGATCGATACGTGGATCGCCTCAAAAGATGAGCAGTTTTTTCGACGCGGGATTCGTGCGCTGCCCGAAAGATGGGAGAAAGTAGTGTTCAGCGATGGTTGTACACCTATTAAATACAAACGATCTTTTAACCTCTTTTGTTTAGACAGGAAATATGGCAATTTATATCACTTTGGCACTAGAAAAATCTTATTAGATCGAGTTTTTTAACTTTTTAATTTATTTAAAATTTGAAATATAAGTTACAATAGGTAAATTATTTAATATACTTAGAATTGACTTTCAGGAAGCTGGCCTTTGACAATTTTCTATTTTGCTATAATTTTGACAACAGAGTTTATGCCTTAGGGATATAGTCTTTGCAGATTTAGAATCTGTTAAGCAGGGGAGGTGACACAAATCGTTTGAGTATACGTCTTGGTGGTTGTCTCATTAGATTTTCAACTAACCTATTAGGATGGTTTCTGAGCACTTTTGTATATTCGGAAAGTAAATTATTATCTTTCTTATGTTTTTTATTGTGTATTTTTTATTTTTTATTATAATGATGTTACATTTGGCATGCACCAAGGAGCATTTATTGCAATCCGAAGAACTTTAGAGTGGATCTTTCTAAACTCTCGATATTGGAGGTGGATGCAGAACTCCAAAGTTGTAACCAGTAGCTCCAGGCAGGTTTTATAATTGCATATACATTAGGACTTTGTTTAGGATAGACGATTAGCATTGGCCAATAAAGCTTCCTGAAGATATGTTTTTTGACATTTATTTAATGACATTAGAGTGTAATTTCTTTGCGAGTGGTAAACGTAATATGAACAGATTTACTTTAATTGAAAAAAGGCCTTGATGTCTCTTCTTCTTCTTTCTCAGTTATATTCTATCCATGTTCTAATTTTGGACAAAAGCCTCTCTTACGTTTCCAATTATCCCTAAGCTTTGTTTCTCCCATTTACGTTTTCCCAGCCATTTTCAATTTTTCGTCCCGCCCTATGTCGCCATTTCAGAATTTTATAATTCGTCTTCCATCTTGACGTCTGGCCCACCTCCATTTTAATTTTTAATGTAATTTGAGTAGTGATCTCTTCATTTTAGTTTGTTGTCTAATATACTCATTTCTCACTTTATGCTTATGTTCTGACACCTAATAAGGATCTTTCCATGGCCCGTTGTGTGACTATCAGTTTATGTATCAATTACTTGAGAATTAGATAATAGTTAATTGAAAGGATTTTTCTAGTGTTACACAGCAGACCAGCATGACATACTTTATGAAAAGCGTAAGTTAGATTTAGGGCTGCAGAACAGTGCAGAACGATGGTTGCTGTATTTGTGTAGTGTCGCAGTAAATTTGTTTGGTGGTTTTCGCTTCAGTCTAAAACCAGACTGATGATTTGGTTTAGCTGATGTTCTTACAAGTAGATTTTCGATAACTTTTGTATTATCGGTATCAGGCTGATGGGTCTATAGGACTTAACATCGTAGAGAGGTTAGTCCGGTTTGGGAATTAAAATAATTGCGGCAACCTTTCACAGAGAGGGAAGGTAGCCTGTTCTTAAGATGACAATGCATAAGCCTTTTTGAGAATTCATTTAAGAATTTTTCCGGTAATAAAGTCGCATCCAGTAGATTTTTTTAGGATTTTAATCGGTAGTTTTTGAAGGTAGGTCTAGCTAGTAAAGAGTTTGGACAAATAGTCGAACCTTATGTTTGGTGTTAATATTGTCATCTAGAGGATACAGTTGAAAGGCTTTCCTTAAATGGTTGGGAAAAACTTTGGAATTGTCTTTGTTACTTTCGGTTTAGTGTCCAGTGTCTATTTGAATAGTGTCGTCTATTTGGGTTCTTCGTTGCCTTCTAGAATAAATATTCGCTGGCTTTGGTTTCTGTTAAGCTTCTTAGGTAGTTTTGCATTCTCTCTCGTATCTTTTTGTAATTGCTGCGTTTTTGGCAGTCTTCGTTTGCTGGATCAAATAAAGTGCATTTTTTACATAAGATGTTGTAGACGAAGTGGAGTAAAGAGATTTTTTTTGCTATTAAATGATTTACTCATTTTTACTTTTTTAGGCTACTGCAAATCACATGGAGTGAAATATTAAAAAAGTTTGATTTTTAAATGGCTCGGTTTTAATGTTTGGTCCAGGATGTGTAATTACTTAATTTTTTAATTTATTTGTAATTTAAAATTGGCAAAATTTTAGAAAAGTCCGGTGGAAATTGTAAAATGGGAATTAGTACTAAGAAAGTTTTACAAAATTTCTTAAATTTTTGTAACCCTTTAAAATACTTTCCACCACAAACTATCTATGCGTTTCTACACCTCTCAAAACAAATAGTCATACCAACGCATTTACGTTTCTCAGGCATCTAGATGCATTTGTCATCCCAGGCCATTAGAAGATCCTCGTTTTTGGAAAACTTTGTTTTGAGCTGTAATGGGTGTATCATGAAATAAAATTTAGGTTTCTTCATCTGTTACGATGTTGATTCAACGAGATGTTTTATTTTCAAACATAGTGAGCACTACGAAACGCACCGTGCCATCTATTTGTCATTTAAGACATGGGATACCCAAACAGAACAAACTATTTATGCTTAAAGGTCGTCGTGGAGAACAGTATGAATTGCCAATTTAGGAAAGTCCAAACATTCTTTTATCTATCGGTATGTTACATGCTTGTCAGACTCGAGTATCTTTCTAACAGCATAGGTCCTGACTTCTATTGTCCTTTGCTTTTCTTTTTCAGTTTGTATGGCCTTTTCTTTTAGATTACATTCCACAATTTATAACCAATTGATTTTAGATCGTCCCTGTCTTGTATTTATTGCAGGCTTTAGGTTTAATACTCTCTTCACTGTCCGATTATTTTGTCTTCTTGTTTGTTTTCCTTTTCTGTGCGTTCGTGATTCCCTACAAATATCTTCTTTAAATTTTTCTTTTCCATATAAGTCTTATTTATTCACAATCCATGTCTTGTATATTCATTGTTTTGCTTTTTGAGACATATGGATATATGTATCTTTTCACTTTATAAGTTTATTTAACGTATCCCCTGCGATGATTTTATTTTACTATTCTTGCTAATTTCGCTGTGCTATCTCCATCTTGGGTTAATACTCCTAAATATACAAAACTCTGAATTTTCCTACTCTCAATTTTTTTGCCATTTTATGACTGATGTTTCTTCCTTTTGCCATATCTCATTCTTCATTTATTAGTCTACGTATTTTTTTCTATAGCTGGTCATCTCTATTTTTTTATTAACTCTATTCTAACTATTCTATTTCCCGGGACTTTTCCTACTTCTTATTTCTTCTACTTTTTGTTTGTCGCTGATTCCTCTACTTCTTCTCCGCTGGTGTAATTTTCTTCGTTTTCTCTTTATTTATGGCTTGTAATCTCTCTATATTTTTATCGACTCTATATTATCTAACAACTAGTTTGCTTGGTCTTTACAGAACAGAGCTTTAGATGGTCTAGTATTTTTAATTTCTTGAGAGATATTTCGGACAATACTTTTTTGGTAGTGTTTTTCCAAATTCCCTAGTTTTTTCTCAAAATATTATATACTTATATTTATTGTATAATATAATATTTTATTATTATATACAATATTTGTCTGATTCCTACAGATTTATATATTCAGTTAGCATTTTATATATATGTCTGTCGGTCTGTCGGCCCGTCACAAAATTTGAGGTTTTTTAAAATTTCAAAATGGATTCTTATAGGAAATTTTACGCTGATTTAGAATTCGAAATTAAAAAATTTCTATTTCGAATAGTTTTCGAGATATTCGACTTCGAATTTCGGGAAAATTTTCGACATTACGAGTTTAAATGTGATTCTTATAGGAAATTTTACGCTGAATTCGAAAATGATGTCGAAAATACTCTATGTCGAATAATTTTCGAAAGGTCTCTTTAAGTTCGTTCTGGGATTGCTTACAGAACAATCTCTTCGCCGGGCCCATGTTTAATCATGTGATTTGTTCCTATTTGTATTGCATTCATTATTGAACCGTTATCTCTATTCTCTTCTTTCTTTCTTTCTTAGAATCTTTTCTGCTGCTTTTTTGTTTATATGTTTTCCCACTACTTGTTTCTAAGTTCTTCCTGTATCTTTCTGCAGTCTTTCTTTTATTCTGCTAAAAGCAGTATTTTCTTTTTTTTTATTACGCTGAAATTTATCTTTATTTTCACCAGTGTGTGATCGAATCTTATTTCTGTCTTTCCTTATGGTCTTACGTCTTTAACAGCTCTCTTAAATTTATCGCCTTTTATTTTCTGATTAGGTGTATGTTTTTATGTTGGAAATAAGTACTCATTCTACAATTTTAATCTGCTGCTAAACCAATCAGCTTCATTTAAGATTTCATGTTTGCTATGCTTATTACTGGTTTATAAATTTATTCGCTGTCCACTATTGTGTTAATTACATTAACTTGATGTTTTGGGAACTTACTGAAGAATTCTTCGGCCCTGCATAAAATATACTCTTTTCTTCCCCTTCTTTTTCTTCTTTGGGCGCTAGTATATTGAGAGCGTCTTCTAAACTAAAATTTATCCGTAACTTCCGACACCACCTAAGTATAATTGCACGATGAGGGCAATTGTCTTCCTGCACAGAAGCCATTTCCTCCAACACTGATCGGCACTCAAGTCACGCGCTTAGTTGTAGCGCAAAATTTCCCGGAATTCCGTTTTTGAGCAAGATGACATGGCGAGCTGCTTTCACTGCCACAGATCGGGAGTGACTAACATACAGAGGCCATCTTGCCGGCTGCAGTATAAATTTAAATCTCTACACGTTTCAATTGTCACAACATGCAGCCATCGTTTGCTCCATATTGCGAAACTTTCTAGAGTTCCATGTAAAAGGCGAACAAGCAACTTACGAAGAAATTATTAAAAAATTATTTTTAAAATTACTTCTAACAATAAAGTAGTGGAAATGTCAACAAATTAGTGTAAAATAGCAATCATAGTCATAATTAAACTACTTGCAGATATTATTGTTTCATCAAAGAGATTATTATATTTCTTATCGTTGATTATAAATAGAACAATAAAATAGCTACAATTATTTTTTTCTTAAAGTAATACATGGTTTGATAATTTAGCACAATAAAAATTTGTGCCAGACTAGTTATGTAATTTATTAACGAAATAGTATAATTATTGTATAAAATTATACTAATAATAATACTAACTTTGAATCATCCTGTACATAACAGAATTCGAAACTAGCGCTGTTTCATTGCAATCTAACGCGCGCCCGTATTGGTCGACATCGGCGTAACGTCATGCGATCAGCCCCTACCTTGCCACTTCGGTCGAACGCCATCTAACATTCTGACGTCAGTTTAGTGCGAGAGCTTGAGGTGTGTGGGTGCATGTTTGTTTTGCCGGATTACTATGGATACAAATTTCATTTAACAGGTAATTACCGTTTTGTTAATCGGCGCCTCGGCGGAAAACGGCCGCGGCACGTAATTGCCGCCGTGTTTCATTCAAGAGCGGCCGCTCCGCGCCCGCAGCCCTTCGGGGCGGTGATTCATCCACCCCCGTGGGTTTGGGCGCCGCTGCACGAAGGGGCTGCCCTCATTTCTTGCGGCGCGACCGCTCGGGCCCGGGTCCCTAATTAACTAGGCAAACATGAGCAGTCCATTCATCTACGCCGGGCCACCCGCGTTCGGGGCGCTGCGCCCTTTGTTTGCCGAGCAAACATTTCGGCTGAATTTCGTAGGAAAAACTAGAAGTGAGTTCAAGGTTATTAAAGCACCCCGGCGGCCACGCCGGTGGGCGCCGCGGGTCAACAGTCGCCCTTCGACAGGGGTGGCTCGGCGAAATTTCCCCGAGCAGGCCTGGAAATGACGAGACCTGTTCTGCCACCCCTGGTTGTGCTTGCTCGATCAGGGCACTGCCGAGGATTTTGAAACGGGGGCCGAAGTTGCCAAAGCTTTGCCGGACTGTTCCTCCCCGCTGTCGCCCCTAGATCCCGAAAACTGGCATTCATTATCAGCTACACAAGCTATTGATTGCTAATAGGTGAGGTGTCAGTTTGATGGATTCTTGGGGGCTTCCGAAGTTATTCAATTTTACCACTAGAGTGGCTGATCGAATTGGAGAATCGACGTGAAACTCCTTGTCATCAGGAACATCAAATGTGACTTCTGGGGAATATTAAATCTTTTGCCTGTCACTAAACTACAGTAATCAATAAAAGTACAGTTTAGATATAGCTTTGATAGTTTTCTCGAAAGAATAGTAGACAGGCTTTTGTGTATATTGATTTTGCAAGTTGAAATTGGTTTGAACTTTTAACATAAGAGAGGAAGAGTGTCGGAGAGTAGTTTTTGCAGAGCAATTTCCAACTCTTGGTATTTTTGGCCTGTTGCTTAACTTTATTTACTATTTGGGTCTGCTTCATATTATGAGTCGTTGACCCTTAGGTGATTATTTTTTTTTACTTTTTCGTTAGAAGAATTTTCAATTTGTTTATTTTTTTTAACTGTTAACTTAATGTGTGCTCTAAAAATTCGTGTCTTATTTGAAAATATTAATCATTTGGTCAGCATTGTTCTCTACAATGGTCTTCCAACGTTTAACAAGCTTGCAGATTCCTGTAAGAACAAGGGAATACGGTGGGTGTTGGAGAATTTCCCATGTTAGTGGATTCAGTTTTCTGCAGCGCTAGTTGGGCGGCATGCTGTCTGGGGTTGTCAAGATTGAGAACGTTTTTGATTTGCTGAAAGCGGACGCTTTTTATGAATCTTCTCATTGGGCGTGGCGAGTTTCTTGCAATACTTATTCTCCATTTTTTCTCCAGGCTCGAAGAATATGATTCTCATAAACTAAACAGACAACAATAGCTTCGTTGGATGAAAGCCAGCTTCTGTCGCAAATTTTTTCCAGTTTTTTGTTGTTCCTCGTAAGGAATCCATTTGCTATCGCTTGCTACGACTCCATCCTAAAGAAGCGCTTTTTCATGTCGTCCATGCAGAGAAGTGGCCGCAAAGACGTGACCGAACTTATTGTGCATTCAACCGCATTGTCAATGTTCCGGCTCTTAGTAATCTTTGGGTTTTTGCCCACTGAATAATGTATAGTGTCATCGATGTCTAAAAGCCTTCCAGAGTGAGGGTCAATCGTCAGGGTTAAAATCAACACTTTGAAATCTGCCAAACCATTTACTCGCCGTTTTGGGATCAGAGGCACGATCCAAATAAGCCTTCCAAATGTTTTTCGTTTTGGTTCCAACAGTGTGCAACTTTTTGTTTTCCATTTTGAATGGTTTCTTTTTTATGCACAACAGTACACTAACTTAGGATGCTATACTCATAATTTATAGATGAACCTCGGCGCCGCCTTGCGGCAATGTTTTCAGCCCAGTAGAAATCTTCTAAGAACTTTTGCAAGCATTTGATGTTTTATGTAAGCAGATATTTATCTAATGATTTTTGATTCTTAATTAATTGGAAACAAGGATAATCTGACATATTGATTTTCTTCTTTATTTTCATCTATGTATAGGATGGGGTAAAACTTTTCTCCCCTTTCTTAGGTTGAATTAAAAAAAAAACTAGGAAGTATACAAAATTAACTTTCACAGAACAAAAATGAAGATCTAGAAGTTTCTTTTAATGCATTTTAAAGACGATATTGGCCGAATGGATTTTTTCATTTTTCGATGCAATGTTGAAGGCATGTTATAAGGTTTTTATTACTCTTTCTAACATGCATTAAAGAATATGCCCGTTTTCTTAACAAATTGCATTTAGAAGGACTCGGAGGGTCTTAGGCCGATGCTTGTAAACATTAGCCCTGAGATAACCCTATAAGAAGAAGTCAAAATAGGAAAAGATCCGGTGAGCGGGTTAGATAAGCGACGTTACTGCGTTGAGAGATTAGGCGCCCAGAAAACTCTCGTGCATCACTTGAAGCGAATCTGTTGCTGTGTGGGCTGTGGCGCTATCCTGTGAGAATAAAACGTTTTTTAATTGGAGTAAAAATTGTCGGATCATTTCCACGTATCGATTGGAAGGGACAGTAATGCAAAAAGGAAGTGCCAATAACCAACAATTTTATTCACCGCACATTAAATAGCCACGCGTTTTTGTGGAGAGACTTTTCGTGAACATCTCCATAAGTGGAAATTAGCTTCGTCACTAAAGAAAATCAACTGCGCCATATGCCACGTTTTCCAAGATGGTTCTGCATATTTCCAGACGATTTGGTAATCGCGTTCAAGAACTTTTTAAACAACAACCATCTTAGATGGGTGAAAAGGAAGGTCTTGGTGAAAAGCTCATTGTACAATATGATCAGACGAGTAAACAGCAACGGCCTTGTGCGCAGATCGTCTCGGAGACTACAAAGTGGAATGTCTTATTGCAAAAGTATTTATTTTGGTGTTTGAAGTTTCCTACCCACAACAAAATCAATTTTTGATCGTGAATAGAGGTCATAATAGAGCAAGTCATTGTTTGAACACTTCGACAGCAAAAGCTTTGTTTATTCGTCCACATGTTGGCTACTAAGTTTTAGGAAAAACTTTCCGACTACTTGCATTCAATAAAGTCACTTCTCCCACTTTTGCATCGCTCTTATCTTTATATATTTTTTGAAATTAGGGAGGGAGTTATACCCCAACATGTACACGAAACATATGCACCAAGCATTTTCACTTAAATTCTACTACTTTCTTAGAATTCCATGCTGTTGAGTGGTAGCAAATTTTATCCGTATAAGTGTGTTTATTATATAAGTTTGAATGTTTTAGTGTAGTATTTCGAATGAATCTTTCATTGTATTGAAAAAACGGTCACCGCTTTTGGAGTCATCGGGTCTACGACGTAGATTTAAAGAATAAAAACGGAGCTTTTATACTTTCAAAAACTGTTTTAAGTTATGTTGTCTTAGTAACGAATTCATGAGTGTTTTTCCACAATTCCTAACTTTTACCGCCTTTCAAGGGTTTTTAAAACTTCCGGATATTATAGTAGCTCTGATTAATTCTTCGATCTTTATGTCGTTTGAATAATATTGGAATATCAAAAATGCATTCCTTTTTTTCTGAAACGATTTCTTCTTTAGAAATTCCAATTCTTTTTAAAAAATAGTTTGTTTATTCGATTTATTTTAAGAATCCGGCAAAAGTGTCTCCGTCATCTTTGCATACAATTTTTCTTTGTCATCATTGTGTAAAATCTGCCCGTTCTTGTATGAATATCATCTGTTTTAACATTTGTTAAAATGGATCAGAGAAGGATCTTTCAAACTATGTCACTACTTTTTGGAAAGAAGCAAGTGAAGCTTTGATATTTTAATTTTGGTTGTACTCAAACTCCTATATCCGATTAGCATCTATAGTTACCTCGTTACTAGAGAACAAAAATATTTACCTCAACACCTAGAACTCTCATGCATAATCAGATTATCGGGGAACAACTATGTAGCTCCGAAACCAAAGAAGGAGGAGATCAAAGTTAAAATCCCGATAGTTAATCGTAAACGAGTAATCTACGATATCGAAAACACCATTAAGAAAAAATGCTCTACAAATCGAGGAGAAAATCATTGAAAAAATCACTCTTTGGATTGAAAATGACTATAGGGTTTTATCAAAATTCTACTTTTGTACTTGCTAGTGGTGAATAACGCGTAAAATCCTCGATTACCTCTGCGTGATATTTATGGAATCGATACAGGTTGTGGTGTCTATAGGAAGTATTTGGTGAACATCTGGAAATTTTTACATTTTTCGAACACATGTACAACACCCCGGGTCCCACGACAGACCCTCGCTTAAGACATTTTCGCTGCTACAGGAGGCGTTCGGAAATTCGTTACAATAGCATTCTACACTTCAAAATTCTAATGAAAACCACTCTCATTTACTAAAAATGTTCCATTTTCCCTAACCGAGTAAAATCTAGGAATAGAACTCTTCGCATATGACCTTTTCAAACAATTTTTACAAGACTTCAATAAAAGTAAAATTCAAATTTTTAAAATGGACAATATTTTTCAGTTGCTAGTCAATGTAGAACCACGAAAAATATTTTGTAACACATCCATGTTATAGGTGCCAGTGCTACGGGCGTACCAAAAGCTATTGTCGCCTATAATTTAGATGCGTGGAGTGTCGAGGTATCCACATGTATACTAATTCGCCGACTTTTCTTACCTTATGAACAAGCTCAGATCCCAATTAATCACAATCAATCTTGGAAGATAATAAATAATTCTTCTAATATTGAATCAATAGCCAATACAATTTTTACATCAATTCTCAATACAATTCAATCTTTTTTGGCCAAATAAATCGTTTTTTGTTAACCAACCTTTTATCTCTTTTCCTGAATGGATCGTAACTGTAACAAATCTCTTATTGATTTCAACATCTTAAGCTAATTTTTTTATGGTCCGATAAACCTTATTTACAACGTTTCTTACAAGACATAACATAGATGTGGCGTGTGTCAGAGACACTTGACCAAAAATGATAGCATTAAAATATTAGGCTTTTATTGATATCTAACAGCAGGATTCAATTCTGGTGGATTAGTTATTAAAAAAAAAAAAATACTATCAACCTCAAACGGTCGTTGTAAAAATTAGCATATAGGGAAACGACTACATACTAATTAATATATATCGATAACCAAATAAACAGCTTCTCAAAAATTATTTTTAATGGTAATGAACTTACTGCGTTCCTAAAATACCATATGGGAATGCAGATATCAGACTCAGAAGAACTTACACACTACTTATAGCAGATAAATCATGAACCGGATATATTAAGTATAATAGGGCGAAAAAATTTTAGTACAAAAATATTTCAAAATATGTTCATGCTCAACTTCATTCAAACCATCTGTCGGTTATAATCTCATACAAAACCATATCTCTTTAAAGAAGAAACCAACGAGACTAATAAATGAAGTGATAAATTGGAACTATTTCTATGAATTGCTTAATAAAGTCTTAAATATCTGAACCCCAAAGGAAATAGATGAGGCAGTAACTTGTATTACAATAGGCATAAAAGAAATTGTTTAAACAAGCCTCATTTTCAGGAAATCAATAAAAAATCTACCAACTATAGAACTCCTTAACACAAAATCAACTTAATAAAAGAATGGCAGCACGCCAGAACAAATTAAAAGGGATCTGCATGATTATAGATTCTTTTTATTAGTACCTATGAGCCAGGTAACTATGAAGAACTACGAAAAATACTACAACAGACCCAAGAAATTCCACTCAATGTATCATATAGCGCTGACGAAGAAAAATGTGAAGCTTCTCCACCATTTAGAAGGAACCTCTCACAATCATCAAGATTCGGAAGTTTCGCTTCAATAATATTTTAAGTAACGAGAGGTTAGTTTCACTCTTTTGTTCATTGTTTTAGTTTTGAGCAATTTAATGTATTCGAACCATTTGAGTTATCTTTGTTTTTAGTGTTGTCAAATTTTTATACATTTTAAACCACTCTATCATTCACAGATTTGTTTTCTTTTCTGGACCGCACTGTAGAGTTGAAGTTTTTTTGATACTGTATTTTAGTATTATTGAACTTTATTCTAAGTACTTAAGGGAAGATTGGAAATTAGATAGATAGAGGAAAAATGATGACGTTTTATGATGATTTATTTAAATAGAATTACTTAACAATTATGAGTGCTGCTGCTGTTACAGGTCAGTCAAATCGTTCGTCTTTTGAACCACTCGAAGGACATTCACAGATTGTTTTATTTTGGACCGCAATGCGATGGAAAATTTTTTTGAGTACTTATTTTAGTCTTATGGTATTAGGTCAAGTTCAACTACTTATACGTAAATGCGTTGTGGAAGTTCACGATTATGAAGACAAGTTTTAGTGATGTTATTTTAAATACTATGAACTAAGATTTATTTAAATAGAATACTTGTAACAAATTTTGTAAGGAACAGAAAGTTTTGTCTTTTGAGAGATAAAAATGGTTTTCTTTTTGAGAGTGAAAGAGTGTGCTTTGGGAGATTTGCATTTTGGTGACTCATTTATATCCAATTTAATGTAATATGTAAACTATTAAACGGTTTGATTAAAACTGAAGTGGACAGTTTAGGGCTATGAAGGGAATGAAATCAAGAGCAACAATCAAGAATGTTTAATGTTTAGATGTTATGAAAAATACAACCTTTGTTGAACTAAGTAGCCTTTTCATCATATATTTCTCCCCTTGAGGGCTGGTTCTCCCCAGAGTGCCTTTATGGAGCAAGAACTTTGCGGTCTTTATTCTCTTCATTACAAAATCTACAAATGCTTACAATAGGTTATAGTACCTAAGAATCAAACCAGTTACTAGTCTTACATGCTATTACTCTTTTAGATGGAATTATAATCATCTCTTTGCTATGCTTCCTCTCAGTTCCATTGGTTTTGGTAGGATTTACATATCCAATCATTTAATCAATTGCCAACTGCAGTTTCTAATGTTTTTTTTTGTATTATTCTTATGACCTTACATAAAAGTAAATATTGTAGTTTGTAAAGGTAAGAAAGTTTTGCAAATATTCCCAGACCAATATAGAATTGATCTCGTAACCAGCTATGGATTTTATTGCAGCCTAACTGTTACTCGAGTTAAGGATGTTCTTATTTTGATAGCTTTTATTGAAGTTTTCATTCAAGCAAAGCATATTTTTCTAGAAATTTATGAAACTGAGTAAATTTCCAAAATGTTTTATTTTTAGTATGTCCGTTTTAGATTTGTTTATTTACCCGACTAGTGTTTCTGTATTTTGTATTTTAAAAAAAATATTTCATTTGCTTAGCTAGTATCATCACTGCTCTTTTCCAATGATGGGTTTATGACAATTTACTATGTTACTATGTTAAACTGAACTGATTAGGGGTTGGGTTGTTTTTCTGCATTCATTGCATTTCAACTATTGTCTTCACTTTGATTAAAATATCTAAACGCGAAAAACTTATCGGAATGTTTTGGTACTGATTGGTGTAGCCAGGCAGGTCTTTCGAGTTTAACCACGTCCGTCTTGGCTTGTTCCTGTTTTGCTTTAAGCCATCATACTAGCGATCGATAGGTCATACCACAGCTCTGTACAACCAATGAACCATGCTTGGACTAAGACCGACCTAATATTTTACTAGGGATTTGTTTTCTATCCATAAGTGTTTATTTCTATTTGATTGTAACTTTTTATATGTGTGTCAAACTATCTTTTCATCCAAAATTATTTAGGTACTTCATTTTCTAATTCACTTGTAGTTGCCTACTGAAAAGATGCAGTAGCTTCAATTTACCCAATGTCTTGTGTCTTGTGAATGGTATTAGTGCTGATTTACACTTAGGTTTTCCTCGGCACATCATCTATCTACAACGCCCACATTGCTGCTCAAGTTCTGAATTTATATTAGGAAATGTTTCCAGGATAAATATTACCAGATCGTCGATATATTTTTGAGTAACAAATTTGCTTATTTAGTTTACTAAGGAGCTTGTCTATTATCAGGTGCAGCAGCAGTGGAGAAACTTATCACCATCGTTGCACTAGATAGGATTGACTATATCTTTGTATTGTGCAAAATATTATCTATCCATATGCAGATGGCGTTTTCTGTTTCGTTTTCTCATAGCCACTAATTTATAGGTGTGACCAAAAGCTCCATGTGCCGAAAAATTGCTAGTGCTTATTCTGAGAGTTTAGGGAATTTTTATTTTTCTCACCAACCGATAAAGGGCAGTCTTAAGTAATAAGATCTCTGGCGGAGAATTTTCTCTAATATGTTTATTAGTCAATTTTTTCATCTACTTTATCATGAAAGAAAATAAGTTGATAGGTGTCTGTCTTCTCCTGGGAATCATAAATAATAAATATCCTGTTGCTAAGCTTGCTGTTAGATCTCTACAACGCTTTGGTATCATTGTTGTTTTCTTTTGTTATAACACCATAAATACAACTATTAAAATTCATTAGTTTGGTTAAAGTCAAGCGGAAGAAGAATAAGTCTAAACCAAAAAACGACTAACTATGCCTAATGTGCAAATAATGTTATTATGAAAATGAGTCGAAACCTGGTTCTGATATGTTATTTGTGGAAATGCGTTCATTAAAAAGTGTATTAATGTGCCACGGTCGAAATCTTATGACTATAATTTCTGTTGATTGTGTTTTTAAATTTTACGTCATTTTTATGTTACAGATACTTAAAAATGATGATTTTTGTAGATTCTTATTAACTCTGAGCAATGTGTTCGGCATGATTTCGCTGCGTGTTTTGGTTCGTTACCTAATTTCTTAATAGGATCGGTGATGTTTAGAATACATTGTAGTCTATAGTCAAACTTGCTATTTTGTACTAAAATACCTAAATGTTTACCACAGCGTGTATAAAGATTACATAATTATGAACAAGAAACTCCCATCTGTGATGGAGGCATTTTTAGTATTTAATGAGTGCTTCTTCACAGTGATTGCTATTTTAATTTTTTAAAATATCCGTTTTGGTTTGGTCATTGGAAAAAATTTACAACACACATTTTTTCCTAATTTTTACATGGGTGTACATTGTTAGTGTCAATGTAGGTTACATGGTTCTTTGTGATCAATTGTTAAGAATATTTTAACGTTACATTACTTGGTGCTCATTGCAATTAAGGAACTATGGTTTATAAGGATGACCTTCCCTCTTCTCTGCGGACGGTTAAGCTATGCATTTTGTACCTCATATCGATATTATTTCAAGTCTTTTAAATCATAGTAAATAATCTTGGAGTAGTTCATCTTCTTGTGGTTTATAATTTATCTTTGGTTTGCACCATAACTGCACGTATTAATATAATCATGTCTGTGTAGGAATTATACTTCTAAGTGTATCATGACTGCTCTTCTATTCGCCTTGTCTTTTCAATCTTTATGTAAAAAGAGACATATTTACTTTTGAAGAGGACAAATTCTGCAGGATGATTAGTAAGAGGACCGAAACTTTCGTTTCAAGATATCTGCATTTTTTACTGTTGGTTGAGTGCATCTAACTCCTTATAGACGTATTCTGCTTAAATAAGAAATATCAAATGAAAATATTCCATGTATGATTTAATTTGACGTATAGGAGGTATTTGAGTTGCGACAATTGAAAAGATAGTGACCTCAAAGTTATCTTTTTTAATAAAGTGATTTGGCCATATTCAAATGAGGCAATAGTAAAATAGAGTGTGCTATGCGGCATTAAGTTGCCAAAGTCTGTTCGCTTCAATAATTTTTCAAGCACCGAAAGAATTGAAATATAAGGTTTTTCCTTTTGTGGCACTGATTCCAATGGATGAATGTGAACCTTCAAGAATTTCAATAATGACTTTTCATCATACAGCATAGAACAAACTATTAACAATCAGAGGTTGTAGGAAGACACTTCAGCAAAAAAGTTAAGAAGCTTCAGATAAAAATCCTCTTCGAGTATGTTGACCAAACTCTATTATTTGATCAGCAGAAATAGAGAAAAATGCACAATGAAAAATACAGTAAAATATAAATGTCCCACAAAGCAAAGCAAGACAATTAGCAAAAGAAGGTCGTATTCATACTACAGCAGAACGGTCAGATTATGCTGATTATCGCGTTCATTGTGCAAAGCGTGCATTTTATCTTATTTAGAAGAGGAATTATATCGTGAAGTATAACCCGAAGTCTGTTCTAGCAAAATATTATATACGTTGCCTAAATACTATAGTGTTTTGATGAATTTTGAAGTACTCCGTCTTTGGAAGAGTTAAATAAATGTGTTGCAGGTATATCCATTATTTGAAAAGTCAAATTATGATTGTTTTACCAAAAGCATCAACTTTACAGGATTGAATAAGGAGACAGCAATCGATGATAACGTTTTCTATTTTGCTTAACCAGCACAATTTTACTGAACTTTCTATTGTAAGAGATTTACCGGTTACCATTTTTATAAATATCCTTATCTCTTGGGTATTAACGTCACCTTTTTCAATTACCTTCTATCTCTCATAGAATAAGTTTACTTCGCATTGAAGAGTTATGTAAGCCTTTCATACGCCTGTAAGTATGGTAAAGTAAAGGAAACATTTGCAATGTACAATTTTGTTTTGCTTTAAGACAGATAATAGTACTAACGATACTACAAAAGAAACTTGAACCGTTTGTGGGAATGGTGGTACTAAAGTACTCAGAAAATTCACTTTGGTTTGGAATATTTGGAATTGGTAATCTGGAACATGAAAACGGTAGCCTGTCCACTACAAATATGGATCTCAGCAATTCACAATATAGTGCTCATGAATTGGCAGATAATTTAAACATTTTCTGAACAACGATATGCAATCATTCAAAGCTATTTTAGCTTCGTTTAATCTCTCTCAAGTACGAGTACCGCATCCGTTGACGGGAAAACCTCACTATCGTGTTTCATGTGTTATTTGCTTCTTCAGCGAAATGAAAATGAACTTTTTTGTAGACTTTAGTTACGGAGAATGTATCCTAAAAGCTCATGGTGAGGCGATAAAAAGCCTTTAACGCTAGTGAAGGCCGGTCTTCACCCGAAGAAAGTTTTGGTGTCTATTTATTAGGATTGGAAGAGTGACATTTATTATGAGCTGGTTCTACAAGGGATTAAACCATTGTTGAAACGCTTTTTCCAACTGGACGAATTGAAGAAAGCAATTGGTAAGAAATGGCCATAATTAATGAATAGACGAGACGTTGCTTTTCATTGCGATAAGGCCAGGTTCCACGTATTCCCAGGCGGTGGAAACAAACTGTTAATGTTTCTATGGGATGTTTTACCTCATTCAATGTGTTATCCGGGCATTGCTACGTATAATGATCACCTATTTCTTTCATTGGGCTGAGGTGAGGCCTGACCCAGATTAATTCTTCGAGCTTTCTGATCCCCGTCAGTCATTAAAAGCAATTGAGTATCTGCGTTCACTTCTAACAAGGGGCAATAATGGCGATCGTCTAATGCTTGCTACATCGCACCAGAGATGGTGCGCGACGACCGGAACAAAGAAGGCAAACATATGGAGCCTTAACCTTGTAGTTCGCCGGGGTGTTGGAGTCGTACCATTATTTCTTAGTAAAATTTCTTCGAAGTAAAAGCTTTAATTTAATAAATGACATAAAAATGCACTTTAAACAGTATTTTTCTAGCAAATGATATACGTTTTGGATAGATAAAGAATGCAATAGAATGGAAATAATATTGTTTTGTATTAATTCTAGTTGTATTATTTATGAATATTCAAGGCCTTGCATTTATTGGAAAATACATGTTGGAAATCTAGAAAACATTTATTTACAGTGAGGTAGATGTGTGCGTACTAGACAAAAAAGTATCATTACCGACGACATCCAAACAGTAGCGTATGCGGATGACATAACAATAGTGGCAAACTCGAGACAGAAACTAATAAAAGCAATAGAAAAAATAGAGGAAGAAGCAAGACAATATGGAATGGAAATAAATCAGGGCAAAACAAAATATATGAAAGTAGGAAGAGAAGAAAGGGACACACAAAAATACCTTAAAACGCAGAGGCACAATTTCGAAACTGTTACCTATTTCAACTATCTGGGAACGACGATACAACAATCAGGCAAAGATCGGATAAAAGAAAGAATCCTCAAAGGAAACCAAGCCTATGGAAGAAACAGGAACCTTCTGAAAAGCAAAGTAATCACCAAGAAACGCCAGGACACACAAGGATCTGTAATCAACCAAAGGAAAGAGGAGTAATCCCCCTCATAAATATGATTTCAAGGCGCAACTATGCGTCAGCCATAATCTTAAGATTGCACGGCTTGATGATGATGAGATGTGTGCGTATATTTGTTTGCGTTACCATCTGATTGAATTATAATTTTGGCGAACAAACAGACCACTTTATTCTGCTGCGTGCATTGTAGTATATTTGCTGTTCTTAATATGTCATTATGTTATTCTTGTTATTTTGTTGCTTTCACACAGGTGATATCGTGCTCAGAATATTTAGGTTGAGGATGCTTTTGCTTGTATAACGGCCTAGCGTCGCATACATTTATCTTTTTACTCGATTATTTTGGTTTTTTGTACACAAAGATACCCAAACAAGTTCTATATTAAATTTTTTTTTAAATAGGCGCCCGTCCAAATTACCTTTGACCGATAATCTGGCCGATTAAACGCCCAACTTACTTGTAGAGCATTAGTGCGCGTTTAATTCGAGCTACGGACTAAGCATGAATCGAACAGACAAACCACAGGAGGGACTAATTAACACTAAGCGAACCGTTCTAATACATTTTATGTTAGATTGTTGTAAGTCTGAAGGATACAGATACATCGTCTATAGAAGACAATTGTATTTAACAAAAAATTTACCAGATCGACTCTTTATTTCCATCTTCTAAACAAATTTTATGAGAGAGAGTTGTTACTCGAATAGTTCTTTTTCTTGATTATCATAGAAATATATGTAACATATTAACCGTTAAATCCTACCTGGGTGAATGAAAGTTTTGACAGCTGTATTGTGTAAAGCGTTGTCGCGATGAAGGATAACGTTTGGTTTTGGAAAATGATTACCTAGGTACTGCCGTAACTAATCCGACATCAGAATCAATTTTATCAAGTGCTAATCTGTTATTCTTCAGAAGGTGGCTAATAATACAAGTATTTTCTTCAGTCACGCCGAACCTATATTTTCAACTGCTTTTCGTTCTCCCAAAAATTGGTTAAGCCACGCATCCACTTGAGTCTTTTTAAGTCCGTTGTCCCTAAATTGAGTCTTAAGTCTTTTTTAAATTATGGACGATTTTACACCCTCTGTCGTGGGCTGTTCATAAGAATTCCTTGCGCAACGGATAATGGTACCCCTTGTTTTGACATTATGATACTGACTAAAGAAGCGATGGTGCGTTCAGAAGTTGTACCCTTTTTGGTTCATTTAACGGCGCGTAAAAAAGAAATTTCAGTTTAAATTTGATCCACTCACGTATATGAATTAAATTTTATTTTCTGTGCTGTAACGTTTCATTTATTTAAACTAAAAGATTTATTTATTATGTCTTTTATTACACGTTTATAGAAATTATTGTTGTAGCAACGTATTTGTTGTTCTGTAATATTTGTTATAAATAATGTGAATGAAAGGAAGCTAAATGTAATCAACTAAAAATTTTTAAAACCATTTTTGGCTGTGTTAATATCTTTACTCCTACTTGAATTTTAAGATTTCATTGCATCTAAGATACTAAAATAATTTGGAAACGTCTATTACTGTATATAATCTTGGCTCACTCTGTATGTCACATTAATATTTGTCGATGTATTTTTATATTTCTAAAAGTATTCCAATTTTTTTTGGGTTTGAATAAACCTATTTTTGTTGCTAATTTTGTACTGATATTTTATTATTATTTTTGCATTTGCTTCCAACATTTTACTTTACTTCCTTGGTTTCTCGATTAACTTTTGTCGTTGTTTTTATTTTGATATTTTTTATTTACTATTACTTGTTTAATTTACCAGGTAGGATTCTTTAAAACAGTGAGAATATTTTTGTACACAAACCAGAAACCCAACTATGTAAAGTGGAAACCAGTTTAACTAATTGAAAAATAAGCTCAATTCAAATCCTAATTGGCATCCAAATCTAATTACTAGTCTAATTAAACTGGGAAACGCCAAGTGGATTTAAATGTTTTATTGCGGTGATTTAACAACGCAACATTTGATATAATGCCATGCTAATTTAAACTTGAACCACTCCAAGTTCACATAATTAAATTTAATTAGCGCCATAATAACACAATCTTTGTTTTAGTTTATTAGATAAACTGACTTTAAACTGTTGCCAGCACTTAATATTATTTAAGAAGTCCTTGGAATATTTTCTTGTTAGGGTATATTGAAGTGTTTCCGTTTGTTTAAGAGATAATTGATAAGATAAATGGTTGGAATTCAACACTGAATGTGTTATTTTGTTGGTTGAAAATACCGGGGAGCAATTTATCAAAGTCCAACTACAATTTCAATAGATGCCGTGCCACCGCTAAAAATAAATATTTATGTGTTTTGATGGAATGGCGAATTGTTTTAAAAAGCCGGTTGTCCAGTACGCAGTGTGTACTCTTAATTATTGAAAGGCTACAACTCTCAACCCGTTTTTAATTTATCAGAATTTAATTAGTTTTTGATCCAAGTTTTCTACTAGCGTTTTTGTGTAATCGAATTATTTGGGATAAAAAAATGGCTCCGGTGCCTTATTAGAGTTCCTGGGGTAAAAAGGGGACCAGAAATTGCTTTTATTTTTGATGGTCTATCAATTCGTAGGAAAATATCTAAAATTCCTATGAAGAAAGTTGTTTTTTAACGCAAATAAGGCTTCAATTATAACGCTTCCGGGTAAAATTGACATTTCGAATATGATGCAAATTTATGAGATGTGCTACACGATGAAAAACAGGTCTTCAACAGAATTTTACAAAATTGCTGTAATTGACACTTTAATTGCTTTTAAATTATATTTTTGAGTATATCTGTTTTAAGAACGTCTCGTGTTTACATTGTGATTTGAAAATTTGGACAACTTTAAATGTAAATTAATTTTTAATTTCTTTGTATGTATTTGGATTTGTTAACACATCCTTATATCCCTTAAGTGATATTTTGTGTATTTCTAATTTCTTCATTTTGTTTCAATTACTATTTGATATTATTATTGTCTATTTTATTATCATTTTTCTATTTCGGCTACTAATCCACACTCTTGGATGCTCCTCAGTAGTCTTCTATTTTATCAATCGTCTTCCTCAATTTTACGTTTCTCCGTAGCCTGTTTCATATTTGATCTACCTTTTCTTCTATCAGTAAGGACGTACTCTATGATTTTCCTTGACCATCTTGCGTTTGATATCCGCATGATGTGTCCATACCATATGAACTGACATTTATTTTTTATTTGTTATATTTTGCTTAAAGTTGGTTCGTTTGCCTATGACATTGTTTCTCGTGTGATTCAATCTATTGCATCCGGTCTCTCTTGGTTCCAATTTGTAAGCTGCTCTATACGTCCTACTATGATACGGTATATGTTTACTTTTATCTTCAACTGAGTGCTTGTCGATCACATGATATCATTAAGTTGTTGGGTTGATGTATGTTCCTTGGCTATTCTATCATGTATTTCTTTATCACTATTACCGTTGCTTGTAAACGGGCTATCGAGATATTTGTATTTATTGCAAGGCTTTATAACTCTCTTTTCTAGCTCTGTCTTCAGGTTTATCTGTAAATACTAAACACTTAGTTTTATTTATATTTACTTTTAAACTATATTATATTCTTCCATTAGTTTTTTTATCGTAAAGAATATGTTCTGTTTATTATTTGCAACTAGGATCTGGTCGTCAATCAATAAGAGGTTATACAGGGCATCCATTCTGTGAAGATTTTCTGAATGTAGAACTTAACAGCATAAAGGAGATTTGGATAATTTAAAAATAAATATATCGGTCTACAAGGACGTATTTACTGATTTTCATCAAACTTTTAGAATTTTTGTATGTTTTTCAACGCTCTTATGTAGTATTTATTCAGGTGAGATTTCTCGAATGTTTCAAATAGCTTACTTATTGGGACGATATTAAATGCTTTTTCTTGGTCGACAAACACCAAGTGAGTCGTCATGTTTCTTTCCAGTCACTTACTGGAGAATGAAAATATTGTTAATACAAGAACGTCGGGCGCGAAAACTACTTTGTTTTTCTATATTTGGAGAGTGGTGTTGTATGTCTGTCTTTAAAGTTCTACAATATAGCTCTTTCTATACAGCAAGTTACGCTTATTCTCTTATAATTTTTGTATACTTGCTTACATCCTCTTTTGTGTATATAAAACTACTTAAGTCAAATTTCAGTCTTTAGAGGCGTTGTCTTGTAAACTTCAGGTATCTATTTGTTGAACAACTTTAACATCTGTAATTTCGGATTTATAGAGCTTTCTATGAACAAAGCTTGGTAACAGTTTTTCCAGTCGTTTATTGGTATAGGCGTAAGATCTTAAATGTTTTTTATGCCTTCGATTGTGTCTATTATGTTCTTCGCATTTCTTTTCCAAAACTTTGCGTTTTACGACTAATTACTTTAGGTTCCTATTCAAGCGTGCACATTGTTTCCGCTTTTCACTATATTTTGTAGGAAGCCAATTGTGATATGTTGCTTTTTAAAGATTAATCAAGGTTTCTATTTTAGGGACTACCAATTTGGATGTTTCCCATTTGAGCTCTCTTCGATTCTTAAACTTTTCTTAGCTGCCGCGTAGATATATGTTTTCCAACTGATTGTACATGTCTTTAGTTGACTTTATCGGTTAATTTCGATCCTACAGCAGTCTAATTAATGCCTATCTTAAGCTATCCAAGTTGTACTTTGGATATTCTATTGTTTCTTTTAAAACATTTGTATCATTTAGTGATTCCTGTATCCCTTTCCCTCCATAAGGGATGAACACTTTCGTCTTTATCACAAAGCGATTCGATTTGCGTTTTGGTCCTCTACACACTTTTACGTCATTAATCTTTAACTGGCTCTTTTGGTGTAGAATCACATAGTTATACTTCCGAAGTATCTTGTAGGTTTTTTTTTTAAAGATGTCGGGGTTTATTCTATCAGCCAAAATATCCCAGTTTTGAGGCAATGGGAATGCACCATTCAGCTCTTAAGTAAGAATGGGTGTTCCTCAGGGTTTTGAGTGTTACACAAGTTTTGGCATTATGAGTAACTCCTGAGACCCACATTAACCTTTAATACCTTATTTTAATATTAATTATTGTTAACATATGAGATGAGTGTGAAACTAAGAAGTCTAAGTAAATTTTGGAATAGCCTTCTGCTGTATTTGCCAAGGAAATAATTTTTTTTCTAACGTGGAAGTAAAAAAGAGTGATAATATACGAAGGTTGTAAATTGACATTGTCGATACACGGAATTCCAGAGTTAGTATATCGAAGTGCTTTGATTTGTGCAGTTGAAGCAAAGACCGTGCATAAGAATCTGATAAATCTCTTTTGCAACCTTTGGCAACGATGCCTTACAGCCATTTAGTTTGTACAAGAGCAGTGGCCGACTTGTTACAAAAGTGACGCTGGTCGTATTTGACAGGAACCCTTACAATAACGGGTGACTCAGAATGGAATACATATTTTAAAACAACGGAACGTAGTAACTTTTTATAATATATTTACGTAATTATGATAAAGGAGCTGTGGTGGCTTAGTGGATAGATCGCTAGACTACGAAACCAAGAGTTGCGGGTTCGAATCCCGCTCCCGCCAATTCGATCACTGGCAGTTTTACGGCCCAGCTCGACTCAAGCTGCAGTAAATGATTACCTGGAGGTCAAACTCTGGGGTTAATAATAGGCGGGGTCGGTACGTAAGCGCTAGCCACGTTACTATCCTTGTGTACCGTAGGCTCTAGATTGTAGCAGATCTATCCTGTTACAACCCCAAAAGGCCTTCAAGGCCTGTTACGGGGAACTATTATTAATTATGATGAAATTGAATCATAAAATGTGGAAATTATATGCGAAAAATTACATCAAGATGTTTGCTATCACGGCGTTGGCACTCCTCCAAGCGAGACCTCAAATGCGTTGAAACACGTTGATACATGTTTTGTCCAATTGCTGCGATTTTTACTAGTATACGGGCCTTAAATTGACGCAGATTAGTCGGAAGATTCATGTAAATTCGATGTTTTAGATATCCCAACAGGAAAAAATTAGGACTCCGAGGTGGCCAATTAATGTCACCTCGATGCGAAATAAGCCTGTTCGAAAACAATTCTCTAATTGCCTCTAAGGCCGCGCGTGCTGTGTGACTTGTGGCCCCATCTTGCTGGAACCATGTTGTAGGGCCTTATACATCCCATACTTGAGCACTGGACTAAAAAAATCATGGCGGTGTATCTTTTAGAATTGACAGTAAGTACGCGCCCATGGTTATCTTCAAAAAAATACGGATCAAAAATGCCCTTTGAAGAAATTGCAGCCCAAACAGTGACCTTGCGGTTGTGGAGATGTTTCTGTTGTTTTTCCCGAGGATTGTTTTTTGACCAATACCGCATATTTTGACGGTTAACGTACCCATCTAAGTGAAAATGGACTTCATTATTAAATAAATTGTTATCAAAGTTTTCAAACTGCAAAAGCATCTCGCGCGCAAAAGAGAGGTATAATGGGTAGTCCGTTGCTTTCAGAGCTTGCACTAACTGGATCTTGTAGGCATGAAAACGTAAGTATTTTTGCAAAATTCTCTGAACACTAGACCGGTTCAAATTCAAAGCCCCCGCTCGTTTACGGATCGACCTTCGGGGATGCTGCCGAACGCTAGCGCGCACGCGATCGATCTTTGCTGGCGTTCTCACTGTTTGCCGGCAGCCATTAGGTTTGGAATTCACGGTAAAACCACTACGCTCGAACTTCTGAACTCAAAGCTTTATTAAATTGGCACTTGGCGCTTGTTGTATGTCGTGAAGCCCATATCGAACTCGAAAACGCCTACGTACAGTTACGTAACTGTTGATTTCGTAATAACTCCGTACACAAAAGGCAGGTTGCTTCCCCGGAAACTGCTTCGTTGCAACTGACAAATTCCATGCTCCCTACTGCTCAGCACATTGCCGCCCGCCCCTCTCCCACTATTATATCCCGCGCTATTTCAAAGACAAATATGCATTCCATTCTGAGCTACTTGTTATAAAAAATATTTTTTACTTGAGACTTAAAATTAGGTTCTTAGAGAGAGTAATGAGGAGAGGATCTATGTAACTAGGAAATTACAAATTGGTAAAAATAGTTTTTTTGTAGCAAGAGACGAAGTATGTTTTAATATATTACGTGGTATCCTAAAAGTACTCGAGCCACATAATATATATTAATGTTGATTCGATATAGAAATGGGACATATTCTAGGGGCTTTGGGTTACTATACAAATAAGTGTAGATACGTACTTTTTTTATTAAGTTTTCAAAGAAGAAGACAACATTAGAACTTCGTACTGATGCGTTGCAGATATTTTTTTTGTTTTAATATCTGGAATCTTGCCAATATTATGCAGAAGAACCCAATACAAATTTTTGCTGTTAAAATAAAATTTTCCATGAATTACCCGAGAAGTCGGTGTATTTTGGTTTTCTAGAGCTGCTAGCATCGCTGACTAACTTAAGAAATCTATTTTAGTTGATTTGCTCTCTTTGTTTGCCTGCTGTTTCTGATTATTTAATATATTATTTCGCAGATGTCTGCTAAAATTCTTGTTCTAGTCAGTGTTGGTTTAGGACTTTGGGTGTTGTTTATTTTAGGCTACTGACATGTATTCTCGAGCATTACCGACTAAAACTAATATAATCAGGAAATGTAGTGCATATATTTTAAATTATAATGCATAAATAGACTGTTTAATATTCAATTTCTTACACAAACGCACATTAAATCTAAAGAGACCAGTAAATCACCAATGGCGCTGTTAAGTGTAGCAGAAACCATTTTGGAACTGATCGATGATAGTTAACAAAGCAGTTGACAAGTGACCTAGCAGTGACGCGTTTAATGGGCCGTTAGCGGGCACTTTTGGGCTGCGATGGTCTGTTAAATGCCGTTTGGCAGTTTATGAAGTTAATCTCTCGAAAAGCATTGATTTATGCATCTTCATAGATACAAAATTATAGTAAAATGAAGGACACAACAAAAAACGCTTTTTAGAGTGCATTCAAGAAGCTTTTATTAGTTCTTCTACACATTTATGTAAACAAGCCTTTTATTTTATATTTTGTAGAAACAATCTCGATATAGGTCTTTACTTGTTGACTACTTATCTAGGTTTACTGAAAATATCTTTGTAGGTATTAACTTGTCATTATCAACAATTATGTGAATATGCATTTCACTTTTTTATAATTGTTCTTTGTTATATTATTACTGAAATTTGCTTAAAAAGCAATATTTCAGGCGACGTTATACAATGTTATAAACGTATATATATTATTTTATCCATTCATGTAAGCAAATCCATGTCATATTTGGATTGCATAATTTGCACTCATCGAAATCTAAACTTTGTATAAATCTAATTACATATTGGTTTTTAAAGTTAATTGAAAATTGAATAGTAATGTTTTATGCGATACAATAAATTTCTAACTGATCGTTAATTTTAATCCATCGTCAGAAAACTAAGGTATTGACGAGCGTTCGTACAACTTGCTATTAGACTATAAGTTTTTACATTGTTTAATGTGATTTATAATGAAGCGGAGGCAGATTGCATATAAGAAATCTCACCTAAGAAAATCTAATATATAAAAGGCGCCTAAATGAAAAGATTAAATTCTATCACACACAGTGTCAGTTTTATAAGTTTTGTAATGTTGTGTATGGTCAATCTTTCTCCTTGATTATATTTCATCAAATTATCTTAAATCTTGTTGTATCAATTTATATATACCCCGAAAGTCTGGATACGAAGACTAGTGTGAAAGAGAAAAGTACTTAGTTGCATTATTGTGCTTTGCTTATGGCATGCGAGATTTAGATGGTTTCTAAAACTGTCTTACTACAAAAAATTAGTTATCTTTTTAGCAATTCACATGATTGATTAAAGTTGCGTAGCTACAACCAGGTCATTCCTAGTCATCTAGGTATTTAGACAACAAAGTCGTAAGCTGTGATAATTCTTAAATTTCCTTCTTTAAGAAATTAAGCCTGCCATAATTGCAAATACATCAATAAAGGACTGTATACTGATATTGCCTAAACCACCTGCTTGAAAATATATGTAGAGCAAGGGGAGTTTTTTTAATATGTATTTTTGTAGTTGTTTTCATTGATGTCTTCATCAGTGACTTGATGAAGAGAAATTCTTATTTTACATTGCTTTTTTCCGATAGAAGAGATGAAGCCTACAAAATTATTTATGAAGTTAGCTTAAAGTCATCCATAAATAAACAGCTTGTAATTATGAAATATCACAGAGTAAATATAACAGGCATTCTTTTGAAGACTGCTAGAGAGCTACTATTTATATACAGCTTGTTTTTTGTATTTTTTGTACTTATTTTATATGTATTTAAAGACAAATAATACGACTTGACACAACAGAAGAAAAGATTAATATCACCGAAAGTGTAAGCGAAAGAAAGACCTAAGGAGAAGTAGGAAGAGAATAGGTAGAGAAGCGTAGATGGAAAAAATTCTCTGATTATAAACTGAATAAACCAAAAACTTTAATGACACAGGGAGAAGAAAAGTAAGTTTTATAAACGTAGATATTGAAGAGCGACAAATGTTTATAAATTTTTTTTGGTGTCTCAATAATTTTGTGTCATATACTGATATGGTTATGGAATAGTTGTGTAGGTAGTTACTATAATTTACTAATGTTTTTTAATAACTTTAAAAAAGAAATACTATAACAGTCTACGGGAATGCAAAAGATAACATCATAAACAATGACATGCAGCATCAAATGTATCATTGAATTGCAATATAACAAACCGTTTAAAAATTTAGAACGGATTGAACAAATGAAAACGTGTAAATTAGATGGCGATTTTATAAAAACATACGAAGAATAATCACAAGAACAAAGCGTAGAAGGTAAAAGTAAACCAGGTATAATAGTGAAAAAGAATGGTGAAGTATTTTTCCAATTTCTATTCAAAATTTTTATATGTAAGGTTGCTAAGTTTGTAACAAATAAATTTTTGATAAGATCTAGTGCATCTAAAAAATCAACTGTCGCACAAATTTTATTTCACTTTCTTGTTTTACATTTTTAGGTTTAGAAAGAGAACGAGCAAGTTGTTTAACGGTAGAAACCAGAAATAGATAAAAAGAAATATATCATTTAATTTTAATAATTTGTGTTACACAAAGGATATCCCAAACTGATTAGTAAAGATGACATTCTGTACGAAAGAACAGCAAGTTATTGTAAATTTTTGCAAATTCGGTAAAAATTTCGTTGCATTTGAGGTTCAGAAAATCTCTTTCAACTAATCACTGTATCAAGTAGCTTGATAAGTCTGTACTTCGTCGAAGATGATGCTAAAAATGCTGTAATTGTGAATGGTGAATGGTGATCATTACCGATTCATGATAACCCAGATTTTTTGTCACCAACATGGATCTGGGTCATATGTGGTTAAAACAGGATGGTGCCACCTGTCACACAACTCGAGCTACAGTCGATTTACTGCATTAATAATTTTCTGGATCCCGTAATTTTACGAAATGCCGACGTCAACTCAAGAACAGAATTGGACGTGTTGTTAATGAAATTTATCAGAACATAAAAATTTTCATCGAAAATTTTGCGAAAAGAACCGAGATTTGGAGCTGAAGCCGTTTGTCAGACATAATTTTCTATATTTAATCGGAAATTGTGTACTTTAATCCTCAATAAAAATCTAATCATAAAATAAATTAAAAGTCGTTTTATTTAAAATTTAAATTCGACTTTCAATTTGGGCTGACGAGAACTGTGTAATATAATTATAGAGAATATTCAGGAATTCCATTAGTTAACATTTTTACTTAAAATTAGACTTGATTTGTTTTGTTTGGTATTATGTAATTATTTATTTGTTTAACCTTGTTCAAAACTTGAAATTGCTGTAAACTTATGGTTTATGTTTTGTTTATTTTCTTATTTAATTAATTTTGTGTCCGTTAGGTAAAAGATTGATTTTATCTGTATGCTATGGAACTCTAATTTCTTTTTTTGTGTTATATTAACAGAGCATTTTAAGATCTACTGCGATTATTAGATTTATGAGAATGTTTGAGAAGTTATGAAATTATTTGAAAGAGTTGTCAAGGGCAAACGACACTAGGATATCTTTTTGTAATCCACTTAAGTGTGGTGGACTTTTCCCAGTAGTACTGCTAACTCATGTCATGCCATCCTTTAATTCGAGGTTTACTAATATACACCTTCCCCTTTTAAATACCCCTAAAGAAAGAAGTTGCAAATGTTAAAGTCAGTAAAACGAGGCGGCCATCTCTAAAGCAAGAGATGTAGCTGCTCTTTGAGCTGTAGCTTCGTCTTGTTGGAGCCACATGCGCCGCATATCAATTTTCTGATTGTGAAGTTCAAGTCGTAGGAAATCATTGAGCATTGTGACATATCTCTCGGAACTTCCTGTAACTGTGGTTCCTATCATTTCAAAAAAATAAGCTGCGCAACCGCTTGTCCACTCCTCACCAAACCGTCATTTTAGGACTATGAAGTGGACGTTCATGGATTTTCCGTGGGTTCTCAATAGCCCAGTACGGACAATTTTGTTTGTTAATCGTGTTGTTTATATAAAAACGAGCTTAACTCATCATAACCAAAAGATTTTCTTCGGGGATTTCAAGCACTCTTTCAGAAAACGTTAGTCTCTCAGGGTAATTTCGTGCTTCTTCAACTTAAACTAATTTTTGATGTAAAATGCGACGAACAGACCGACTCGAATGATCCTTAATGATTGCCTCTCTTACATTGTCTACGTTTTTTAGGGTGCGTACACTCCGAGAGAATACGGGAGGGTTTTGTTTCATCAAAATCTTGTGCGCAATGCATGGACCTTACTTACCATAAATATAGTATTTCACTAGGAAATACTTCCATGGCGATCGATATTGAAGTACCAATGAAAAAGTCATTGAACTTTTATCACTGAATAATTGTTTTAAACAATTGTTCAACTACAAACGTACGATGTTCTAACAATAAGACCGGAAGATATTGAGGTTGAGACCTTAGATCCCCATCATTTTCGAGTACTATCCATTTTAAAAAACCTCTATTCCTCTGGCGCGCGTATCCATGTGGGCATGCGCCGTTTGGTGCAGTAGCCATTCGAATTTCTTCATTGAAAAACTACCCGTTATTTTCTATTGTGCCTTTATTTAATTTTAATGTAGCTTTATTATTTTGTTCAGTTAGTTCAGTGCTTTCTTTTAATTATAAAATGCAATTCGCTCATGATTATTAACGCCGCCATAGTTTTCTTTTCTCATTGGCGTGCAGATGTTTCTTCCAGTGACGAGTGGTCCTCAATTTATCAACCAACCATCTTTAAATATTTACTGTGTCCTTTTTGATTGATTATTGTGTCAGTCAATGCACTGGTGGTCGGAGAATTGTACTCCTATAATTTATTAAGTTTTTATTCTTATTTTGTTATTTTTTCTTCTAATATTTATCGTACATTTAATTTTTTAGAAACTACTCATTTTTAGTTTCCTTTTTCGTTGTTGCCTACTAAAAAAATATTGGATCATTTTAGTCGATTTTGTTTCCGAAATAATTGAAGAAAATTGAACAAAACATCACGGAACGGATTTATCTTGTCGGGAGGTTTATAAAGGAGTAAAGCTCCTGAAAACGGGATTATCCGCTGCAAGCGGAACGCCGATTTTTCAGACGGCGGAAATCTGAATCTGAAAATAATACGAGCTTACCTTTTATCCTTCAATACTCGGCTCCCTGCTGAACGTCTACAAATCCATCTCTATTCCGGTTGTTCCGTTATTCTTTTAGCAATGTAGTTCCTGTGCGTCACTAATAAATAGGCCGGCAACACATTTGGCTTAAAATAAGCACATCGGGAGCAGCGTGATTTTGTGTCCGGAGTTAATTTCGCTTTTTGAACGATATGCTTGTTTGCTTTCGTTTTTATCTTATCGTGCTTCAACAATGTCAAGGGACACGTAAACGATATTTATAACCCGCTGTGTATTATCGCAGGAAGCGCATGTCTCGTGTAACCTAATCGTTTCGTTATTGAAAGAGGTATATTTTAATGCGCTTTTAATTATTTATTACAGCATTTAAGAGCGGAAGTTAAGTAAAGATTCTTTATTTTTTACTACGTTACTAGAATTTACAGGAATTGCGATATAATCTGTCGCTTTGGAAAGTGGAAATTTCGTTTACTTTGCCATTATATTTATTTATGATCTCCCTATTGAAAACGATGTAATGGTAATATATTCGCAAGGGATGCTAACGTTTAACTGGCTTAATGGTAGCGCGTCGTGCTTGCTTTAAATATTCGACTCGAATTTCCAGACTGAAAAATATTTTCACCATATTAAGAATTGATATATAAATAAACAGTTATCAATAATTGCGTTATCCTATATCAAGGTGTTTGATGTTAAATATTAAATTACTTTTACTGTTTCGCAGTTTCGTATATTTCTGTATTAATATTTGTACCTTAAAAAGCTCACAATTTGGAGTGATTTGCACTTTTTTTTTTATCAATATTGGACACGTATTTTACGAGTTTTTGCAAGTATTTTATTAAACAAGAATATACATGGTCTGCCTGAAAAATATTGAGTCACTATAATGAGAATTTACTGTAATGCGCCTGTGTGAATGATGACGACTTCATTGGTAGGGCCAGATAAGAGTTAGACCTCGGTGAATGTAACATTTGCGTTGATAGAGCGAGTGGAGCAACGAATCTGAAGTTAGAAGTTTTTCGAGAGCAATGCAACAATTTGTAGAATGGTTTGAATAGTGGAAACGACGCTAGAGGAAGTGTGTGAGATCCTAAGAGTAAGTTACTTTACTTTGAAGAGAGTCGGGGCTGCGTAAAATATTTTTATGTATCGTATTTTTTAATTATAACGCTGAATACTTTTAGGACAGATCACGTTTTATTTATCACTAATCCTGTCATTTTAATTTTATTAAAAGTGGACCCGTAATGCTTCCACCAAAATATAGTTTATGTTGAATAATATCTCTCTTTCTGACTGAAAATTTCAAATTTTTATCTATATTTTTTTGTAGTAAAGCGACCTTCAACTTATTTCGAGAAAACTTTTCTTTTTCTTTCCCGGTAATAAAAGAATAATTCTTACTTCAACATATTAACACAACTTCGCCCTCTAGCTTTGAAATCTGCAATGATTTTAAACTGCTAAATCGAAGAAATCTTTTTGCAATCCACATTCTTGATGATTTATTTGGCCAAGAAGAATAACTTGAACTATGAACGGTTATTTTCATTTTAATCTCACGATTTATTTCTGTCCCGATGAGATACTTATTGTTTTCAAGAGCTTGTTTGGCGATTATATTCTCTTTTGAAGAGATTATAAGGAAACTGACTGACTACAAGCTGCAGGGGATATGAAATAATCCAAAATCTTTGAAGTTCGATAACTATGTCTAGAAATACAGAAAAAAAATTGCAAGTGTTTTTTTTTTGTTATTTAAAACCTAAAAAAAGACCTTTAATGTTACTTAATCGAACTTGAGCTCTAGCTATAGACTTGTTTTCTATTTAATTTAATAGATGTCCAACTTTTATAGCATCAATGGTCTGCTTCAAGACTAAAACTAAATTCCAAGAAAGAGTATTGCTGTAAAAACTTTCATTCCAGATCCACTATTGAAGTCGTATTATAAAGTTCATTCCTATTTCCAGCATGTGTTGGGGAATATGCTTGATTTCTTGGCGTATATCATTTGATATTGTTTGAAGGGTTTTAGAGCAATGTTTGTAAACTTCAGCTTTAAAATATATCCCTAGGAAGAAGTCACACAGGGCGGGATCTGGTGAAAGGGTTGATCAAGCGACGTTAGCTCGTTAAGCGATTAGACGCCTAGGAAACATTTCACGCAGCGAAGTTCTTGCTGTGTGGAATGTAGCTCTATTTTGTTGAAAACGTACGTTTTCCATTTAGAATGTTATTTCTACATATAAATTTGATATGACCATAACATGTTGGTCTTCGTCCTCAAAAATGTAAGGGCCAGTGACTTCAATTTTACTTACCCCACACTAATCAGCGACACGTTCATTTTGGAGAAGCCTTTCATGGATGTCTCGTAAGTTATTATAATTTCAATAATAAAGGTTTGTTCATTAACGTATTTCATCAATTGGAAGTGCGCATCGTCGTTAAAGAATACCACCACGTTCAAAGATGTTTCCATAGTCACGTTCGGAAAGCTCTTGTACAAGAACTATTTTGTATTGATGAAAACAAAGCTCTTGGTGCAAAACTTGCCGTACATTGCAACTGGACAAGTGAAGAGCAACAGATTGCTGCATCGCCTTTTTTCAGTGTTCACACACTAAAGAACCGGTACTTCTGAAGTTTTCTACCCGAAACAAAAAATTGGCTTTTAGCTATCAAAGGCCACTGCCTGCGTCTAATGAAACAACTTCTACCATCCTCCGACTATTTTTTGCTTCATAACCTTTCTCGTAAATTAAGAAGGGAGTTTTGCTCGACCCTGTATGCCAAATTTTATTGAAAGTAAAGTATTAGATATACTCGATAAATGGAGATCGATAATCAAGGGTAGTGTACTTGTGCTTTACTATTGAAATCTTCAAAATGTGTTATAGGAAATGGTACACAATTTACCTAATGTTTTTTACCTGATATGGTACAATTTTTGATATAGAAAATATATACGGGACAAAAATGTATGTATACAGCCATTACACTACCTATTGTGTTCGCACGGACCTTGAAACTGCGAAATGAATAAAAACTGATCTCCTGCACTTACTAATCCAGGAATTTCCAGCTATCATAATATGCGTCACGGCCAGTAATTTAGTTTGCAATATGAAACACAGTGATATCGCCTAACGTGGTCTCAGATAATTCTTTGTGAGCATGATGTAATCAATTAGGACAGGCTTGAATTAGAGGTGCGCTGCTGGCACAAGTGGTCTGCAAGGTTTGTTAAACGTAGCCTCCGATAATTCTTCACGGTATAATCAATCAGGACAATCTTGAATTAAAGGTGCTCTACTAGGAGAAGTGGTCTACGGGGTTCCAGGATTAAATTTTTGCACTACTCCTTTCTATGTGAATTGCCCTATATATTTGACACGGCTGTTTTGATGTGTAATTATTATTGCATATTTTTGACATCATTTTATTGAACTTTTTTAATAAAAAAATATTGCGTTTTCCACTTCGTTAAATTTTTGATTTGCGATAATTATCTACTACTTATACAGTGTAACTTAAGGTCATATCTGACAGGGATTTAGAAATAATCAGTATGTTGTTCGTTTGATTGATATTTGAAAAATTAAATTTTTTATCATATTGCAACATCGGAAGAAGAATATTTGAATGACATAAGAGCGTAAAGTCTTCAAAGAATGAGCAGAACCATTACAAGATGATGAAAGGACAGGGCATTTGATAATCTCAAGATGTTACTGAAACCTGTTCAATAGAGAAGGATATTGTCTAAGATTTTGAATGAAGGTTTGAATTTGGAAAATGTTTTAGCTTATTTTAATTTTTATTTACCTAACTGTATTTTTTTTATTAATTAGAACATCAGCAATCAGAAACTATTATTATTCTTTAAAAGTATTGAAAATTGGCATCCTGCAGTGATGGGTCCTCTTTAGTGCAAATCAGTGAGTCAACATCTATCGAGTCTTTTGACAACTTGGTGCTGTGGGAGCTCGTTTAGTTATAATTTTGTTGAGGCATTTTTATGTTCTATCGTGTACCTCTGTTATAAACATAATAACAAGGTCTTCATGTAGCATTTGGTTAGTTATGTATCACAGCGCATTGGTTATTGATAGTAGGCCTTTAGATTGGTAGTTTTACACGATGGAGATGTTTGTTTTACTGGCGCAGCGCCACAGTTCCACTCCGTAAGTCCATATAGGCTTGATGATGGTTTTGTATACCAGTAGTTTATTGTTCAATGATATAGATGATGTTCATCCAATTAGCCAGTTCAGGTTTTTAAGTCTTAGTTTTATGTTTCTTTTTTTTTTGTTGATGTGTTATTACCATGGAAGGCTATTGTCAAGATATAGTCCCAAGTATTTCGTAGCAGTGGACTGGGATATCTCGATATTGTTTAGGTAAATTGGTGGGCAATGCTTTTTTCGTAAGGCGAATGTCACACGCCTTGATTTTGATTCAATAACTTTTGTTTTCCGTTTCTTGAGACAGTCTTCGAGTTGGTTAACTCGACTTGACGGGATGAGATGATTACATCATTGTGACTCAGGAAAGATACCTCTAGTTATGATAGGTGTGGTTGGGCGATCATAGGTGAATATTAGATATAGGAAATGTCCAAAGACGCTTCCCTGAGGTACCCTTTATTGGGTATAGTGCTGACACTTCAAATCTGACTCGTGTTCTAAATTGCCGGTTGCTTGAGTTGCTTGTGAAATTGAAGTGGTAAGGGTTATTGAATTTTTTTATATAAGACCTTATCGAAAGCTTAGCTAACGTCCAGTATGATAGCTGCTGTACAGGGGGCTTTTTCCTGTAAAGCAATGTATAGTCCGGTGCCACTGCTGGATTGTTGGCCGCGATCTACGAAAGCCAACTTGGTAGCCTGGAATCCAGTTTGTTGCTGAGAATTCAGGTTTGAGGATTCGTAACACTAGCCTCTCAAGGAGCTTGGACATCACCAATAACAAATTAATAGGGCGACATAGTGTCGCATAGCCGTGGTCTTTACCCGGCTTGGGGATGAGTATTATTTCAACTTTTTTAGATTCTGTAGTCTCAAAGCTCATAATACCGCAAAAGATGTTGGTTAGTAGCATGATTTCCTTTTTTGGAAGCTTACTCACCATTCTGGGTATGATTTGATGAAGTTCTGGTGATTTCTTAAAATTTAGTCGCTGTATCTTAAATTTGATGTGCTTTGGGGTAACTGGGCGTGGGAGTTGTTTCGGATGGTGTTAGGATTTTTGGGACGGGATGAAAATATTTATTTTTTGAATTTGTTGACGTGCTATAAACTCTATAAGATAGATTTTCTATTCCTAAATTAAAAATGAAATTCAATTGACTTGAGGATGTTGCTATACAACAGGGGAGCTAATAGTGTTTAGAGTTGTAGGTTACATTCATAAGCGCAAAAAATTATATTAATTTTAAAACTTAATTGTTGCACTGTGTATATCCGACTTCCTAATATATAATTTGTATAATTTTATCCTTTTGGAATTCAACTACTTTAGGTTGAAGTAATGGAATCCACGTACTCAATTTTTGATTCATTTAACACCAATAGCACCATCTCAAAATTTTCCATTATTAAATTCTGCATTTCAACGGCATTCGAATTATTCATAAATTAAGAAAGTTAATATTATGTATAATAAAAAATGGGAGAAGAAATTTAAGAAACCCCTAGAGCTGGAGCTCTGCACAATTTGATTAAGCCACTTAGCCAGTCAATGCCGGCATCGGGCGAAATCCACTTTTTGCCTTTCGCAAACCCCGCGGCGAATATTAAAATTTTCCGTTCCAACGATCGCGCAGCGCGCACGGACGCGGGTTGAGGAACTTAAAGCGATGGCCAGGCCAAATTGGGCGCGGCGGGGCGCGTTTCTTAATGAATTTTCGCGGGCGGCGCGAAAATCCCGGCGCTAATCGCGTCGTTATTGGGCTCGAAAACGAGTTTTCCTCCGGACCGACCTGCTAGCGGCCGAGGAAATGGAGGCCCACGTTATGTCAGCCCGGCTGACGTCTGCCAATACCAGGGCGACATTTTCCGTTCGCTCGCAGTTCCGCTTCCGGTTGATAAGCTATCTCTGCTGATTGTTTCGTTGCTTGGAATTTCCCGCGATCCTCCCGGGTGTGTCGATTGCGTCGAGACCAACCACTAATGGCTGTTTACAATAGTTTTGGACAGCCCACCGTATAAAGAATGACCTAAATACAACCACCAATGAGTGGCGTTTCTAACCGCAGGTTTGTATTCATTAACGTTTTGTTGATTATATAATTACAGAGTTGTTTATGACGCACTTAAGGTGGCGTGAAAAACAGCTACGCTTGTTGTATTAAATGGATTTAAAACATGAAGGTCGTTTTTACAGCACCGTATCATTGCGAATTATTTTTAAGAGCTTTCTTAGTTGTTAAAATTCTTCTAGAGTATCTAGAGAAAGCATTCAGACACGCGAATAAATAGAACTTATCTATTTGTTGTTAAAAATTAGTAGATAATTTTGCAGCAATTGAGTACGCTTCAGGATTTCAACAATTTGTTATCTTTACTAGCAGAAATGCTGTTTATACATTTATGTATAGATTGTAGTTATTTCTATAGAATGGTGTTGTGCAGATTTGCATTTGGAATACATAGCAAGATTATTGCAGTCTTGACCAATGACCGTCGATCACAAACGGAACGCGAGTGTAGAGAAAAACTTGCCCATCGCCATAAAATCTTGTGTTGGCTTACATAAACTAATAGTTTGCAGTCCAACTTTTCTGTACTTAAATATGTTTTTGTAGAAGTTTTAGAAAATGATACTATGATTACCTTGTTCACCTAATCGTTTGGGCCAAATTTTTATATTTTGATGAATGTTTTAAGATTCAAGAACAGATGCTAACTTGAGGGAGAAGACGGATGCGAGAATATTTCGAAAAATTATAAAGCACTAGTTATTCAAAGTATTGTCCACTGTTAGCTACAACTTTTTCTCATCTTTCTGGCAACAGGCGGATTCCCCAGCGAAATAATTCATCATTTCATGTAATCCATTAATCGAACCATTTTTTGATATCTTTAAAAGAGTTGAAGCGCCGTCATATGTTATAGATCTAAACAAAACAGAAGGGCCAATGTCTGGTGAATACGGCGGGTGGGGCAGAATATCCCATCGAAGTGTTTCCAAATAGTTGATTTGCAATATGTAGCCGAGCACTGCCATGCTCGAAAATTACTATTGTGTCCTTCGGTGTATAAATTTGTTCAGTTAAAGTCTTCGTGGCGTACTTCGACTCGTCTTTTGGACCAAAACTATGTAAAATATTTGTTCTGTCGCTCTTGAATTTATTTATCCCAAGTTGAATGGTTTTATAGAAAGGATATAATAGTTTAGTAGAATTCTTTACCCTTCACTTCCAAAAGAAACTTGAATTACACCACAAATTCCAATTAAATACATTTTTTACTGTCACACAAAAGCTTCGCATTTCAGCAACTATGAAACAACGGATTAATATTACAATGATTATAGAATATTTGTTTATAAGAAGGAATATTTATAATAACCAGTACAGTTAATGTTGTAACCCTTGTGAGTACACGGATTTTTATTCATCAAACTATCCATGTATATTCTACTTATTTGGAGAAACTAAATATTCAAAAATGAAATAACAAGGAGAATTTTTAACGAAACAAATAAAAAATACGGGTAAGCATATCGATGACATTTTTATTCAAAATAATCAAGTTTCAGATAAACCTGACGTCAGGATGTTTGTAGATTACAGCACACACCACATCCTTGTTTAAATTTGCTACTGTTGACATAATCGATCTTTTTAGATGATCTTTTGATAAGACAAAATGTAATCCAAATGATGTGGGTTTGATAGGTCTAATGTATACAGTATTATGATAGACTTTGTTTGTGGCCTTATGTTAGCTCTTATTGGAAAATCCGTGCTTCTTTTAGTACGCTTTTGATTTCACACATATGCAGATGCGCACGCGCGCGCATGCACACACGTGATGTAGATTTGAAGGTAATTCGATAGGTGCAAAGTATACAGTATTTGACTTGAGTTGTGGCCGTAAGTTGACTCTTATTAGAAATGTTATACATTGTCGTTAACACTGTCCCAAACGTCTCTTTAGTACAGTTGTATCTCACGTCTAGATTATCATATATTAACATATATTTCTAATGACCATGCTGAACCGAAGGAAATGTATTACATGCTTTAGTATCATCATGTATACACGTATAAACATGTATATGTACATCCATATCCACACGCACGTGCACAAAAGCTACATGGGTCTGAGGGTCATTTCATAGCTACGGTGTACCTAGTATTTTGGTAGACTTGGTTTTTGACCTTATATTGACTCTTGGAAAATTTATGCTCCGTTTTTAGCATTGCTACATCATCTTAAACATCTTTTTAGAACATTTGAACTCTGAGTTTGATTCATTTTGTGAAGATCTCATGGTGTCACGATGACCATGCTAAACTGAAGGACTTTTTTTTGCATGTTTTAGTATTGTTGTGTGTACAGATAAACATATACATATGTATCTGCAAACACACGCATCCACAAGTAATGTGGTTGTGAAGGTCATTTGACTGGTATAATATATGCAGTGTTTTGCTAGACTTGGTTTGGAGTCTTATATTCAGTCTTATTAGAAAATCTATGCTTTGTCATTAACGTTATCCCAAACGTCTTTTTAGTATGCTTGTATTCTAGCTTTGATTTTTTTTCACATCAAAATAGCCAGATATTAAAACATATGGATGACCATGTTGAAGGAAAGAAACTTTTTACAGGTTTTAGTATCATTGTGTATACACATATCCTTAACTAACGTACACAGAAATTATGTGGGTTTGAAGGTCATTCTATAGGTGTGGTATGCACAGTACTTTGGGAAACTTGTGGCCGTATGCGAAAATCCTTGGTACGTTTTTTTAGTAATGCTATTAACATGATTTCAAACGGCTTTTTAGTATTTTCATTTTTCACGTCCGGATAGCCAATTATTAGCATATATGGTGCTGAATTGGAGGATTCCTTTTACATGTTTTAGTATCATTGCATATGTATATGCACACAAGTGATGTGGGTTTGAAGGTCATTCAATAGGTGTAGCGTATGCATTATTTTGGTAGAATTGGTTTGGGGATTTAGTTCTCTCTTATAGGAAAATTTATACTCATATTTGAACATTGCTATTAACACTAACCCAAATTTTTTTTAGTATATTTGTGTTACTGTTGTTACTGTATTTTGGTTTCTTTTTACTCCCAGATATTAACAAATATATCGATGATGATTGTGTTGAACTGGAGAATTTTTATATATATATATATGGGCATAAATGTACATATGCATATTCATACGCACAACATATAAACGATGTGGGTTTGAAGTCAATCGATAGGTGTACTGTAAGCAGTATTTTGGCACACTTGATTTATGGTCTTATGTTAACTCTTTTTTTAAGCATTGCCATTAACACTATCCCAAACGTCTTTCTAGTACACTTGTATCCTAGTAGTGTTTTTTTGAATTGGAGGAACTTTTTACATGTTTTAGTATTATTATGTATGTACATTTGTACGTGTGCATATGTATATGTACATTCTCGTACACAAATAATATGGGTTTGAAGGTCATTAGATAGGTGTAGTGTATGCAGTATTTTGGTAGACTGGATGTGGCCTTATGTCGATTCTTATTGGAAAATTTATGCTCCGTTTTTGAGCGTTGTTATTAACACCACCCTAAACATCTTTTTAGTACCCTTGTATCTTAAATTTGGTTTCTTTTTTACACCCAGATAGCCAGATGTTAACATATATGAATTATGGCTATGTTGAACTGGATGATTTTTTTATGTTTGAGTATTATTATGTACGCACATATACGTATGTATATATGAAAACGCATTGCGCATGCACACACACATTCTTATAGTTGTAACCCGATGGTGATTTGTTTTTTAATATAAAAATAGTCATTTTTTCTTACCAGCTGTTTATTCTATTTTAGTTTCATAGCCGTTACGTGATTAGTAAGAGAATTATTTTTTTCTTGAATTCTGTCTTAATAGATCACTCTCTCCAAATATTTCTTTGATGTCATTTTAAAAGCCACCATTCTCTGGATAGAGATTTACATTGAATTAATTACACATTGATTAAGGATTATGTGAGGTCGAGTGTGCTTTGTCATCTATAGACTATATTAAAGATCCTGACGGTGCGTTGTCTGAATTTTTTTTGTTTGAATTTTGTCTTAATAGATGGCCCTCTTTTTACTTTTCTTGATGTTGTCATTTCAAAAACGACCGTTTTCTGTTTGCGAAAAAAAATATGTTTAATCTCTGTCCCTACGCATTGATAGGGATTATGTATAGTTGATCGGAGTGCCCTTTGTCTTTCCTTCCTATTGTTAGAATCCAAACTCTTAAATTTCAACTCGTCGATATCTTGTGTCTTCCAATTATTTTTATACATCATGTTTTTTAGTTGACATGAAAACTTCTCAATGAGCCATAATTGTGATACATTTAATTACTCAAATGTTAAAGAATTATCTCTCAGTTTTCGTGACGACAGTGATAAGAATTATACTTTCAACTCTTCTTCTCCAATAGTTTTAATACTACCATAATTAGTCCTGCAGGCAGTACCCAATTGTGTGCTTAATATGTTTTTTGATAAAACTTTCCAGATACTTTTCTTAGATGATCTTGAATGGTCTATTTATTAAAAAAAAATTTAATATACTTAAACAACTACATTGTAGACAGTAGTAAATAGCTCTTGACAAATTAAGCAATTGCACCCTAGGACAATAAAATATATTTTTTTACGGCAAAGCTGTGTTGATTTTTAGTTAACACACGTATTCAGTTTCTTGTTCCAAACTAAGAATGTTTAAGAGATGGTACTTACGACTTACCTAAGTATTACGATCTAAATTACTTTGATCACTTTTTATAATATGCAGAGATTTCGAAATTGTTAGTAATATTTAGTGGTCCATTTCCGCATGTTTAGTAGTATCAATTATATTATTTTCTATTGTAAACATTGATGTCGTATGGTTTAAAATGTTTTATAATTATACAATTACGTCAATAAGCAATTCCAAATTATTGAATAGTTCCCTAACTAATAATTTCAGCAGCTTCTCAAAAGACCTTTGACGATATTGTCTGTAGATTCAATGCCAATCAAGTGGACATGCTTAGGAATGAAATAGATATTATTATTGCTTTGATTTGTAACTCACTGCAGCTGTAAAATCAAAGCGGACTAAAGCAGTTGTCACATACGCGGATTTATTTCCAGATAAAACTGTTAAGACCAGAATAAAGTAATAATAGATCTTGACCGAGTACTACGCCCCTTTCAGCTAGTAAGAATGTGGATTTGTTCAAACGAATTCGACTCCATATTGCATCGTAACGTATGCGATGTTCACTAAATAAATTACCTTTGCTCCTCCCCGGTCGCCTTAGAGCATCAGCCGGTGAAGCTGCGAGCCCAAAAACGGCCCGATAAATATGCATGAAAAGCAGCACCAGAGAAGACCGCCGGCATCTCCAAGCGCCGCTCGGAATCAATTTTCATGAGTGCCGCCCTTTTTGCGACTGCTGGTTTCTGCCCTTTCTAGCTTCCGCGCTCGGCTCTCAATTTGCATGGAGAATGGGCGGAGAGCGGCTTCACACTTTCGCGCCGACTTTGAAAAATTTACGCCGAACGGACGCATGTAACGTGTCGCACGGATCTTAAATTTAAATGGGAAGGAGAGAGACGGGTGTAAATATTTATAGTTTTATTAATTTGAGCAGCGGCTGCCGGAATGGAAGTCGGAAAAACTGGATTAATGGTTTCTCGTTATATTTAATGAGAGTGCGGGGTGTACCAAAATGTTTTAACGGCTTGAGTGTTAATAGAATATTTTTTGCAACTTTTATTACTAACACTTGAATCGTTGCGAAATTATACTACTCTGTCCAAAATATAAGGTAACTTTTTAACTTGAAACTCGTGAAAATTGTAGTTCTAAAAACTTTTTTCTTGTGTTGGCACAACCTTCAGTGACATTTATTCCTAATTTCATTTTGATGTGTTAAATAGTTGCATAAGTTTATCTACATTAACTTTTTGCCTTTTTTAGATTATATTGAACAAATAAGTTGCATTAAATTTTGTGTTAAAAATGAAATAAATATTGCTGAAACGTTTGAAACGGCGCAGAAAGCATTCGGTTATCATTTGTTATTGAGAAAAACTATAGACTAGAAAAATATCGATAAAATTAGAAACAAAGTAATGTGTGGGAAATCGCCGTTTGCTGCAAAAGAGGTCGCAGAAGATGTTAGCATATCAATAGATTCAGTAGACGCAAGTGATGTTTTGGGCTTGAAATGATTGCCAGCTATCTTTATTCAACAAATATTTCTCTACGAGCACCATATTCTCCAGATATATTGACTTCTTCCTGTTCAGTCGATTAAGAAACCCACTTCGAGGAACCCGATTTGACTCGATTACATTGATAAAACGAAACTCGAAGGAAGTGCTTATGGAAATTCTAAAAAGTTAACATGAAAAGTGTTTTCAAGATTGGATTAAACGTTGACGTATGTGTACTACAAAGGGATGGGATTACTTTGAAAGAAAAAATAAATTTGGATGAATAAATAAATAGCATGCGTTTTAGTCACCTTAATTTTTGAACAGAGTAGTAAATGTTGATTTTTAGGTTAATTGTAAAAGCGATTTAAACAAACAATTAAATAGCACGTCCTTATTACATGGAATATGACGAACTAACCCGTAAATGTATTGGAGTCTATCAAATTTATTCTTCCCTTAACAGATGATTTTAGTTGGAGGATTTGAATTGCGCATGGTTTACGTGTTGTGAATATTGAAAGTTTGCATTTGTACAGTTGGTATCTAAGCACATGGCAACGTCAACAAAGGTCTTCAGAAACGCCGTACGTTTGTGCACTGTGTTTTATAGAATAGCATTTATGCTCTTTTTTCGAGTCATGAAGTTCACTTTTCTTTAAATGTATTTGTGATTTGTCGCATCTGAGGTAGCAAAAATCCACATACTATTCACGAAAAACTAATACATTCACAAAAATGCTCTATTTGATGTGTATTGTGGGTTGGAGAAATTATTAGCCCGTGCTTTTTTGAGGGCTAAGCTTGCAATGCAGTTACTGTTAGTGATGTACGTTATTGGGATATACAAAACAACTTTTTTCCAATGAAACCAAAGATTTTAACTTTAATGACATGTGGTTTTAACTAAATGGAGCCACATGTCACACAGGACGCGAAACACTCACTTTACTTCAAAACTAAATTTCCTGGTCGTGTTATTTCGCAGATGGGTGACATTTATTGTAGACCAGTGTCTTGCAATTTAATCCCATTAAACTTTTTCTCTGTGGGGTGTTTATGAAAACAAACCTGCTATGATTTCAGGGCTAAAAGAGAACATGTAATTGCTGAAATAGAGCCACATTTATGCGAAACTTCGTTAAAAGTATGGTTGCATGTTGGTGTAGTCGTGGAGGGAATTTGGCCGTTATCATGTTTCATATGTACCTGTTATGTCTGTTTTACACAGATAATAAAATTCAGATTGTTTTAATAATTTCTGTTTTATTCAAGAAAAGCATTCTGAAGTCCAACTTGGATCACCCTATAAAATGTAGGTTCTCCTTTTATTGTTGAACGATATTCGCAAGTCAAAAATAAAGTATTGATATCTAAATAATCTGTGCTATTAATTATATTTAAAGAAAGATATTCTTTTTGTTGGCGTATGAAGAACAAACCTAACTACATTTTTAACGATCGCTTATTTTTCCCTCTAGAGGAGCAAACAATTTTAGAAAAAAATGGTAAATGTGTTTGGTACCCCAAAGAAGATCTACATTGAACCTGTTCTATTCCACTAGTTCGACCAGACCGTGAGAGAACGCTGTTGGTAGACTTTTATTCAGTTGACTTTTCTAGAGGATTTCAGAGTAACTCTTAATAGTTGTGCAATATAATAGAATCTAGTGACATGTATGTTAAGTAACTAATTTCTTACGAAGTTTCATGGAGTTTTCGCCTACTGTTTTAAGTATAAAAATGAACAATGCAGCAATACAGTAATTATAATACCATTTTTGAAATCCATGCATAAGAGGATCTACCTAATATGTGAAAGAAACAATGAAATAATTTAGTATTAAGAAAAGCATTTGATTCAACGATAAGGGAACATAAGATATTATCTATCCTATCTTTTATTTTACAGTTAAGTTACATATTTATTTACTCCTATGTAATGTTTATTTCAAATGAATTTTTAATATACAAGAAAGAATAATACCTGAAGGATGAATTAGTAAGTAGTGACATGCCTCATTCAATAACTTATTATATAACTATAACCGTTGAGTAACATAATTAACACAAGTCGCTAGTATAACGTGAGACTATACAGAGAACGATAAACTCCCAAAAAGTAAATGTTCCACCATTTGTTCTAAGAAGCGAGAAATTCTTCGATATTTTCAAACTGCCTACAGCGAAGAAAGTGAATTGTCGATAGAAATAAGTATCTATCTTATGGTGAAAGATTAGAACTAAAACCAGGTTACGGCAGGAATTTTATTGCATCACTTGAATAGAGTGAAATTTTACAATCACTCTATGACCATCCATAATAAAATTAAAGTATGCTGGATATTCAAAGTTTCACTAAATGGCTTGTGATGTTTGATCTGGATTTAACCATTGTTTATTCATATCAGAGTTACAGAAGAATATCCACTTTTCATTATACTTAACAATAAATTATTTTATATTCTTGCACTCAATTCAAATGAGCATACCAAAAATGGAAGAAGGTTCTCAGGGATTAGGAAATATGATAAATATTGGTGATTTACAAAAATAATGTAACAGTTACCGTATTATTACCTTATTCGGTGTGCCATTAAAGATATATTAACATATATTGAACAAAAAGCTCAGAACCAAAAATGTTAGAGGCATAGAGGCAAACAAATAATCATGGAAACTATTGAATATTATAAAAAAGCATTTTTTTGCCTTCATCGAACTAGAAAAGGTAAACAATAGTTCTACGCGAAAAAATATGAGACCGTTTATTAATTAATAAAAAGCACTAAAGATCATCCTGTTATTCTTAACAACTGTACATCAAATGAATTTGTCACTAAACAAGTATTGAGATAAGAAGTGGTGTGTCCTCCATCATAATTTCTACGCAGTCAAGTAATGTTTGATATCATTATACTCTTAAAAGATTCATACCCAAGAATCGTTTGTAGAATTTCTAAATACAGTTCTCTTGTCTTATAACCCTAGATCAGTCTGGTCATTGACAAAACATCTCCATACCACGTTATATATTCAGTAGAAGTAATGCACTGATCTGATAAGTCATCTTCCCAAAAGTACAAATTTGGATTCACCAATCTATAAAACTTGATCCTATTGCAGTGGCGCCCAGTTTTGATGTAATTGTGCCCATTCCAGCCTTTGCACTTTGTCTTGCTTTAAGTGTCGTTTTACCGTTAAAATTGATAATGGATCTCCCCTTGTTGTACTTGTCATACTTGTAATTTCAGGTGACATTAAGAATTGGTGCTGACGAAGAAGACGTAGTGACCAGAAAAAGAAATGAACATAAATGCAAAGAAAACTAGAGTAACAACAATACCGAAAGGATCACAACATATAAGTGTACATATAAAATGCGAAAATAATCAAACACTAATTATTTAAATGTGATAACTGATAGACATAATCGAAAGATTAGAGAAAAGTAGCAAGCCATTCAATAAATAAGATTTTTATAAGTAAATGTGAAGTATCGCAGAGAATGACACTAATTGTATATAAAACAATATTTAGATCTGTATTGACACTTAGATGTGAATTATGGATATTGTCAACAAGAATAAAAAGATGAAATATCTCGGAGAACTTCAAGAAGTTACCCGTAACCATTGAGTAAGGAGCAGTCAAATAAGACTGAAATGAGAAGTTAATTCGGTGTTGGAGTTCATAGAAAACCAGCAGTCCAGCTAGCGGGGACACATACAAAGAATTGGAAAATACAAAATAAGTAAAGCAAATATGAGAAGTTAGAATAACGGGGAAAGGAAAGGGGAATACCACAAGAGATCTAAGGTAACGTTACAGGGACAATACTAACATAAGGGGAAAAGAAGTATTGAATCTATAACATTGGCAAATGACGGAAAGTGTGGTGTATGGATGTCAATAAATTGTTTGCTTAAATTGGTGATTTGATGTCTATTTAAGTTTTCAATGAAATATAACAAGAACAACAATTAATTTGATAACTTGTATGTTCGTGTGGCCAGGTTAGTTTAAACAATTTGAGATATGGTTTTTAAATCTAACATAAGTCGGGTTGATTTTAGGGATGGTAATCGTTGCATTTAAATTTTTGCAATTATACTTTTATTCTACCATAACTAAGGTTCTTCTATCGCTTTGTGACCTAATTGGAATTTATATAGCAAGTCTTTTCATTTTTAAGACTTTTAAAATCAATCTTACTGAAATCGTCAATTTATGTCTAATAGATAAGTCTTTGGTAACAAATATGGAAATATAAATATTTGTCCTTGTACATGAAGAAGAGTAAGAGATAAAAGCCAACACAACATAATCAAAACAAAAAGATTAGAAAGTTGTTAAATATTTTACAAATGAGGATTGGATTATCCTAAAGTCAGAATAACCAAAAGCTATGTGTTGAAAATATCTGTACTATATAAAACCACAAACTGAGAAGTGCTTAGAGGGAAATATAAATAAGGAAAAATAGAAAAAACTATATTAAAGAGAAACAATTGCAAATATAATGCAAGAAATGTTTGAAGATAGACTAAATGTAGGATGAAAAAAGATGGCGATATTCACATGAAAATACACACGGAAGGTAAGAACATATTTTATAAATTTTGAAGTCGAGTGTACTTTTCTTGTTTGAACTTTATATGGTGCCACGACATCTTAGAAGACAATATTAATAAACATTGAAAATAAATGTTTCTAAATGTATTATGTATTTTTATCCGTGGTTAATTATGACAGGCTTTCTTTTGGTTTTTTATCATAAATCTTGATATAGCATCTGCCTGTGCACTAGATGAGATTTTCAGGGAGCAACTCCAGCCTAGATTCTTTCTACTCTGTCCGATCTTGTGTTACCATGATATGTTTTGGAGTCATATAATCTACCCTCATTTCTATAATGAAGCTTTTTAGCTGTCCATGAACATTGTATAGTTTGTACCTATTGTTTGTACATAGAATTTTCTCGTTTATGTAGTCCTCGTCTGGCGTCTCCTTTGGTCACAACATGAGGAAAGAGAAGATCCAGAAGAGTCTCTATTGCAACGCTGAGAATTGTCTTTATTGTCCCCGTTGTGCTAAGACAAACAAGTCTTTTGAATCTTGCTTAGTTTTAATTTAGTGCTCTCCTGTTTAACTTTTAGCTATTATACGAGGAGTGCATATGTGAGGGTTTAACCACCTAGTGTACATCCATTGTACCGTGCTTGGCCTTGACTTTGTGATTTGTAACATGTTCGTTTTATTACTGCTAGAGTAATTTTCGGCTTTCTTTTGGTTTTGTTTTTTTGTGTTGGTCTCAGGTAAGTTTGAAATTTAATGTAACCCCCAAATGCTTTAAGTGTCATTTTCCGCTAAAGTCTTCTTTCTTTGCATAAATTGCATTGAGAATTTATCATAGGGCTTTCTGAAATGTTTGAAATAGTTCTTAGTGAACATTAACATTACAGCCGATGATTAGTTGTGATCCATAGACCCATCTCAAAATATCTCATTATGCTATTACATTAGCGTTTGTAATTAATTTTATTTATGAACTTTGTTGATTTTTAGGCGTGATTTCAAAAAAGTGGAAATGAAAAGCATTTTTATCGAAAGAGTTTTTTCATAAAAGTTATTTGTAATAAAATTACTAATCTGTTTATTTTACATTTTTTATATTTGTGAATATTTTCTTTTACTAATTATTTTGTAACTTAAAGTATTTTTTTTCAGACACAACAATTATAAAATATTTTGGTGACACTTCACGACAGAAAGCAGAGCTATCTACAAGGAAGTTCGCCGCTCTCAAATCGTACCATCTGAATGGTTAGTTGATCGTTCAGAATCAGCTTCTGAAAGAAAAGGTAGGACACTTCCTATATTTTTATATGTTAATTAACAAATAGTTAACTATTTGACCTACATGGTGGTGTGTTAAAGAAGTTACCAGAAGTCTGTAAATATATGTTAGATACGAACTCTTTTTTCTAAAATTTTCAAAATTATTTGACATAAGCTTAAGTTTTTTGCCTAAAATTTAAAAAAATGTTTTCATTTCATGGAAGCTTGCCCATTCACTTCTTTTTCCGGCAATAAATTGATTGTATTATCACCCTCTACATAGTAACTTTTGCTACATTATGTAATTAACTCTCTCTTCGTGGCCCTGCCACAAGGAATTTTTTTATATTGCACGCAACAGTTTGTTTTATAAATTCATTTTTTGAGCGCCAGTATAGCCGCGCGGTTGAGACGCTTGGCTGTGGTGGGGACCGACTCGGAAAGGGTAATATTGCGGTCGTCCAAGTTGATAGTGCTTCTCACATTGTCCTGTATAGTGCTCGACGACCGGGCAATCAGCGCGAACATATGAGAGCCTTTACATCTAGTTCGTAGGCCTTAATTTAAAATAAATAAATAAAAGATTTAGTGCGGTTGAAGAGTTTGTGGTTTCTTCCCTCTAGTGCCAAATAGCTGTAGCTTGAACAGATGTAAATTTTATAGCTATTCCCGGCATAATTTTTTAGTATTGACATCTGCCACTAATATTAAGTACATAAAAGGTTTTCCTTTGTAATAATAACAATATTTTGCTTCCTTGAACATGTTGGAATTCCAGCTAGATAAGCAGAATTTGCTGCTTTATCACTTCAATATTACGAAAACTCCTTCTCAGTCTGATCTCATACTTCTAGAAGCTGATGATTGAAGCTGCTCCATTAGAAGCAATACGCATTTTGAAGTGGAACATAAAGAACGTTTGGGATGAAAACATTGCACGAGTTTTTGGACAAGGACGCAAAAACAACCTTCAGAAGCACTAAGTGTTACTTAACACGAGATTTTCAAATATTTAAAAAGCAGAGGAAAGATGTACAAGGAAGGAAAATGGGTGCTATCAGATTGAAGGAAAGATATCGTTTTTTTTTATAGACAGAATAGAAACGTGTTTGTGTACCGTATTGCCGCTGGGGACGAAACGTGGGTATATTTCAATGATCTCTATGCAAAAAGTTAATTTGTGATCCAGGCTAATCATCTAAATTGATACCAAAACCAAATGTTTATGGGAAGAAGGCAATGTTCTGCATTTTATAGTCGAACGACTATTAGCGACAGTTAATTAATTATAATAGAACGTTGAAGGTCGCACGCCCAAAACGCTTCAAAAGACATAACAATGTGGATCTTCAAATAAGTCATTGCTTTGGCACATATTGAAAAACGGGTCAAAAACACGTTGGAAACGCTTGGCTGGAATCTCTTGCTCTACTTTACTCGCTCTGTTGTTTTTCCAACTACCACTATTTATGGTACACATATGAAGATGTTCAAAATCGGATATTTTAATGGATGGTCTCAAAAGACGAATTGTTTTCATTTTTCGAAACGAAATCTGTAAATTGCCAGAAATGTGAGAAAGTCATAGTTTACGATGTTTTTTATTTTTATTGTTAAACAAGCGGCTTATTTTTTATTCTGATACGGTTTGTGAATACTGTGTGGCTAGGACCTGCTATGGAAGAAAAAATATGAAATGAAAGAACAAAAATATAGATAGTGTAAAACCAATAGAAATGTAGAAAAAATCAAATAGCAGACATGGTGTGAAAACAGATGTTTTGCAAATCGTACCGAAATATTTCAAAATGGTGTTATGAAAATGCATTATACTGTTTAGGAAAAGGCGCATACTAAATATGTTCTATAGAGAGAAAATGAAAATTAAGTATAAGAAAACGCAGCAGTTTTATTGAAAACTAAAAAGGCAATTCAGTTTACACTTACAATTAGATGGAAAAACAAAGTAATAACAAGAAAGACATACTCATACTGTACTATTCCAAAGCTTTGTTTTTCATAAAACTCAAATATTTAAAAATTGGAGTTATATAATTCGTTGATCTTGTATTTAAGTGATCTATTTGGAAAGTGCCGAGTCAAAAAATTGCAAATATAATAATAAAAATGTATACATTTAGTAAAAATGGTATAAGATATAAGCAACATATCTGTAGCCTCAGCCGTCTCCCCTCTTCCCAAAAGCAAGCACTTTAGAATTTCTCAAACGTATCCCAGCGTAATTTTCATTACTCAAAACATTCTGAAAAGTTGAATTCACAGAAAATTCCATCGTTGTATTGGTTTTCCCATAAGAAAAACGCGTTTTTTCGGATGTGGCGGGTCGAGAAATTTTCATTGAGACCACTGAGTCCTAGACCCACGATTGATCTTCAGTTATGACCTTTCTGAGGAAATTTGGTTTATTGGTAGCAGTCTGCAACAAGTCATTAGCAATTGCAGAACGATGATCTGTTCTGATAACACACACTTTGGTTCTTGGTATCTCTAGCTCATCTTTTGATTCTCGGAGTGTTGACTGCAGCCTGGACACCTTCAATATTTTTCGGTGTTCTGGTCGTTGCTGATCTTATCCAGAACGTGGATCCTTGTTAATAATTTTACGATCAACTATGAATCATTTGTACTGCACTTAATACAAATAGTTTCTGTGTACGAATGTTCAAGCTTTGCACAAAATTTGATACAGATTTACTGCTCTATTCACTCAGTCATTTTAAATGCGACTCATCAGCAATTCACGCAAGCACATGACAGTACACGCTCATCCGTTGCCAGGTTACATCTCCCACAAACTGTTTTCATTATATCGACATTGGTTCGGTATTTTTGAGACAGACCACGTACTTCGTTTGTACATTTGTCATCGATTTTTTTTTGACCTACCTCAAGCTAGTTGTAATTTTTGCAATTAGCGTTTATGCGGCTTGTGTGTATGATCGAGTGTCTAGTTAAATTAGAGATTAATTAACATTTTATTTTCAAAGCGTTAAGACGTGCCTCATCGCTGTCGCAAGTGTGTGAAAGATAATAATTGCTATTATTAACGAAACTGCTGCCTAGAATTAACAACTTCGAAAGCAACAAAACTGCGAGTTATTTGTATCATAACATAATAACCGAAAATATACACAATGCAAGTCCAATGGAAATTTAAACGCAAAATAAGCATAAGTTAGAACCATTAACACTTCAGCTAAACGAATTGCAAAAGCGCTACGCGTGGACACCAAATATTCCGGTGCAAAACAAATATTACCTGCTATCTAACCTCGAGGCCGACCCAAATTATAATCACGGCCAACCTGAAAATGCAGACGATAAAATTACAAAACCAAAAATACCACCTATTTATCTTCATAATGTTATAAATTATATAGCATTAACCGTAGATATCAAGAAATTAGCAGCCTTTTGTAACATTAACACAATAAGAATAAACTTAACTAAAGAGGATGATTACAGGACACTAACAAAACACCTTAATGATAACAGCATTAATATCACACGTAAACCGCCCAATGTCATGATTTACAACGTACCGCTGTCGCAAACAGACTAGGAAATATTTGAAGAACTTAATAAAGCAGGATTATTTTAAAATAACACATCATCTACCTAAAAACAAGCCGCCGCTACCAGCCTATGTCATGGACCTAACTAATAATGAAGATGCAAGAAAATATTCTTTTTAAAAAGCCTTAATAATTCAATTGTCGCAGTAGAGCAAAGAAGACCAACTTACACGCCCCAGTGTCATCGATGCTAAGGTTACGGTCACAAGAAAAACTACTGTAAACCAATGCAAAAAAAAAAAACAAGATGAACCCAAATGCGCTAACTGCGGAGGGCTTTACCTCGCAAGCTACCGCAGTTGCAGCTAATCCACCAATCCGGATGTTTCACCTGATACAAACAACATAGTCAAAATTCTTATCGATCTGTTAACCCCTTATCTTCCCCTATTTAAACATTTCATCACTAGTACAATTCTCCCCTTATTTCTTAATGGACCCTAAACCACAGAAACCCATAGACAAACTAAGAATCTTTAATTGGAATGCAAATGGTATATTAACCCAAAGATGTATCCTATTTCTATTTCTCACCAGACGCAACGCAGATGTTGCGTGTGTTATAGAAACGCATCTATCTAAAGCAGAGACGTTTAAAATACCCGGGTAACAAAAGCATAGGAAAGATGGAGACGCCCTAACGGCAGCCGGCAGAAGAGCTATATTAATAAAAAAAATTATCTACAATCTATTACATTGACAACCTACACTTAAAAACAATTGGAGTTAAAATAAAAGTAAATGAACTATACCTCATAATAATAAGTACCTACAGGCAACCTAATAAGCAACTAGTAGAGGAAGACTCGAAAGTTATATTCAACACAACTGAACTGCTCCTGATGAGCAAATCAATTATGAGGATATAGGGCAAGCAATCCTGAAGAATTAGGATGGAAAAGTCTTCCAACAAAATATTCCTTCCAAACAATAGCTTACCACCTGCCAGCACTACTCAAGTAGTGTTTGGCAACCAATGCCAAAACTCATAAATGAGGTAATAAACTGGAAAAACTTCCGAACCTATCTTGATGAATAATTGAAGTGCCCAGGCAGTCTAAATAATAATGAATACATAGGTACCGCAACATTCAAATGAACAGCCTCACTAACAAATAGCGTGCATAAGGCAACACTAACTGCCAAAACCAACAAAAAACCACAGCACCATTATCTACTAATTGAAATTACGGAACTAATCAAAAAAAAAGCCAAACTAGACGTGAATAGCAGAAAAAAAAAATCCTGAAATGAAACGCTTACTAAACAAGTTAATGCATAGCTTAAGCTTGCCTGAAAAATGTATTTACATTAAAAACGACATGTACTCCAAATCACGCAGTACACATAATCAAATTGAATCGAATCTTCCAAGGAGAAAATGCCCTGGATTTGATCTCATCGCCAATTTAGTGTTAACAGCTTACCAAAAAATATTTAGTGTACTTTACGACCACATTCAATGTATGCTCCGGCAAGGTTCCTTCCAACAAGCATGAAAGTATGCTCGCATATTAGTATTTGGTAAGCCGGACAACGGCAAAAGGAAAACTGACAATTACAGGCCAATAAGCTTGTTAACATCATTTTTAAAACTCTTGGAGAAAATCATCTATTGTCGCCTAATGAATGAACTAACTCCACTTAACTATATTATCACCGTTTCAGTTCGACTTCAGGAAAAACACTCAACACTATACCAACTATAGCGCATCACAGAAAAAAAGATGAGGGATTTGAAAACAAAAGCTATACAGCAGCCCAGACCTTTAATGTCTGGGTTAAAGGCTTAAAAAGCAAAATAATTGAGATCCAAATAACCGACTACCTAAAGTCCATAGTCTTCTCTTTTCTAGATAATCGAACATTTGTCGTACGCATCAACTCTACAATTTCTGAAACAAAGGCCATTAGAGCAGGCGTCCTGCAAGGAAGTGTGCTAGGACCGCTGCTATTCAACATATTTACAGACATCTTAACCATAGAGCAACTTTAGCGACATCCACAGATGATACGACAGTCCCAACACAATACACCGACCTTATCTAAGTCATAGAGATACTACAGACCGCAATACACCAAATATGTTCATGGTACAACAGATGGAATATAATAATAAACCCGTCTAAATGTCAAGCAAAAATATTCTCCTCAGAAGAATCAAAAACCCATCTATCTATAATAAACAATAAAATCATCTACTGGAATTCCACTGAAGTAGCCGTAAAATACCTGGGAGTGCTACGTAAGCCTCAAATTAAATCAAAACTTTGCGAGACTGGCACATCCCCTCATAAACACGAAATCCTCACTCAAACCTAAATGTGCCATGTTGATGTATAAATCATTAATAAGACCATATCATCAATGTGGAGTAACATAGCCAAATACAACTAAGAAAAAGTGCAAAGGGAACGAAACAAAATTCCCCAAATCGCGGTGAACGCCCCCTGGTATACCCGCAATGCACAGCTACACTATTAACTAGACATACTCACAGTCCAAAGCTATATCAGTGCTAGTGCTAAGAAATTCTTCAAAAACACAGTGCGATGGGAGACAAAATATTCATCAGACTAAAACGCAGACTACTATAAGATTTGTACTTAACCGAATCAGACAATTATTAATCAAGTAACCAAATGTTCACACTAACATGTAAGGGGACTCAACCCCCATAAGCTATTAATTATATTATTTTTATTAACAACGCTATGAATAGCATCATCAATTGAAATACCTGGCTAATAGATATTTTGTTTGATTTTGAATAAAGCTATGAAGAATGTTTAGAGACCGAGAACTATACTTATGTTATAGAGAATATCCCACAATATGACGCAATCTTATTTTTTTTATTTGCAAACTTTCACTTTAAATTTCATAATGATAAAAGTAAAACTAATAGGGAACCTTTGTTAAATTAAATTTTAAATTTTAACCTGAATTGTTGCACAATTTTTATTTTTTAGGTCAGAAGATAATGTAGAGGTTAAAAGCATTGAAATTATGCACTATTTTTACAGCTTTAGGTTGGTGGCTCTAAAACTGTGTGTTATTATTGTAGAAAATCATTATAAATATAATGCACTATAAATATTATACTCTAAATTAGTCTAATTTTGAAGAGCGATGAAAAAATTCAAGACTGTAGATTCTCTCATGGGCATAAATAATCGGCATCTTTAACATTAACAATACTCCGACACCTCAGAAGACGACATCAAATATCTTGAACAAACTTAGACCAAAGTGACCTGGGAGCAAAATATTCAAAGCCAAGACTAAAACAAATAGACCTTAAAGATTAAACAACCGAATGACAATTATAATCAATACCAAATCTCACTGTCTAACATGCTAGTTATAAAAAGCATCATAAAATTCATCTATATTATTTTATACAGCTATGGAAGCATCATCAAGTGAAATACCGGTAATGCAATTTTGTATTTTAATCAAAGCTATGAAGAAGTTAACGCCCCATGGAACTCTCTTATGTTATAGAGAAACCCACCTAGTAATTCAATACTTATTGTACATACTACTTTAGATTTACATAAGCTTGCTCGATACATAGAACCAACTGGAACCTTGTTAAATTACAATTTAATAGAACTCTGAATTGCACAATTTTTCATTTTACGATTAAACGAAATTAGAGGTAAAACATTAGTGTAATTACACAGAATAACTTTGTGTTTAGGTTGGGGCCTAAAACTGGTTTTGTTGTATCAAAATGACATGTTATAAATTATAAACTATAAATATATACTTATTAGTCTACTTTTGAAGAGCGATAAATAACAACAAGACTAGATTGTCATGGGCTTAAATAATCTGTGCACTTTGCCGCCATAAGACAGAATATTGCCCCGATAAGACAGAATATTGCTAAGAATTCAGGAACATCGATTGGGGGACACCATTCACTATCTTTTGAGCATTCGAAGAAACAACTTGTAATGAACTTTTACAAAAGATATCATTGTCAATATTTAAAAGTTTCAATTAATATAAGCACTCCAACCAAAAGACCATTTTTTCATCTGAAATTTGTGACTAAACAAAATCGTCGAATATGGGATATAGAGTGAATCCCAAGAGATCCGATAGAAGTCATCGTCTACAATGAGTTACTGGTGTGCGTTTTGGGCTTGTGAAGCGATTGGGACATATTCAGTTATAGTGAATAGTATATTTTATTACGAGATGATTACAAATTTGTATACGACTTATTGGACGAGGTAGACTTGTGGTACTATGGAATAGCGCAATGTATCATTATGTGCGTGAGACACTTGAGTTGCTATCAGGCAGATTTTTTGGTCTTACGCATTAGATACGAGGATTAACCACTGAGATCGTGCGACTTCTTTGAGGGTTAGTAAAGCGTCCCATGTATCTCAACAAACTACAAACAATTCCCGAGCTTAGGGCAAAAATCCAACCTGTTCTTTGGTGTAATAAAAAGTAAAAAGTTTGATCTAAATTTTGAGTACCAACAGAGTTGTTGGACATTTGTTCTATAGTTAATCTAGCATAGATCTTTATCTTCTTCTTCGGCTGTCTACTTCATTCTGTTGGATGTTGGCGACCACAATAAATCTTTATACCGAAATAAAAACATAGCACTTTAAGAATAAATGAAATCTAATGCTTTCATTGAGACACCCTTTATATAATTTTTGCAAATTTGCTGCTTGCTATTTTTGTACCTCATTGCTTAGTTGTTTTAAATGGTCTTTTATTGCATTGTCTTGTTTATAGATTTTCTCATTAGAAGTTTGATGGAAGAAGGGAAACATTACAAATTTCTTACTGAAATAACACAAAACATTAAATTAGTGTTGATTTTTTACAGTAATGGGAGGTAAAGGATGAATGTGTTTGCATGTTTAACGCACTTTCGTAGATGACGTGTTGCTGTTAAAGTAATGATTGTTAAAACAACCCATTAGACGTTATATCTGTGGAGAAAAACAGATGTTCCTGCAGTAATCGATAGTTTGTTTTTTCTCTGTGGGAATATTTTGGTTTGATGCGTTAAGCAGCTTCTCTTAATTGCTGACGTTTCCCAGTTGTGCGTCTTCACTTATCACTTTTCGGCAGAGCAGAAGAAAATGGCAGGGCAATGGACTCGGCCCCGTTTCCAGGCGAGAATTCCAGCGGAGTTAATAAGGGTGCGGAACGGCGTCATCTTTTCTGTAACGCGCCGCATCATCCCTAATTACAGGTACTGGGGCGAAGCAGCTCGTAGATTCGCACTTTACGGACGCGGATTACGTACGTAGTCCTGCTGTAACGTAAGCGCCGCCGTCGAGGACTCGCACGAACCCAGTCGGGATTTTTGCGAAGGGTGCGGGTGGTAGATCGATTCCAACCGAGCCACGCCCTTAGCCGGGATCGTTCCGCGCTTTGTGCAGCCAGCACCCTCGCAGCCTTGTTTACTTCCCGCACAGGGCGAGTTCCAACTCGCGGCCCTCAGCCGCCCCTTCGCCACATCGCTCGAGATTAGGCGGTTGCTTCCTCAATGGATCGGAATTTACTAAGTTTTTAGCAGATGCCGCTCGGAAGACACCTGGTAAATGAAATTTTCAAGAAAAGGGGCGATTGAATCGCCAGAATTTAAGGGTTGTCACGGGTCGAATTTTCTACCGTTCGGTGACCTGTAAGGGGTGATAACTTACTTCTACGGCGTCTTCCGCCAGAGGAAGTAGCGATGTGATAAAATGTTCGTCGGTGTTGTAATTGATTAAATTTACCTTTGAACAGGTGACCCTGTCCTTGAAGAGCTATTTATATCAGTGCAGCCCCTATGACACTCATCGCGGTTATGAACACCCAAATGAGGGGTTGAACAAACCCCAGGTGCGTTTGTGGTGTACAATTTCAGAATTTATACATCGGGTTAATTGCAGGAGGGTTCATCATTTATCACTAACAAAAGAGCCTTTGGAATCCTCCTTTTAAAATATTTTCATTAAGGGTTCCCTTTGCAAGAATATATTTAAAACACTTCGTGTTTACAGAAGACATCAGAAATTGGTTTCTTTTTATTTTTAAAAGTTCTAATCGCGAACTGTTTTTTATATTTGTGTTTTTTTATAACATGTGAAAATTATTTCTCACAACGTATTAATTTGTTTTACATTTGTTAAAAATTTACAATCTACTTCACTGAAAATACAGAGTAAATATGTTGCAAGTATATGGATTCGAAGGAAAAACGCCTACTGGCGTTTTTCTTTATATACTACCATAACTTAGTGTTGTTGAGGTAGATCTACAGGCCAGGTTTTATTTAATCTCATGTTGAATGGTCCATCCCTGGATAAGTTATCTGTGAGAACGTTTTGGATGTCCTGCAAGTTGGTGTCGATAATTAGTGGAGACAGTATTTATTTTTTCCGTAATATGTGGGATACCCAAGTCTTGGTATAGCATTAAATTTCCAATATACTATGGCACATTAACGATCGCGCAAAGTATTTTGTTTTAAAATGTTTTTATTGTTTTTAGACGAGTAATAAGACCATATGGATTTTAAAATAGTCTTATATAGTAATATACTGTTTTTGGTGGAAAGTTTTGATTTACGGCCTACGAACCAATATATCTGTTTGAGCTTGAGGTCCAACTGTCTTCGTTTCATTTATATGTGTTTCTGCTACTTTAAACTTTGATCTAACATTTGATTTTGCAGACACAGGGACTCCATTAACAGGTGCAGGTAGACAAATTTTTATACGATTAGTAAATCTCACTAGAACATATTTGGATTAGTTTATTTTGATTCGCCACCATTCGGTGAGTAGATCTAGGTGGGTTACAGGATCATTATCTGAATATAGGATAACAGTATCTATTTGCAAATGCAGCAAGAATGGTGTTTTCTGTTTCAAGTAAGTCAGCAGTATATACAAGATAGAGAAATGGGTCAAGCACACTATTCTGCAGAACATATTGTGTGAGACAGAATGAAGAAAATGTGTCCTTGTGTTTTACTATCGGCGAGGTAAAATTTCAGGAGGAGGTAGTAATTGTTATTTTTTTTAAATTTTCTAAATAGGCCACACATTGTTAAATGCTTGAAGGATGTCCAAATATGCTCTGTTGTAATATATATTTTTGATACTCTTTGATATTTGATTGACTATTCTATGACTTTAGTCATATCGTCTGCAAATTTGTAAGTTGGTGGTCTTTTTAGATTCTTTTGGGTACCACCTTTAAATGTTTTAGAAAGGATGGGCAATAGGATTTATAGGTCTGTATGTTGATGTTTCATGAGGTACTTTGCCGTTTTTGTGAATTTCATATAATAGGAAAGCAGATACTTAGAATTTGGTTGTAAATGGTTGTGAGAGGACGAGAACTTTGCGGATAACATGTACATGAACTTAAAAAGGTTATATAAGAAAAGAGTATTTGGGTGCTGACACAGTTTTGAACTATCTTTGATTGAATTCTCGACTGTCATTCTATCCATACATTCGACTATGCAAAAATTTGCGCGAACGCTCAACGATCATGTACGTTTTGCACAGTCATCGAATAAAATGATTATATTAGACAATTGCACAGTTTTCTAAAGCAGTGGTTCCCAAAGTGTGGACCGCGATCCGCTGGGAGTTTTACAGGCTTGTATTTTTTTTGTCTGGATGTTTGCTGTATAGTGAACTAACTTCAATGGTTTCATAGCTTCTCTTAACAAGACATTTTGACAAACTATATGTTAGAGTTATTGAAAATAACGGTATATTGAAGATACTTTTACTAAAAAATATATTCTTCTTTTTATTTTTGTGGCTTACAGACGTAGATAGTTCCAAAAAAAAGATAGTTCTAAAATTATCTTTAAAATCTATCCACAATTAACAAAGTAGTAAGTTAAATACGTAACTGTCCTTTTATAATCGCTATTGCACTCAGTAGTGAACAGTACAACGTACATATTGAAAACGATGCTTTTTTAGATTTTCGATGCTTATACTAAAGTCAAATTGAAATTGCCAGGAGGCTACAGTGCCATCTAACACTTTTGAGTATAGTGGAAACTTTCGGAAATACGAAGAAAACAATTGCACTACTTGGTGAGAAATAGCGCTATTTTGTAACAGATGTTTCCAAACATTTGGCCATTGTATTTGCTGTTTTATTATAAATGAACTTGAGTCCAGACTAGATAAATCAAAAATAAAATGTAAGGACACAACACTTGAAGAAGTACCAACTTATGAATACATAGGCAGCCTTGTAACAAATGATGAGAATATAGACGTAGAATTAACAATCAGGGCGAGAATGTCAACTAATCTACTATAAACTAAACGTAATACTAGGGAAAAAGAAACTTAAACAAGAAACAAAATTAAGAATCCATAATATCATAACCATCCCAATACTCTTATGTGCAAGCGAAAACTTAACATTACAGAAGAAACATGTAGGAATGATCGATGCAGTGGTGATGAAGCACAATCAGAGAGATGACCAAAATAAAATACAATGAAGACAACTACACTGGTTCGGCTACAGGACTAGGATGAACTCACATAGATTAACCAGAAAGGTTTGGAGAGCAAAAAAACACAAGAAGGGAAGTCCAAGCAAAACCTGCTTATAATAAATGGTAGATGTGGGAAACAAAAGGGACAAAACAATAGAAGAGGTGAAGAAAATAGCGTTTGAAGAAATGAGTGGATAGATAAAAATAACCTAATTTAAATCTGGTATCCTAAAAGGGTACATAAAAGAGGCGAAAAAAGAAGCTGAGTATGATAAGAGGTAGCGGGGAGGAGGATTACCAATAGAATTATTGTTAAAAGAAAGTCCTGTTTTATAGAAGTTCAAGAGCCACTGTTCTAAAGGAGTAAGGCATTTCGTAAGACACTGATGTATTCCGTTAATTGTAAAAAAATGAAATTTAGAACCAGATTAACACCTTTCATATTCTACACACTATCGCCTAACAACATTCATAAATATCACTTAGAATATCACCTGCAATATTAACCTGCTTCTAGTAAGTCGTAGAATATTTGAAGCTGCTGTTTTTCTATTATTTATTTATTTATTTAATTATTTAATTTAATTTAATTTGGAATTATAACGTTTTTATTTCTGTCACTCTGAATGTATTCATTTTCATATAATATTTATCAGTAAAAATGACCGTACCGTACGGTCCTTCGAACCGAATTCATCACCAGAAAACAATGGAACGTTTGAAAGACAAGACTATCTTGTATAGACATAAGGACAGTTTACAAAGGGATATGTCATTGAGTTTCTAAGATATTGCCAATTATAAATTGTGGCATTTTTAACTTCACAACTGTCTGTGCCTTCCCTCAGTTTTGAATCAGCGCTTGTCCATAAGCCGCACTAATTCACTTCTACGCTCCCCATATTAGCATCACTTTTATTATGTTTGTAAAACTTATCCCCGCCATTTCGTTCGGATTTTGCCTTGAAAATTCGCATTTTAAGCGCTCGAATGCATAATAAACAGGGCAATTAAATTTCTTGCGCGGCGGCTATGAAGGCTTCAGGTTGGATGTAGGCCGCGGAAAGCTCTGTTTTACGACTTGCCGGAGCAGGGAATTTTAATTCCATTTCCGGAGGGTGGCATGTTGGAACGAATGGGTTGTTTGTTGTTGACTCACCTGGAGATCAATAAACCCGGCCGCCGACGGCCTTTTGTTGTCATTTTCTGTTACACATAAAGGCGGAGCTGCATGTAAATTAATTTTCTTTGTCGAAGTGAGATACCGTTAATATTGTGTCGCTCTTTCGAATCGTTTTGTGGCTGTAGGGCAATTGCTTTTAAATTCGTGGTTTTGTCGAGTTGTAATTGCGAAACGTGGATAATAAATTGAAATTGAATAAATTACAAAAATTAGATAAAACGGTGGTGAATAGTTAGTTTTTTTATATAATAGGTTATTGTAAACAATCTTGTGCAAACTTTTTTTAATTAAAAAAAAACAAAATCAAGGAAATTTTAACGTAATCTAAAGACAGCCTCTTTGGTTATCGATAATACTTTTGCACCGTTGTCTCTTATTCCCTACATCTTAGAATCATTATCAATTTTGGGCTGATGGTTTGTCAGCTGCTGAAGTAATTGCTATTTAATAGTAGTAACTGAAGGGGTTGCAAGTGGGGAGAGTAGGGAAGCTGAACACAAGTGTCGGTTTTGTTTTCTAAACACTCTTCGACCAACTAAGCCTGACATTACGGGCGAGAAAAATTTCTGAAACCCCATGTTCTATTGTCGGATGCATCGATTAAGGAAGTTCCTAGGACTATGGGAAGCGTGGTCTTCTTTTCTTTGAGGTATTCTCAGAAAGCTATGTCGTGCCAATCCATCACCACAACGATTATTTTTCTCTTTAAAGATCATTTATACTGACCCACTAGGTGAAACTGTCACGGAAAAAGGGAAGACTATTTTTAAATATGTTAACACATAGATTCCACTGTTTTAGTTTCTTCTGAATTAAAAATAAAGTGAGCACGAGTTTGATCGAAACTATCTAATAGTACCAATCTTAGAAAGTGAGGCATAAACAATTTTTGCGAGGACGAGAGGCAGTTGAAAATGAAGGTAACCGACGTCGCTCGAGGATCACCGTGACTGGGGAGAATATTCGCAGTGTTCGCCGGCCTCTTGAAATTTACCGCCGATTAACAGTTTTTGCTTCCGTCAACTTTTGGACGAAATAAAACTTGCATATTTTTGCAGTATATGTGAATTTTCAATTTGAGATGTTTTAGTGTTTTATACTAATACCCGGCTATATCGATCTGCCCAAATTCGGCAAAAATTGAGAATTATATATCGCCTTACTATTATTATTTATTTAGAATACTAAAAGAGGCACTTTGAGAACAGAGGTTTTCTGACGATGTTCCTGTCAATGTGCGTTTGGTTGGTGTTACAAAAAATCTTTATTTTAGGATAGAGGGATCAATAAACTATCTATTCATTGGGGGGAAAAGAAATTCGTATGCTCTTATTTTTATAACGCTTCAATAAATTAAAAATAATTTTTATATTTGTTTCCTCAATGCATATACTAACAACTAGATGTATAATTTAGATCTAGCAATTCTCCATGGATAAATCATTTGGTTAAATTTTCTTTGCCAGGGAACTATGTAATTCTTAGTATGAATTACTGAATGTATGATTGGGACAGAATATTTACAACATAGTTATGACGGAATAATTTTTAGTGAGTGGGTTTAATTTGAGCCATATGTTGTGGTTGAGTGCTGATTAGTGCAGGATCGTTGAAGTTAAATTCCTATGAGACAAATCAACAGCACAATTTTTCGCATTAGTTTTCTTTAAGAAAAGAATTTAGCTTTTACACAGCTATTTTAAGGAAGCAAAACACTATTTCAAAATTTTTTTCTTCCGGTATAAAAGACAAGTAATTGAAATAGGACGTAAGAATGAGCGGATTTCTATTGAATCAAATTTAACTAGAAAAGTTGAGTTTTGTGACGTCAGTTAGAGCTTTTGACCTTTTTTTGATAGGAAAATAGGGCATGTTTTTGATGTACTGATGACGCAAGGACATCAAATTCTGAACCTCTGTGCTGTACACTGGCAAGAAAGTATTATGTTTATGAAATATGAGACAAATGTATTACGATTTAAGATACACAAGAGTTTCCTTTGGTATAGTAACAGAGCGTCATTTAAAGCCCATAACTTTAGATTCGATTAATTAAATTAGTGACAGTTGTATTATATGTCGTATTGGGATTATTAAATTATTATTAAGTTTTAATTGTTATTACTTGAACAGGTTTATTTGACTTGTTGAATGATGATGTAAAACCCTATAGTAGAAAGTCACTAGTTTTTGCCACAAGCAGATAAATTTTTCATCGTTGATCGATTACAACAGCAAACTTGTAAGTTTGTAGTTTTTTTTAGATTTGGCTTAATTTCATTGCTAAGAATTAGCCTTATTTTGTTGTCACTCCGAAATTGGTCCTAAGATTTGAATTCTTTAAGAGACTTTACACTTTTTCAGTGTTGAACGTAGCTTGGGTTCCGCTTTCATTTTTTATTTGTGCCTGCTATTGTAATTTTTCTAATTTTTACAAAACCACCATGAATTGTCATCGCTTCTGACTAGTGTAAGTCTATCGTTTTCAGCAATAGCACTATTCCTATCTTAACGATTGTACTAATTTGTTTGGGTACAAGTACGCTAGGTTTTTAAAGAAATGTAGCTCAAACGTGAATTTAGGGAAACGATAGTTTGAAATTTTGTTCAGATTTGAGAGAATAGTTGAAGGAACGTTTCTATCAGAACTAGTGATTGTAATTGCGTGAAGGATTATTTAATCGAAATTTAATAGAATTGACAATTTTTATTACCGATAAAAGTATTGAAATCAGATCCAGTAGGGTGGAAGCTTTTAATTAATTGTTAATCCGTTTTGAATGTTTGTTAAATAAATAATTTATGTCGAATGTTAAATTGCTTGGCCAACTTACTCAATGCTTTTGAATAGCCGTTTAAGATAGGACTTTATGGTTATTAAACATGTCTTGCTATAGGTTCTGTCACACAGATCAAAAGGAAATTAAGAACGACAAATTATTCTTGCACGGAAATGAAATTGACCTTAAATACTCATTTACTTTTCATTTTTCTTATTTTTGCTTTTTTTGCTATTAATTTGAAGTAAATGTACGTGATACATAGTTCAAATATCTCACACCTGTTACATATACTCAGAAAATATGTGCTTATACTAGTACATAAATGATAGATAGACGCTCTAAGCCAACCCTTATGTTCTGTTAAAAATTGCTTGACCACTTGTAACCATACGGAAAGTAGCCGCAAAGTTACACGAAGAGTTTACTACACGTCTTGCTGAATTATGCTTAAATCTGATTTGAAATTATGATTAAACCTGGGCCTTCTCCGATATGTTATAAAAGGTGACCCAAATTTAAAGCCGCATTTAAATTTTAAATTGCTTTTATGATTGGATTTCTATTGAGCATTAAAGTGCATAATCTTTGATAAAATATGGACAACTATGCCTGACAAATAGCCACCTAGTTTTGGTTCTTTTCACAAAATTTTTCATTAAATTTTTGCACATATTGTAATCATCTATAAGTCAGATTTCGTTCTTCAGGTTCCGAACTGTTTGTACATTATTGGTGTAGATCTTGGAATATCAGGTAACTTTACAAAAAGAATTCGTGCGTCGTTAAATCACAAGATTGTGCTGGCAAATGAATGTCGACATTTCGTGAAATTATGCAAGAGAGAAATTGTTATTGCAGCTGTATGACGGTGTGTGTCAAATAATTGGGTTGTCATGTAAAAGTAACAATCACCATTCAAAGTTATAGCATTTCTAGTATTATCTTTAAGGATGTAGGTGCTTATTACGCCATTTTACCAAAATCCATACCAAACAGTGACTTGTTGTGCTATGTTGTGTCCTTTTCATTGGTTACGCGAGGATTTTTCGAACCCCAAATGCGACAATTGTGTTTATTTATCAATTCGCCGAGTTGAAAATTCGCCGCGGCTCTAAAGATGATTTTTGGATGAAACTGAAAATCCACTTCATAATGCTCTAAAACCAAATGGTCAACAAGCTTAACCCCTTATGTCGGTTGAATTTTATACGCATGATCATGCATGTTTTTAGTTACTATTCGCTAAAAGGAGCTTCTGGAAATGTCCAATTGTTGTACACGATGTCGAATCGATGTTTTCGGGTTTTCAGCGAGACTTTCACTAACTCTAGCAATATTCTCACGGAACCTTACGATACGCTGATACTCCATTACCGATCCAGTTTCATCAAATTTTGTAATGGATTTTCGGACAGCTAGTTCATTTTTGTGCACTGTTTCGACTACAAATTCTGTACCGCATTTACAAAGCTTTCACCCAATTTTCAATGTATTTTAGCAATAATAACTCGTTTTTTTTGTATAACGTTCCATGTATATTAATCGTAGGAATTACAACTGTCAAATAATTAAAGTTTAAATCCGACCTTTAATTTGGATCACTCTAAAATATTTTGTTGATGTCTATATTTTACTAATATTAAAACAATTGTTAAATAATATTTGGCTAGGAATCAAGGCTACTTTTCTGAGTGTTACAACGTTACAAAATATGTATTATTACAATTTCTAAGAAAAACAATCCCACTGAATATTATGATTATTAAACACTTAGTTTAATCGAACAAATACATTTTTCCGTATTATACATAATAAAATATGTGTAGAACAATAAATATGTTAAAGCAATATAACAGATTTCAGTTTGAAATCTGAAACAACTTTTAAATGGAGAATACCTCGTTTAGTTTAAAAAATTTGGCAATGATAGGTGGAAGGCTTATTGGCGTATATAAACTAACATCATTTGGAGATTTTTCTTTTTTATTCTTGCCAGAATTGCAGAGATAACAATATCGATGACTTAATTCCCAGCCACCGTTTTGGCTTCCGACGCAACCACTCCACTATCTAACAGTATATAGGATCGTTAATAAAATGAAAGGAAGCTTAGAAATCAAACAAATGTGTACATCAGCATTTTTGAATGTAAAGCAGGGTTTCGGTCCTTATCCTTAAATCATACTTGTACGACCGTTGCTTCCAAGTTACACTCGAAGTCTCACTATCCGAGTATCGGTGCATTATGTCTGGTGTACCCCAAGGGAGCGTACTGGGACCTTTTCTATATTTAATTAGACTTAAAGTGACTTAAAAGTGAAAAGTATGTTTTAGCTAATAAACCGAAGATCCTATCTCACACTGAAAAATAAACTCGTCATACATAAGACGATACTAAAACCCATCTGCACATATGGTATTGAACTTTGAACTGCAGTAAACCGTAAATTACGAAAATCCTTCAAACTTTTCTATCGAAAACTCTCAGAATGTTAACAAATGCACCCTGGTATGTTTCCAACAATACCATACATGAAGATCTCAAAGTACCATTTATAAAAGATGTATCAGTCTTTACTCTAACAAGCACGAAAGTCGTAGCATGAATCACAATAATTAGCTAATTAATTAAAATGTTCAGCCGACCACTCTAATAGAAGGCTTAAAAGGATGTGGCCAGAAGACCTGGCTAGGTGAATTCAGAGAACCGTCAATGGATGGTTCCTGATTAATTTAAGCAGATTTACTTGTTACCTCATTAAGTATATTGTAATGAATTAAATTAAAAAAATGTATTCTGGATTATAATAGAGCTTTTGATAAGGTTAAACATAGAAAATCAAAAAACAAACGCAGCATATATAAATAAGCCGTTGTTGGAGAGATAAATAATTGCAGATACGCTGATGGTACCACCTTTTAAATGATAACAAATTAGACTTACATCATTTATTGGATAGAGCGAGAAATATTGTGGTAGTAATAAAACATCAAATACTTGATTCAGTAATTACTATTAATAACCAATAGATAGAAGTGAGAATTAAAGTTAAATACCTTGGCTGCTTAGTACCGTACGAAAAAGCCACAATCATAGCTAATCTTAAGAAATTAAGTATTATGTCATACAATGAACTATAATAAATTTTGGAACTTGTGAGATTGTGTTATTAGAGATGTATGAGTAATGAGACTATACAGATCTTCACGATTTAAAACACCTTTTAATTATTTATTTATTCTTAAACTGTACTTCAATAAACCTAAATAACCATCTGGGGCTAATAAAAAGCCACTTAAAGTGCCTTATTCATTACTGAATGTTGGCAACAATCGAGGCAAAATTTTGTCTATCTTTAGTAGCTCTTATCAACTCATGTGTACTCATATGGGTCCACTCTCTAAAGTTCTTAAGCCACTATGTAAACGAATTGATTTCACTTTTGAGGTATGGCTTTCTGGAGACCAGGAAGGAAGTCCGTTTTAATCAATCTAGGATTTCAATAATAGATCGTTTTTAAAACAATATTTTATATTAAAACCAATAAAACGAGGAGTCAAAGAATGACTACAATATACAAGGTACGGTGCCATATAGTACTGCCGCGAGAGGTCGATGATGGCGTTCGTGAAAGCCATATGCTTTTAGGAAACAGTCATAATGTTGCGAAATACAAAGAGTCGGTTATCGAAAATCTTCACGCTGGGCGTTCAGTGACTGAAATGATTCGGTTATTCGAGATCAATCGTGTACGACATTGTTGCGAAATGTAATACTTTTGAGAAGTCTGCAGAAGGTTCCGCTAACTCGTTGCGAAAGAGTCATTCGACACGGACTTGGGCAGTCGTAGAAAGGACTTGAGAAAATTGTTTAAAGAGGTTTAGGTACGTGCTCTGAGGAATACCGTGAACCCGTAAATGGAAACTGTGACCTCGGGGACAGTAGGATGGTGCACTGGTATATACGAGTCATTTAGTCCAATACTGGTAACGTGGACATGTTCTGGTCTAAAAAATTCTGCCCCCTCCCCATAGTCCTGATTTAAATACTCTAGGCTACTATATTTGAAGCGTAGCCGAAGGGGTTACTAACAAGTCCACACACTCTAATGTGGCATCTTTATGCACTTCTATCGAAGCGGCATTTTCCAATGTGAACAGTGCTGCTTTGATAACATCGAATAATTTTGCTCTGGACAAGTCGCACACGTGAAGAGCAAATTGCGTGGACAACGATTTTCGACGCCGTATGCGTAGCGTATGCTGCATTATATTGACCGTCAAGAAGAATATTTTGAGTCACAATAAAAAAGTTTTCAACATTAAACATTTGTTTTTGTTGGTTTTTCGCAGTAAATATGCATCCCACGTAGAATGTCTTATATGATTGTTACTAAATATATAAATTAGCACAGAATTGAATTGTGCATTTTAAAAAAAAGTAAAAATTTCGTTAATATAAGGAACAATATATTGGAGGTTTCCTAGATTCCAAAAACCATGGGCCCTTGAAATTCTACCCCTTCTCCCTCCTCTTCTCGCCGTACCTGATCCCTCTTAATCTTTGTCTATTATTATCTACGAGGAAATTTAACGATTTAAACCCTTCACCTACATAGTTCCTGACTGTTGATTTTTTAACTCATTGAACAGTCCAAACATAAATTGGTAAGAACAATCGGAAAGCCTTTTAACATATTATCAGATAATAAAGCGAAGCCAGCTCTTTTTTATTGCTTTTGAAGGCAATCAACTACTCAGTTCGGCATGTAATCGAATCCTTCAGTGTCTGTTTATTTTCCACAGACGTCTACATCTGTACTTATTTAGATATAGCATGCCCCAAGTAATTCTCACCGCATTCTTTCATTGGGTAACACGAGATCCTGATCCGATCAAGCGAAATATCCCATTCCTTCGAATCCCAGGTTTTCATTCGACACCCGACCCCCAAACCCACTTACACTACACGCCCAAAAACAATACAAATGCCGACACTCATTCATAGCCAGGAAGGCGGCCGCTAAGCGGCGGCGGCGTTAATATTTCAGCGAAATCGCCGGCATTTCGGCGAGCTTTCGCGTCATGGTGTATAATGCATGCGGATGTCCTCGCCGCCCGGGTGTGAATTTTTTACGGCCAGCAGGGAGGTTCCGATGGAGGCGGCTGCTGCGCCGCACGCCGCCTTTTAATTTATTATTCATTTCATTACGCGCTTATCTGTAGCGGCGCGCGCTTAATTAAATTTGTGACGGGCACGCCGTACAGCTGCACGTGTAATTATCTGCAGATGGAGACGCGCACGGCAGACCGCGGCGAATCCGAGTCTTCTAATTCAGTGAGTGTCGGATTTATGTTGCATGTGTCAGCTGCATGCGTTTGGCCTGGCGAGTTGTTTATGGCCGCCAGCATTTGTAGGATGGTTCCAGTATGGATGGCGCCATAACATTTTTGGCGTCTGCCATATTCCCCAGAAAAAGATCTTTTAAGCGAAAATTTGTTTTTATTAAAATCACCTTAAATAATACGTAGCACAATGAAAAAAAAGATTAAAATAAAGAGTGTCATAAAAGAAACATTAGATTTAAATTTAGAAAAGACATTAATGTCCAATAGGATATTTGACAAGTGTCCTCGACTCATTTGGCATTTGACACAAATTGTTCATCACTTTTTCGCATAACTGTGGCTCAATTTCATCGATAATTCTTCGAATTGTTGCTTCTATTGGAACGTGGAATTAATTTTGAATGTTTTTTTTTTGTGAAATTTAAATGTTTATTTCGAAAAAAATTACAAAGCACAAGTTATTTAAAGTACTCTCTATATTTAGCTACAACTTTTTTCCAATATCTTCGAAGCGCTGCTCAGACAGGCCATGCTTTATCGAACAAAACAAATGGTAATCAGAAGGAGCAATATCTGGAGAATACGGCGGGTGGAGTAGGATATCCCATTGAAGTGTGTCCAACATGTGACCGAGCGTTGGTGTCCTGGAAAATCACTATCGCGTCTTTTAGCATATTCCAGTCGTTTGTCTTTCAAGGCTTGGTTCTATTTAATCGGTTCTGATCCCACCAAATACAGACCATTACTTTCGAAACATGAATGTTTCGTTTCGACGTCGATGGTAATGCTTGGTCAAGCATAAATCTGACATTTCTGCGCTTAGATTTCTCGTAATGAATCCATGTTTCATTACCAGTCAAGATAAGATGCAATAACATCTTCCTTTTGTGTCTTTCAAGCAACTGTTTGCAAGTGGAAAAATGTCTTTCGACATCTCTTGGCTTCATTTATATAGTATCTAACTTCCCTTGAATAATTCCCGTTGCCTTGAAATGTTTACCGATGGTAGATAAATCAACATTCAAGAAATATACCAATTCTTTAAAAATTTAACTTAAATCTTCATCGAATGATGCCTCCAATTCTGCATCTTCAAACTTTTTCGGTTGGTTCGGGCGCTTCTTGTCTTCCGTGTCAAAGTGACCACTTTTGAATCATCGGAACCAATACCCATAAGTTCAAATTGATGAAGAATGTTTACCATAAGCTTTGCACAGCAAACGAAGACTTTCAGCTGCCGGTTTCTGCAAATGGAAACAAAAAAGTAACGCTTCTCGAAAATTGCATTTTGTCACAAAAATCCACTATCACCCCACAATAACGTTTACCATTGCTAGTCACTGCTTTCTGGCCTTATTTTCACTTTACCAGCGTAAAATCCACTGTTACTGTTTTGGTATGCATGCGCCGTTTTTGAATGACTCTAGGATTTTATATGCCCAAAATGCGATAGTTTTGCTTTTGAGATACCGACTAAACTGAAAATGCCCCTTGTCGCTAAATATGATTTTCTTATCAAAATTGCCACCAACTTCTTGACTCTCTAGCGACCAATCGGGAATTACTGTTTGGCTTTAATTCCTCGTTTAACTAAATCTTGAGTGGGCGGAGGTGCAGATTTCTTGTCAAAATTCGCTGCATGATGCGTTTTGTAATGTTCAGTTGCAGTGACCAAAGGTATTAGTGTTTCTGGGCTCTCCATCATACTATTCCAAACAGCGGGTACGAAGTCGGTCAGTTTTTGATCTGCAACCCTACCTGTTTTTTCAAATTTTTAAATTAATTTCTTTACAATTGTTTTATTTTGATGCATTTTTCCTTCCGAAAATGCCACGTAATATACGCACATTTTTTGTGCTTGTAATGAATTTTAACGATCGTCACTCGCTCTTCCGTCGAATAGCACTCTATCTAACTAACCGTAATGCGTTTACTATAAAATGTCTCCCAGCAAAACGCTGCCAACCTTGCAGAATAAATTTAAAATTTAAAGCGTATGTTTCTTCTACGACATCCTTTAGGACTTTGATTGAAATAAAATGAAAAATATTAACGATAGTCTGTTGCTCATTGTTTTATTTTTTAAATATATTTCAAGGTATATAAGATATAGCGTCAGTATGATTGTTTGGTGAAATGAATACGACAAAAACAATTTTTGATAAGACGAATAATACTTTCATTTTGTGGTTTGTTGGAATAAATGAGAGGTTTAACCTGATTTTGCAAAAAAAAACAAACTTCCATTTCAGTAATTTTCATGAAATTTAAGCGAAAAAGTTAAAATAATTAAATGATAACACTCACCAATAACAATCACAATCATACCTTTACTAAAAAAATAAGTCCAATGACTCCTCCTAAGCAGTAACTTTTCCTAGGTGCAAGAACTCTTCGGTTATTTTGAAGGCTACTATTTCCTTAAAATCCTAAATTTCGTAAGATTCTTAGATTGAAAGAACTTTTTTATAGACAAAGACCTATTTGTTTACGCACAATTCATCAGGCAGAAATTTGAGAAATATGACTAGCCACGAACGTCGTGAAATCAATAAATTCGGATTTTCAGTATTATATCCCTCACCGCAGCTTCATATATTGAAATGCGTTATACAAGGACTGAGTCATTGGCTTCGAATTTCTGTATTTTATGACGAATTATGGATTTGTTGGTCGATTATATTACCATAAATAGAACGAGAAGTAAAAAACGCTCTTTCAATTTAAATATTTTCTAAATAACTCCAACGAGTTGAGTAACTACTATGGCATTTTGATTATTATTTTTTATTTACTTAACATTTTAATTATGAATTGTATTTTACTTCCCACAATTTACATTAACTCAAAAAGTACCCAAACCAGATGATAATTAATATAAAGAAAACAAAGATAATGCATGTCAGAAAAGAGGAGAACAAGAAAGAACAGTATATAGAAATAAATGGACAGTCAGTACAAAATAAGCATTTTATGAACATCCGTGAGTATTTATCAGTAAAGAGGAAAGAATGGATCAAGAATTTAAAAGTAGGGACAGGCTGAGACATAGAAGTACACATGAAGAATTAGAACTTAAACCTCTAGTAGAAGGTATAGAAGTAAAACAACTACAATGGAATGAATAATGAAGTAGGAGCCGCTTAAAAATTAGAAGGTACGATGACACAAGGAAGACAGATGGGAGAAGATGGATGGTAACAGCTCAAAAACGGGAATTGTGGAAAAAGATGGAAGAAGCATTTGTTCACACGCGAACGTTAAACATTGATTAAAGAAGAATAAGGAGGTTTGAAGAAATATTTAAAATTAGTTGTGAAAAAAAAGGAAGATCTAGACTGAAGTGGGAAAAGAACATCAAAAAGCAGCCAGAGGGAGGAGGGGGTAGAAAAAATTTAAATAATAACTCAAATCCACCGTGTGGTGCAATAAGTGAAGAGAAATTGTTAAAACTTTGCCACTGGGTACATTGTCAGGACCTTTACAAAGCGACTAATTTTTTTTAAACTACTTTTGGGGTTTATGTTGTTAAAAATTGGTTGTTGCCAACAATATTAACTTTTAATGAGTTTTTAAGCACATTTTACTTTATTGAAATCCCGTTGAACAATAAAATGGGCTACACTATTATTTAGCCCCTTACACTTAAAACATTGTTACCAAAATTTTAATTTATTTTATTTGGATGCTACTTCATGAATGTTTTTTAGCCAGAAGACTTTAAAGGCATAATATCAACTTTGTTAAATATTGATCAAATTTTCCTTTAATTTTTGTGTCATTTAACAGGTTTTACCCAAAGCGCATATAGATTTTGAGAAACCAAACAGTAGTGAAATTACCTTTGTCTTTAACTCGATGTCCAAAAAATCTTTCTAGACTAAACTAAAGCACGTGTTGACACAATGGTAATTGTGTAGTACCTTGATCTACTTGAAGCAGTTGTCTTGTACAAATGGTTGTAGTACGAAAACCGTCCGTTATCACTTTAAGAACATATTCCCCCCCTCGTAGCTCATCTGCAATCCCTGCCCCTTTTGTTACAACCCTTCAAAATTTGGCGTTTTTGGAATGTTCTTGACAAGCTTGTGAATTTATTTATAGGAATGATTATGAAGTAACAACCTATGCACCCCGTCTACAACGTTTTTAAAACCATTCTAATTCCACTTCTGCATCCTTTGAAACCTGAATTTTGATGCAAAATGCGTTGCAAAGTGGTCGACACTAAAGAGTTGTAAAAAAATTAAAATAGTCATAGATGAGTGCTATAAGTAAAGTAGGAAGCATTACACTAACATAATAGCTATAAAATAACTCACAAGCCGACAAAAGCATCCAATGAAGTTTTATTTTAAAGGGTTTAAAGAAGGGCTGCGAGGGTTGTACACTAACTGTAAATGGAATGTATTTTTTAATTAATAATGGACATTTTTATGCTATAACTATTGTGCGAAGGTACTAAACAATAACCTATTTAACATATGGCTCCTGGTCATACAAAGGGCGACTGTTCAAGAAGATAATATTTAGAATTTATTTCTATACATTCCTAATAGCGTTCACAAGGGAACAATTTAAACAAAATTCTTAAAGGTTTTATATAAAAAATTGTTGAAGGCAAAGGTTATATTTGTAGGCTATACCTTCTTTTGGTTGTTTTTCATATCTTGGAACTTAGCGGTACTAAAATACCAAGGATCAAGATTTGCACTTCTAATCTTCTTGGTTATGCCTTTTTGCTTACGAATAATTGCTGTCAACTATTAAGTACTTAACTTAATTTTTGTCCTCTAACTGTAATAGGTGATTACTTATTCATTACTTATTCATATTTATATGTCGTGCCTCCCGTTTAGTTATAGTGAAGTACCACTTGTCAGCTTTACAACGTATTTTTTGTTCTACCAGCATTATCTACAATCTAGTGGTGAAGTACGACAAGTAAAATTTGCAATAGTTTTTTCTTGCGTTTCAATTAAAAAAATTGTCGGCTAAGCCCAGGAAATAATTTGTACGGCTTTAGAGGAGGATATTGTTTCTCAGGGTGGTCTAGACAATTTAAGTGGGAATTTTTATCTAAATTAGTCTAAAATCCTCGATAAACAGAAATTTAAAGATAAGAAACGAAAAGAACTTTAGGAAGAGTATTGACACAAGGAAGATCGTTTGAATCTCCACGAACTCGTGATTGTGAAGAGCAGACGCTATGATACTGCTGCCGATTATCTACTTCGGTTGGGAGATTAGCCACACTCGATTTATTATTAGAAAGGAGTTCGATAATTTCCACTAGAAATTGGTAGTCGATTTTTTGTAAATTAATATTTCAATTTAGTGAAAACGCCGAACTTGCTCACCTGATACTGAATAATGAATGTAGGAAACTGAAGTTTTTCTAGAATTAATTTTTTGCAAAATTGTTTTTTTATTGTTATCATTGCCCGTGCAACTTTTTTTCTAAATGGTTAATTTTGTCTATGAATTTTATTTATTTGATGAACGTTTACTTAGTTTGGTTACTTTTTCCATGCAAGAATCTGAATTAAGTATTTTTTTTTTAATTATCTGTTTTTTTCTTATGTATATGTCCAAAATTGGTGTCAAGATCGCTAACAGAAATTTTTTATATAAATTGCTTGTTTTAAACTTTATGGTTTTGTTTCATAGTTCACTATTATTATGCAAAATGTAATCAGTTATTGAAAATTAACATTTTACTAAAATTTGACACTGTTCTTGAAAGATGGTAATGCTGTATTAATATGTTAACAAACTAATTTTATAATTATATAGCTCTATCGATCTGTAGAGTGTGAGCAACTAATTAATTAACGAACTAATACTAGCACTGATTATTTGTTTCCCCGGCACATTTATTTATATATTGACCGTTTAAATATCTGCGATTTTGCGTTAGTGCATTGATCTGATTGGTCTGTGGAATCTTCCTTTGCGACATGAATTTTAATGAGTTTTTATAAAAGGAGTTGAATTATTACAGGATTTCAAAGAACCTTTATAGTTGACTATTGCACAGTAGGTAATCTCAAGAGACACGTAACTGATGGTATATAAACAAATAGGAATGTTTGAAGTTGTCTGTCACTGTGCGTCTTAACTAATTTGTAACATTAGGTATAAATTTCGTTTGTCATGTTATATTTATGTATCGACTGAGCAAGTAAATATAACGAGAAAGGTAATTTTTTTGACCTTGGTAATTGGAAGTTAATCACTAAATCGATGCTGAATAAATTAAGGAAGGCTATCCCAAATTCGTGTATTTTTAGTCTCATGCAGCGGTCTTCCATCATAATTGGTAGTAAAGGATTCTATGCTATAATGAATTCCATAAAGTTCGATCACGTTTTACAGAACAACGTTTTACATCACGATCGCTTAAAAATGCTTACAAAGCAGAGAATTTCCTTTTTGTCTCCATTTTCAATCAAGAGAAAAATATTTGGAGGCTTTCTGGAAGTAGTATGCTTTTGCTTTCCGTCATTTCACACCTTTCACTTTTTTTTTGTTCTGTCCTGTTTTAATTGCTTACTTTGTGAAAGTTCCTTAACAAACTAAACCTATCTATTTCTTTTTTTAATTCGGAGTAATTAAATATTTTAAAAGTTTGACTTTGTTGTAATTATGTCCTGATGCGAAAAAAAAAGAAACGATGTACACAAAATTTAAAAATAGAAATTTTTTTTGTAAGGTTATCCGAAAAATACATATAGAAAAGATTGATTTGATTTTTTCATTATTTTTTTAATGATAGTTATGAACTAACACAACACAGTCCAAAACGTTGGTAGAAATAACGTTACCAGGACAGAAGTCTATTTTGAACCATCGATATTACAAGCTCCAAAATCATTAGTTATTAAGTGATTTTTACGACTACAAACATTTTTTATATTGCGATGATTTGTCAGAAGAACATTTTCATTGATTGTGTGAAATGCATGATCGTATGTCAGGGTGATGATTAAATGGTGGTAGTATTTTAGGTAGTGACAACTAAATAATGAATCGTCATTTCTTAAATGCACAATTAAAAACTTTTAATAAATCTAAAACACATGTTCAATGCTAAAGTCCATGACGAGTTTTCATATCTGTGTGTCCTTACGCAATCCAATGTGGAGTCTCACGATTCTTTGGAGTCCTAAGATTCTTGTGGAATCCAAGATCTCTGTGCACTCTTAAGCACCTTGTGGAGTCTTAAAATTTTTGTGGGGTTCTAAAATCCCTGTAAAGTTCTAATATTTGTGTGGAATTCTAAGATTCTTGAGGAGTTCTAAGACTTTTGTGTAATCTTAAGATACTTAAAAGTCTTAAGAGTCTTGTGGAGCTTTGAGGTTAGATAAAGTCTAAAGATCTATATATAGTCCAAAATCTACAAGTAGTACATATATCTGCACGTAATACCCCTACTTAATTACATCTCATTCTTTCAGTTCAATTTCAAATTGTTACTTCATATTATATTCATAAATTTCATATATTTTTACGTATTGAATTTTATATTTTCACTTATAGAACCTCATATGTTTCATACCGAATCTCATATTACCTTTCTATCCTACAATGAATATCATGTTGCTTTTTAGTGTCATATTGAGGCCGATATTAATTTTTTATTTTCATGAATCACATTATTGTCTACAAATGTCTGTAAATTTTCTAAATCGTAACTAATCACATCATTGCTTGCATCGTTAGAAAACATTAGCGATTCTAAGAATTCAAATTCCAAATATTCTTGGACAGAAAGTGGGGTTTCGTTTTCATTTCTCAAACTAAAATATTGGTTAGTCACCTGAATAGCTAGGCCTCTATACTGATGTTCTTGAAGTTAGTGGGACTTTGAGAGACGCGAGAAAACCTGTTGTATCTTGACAGATACTTGTCTTTCTTGGTTTGGTGGGAGCTTTTACATTTTGAAGCCACAGAGGAGACTTTTCAATTTAACGTAGTGTATGTTAGTGAGTTAATTTAAACAGATTGGAATCAATCGTTTATTATAAGGTATTATTTTTTTTTGAGAGAAAGAGATAGAAAAAGAGGGTACCTACACGCTTTTGGACAAAAATTGGTCGAATGTCAATTTTTAAGCCGGGTTATTATTCCAAAAGATTGAGGTAACCTAGAAATATAATTTTTTTCTCGAAGTTTCGAAGAAAAACTGCATTGAATATTTCGATGAAAAAAAAGTTTATTACAATATCTATAATATATCTACTTATATATTTGTATATAAAGTAATAAAAATTATGTTAACTCAGAAAAAATAAACCAACGTGAACACGTGATCTCAACATTTAACCAAAGAGGTTTTTGTTTTCTGTAACTTTTTTTTCTTTCTCTAATCTCTATGCTCTTGTGGGAATCGGAATTTAGGGTGTGTTTTCTTGTAACCATTTTTTTATACCTTCCTATCTCTTGTTAGCATTTTTATTTCTTCTGTATTTCTCTCTTCGTTCACTTGTCTCTATTGTTCTTTGCTTGCATGTGTTCCAGGGCCTGTTCTTTTTTAGTTTTTTTGTTAGTTTTTATTTCTAAAATTTTCTTCAGTAGTCTATACGGCTCAATTCTTATTAGGTCTCCGTATCTGTCTAGCAGCTTCTGAGATGAAATATCTACGGAAAGTAGTGGGCAAGACCAGGAGAGATAGAGTTAGGAACAAAAGCGTAAGGGACGAACTAGAACAGCAGCCAATAATAGAAGAAATAGAGAACAAACAATTAAAATGGTACGGGCACCTTATGCGGATGAGAGCTGACTCATACCCGAGGAAAATTTTTGAAACCAGACCAGAAGGACAGAGGAAGAGAGGCAGGCCCCGAATCAAATGGGAGGATAATATCAAAGAGTTGGCAAGGAAAAGAGGGAAGACCATTCAGGAAGCTAGGACGTTAGCGATGCAAAGAACCAACTACAAGAAATGGATAGAGGCCCCAACGCTGTAAGGCATAAATGGGAAAAGAGAAAGAAGAAGAAAAATCTGTCTATTTGCCTTCTTTTCATTATTCTTCCAAAATTATTGCTTATTTTTTCATTTTTTACTCCGCCTAGTTTTGTTTTTTCCATAATTTTTCTGAATACTGCCCATGCTTCACTGTTGTATTATAAGGTCGGTATTGTTTACTATCAGTTTAGTTTAATGTATAATATATCTGCCTTGCTTTTCGTATTTTATTGGCTAGTTCTATTTTCCCTCTCAGTAATAATACTGCTGAGATATTTAAAAGCGGTGACTTCTTTTTTTATCCGTATTGATTTCTATTCTCATTTGGTTTAGTTCTTCCTCCCATATATTTATTAATTTTTGCATTTTGGGGCAGGTATCTCCTATCAGTTCTACATATATTAGACATTTCAATTTTAAGGGGAGTAGATTTTCTATCAGTTGTTTTATCCTTTCTTTTATTATTCGCGTTACTTCTTACTGATATATAAGTCTGTAATTATCACATTCTATCGCGTCTCTTTCTTTGTAAATTTATATATTATTTTTATTATTTATATATTTTTCCCAGTCTAGAGGTATTTGGTTTTTCCCCTTCTGGTTCTAGAAACTTTAGCATTTTCTAATTTATATTATCTTCTCCACACTCTTTCCCTATTTTAATTTTCCAGTGGCTTCATCTACTTTTCCATTAATGTCTCTGTCTTTTCTACCTTTTTGTCTTTCTCTTCTTACATATTCTTTTTCTACTCTCTTTTCCTCTTTTATATCAAACCTTTCTATATAATATTATCTCCATATTTAATTTAATTTTTCATTTCTTTAATTTATTTTATTTCTTTCATTTTGTTCCAGAATATACTATTATTTATCTTACAGGTTTCTTTAAATCTTTTTAAAACTCCTCCAAAATTCTTTACTTTTTTGATGTATTTCTTCTCGTTACATATTTTTCCTTATCCTATAATAAGGAATTGCTGTGCTATACATTATGTTTTTCATAATTTCCCATTTTTCTTCCAGAATCCATTTTTAATTTAATTTTGATTGTTTTTAAATTTTCCAGTCCATCACTATTTATTTATTAAGTTGCTTATTTTTATTTTATAGTAATTTTCCTTACTTTTTTGGTTCTTGGTCACATGTATTTTTGCTGTTATACCTAATTATTTAACATCTTTATCTGTTTTACTTCCTCTTCCATTTCTCTTACGTACGCTATATAATCTCCAATGGTTCTTTTCCTAGTGTTTGTAATTGTTAAATTGTTATTTTGGCAAAATTCCAGCATTTTGTTTCTATTCAGTTCTTTTTCTCTGTATTTACCTATTGTTTACATTCCTGCTTTTCCTACTTGAGCATTCTAGTTACTCATTATAAGTATCATTGTTATCTTCTTGTAAATCTATGTAAAATTTATCTACTGTTTTTTTGTGTTCCTTCGGTTAAGACATATATTTGCATTATATTTAATATCTTTGTTACCTCAATTTTTATTTCTATTATTCTTGATGACCTGAGTTTGTATCCCGCCACGTATTTATTTATTTTTTCTTACTATTTTTATTCTCTCTTTTGCTCTTGATCTATATTTGACTTCTTTGTAATATAAATTATAATTTTCGATAACGTGTTTTACTCCCCTCCCATACTTTATTTATCTCGATTGTTTCCATAATCTGTTCATTTCATTTTTTCATTTCAGCTAATAATGCCAATTTTTTACTTGTGGGCACTGTTATATTCCGTGTCCCTACATTTAGCATTTATGTGTTTTCCTTTCTTTTTCCCTGTGCTTTAAATTCCTTCATGATAATTTAATTAATTTTTGAAGATTAATTTTTGCTTCTCTTTCATTTCCTGTTTTGTTCCTTTCGTTCTTTACAACTTTGTATTTTTTGATGTTTTTAAATTTGTTGTGTATCATTAGTTTTTTGATGCGTATGCGGTCAACTGATCATTCTTCCTTTCTTTATATGTTTTCCTTTTTCTTTTTGTATTTCCTTTGTTGTCTCTGCTATATTTATCTTAATTGGGTGACTCAGTTCCACTATACTTTCTTTTCCCCTTGCGATCTTGTGTATTTCTGTAAAACTTTTTCTATGCTGTTTTCTTTTCAATAGTTTGTATCTCTAATACTTTCCTTACTTTACTATTGTTATCTCCATATCCCTTAATATATTTCTCTCTTTTTTTGTAATTCTGAATTCGTCTCCTCATATTGTTCTTCTACGCTATATATGATTATTTTTTTTTTTTTTTTCTTTTCAATTCTTCAATTTCTTCTCCTGTTTTGTTATTCTATTTTTAAGTTGTTGGTTTTCTTAGTTTTTATTTTCGTTTTTAATTTTAATTACTTTTCCCATTCTGTCCTATTTATTACTTAGTTCATTTAGTAATTCCTGCATCTTGTATTACTTATTTATATTTTTATGAATTTTATTAAATTTTATGCCTTCCCTATGATAAGTGACTGATACGTAGTTTTGGACCCCAAGCACTTAAACACTTAAATACAACGTTTTTGGAAAGACCCCCCTCCAGGACTCATTTATTCGCCCATATATTATCACTCGCTTGAAAAACACGTCTGTTATAATTACAATATACAATTTCAAGCATTACGTTAATGGTCTTTGTTTATTACCACACTCTCTTTAACTTTCTGCTTGTCCACTTTCCACTACTCTGCACCTCCGTTATCACTCTAAAAACGCAACTAAAACTCTACTGTATGATGGGCATAGTGCAGGTTAACTTCATCCTATAACTGAAACTCTTAAAAGATGAAACCGTTGGTAAAAGTTTTACGTTTTGGTAATATTTAGCAAATGTTGATCATTTATTTATTACTTTTTATTTACTTATATGTTATACTTGGAAGGATTAGACTTCTTTTCTGAATTTACTTAAATACAAAGGATCTGAGAGGTGTGACCACTTGTTTTTAAAACACCTTGATACAGCTTTATACTTTTATTGATAAAAAGATATTCTAGCAAAGAGCTACTTTCAGCGGGGGTATGACAGCCAATAAATTATGACTTCTTTGAAAATAAGAAGCTTTAAAAGTTTGTTTGACCTAAGAAATGCACCCACAATCTAGTAAAAATGTTGGCAAAAATAAATTTTTTCAACCTTTGCACACGGCTGTATATCATAGTTTCTAGTGTATTTACAGTACAATTTATCTTGTCCTGTGCATTATTAAATTAAATAGAGCATGTCGCGGCTCCACCACTTTGATGATGCCCTGAAGTTTATGTTGACACCAAGTTTTATCTCGAGCTCCAGCTTAAAGATATCATACTTTATGAGCTTCTGTGTCGAGTCTTGCCTTCGCAAATAATTTGCGCTGTTTTGCCGCGGCAAAATCGTCATGGCTTGAGAAAAGCGGTTACACGGACATACGCGAGGAGCTGAAAATAGCCTTTAGGCAATATTTGCGAGATTTATTGCGATGAAATTAGCTGAAAACAGAGACTAATGTACGCGTTATTTTATATTATTCTGCTGCTGGAGTGCGCCGAAGTTTAAATTGGTTTAATAAAAAATTTCCTAATTTAATTTCTTCCACTTTTTATTTTATATTTTAATTTGGTAGCTATAGAAGCTGCGGGGCTGTTTATTATGAAAAACACCTGTAAACTGCTATTATATATGGTAATTTTTGTTTGTGTGTTGTTTGTATGTAAATAACTTGTGTAAGTTTCCAAGGTGTGCCGTAATTATTTTATTATTTTTGAGGTAGCGAGTCTTAAGACCATCGGGAATTTTAGATGAAAATAACATTTATATTATCTTGGCTGATTATTATAATAATTTAAGGAATTATCATTTATTGTCGTACAGCTGAGGTCTAAAAAGATATATCACGTTTATACTATACATTTATTATTTGCAGAAAGTCCGGTGATTCCTTGAGAGAGAAAACTGAAATTATCAATATTGGTTAATATACAACTGGGAGAGCATTATGATCGATTGGCCGGACCCGGCGCAGGCGAATTCGAGTCTTGCTGAAATCCTATGGATATCAGTAGGCGCAAGCATTGATAGTACGGATTATAAAAAAACGATTGTTTAGCAAATGATGTGAAGTTTGTCAGAAATGGTTAGTTTGGAAAAATTTCCTTATTTCCAAAAAATTATTACATCTAGATCAAATTAACCAAAAGAGGCGGAAGTTTGCATATAATGCTATTAGGGATATTACAAATGATATGAATGCAGCTGCAATTGACAGCATAACACTGCTGCTAAATGGGAACTATTAGTACTACATTTTGTTAACATGAAAGTTCATAGAACTCAACTGTATGCAGCATAATGGGGTAGTGCTCAAAGAGGGCAGATTATTAGACTATGGAAATGAGGAGGGTAGTCGTTCCGTTATAGTAGGAAAGTTTTGGAAAACGCAGTGACTATGAGAAGAAAGAATTTAATTTGACGGTGTCTTTCAAGACACATGCAACGGCAGTACTAGTAACTCTCCTTTTCCACCCGCAATATTCCGAGGTGATTTACATTCTCGATGTTCTTTACATCATTTTCCGCTGACACTTTAACGTCGTCAAGTTTATTAATGAATTCAGATTTTGTTTAGGCATGTATGAATTTAGTTTTGAGCGACACACCACTAAAATTTATTTACATATATTATATACATTATAGTGTGGGGAGCAATTTTTTTATGAATCTCAGTTTTCTTTTAGAGTAATTAGATGAGCATTGAAGGAACAGCTTTATGTTTGAGATATTATTTAATGGAAGATTTTCGAACAAGTTAATCGTTGCTTACATACAACAGAGTGTTGCCCTTTCTTGGTCTACTAGATTTCTAGACTTATTGTATATAGAATATGTATAGGACTAGCTGAGATGACAACATTAGTCACTAACATATTTGAAGTACCTGGAAAGATAGTTTTCATAATTATTGAACGATTTCCATAAAGTACCATTAGGAATCTTTATGACATCATGCCATTTTACATCGCTCCGTATATCCACGCTAGAAGCGCTACAACAATATACCTGAAATGCTTTTCAACAGTATAACTTTACCTGAACAAACATCTCAATTGTTCTAATATTTTAGTTAGTTATCTATGTAATCAATCTCATTACCGGTAGGAAGTTTTATTCTATTTGATGTCTCTTGAGTGTTACACTTAAGTTTGAACCATTTAAAAAAATCGCCTTTTCTAACAGTGACGAATTCAGATATAGAATTATTGTGCACTGTAATTAATAATTGTATGCAGTAACTTCTAGTTTATATATAAGCTGCTGGGAAAGGCTATTTAGAACGAAATTGCCCTTTTTTATGCGTTATCAATGGAAACTATTTTTTGTTTAAGTTTTTTTTTAACTTGTGGTTATTTATGGCCTAACTTTGGAAAATATACTGCTGACTTATGAAAGGGTATTCTATAAGGCTAAATTTTTAGTCTTTTTGCCACATTTTTATAATTTATACGAATTTCTTGAGAACTGTGGATACCACTGTATTCTATCAATGTTTTTAATCAATAATAAATCGATAAATGATTGAGTCGACCATGAGAGAGTTATCTTTCTTTTTTGAAAATCTAATTTAACACTATTTGTAGACCGATGAACCATAGGATGTCGATGTAGATCTGACCAGACATATTTCTATTAATTTTCTCTAGGGGTGATTTGTCAATATAACTGATAGCGTCCCCGTTCGTTACGATAATACCCATAGTTGTTATATATTTTGTGCAGATACAGTTTAATATCCAACTATTGTCTTTATTCCAACAAAATCTAGATTAATTAGAAAACGATTCTGTCACTCGCTTTTTAATGTCCTTTACAATCTTTGTTACCCGTCTAGAGAAGTTGGTGATAGCTCCAACAAAAGATGCCTTACTGTTAGTGCTATTATGATGCTTTCCAAGAATGTAAAGCCGGGAACTTTTTCTCAAGACTATTGGAAACTCGATTGCGAGAAATCTTATTGAGCAAATAATTTTCAAGTGCTTGAGAGTAATTTTATTTCACTTCCGGTCACTTACAAACCTCTACAACTGTTAGTTTTTGTCGATGTGGCATCATGGATTAGTGTACAAGATGGCATTAACTGCAATTCTGCTGCCGATAGTTTAGTTGTCCGGTATTTCATCTCCGACATCCCCCAAGGAGTCGTGTTCCCGTTTTACAATATCTATGTCCAGGACATGTCAACAATATCCTTAATACTGCTGACCCAGTATGCAGGCGATTCGACCGAAGTGTCTAGCTTGCTGCGATTGTTTTTCATAACCCCACGGCTAGGAAAGGAACTGGATCTCTGTAAAAATTATGTAATAAATTGAAAATGACAATCAACCCGAAGAAGTTCTCCGTAAAAAACTACTTCACTGGCGAACCTTGGCAAACTTCAAAAAAGCGATAACCTGGAAGAAATCGATTGGTTTTGGGGTGACCCTGGATCTTCTTCTTCTTCAAGTGCATACTCTTCGGGAAAGAGTGTTTGCAATCATGATTCGGGATACTGCAATTCTAAACAGTTGTGATGATGTCAGTTTATACCAATCTCTTAGATTTCTCAGCCAAGATATACGTCTGCGACCTGGTGGGCGTCGGCCGTTAATCTTGCCTTGTAGTGCTAGTTGCAATAACCGATATTTAGTGTTTCTCATAATGTGGCCGAGGTATTGCAGTTTATTTGTTTTTATTTTCTCAATACATTCTGTTTCTTTTTGCATCCTTTTCAAAATTTCCTTGTTACTCACTCTGTGGATCCATGGAACTCTAAGCATTCTTCTGTATGTCCACATTTCAAAAGCCTCTACTCTTTTAAGGGCATCCTTCGTTAATGTCCACGTTTCAGCACCATAAAACAGCACAGAGTACACATAGCAGCGTAATAGTCTGATACGTATCTGTAGATGTATCTCGTGAGAGCATAATGTTGCTTTCATTTTCATAGATGCTGAGCGGGCCATTTCTATTCTTACCTTGATTTCTTGCAGACAATTACACTGATCGTTTATCCATGAGTCCAGGTAACGATATTGAGATACGTTTTCAATTATTCTATTGTTATGCCGTAGTACTATTTGCGTTGCTTGAGGATTTCTGCTGATCACCATTGATTTTGTTGTGTTTATGGAGAGACCGAAATCTTGACTAATGACTGATATCTGGTCCAGCATTCTTTGCAATCCTTGCGCTGATTCAGACATTAATACCGTATCATCGGCATATCTTATTGAGTTTATTCGTTCTCCATTTAATAGTATTCCATCATCAGAATTGTCGAAAGCTTGTCTAAAAATCTCTTCTGAATACAAGTTGAAAAGTAAGGGTGATAACACACATCCCTGTCTTACTCCGCGCAGAATGTCCATTTCTTCCGTACTGTGTCCATCAACTCTTACACCTGCAGTTTGGTGCCAGTATAAATTGGTTATTACACGAATATCAGCTTGATCTAGTTGTATCGCAGTCAATACTTCAAGAAGTTTATCATGTTTGACTTTGTCAAAAGCTTTTTAGTAGTCAGTAAAGAGCAGATATGCATCTTTATTTACATCACGGCATCTTTCTAATAAAATTCCCATAAACAATAAAGGTTCGCGTGTACCCAATCCATCCCTGAAACCGAACTGATGTTCTGTTAGTCGTTCTTCACATTTCTTGTAGATCCTGCGATGTATGATTTTTAAGAATATTTTGAGAACATGGCTCATTAAACTTATTGTTCGAAAATCTTTACACTGTTTTGGTTTATTAATTTTTGGCAATGTTACAAACACAGAGTGTAACCAGTCTTTTGGAATTGTCCCGCTTTTATATATACAATTGAAAAGATCTACTAGTATTGGGATATTTTCGTCTTTTATCAGTTTCATAATTTCAGTAGGTACCTCATCTGGTCCTAAGGCTTTTCCTGTTTGTAATGATTTTATTGCTTGTATAATTTCATCCTTTGTTATTTCTAGGATATTGTCTTTGTTTACATTTGTATTTGGTTTAACACCTCTGTCATCTTTGAAAAGATTGTATGTATAATTTTTCCATTCTTTTATTTTATCTTCAATTTTGATAAGAATTTCTCCTTTTTGAGTTTATTGATATATTACCTTGGTTATTATTATACGCTCTTCCATTTAATTCACGGACTTATGCAGATTCCTTGAGTCATGTAATTTTTCCAGTTGTTCAATGTTTTCACATTTTATTTTCAACCAATTACTCTTTGCTTTTCTTATTTCTTTCTTTATGTTTTTGTGCAACTCCCAATATGCAACACTATTATTGCATAATTTCATTAATCTTCTTCTTTCCATCATTTCGAGTATAGTATCCGTCATCCAAGTTTTTCTTTTTTGCCTCTTTTCTGGTTTAAGCATTTCATCACAAGTGCTTGTTGAAATAGATCGGATAGTTGCCCATTTCTTTTCTATGCCTTCATTAAATTTGTATTCGCTTTTTAAACGTTTGTTGAATGTTTCTGTCACTTTTTCGAACACGTCGCTGTTTCTGAGCTTTTCAATGTCAAATTTCTTTGTACAAGGTTTTCGTGCTTTTCTTGGTGTAATTTTGATATTGGCAACTACGGGTTTATGATCAGAGGCCACGTCTGCACCAGGATAAGTTTTACCGCTTTAAAAGCATTTCAAAATGGTTTGTTTACTATAATATAATCTATCTGGTTGCGTATAATGTGATCTGGATTATCTGATGGGGAACGCCACGTATATAGACGACGGTTTGGAAGTTTAAACCATGTGTTCATTATGGCCAGATCGTGTTCTTGACAGAATTGAATTAATCGTTCGCCTCTGTTGTTCCGATCACCCAATCCATAATCACCTACAATATCCTGACAGCGTTGTTTGCCGACTTTAGCATTAAAGTCGCCTAAGACTATGTTCATATCGTGTTTGTGTGTTACTTTTAGAATTTGATCTAAATCATGATAAAACTTTTCTATATCGTCTTTGTCACTTTCTGCAGTTGGTGCATATACCTGAATGATGTTGATTTTTATTTTTGAAGATCTTAGTTGCAACATTATAATTCTATTGGAAAGCGGGAGATAACTTTCTACATATTGTTTAAATTTTGAAGATAGCAATACTGCAACACCATGTTGGTTTAATGTGTTACTATCACCCGAATAATATATTATTTCTCCTTCTTCTTTATTTATTTGTCCATTGTTAGGCCATCGAACTTCACTTAGCCCAAGTAAATCAATTTTTAGTCTATTCATTTCTTTTACGGTGTTATGAAATTTTCCCATTTGAAATAGACTTTTTACGTTCCAAGTAGCGATCCTAACAGGCTGGGAGATTCTTAGCACCTTGTGGACATTTAAGTCCTGCCCAGTACTCAAGGCCATTTCTGTTTGGTTCCCTGTCATGATTGTTGACCCTGGATAGGAAATTAATTTGGAGAGCTCAAGCCGATAGCACGGTAACCGAGAAACATTCGGCTGTATCGTACACTTCCGGAGCTGACTATTCACGAAAAACAAGCTCATCTTGTAAAAGATACAGCTTATCGTGATGCGCGCTATTTAAATTTGGATCTGAAACACAAAGGCGCACATCGAGAGGTTATCCCGAATTGGGCTTTGAGTCTTCGTGGTCCGTTTAGAAAAAAATACCTCCACCGCGACGCGAAGATAACCACGATTCGGGAATTCATCTACCAAAGTGCTTAAGACTCGGAAACCCCATAGTTTGTGAACTTTATATAGACATCCGTCATAATAGTCCGATAATCCTGATTTTTCTGTGAGGCGATCTATACGGCTCATCCTTACCATACCGCTTCAAGAAGACTGAGATTAGGTTCTGGACTCAAGGAGCTCAAATATTACCAGTAAAGTCATCAACGCTCTTCTGTGAGTAATTAATTAGCAACAAAGAAAACTGAAAATTGGTAATGGATACTAGTCCACAATTGTTACACTAAGACTCTATGAAGTTGTGATACGGTCCGCATTTTCATGTTTAAAATGACAATAATTGGTAGTTCAGATCTCGTTTTTTGCGATTATATACCTTTTTTATCCACGGGTTGATCTATTTCCTTAAGGAAATTTCCCCTTTATCGCAAAGAAGATTCGACAGAAGCATATTACGATTAACTTTCTGAAATAGGGAAGTGGACGTTAGAAAAATATAAGACGCCAGAAACTTACTTTTGAAACTGAGCCGCCTTATGCAGCAGTCGAAATGTGGCTTTTACTTATTTCTAGCATTTGAAACTCCGATTTAATGTGCGCTAATCAGCAGTGAAGTAAATAAATCGAATCTAGCGAAACCCGATAACATCGAGCAGCAAATAATCTTCTGGGCAGGAACAGGTGAAAGTACTCTGCAAGTTAATTAAGGGCTGCTTGTTTATAGCAATGTTTGCATTAATGGCAAAGATAAACTGAAGGCGCGTTTATTTTTATCTAATCAACTACATTCCCAGCCTTCGCGTCCGTCGTGTTCGGCGCGCAATGGGATACACGAGCATTTATCATCATTATTTATTTACAAGGTCAGATTTGGAGGAATGCTATCTAAATTATAGATGTTTTTTCCATAATTATAGTACAGGTTGTTTACGAAATGATCGAATGAATAGCAATCATAATTAAGCGGTAGATGGCCGTCCTGATCGCTGTTGGCTCGCCGGCAATTTTTTGTCCCTTTGGACGACTACGCGTTTATTCTACAAGGATTTTATTGATTGAAAATTGAGAAAGCATTTTTAATTTCTGGTTTGATTGTTTCTTTGAGCAAATGATAAAAATTAGAAAATAGACTAAATAATGTAATGTAATCAATGCAACTTACAATTAAAAACATATAACGCATATGGTTAATTAATGAAATGTTAACGATTAGCATAAAATAAATCAGAGAAATTGTCATGACACGTTAAATAGTGTAATAATTAATTAATTTTTAATTCATGATGCTGATATTTACAGAGATCGTTCAGTCATTTAGAACTCTATATCCAGACAAAAATTATAGTAAAATAGTGGTCATTTCAGAAACCCAACAACTTGACGTAACAAAGCATTTACGAAAAGTTTAATAATTTAATTTAAAGAACTTCATAAAGATATGCACACTCGTTATCACTCGGGCACACGTATTTTATCCCTTGTAGCTCGTCTTTAATCTCTACAATTTTTGAAATACCATTTAGTTGGATGCTTTTATATGCTTGAGAGTTATTTTATAAGGATTATTCTGATATATAAATATTTGTGCAGTGCGTTTTTATAACAAATGTTTAACTCTTCTAGACTCTTTTTTATATAATTTGAAGCGGCATATTTTGCAGTTTATTTTGAGAAAGATTATTATTTGTCAAAATCAGCTGCAAAATGTGCAACTCCAAAAGGTGTAAAAAATAGTCTAGAAGGGTTTTAAACGTATTGTAGATAGGGTGCATAGGTTATTAGTGTAAGTTTGAGAATCTCAGCCTAAAATCATTCCTATAAAACGAGCTTATAAAGGATATTAAAAACGTCGCAGACGATCCAGCGAAACTGGAATGTGGTAACCAACTGCTTTAAGTACGTTAAGGTACTAAATTATGCCAAAAATTTGAAATTAGCAGTAATTAATTTATTAAAGGTTTATTAATCTTACAAAAAAATTGATATTGAGAATATTGTTTTCTGTAGATTATTAAACAGTTAACTACATAAAATATTGTATTGGATATAAAACTTCCACAAATTGTTTTTTAAATTTTCCCAACTGCAACGTCAGAAAGACGTGATGGATATGTTGTGTTTTTAAATACATTTTTAATATTTCTTTATTTTTTTAAAATTTACGATAAACTTAATATTATGGTGAGCCCTCCATGTTATGAGTGAAACCACCCTCCCTTTCCCCAAATTCTTTACACCCTATATAATGTTTGTTTATAGGATGAATATGAATTATTTCCGTCACAATTTTTATTAAATTATTTTCCTATTTTTGGTAGCTTTAAAAGAACGTTAAACTTGAATCCACCAGCATGTAAGTAAATGTAATATATTTAAACTTTTAGTAATTGCCATTACTATTAGCTGAGGGTCTCGGTAACGCCTAGTATTTTATATACTGTAGATCTTACAGCCAATGATAGGAGTTGTGGATTAATTTTATCCAGGCATTAATAATAATAATGTTAAATCTCTAATGCCTCGCGTGGAAACCTCATTATTAATTACTTCTTACTCGAAGTGAACTCAGATACTCAGTTATTTTTAGTGACTGAGAAGGCCACCGCTAAATATGTAAACCTGGGATTGAACCGTCCGCACCGCAGCCGTACGCCTTAACCGCGCGGCCACACTGACGCTTATCTGCTTCACTGCATAATAAACGAAAATCCTTAATTTACTTACCGTATTGTGCGAGAGAAGTCGACGGTTTGGTATTGGCATTCTGTTATCTTAATGATCAATTTTGACGCATGGTGTATGTACAACTTAAAAGTAGAGACGATCTGACACATATTATGCGTATGCGCACTCCTTTATTAGGCAACCCAACAAGTTAACTTCGCATAATTAACAACCTACGATTGTCTACAAAGTAAGTCGAGAATATAACCATAGAGCTGTTATATTCCTTCACGCTGGAAAATCTCCGACAGAAATTATTGCGTGGTTTATCTATAAAAAGACGTAACCAAGATATACAGAGAATCTGACCACCAGGAGGAAGTAACTGTTGACAGGGCAATTCCCAGCAAATGATCTGATGAATTCGTCCGCTAATTGAAAGAACAGATCCTGGGTAGAGACTAACTTGGCAAAAGCAACGGACATGGCAACAAGTATTTCGTCCTGAGGAACTGTCAATTGCTGATTGAGAAAAAAAAGATGGATATGAACTTAAAAGCCCAAGCATTGCTGAACGACATGGAACACTACAATGCTGGCTTCCGAGATTCTTTTTGGACGAATAGAACTTAATCCAGAAAAGCAAGGTGAATCACCAAAATGACCATTGGATCTGTTAAGATGCTTCTGAAGTGTCTAGCAGCATGCATACAAGCAGCGAAGAGGATATTATGGCGCTTCGCTTCTTTGAGGAAGGCCTGAAGGTGACCATCGACGAGTATGTAAGCTTGCTGGAGACAGTTTTCAAGCTGTGGCTACTAATCGGGTGTACGTGTTCTATCAAGACTTTGTTCCAACCTACAAGGCAAGGAAGACTCAGTCGTGTACACTATATAATAATTTGTATTACCACTGGACCCTCGACTTGTAGCTACCCTCCAACATCGAATTCTCTATGCGGGCTGTGGTCGAGGCAAAGGTCATTTATAAGCATCATAACATCAAAGACAGTTTTATGGAAGTAATAACACAAGGACAAAGTATAGGTCCCGGCTTGATAAGATTATAGTCATTAATTTAATGTAAACATATTTTATTTTTACTCTATTTTAAAGTTATTTTCATTGTTTATTTATTTTACTAGACGAAAATATACGCAGGTGATTCAAACATAAACTCGATTTTTTTAATTTAAACATTCAAAGTTATGTTTCCACTTGATCTGACTTGGAAACATATTTTCTCCAATGGATGGGTAGGTCTTTGATCTCGCTACTGTAAAATGAACTTGGTTATGATGTCAGCTCACGGCACATGAATGCTTCAACAGCAACGCTGTCGTCCACCTAGTGCTCTTTTAGTGGTCCAAACAAGTGATAATCTTAGGGCTATAAATTCAGGCTGTAAGGAGGATGTTTTAGTGTATACCTGAACAAATCCTGTATTTTTTGTCAGATTTCGAGAAGGTGTTGAATAATAAAATATTCGCTATAGTCATGCTTGTTCTTAGGCGACGTCAGCAACCTTTATTTTAAACGGCTTCTCGTCTTTCCAAGAATTGTTGTCATGCGCGTATTTGGGTTGTCTTAGTGGTATTGTTCTCAAATTGTGAACTGTTCCAACATTTGGATGTATTACACCCTCTACAGTGAAAAACCTGATAATCCGTTACGTAACAGGTTGAGGATTACTATGATATTGTCTCCCTATTAGGGAATCTCCTTCAGGCATCCCTACGTACAACGTTTAGAATTCGCGCCCTGTCCATTCACCCCACAGTGCGTAAAAAAGAAATTTCGGTTTATAATTGATTCATCCACATATTAAGTGCAGTTAGGTTTCTATATTAGTCATCATTTCACCTCATTTATTACTTGTTAGTTGCTAATGATAATGAATGTCTGCGTCATTTTATTCACATTCTTTATATTCAAGAACAATAGATAGCGGACTATTTTATGGATGACATATAACTAGAGTGTCTTAAATATTTTAAATGCGAAAGAGATGTGTCACTACTATGTCGTTATCTGCGCTGATGATAAAGAGAGTACTTGCAAATGGAATTTGGTTTGCACACGGCTTTATAATTATTTTGAAAAAAGTTTTATTGTTTATAACTAGGAATTAATCGCATAAAAAGTTGTTTAGTTTTTTTAATTAAAAATATGAACTTGTGACACACAACTCAGTAAAATTTAAGTATCTTCTGGGTTAATTAAGTCTATAATAATAGCAAGGATTAAGGTCGCTTGCGTAATGAATTACTATCCTACATTTCGTGGTTGCTGTGTAATGATAGTCAATAAACCTATTATTTATTAATGAGACCAGATGAGCACAGAAAGATTTTAATTTGCTAATCAAAGAAAATTCACCATTACGTTACGTTTTACAAACTTTTGTTGTTTCGGTAATTGCGCTTGTCAAAATTTAAGAGCAGATTTGTTGTTTATTTTTCTTTGATTTTGTTGCTACATGTTACATGTATCGGATATTAAGTTTAATTTAAAATTCAAATAAATAGGGAAACTAGTTACCTGTAACTTATGTTGAATGTATTTTATTGTAGAGACGAGTTTTTATGTGTTTCTTAGTTGATATAGTTAAAAGGCGTCCAAATATGTAAAGAAGTAGCAGTAAAGAAAATACCTTGTGGACCTTTAACAACAATTTATTTACACACTTATATGCACGTCTGCACCAAGCCAGTTTTGAGGAGATAAGGCAGGGTGCAAGGTCTTGCCTTGCAATAAATGTGCCGACGGTAACCTCTCGACCCTTTGGACCCTTCCAGGAAAAGTGACCTGGCTAGCGTGGACCGTAGTTGCATATTGCAAGTTGAACTAAACGAAAAATATAAAATTATACAAAATAGTTGTAATGAGAAAAAACTATAATATAAATTGGATTGACGTGTCAATCATCTGGAACAGGTTTAAATTTTGAATAAAACGGCGTTTGAATTGATTTTATGATTTTATTTTTATCGAGTATTAAAGTGCACGCTTGGGTTTTTTCACAAAATTTTCGATTATAATTCGCACGTTTCGATTAATTTCATCGATAACGCGTCGGATTCCGTTATTAAGGTCGTTGACTATTTATGGATTGCTAGCGTAGACCTTCGATTTCAGGTAATCCCCCAAAAAGAAGTCGCACGTTGTTAAATTACACGATCTTGCTGGTCCCAGGATCAGGAAATCGTTGATGCAGTAAATAAATTGTTGCTTGAGCTGTATGGCAGGCGGCGCCTTCCTGCTGGAATCACATTTGTTCCAGACACATGTTGCATAATTGATTCTAAAAAACTAGGCTGTCGTATAACAGTAACGATTCACAGTTACAGTATATCCAGCATCATTTTCGAAGAATTCTTATCTTATGTAAAATATAATTTTTTATCTTGCATATCATATTAATATAAAATCATTTATATTTGCCACGTCTGCTATAAACGAACCTGATGAATTGAACCCTCAAATTAAAGGTAAAAATTAAAAATTCAATGGCCCATATCTCGAAGACGACTCGTAGATAACACATCAAATTTTCACAATCTACTAATCATGCTACTAGCTAATAAATATTAAAAAATGATGCACCACACCTCCTTAATGCTACATGTAAGCATCACAGGTCTCAAGATATTTTAATAACTGCGATACAACTTTTGTATTAGATAGCAATGATAACGACCAAATCCGATAAGCTTTTAGTGTCTCTAACACATCTCCTTTTATACCTTTTGGGTAGAAAAAAAGTTGGTTCAGGCTATTTAATTTACGACGTTTACAATCGAGTTAAAATATATATTGATCCGTACAAGGCACTGCAACAAATTTTTGAACGACGTAAAGGCACTGTCATCTTGCGAAGTTCGCGCCTAATACAAGTATTGTGGCCGTGCTACCGTTGAGACCCCTACAGTGCGATGACAGTGCGGAGTATTCCAGAAAGAATGCGAAGTTTTCACCTCCTTGTGAAGACATAAATATGATGAAGAATTTAATTTCTGGAAATAAATTGAACAAGTAGTTTTAAATGAATTTAAGAGTTTTATTCACCAATGTTAAGAGGAAAAAACGTTACAGCACGTTACTATTATTTTGTTTAAAGATGCATTAGCTTTTAGCTATTGGAGTTAAATTGTATTAGGAACAACTGCTCATTAGTTTAATATTTTCATTTCTTTATTGTTGCTCCTTATACTTCAAACATTATGTAATTTTTACCTCTTATTTTGACATTGAATCGGCTTGTTTACTGGGTGGTAGGAAGTGCGCACAGCGTTTGAACTTTGGCCGCTCGCAAATTAATATTCCGCCCGCATTTCGATCCATTGTGTGTGCGGCGCTGAAGAGCCTTTGTGCGCTGCAATTGCACCGATGAATATCTTTCCCAGCAATTTTCCAATTTGCTTGCTAGTCGCTGACCCAATGACCCTGATTGCGCTTAATCGTCCTGCAAAAGGTGGCCATCCTTTGTCGTCGCGCGGGGAGCGGCGCGCACTCCGCATTTCAACTAGCGCGATAGCCATATCTGAGCACAACAAAGCTGTTTGAATGATAAGTGTCTTTCTGAGAGCGGCTCGGTTAAAATGCGCCTGCAAGGACAGCGCGCCGGGAACATGCCCGACTTGAATTTCTGCTTGAAATCGAAGAGTTGGGGGAAACTGTAGGTTGACAAAGCGGAGATATTGGACGCATTTGGTTTCAATGCACTATGTGCGCTGAGATGGTAAGCTAGGGAAATTGGGCTTTGATTCTGTTAATTTTATGTTTCGCAGCTTAATATTAAAATTAAGCCATTAGAACGATCACAAAATATTTGGATTCTCTGTTTGCAGAAATGCTTTATGATGCTTTATGGCCATTTTATTCTCTCGTTCTTTTTACAAAACACCTCTTCCGGTTAATAAATAATTATGTATCCAACAGCTTCAAACGCGAATTTTCCGAAACTAGCAAACTCGTTTTCTTTAACATTCGTTGAAAGAAGATAAGTGGCCATCTACCACGCGTGTTAGAAGGTCGATAGGTTTCTTTCGAAAAGGAGTAATAGCTGCAAAAATTACCACGTGTTGCTTTGCACACACGCCGCAATGTTGTTACTCGTGTTTTGACGATCTGTTTTTGATCCTAGAGTTAGCCTGTGCTCATTGGGAAAGTGCGGAAACATTGTGCCAAGGTCCATCTGCGACGTCGAATGTTTAGCCGTATTCCGCCTGCATCGGTGATTCCTCTTTCCGATGCAATCATAGATTTTATTTAATTTGTTGGTTGTATAACTTTGATGATGAAATTTTACTGTGTCGATAAAAAGAACATTTTGATTCCAATTGTTTAAGGCGACGGCGGGGTTAGTTTAGATCTTATTGCTCTAATTTCTTTTAGAACAAGAACCAATAGACACTAGATAGCTTTCAAAGTATTTGGTTCCTTTTCAGTGTCTTCTATGTAAAATCCAACGATATTTCAGAGAATTATAGCGTTAAAAAACAATTTGGTTGATTTTGGATGTTTTAGTACGTATAAGTGTAAGTAAAAAGTCATAAATATCAAGAAAGGAGAAGATGTTCTCAAATAGGGACCTACTACTTAAAAACTGCAGTTATCCACGTTGATATCAATTTAAAGTCAACTGAATGACCTTAAACATTTAAAAATATCGACAATGTTTATAAGGAGGGGGAGCCAAAATGTTATAATTAGTAAATTTTATGACAATCGATGGAACAAATGTGTTTATCTTCGGTATTGTGTCCAAATTAGGAGTAAATGTATTCGTAAGTTGGAACAAGGATAGGTTATGGACATTATATATTAAAAGTAAATCAAAATTGATTAATATATATTCTATTTATCAAAATTATTTCTAATAATTGTTCTATAGTGGATACGATAGACGTTCAATTATATAATCTACTAAAATATTAGGAAAAACATTTTTTTTTTGCAAAAAACATGATTTTGAATTCATTCAACATTCAATTTATCTCAATAACTTCTTCAACGTAGCATTTTACCATTGTTCAACGGTACAATAATTCCTTCCAATATTTAGGTCTATAAAATTTTCACTGCTCTTTTTTCTACCATTCCGCATTCTTAGATCTTCGAATGACTGACATAACTTTTTTAGAATATGCTTTTTCAAATAATGCTGTTTGTGTTGGGTTACTCTTGAACGTTTTGCTTCTTTGGCCATATATTTTTTTATGTTTATCTAAATGATCGATTTTCTTCGATTGTCTTTTTTTACCGTAATCAGTTTTTTGGCGTGAGTAATTCTTTACGTCTTTCTGTTTAGATCGTTTAGAACTAGCAAAATTCACTTTAGCAGCTTCTAGCGCAATGACACAATCTTCAGTCTGAAGAGTAGCATCCACGGTAGGTAGTTGATGTTAAGAATAAAACTCATTGTTCAAAGGTTTGTTAGTTAAACATGATGACTGGAAAGCTTCTTCTCACAAAACCAATCGATTCAAGGACCAAATCCCAGAAATTTGGAATAAATAATATTTTTGGCAAAAAGTCAAAATAAATAATAATCCAATAAAATCTGTAGTATCACTGATCTATGTGATCCATAATAAGTCTAACTTTTAAAACAAATGGCAACATTACTTTTGTTGAAATTTTCTTGATTTATAATAATATTGATGAGTGGTACTTTATGAAGCTTTTCCTGTCCCAGTATAAAACATGTGTTATACCGAATTTCTTGGTCCGGTCTAGTGCACGTCAATAGGCTAAGTCGTTGCCACAATTCATTGAGGTAAAACTGTTTTAATTATAATCCTCTTACGTTAAAACTTATGCGAAATTAAAGTAAAAAGTAGCTCCACTCTTTCTTAAAAATAAAGTCGACATTTTTAAAGGTATAAGATAATTTCCCGGACTATAGAAACAGAAATTACAATAGTCGACTTTCTCGTCTTGCATATTTTTGGATGTCTGCAGTCTTTGGGTTCCCAATAATTACTTTTATCTCTTTCCATTTCTCCACTATCCTTTGTTTATGACCTTTTATTTTTTTATCCTCTTTCTCCAGCTTTTCTTCGTCCTCCCTAGTTTTCTATATTTTTGGGGCTCCAGTCTCAGATTTTTTAGAATTTTTTATCTATTCTCTGAACATGGCCTATACTAATTACATTTATTATTTGTTTTGCTTCAATTTTATCTTTTCTTCTCTCTTATTTATATCTCCACAGTATCAAATGAAGTACTCTGACAATTTGTTTTCCTTTTATTATTCTACTCATGGGACTGTCGATCATTCTTTTTTTATTTATGTATACCTCCAGCTATGTATAATTATGGAATCTTTTTATTTTTAGCCCTTTTTCTGTTTTCTGGTCTCAGTTTTTTGTCTTACCACCAAATATTTTGTTTTACTAATATTTACCTTTAGCCCCATTTCGTACTCTTAAACTAATTTTTGTATCATGCATTATATATCGTTTGATCTTACAAGAACTTTCAGTAAAATGTAACAAATTCTATTCCCATCTCATTATCTTGATTTTTACACTACTAGTGCTCTGTCTGCATGTATTTATTAGGTGACATTGTGTATCCTTCTCGCAATCTTTTATTAAATTCAAAGTGAACTTCCTCTAGCTCCATCTTCAACCTTGATATTTTGTTTTGTGATAGGTTTTTTTAATATTCGCAATTTTTACTAGTTCCCAAAGTCTTCGTTGTGGTAATGTATCATATGCTTTTGTGAGGTCGACAAATACTAAGTGTAGTTTTCTTCCCGTGTCAATCTTTTCTGTATAATTTGGGGTAGAGTAAATATATTGTCCGGACATGATTTTCACTCTATTGTTTTTATTCCCTGTTTTTTGTACCGTTCTTCTGTTTTATTCCTTAATGTATGTCCATAAATTTTACGTGGCGTGGTTGTCACTGATATTCCTCTGTAATTTTCGTATTTATTTTTCCATTTTTATGTATTGTTATGTCTGCTTCTTTTTATTCTATTGGTGGTGGATCCCCATTTATTATTTTAGTTATTAGTTTTGCTATTAGTTTGAACAGTTTTATTAGTTCTGTCGGTTTTACCGTTTTTAAATGTTTTTACTGTCTTTTTCATTTTCTCCTGTGTTATATTTATACACTCGTCTGGTTGTATTTCTGTTTCTTCCTCTACTTGGAAGAGTGACTTAATTTTTTTAGTCTGTGGTAGTATTATTTTCATTGTTTTACAGATATTAATGATAAGTTATGTCGATTTGCTTCTTGGGTTGTAATTCGATTTCATCCTACATACTTTTCCAATTCTGGACATCTCTTTCCAATCTGTTTGATTTTTACTCTATAACCACATACCTCATTTTTTTTCTAGTTCTAATTTGTCTTTTTCGTTGTTTATGTTAAGCTGTTTTTTATATTACACTTTATTTGCCATTTTGTCATTGTTTCTTTAATTATTTCGGTATTTTTTATTTGTCCTGTGTTCTGTAACTATACAATTCCTCAGTTATCACATTTTCATCTTTTCTGTTTATATAGATCTCTACTTTTATCTTTAAAACTCTCCATTTGGTGTTTTCGTTGTTCATTTTCATGTTGTTGATGTTTTTGTTCTGTGCGTATTTTATTTTAATTTGTAACTAGAGGTGTAAATATCTTGGAATTGACCAAGTGCTGATCACCACCTCTCGCATACTTTCTTATATGCTCATACATCTTGAACTTTCAATTGAGAGTACTAACAAGTTATTGTGTAACCTATTATAGATTTAAGTTGTCTGATAAGTTTAAGTGTGTATTTTTTATGTTTATAAAAACCAGTTTTAATTTTTAATTTTTACCCATGTTTACTAATCTTTATCTACTATTTAATATTTTTTGTTCTCTATATAATCTCATTATCTATTTTCTATCTGTTTTGACGTTTCAGTATCCTAATATGATAAATTCTCTTTTCTCGTTCCCTCCTCTACTATTTCATTAATATTCTCGTAGAATTCGTCTTTGTTTTGTGTAATTTTATATTCATTTTTGTTCTATCTGTAATTCCTTCCCAGTTCCTCAAACATTTTTTAATTGTTTATTTTATCTTAATGAATACTCCCCTATATTGCTTTCAGCGAATATATATAGTAATAAAACTGTTAAAACTTCCGCTTGTTTTAAATAACTGTTCGTTATTGGTCGGTTTAAAAAAGTGCGGGTATTTCAGTAGCTAGGTACACATTGACCTATTTTTGGGTACTCGTGTGTTAGTGCTGCGGGTAACTTGTTGTGTTTAGAAGTGGCGATTTCATTTGTATCTCACTATTAATGATATTGTGTATTGTAAAAGTGAGATCTTAAATTTTGATTCATCTGCTTAACGCAAAGAGGTAAATATAAAATATTGTTATAAATGTTACATTGTAAACCTGGCTTCGGCGCACATATTTCTGCGTTTCAGGGCCGGTTCAGGGGTGTGTCATGATTATTTATTACTATGTGTATTCGCTGAACTTATAATAGGTATTCTATTCCTCTCAACTTTTTTTAGGTGTCATTAGTATTAACATCTCCACGTTTCCTTTTATGCTTGCATCGTGATTTCTTCTATTGTCTTACTTAAACTTTCTACACTTCACGTTCCGATTTTTTCATAGTCTTTTTTTCTGATATTCATTCGTTGTCGCTTCAATCCGTCCGGCTGATTCACATTGGATTTTTTCTTTGTTTAGTTGAATAGGTTTTTTTATGATTTGTAATTTAAAAAAGTATATGTTTGTTTATAGAGTTTTCTATGTTTTTCTATGACCAATAATTAGTAAGTATTTGAAGACGCACGATATATGATATAATTGAACGAGGGAAGAACAATCAAAATCATTAATAGTTGCTACAAGAAATTTTAGAATGTGAACACTGAAAAACAGTTTTTAATTAAAAAAAAAACAAAAACTATTTTAAATATTTCTTAGTTGTTAATTGCACACATTTAAGCATCATAGTGTTGCCGGGTATTAGTGCTGAAAGTGATGTAGATGATTCATCTTGTTAGACGTGAGGTAGGTGTGTGCGATGTGATCATTCCTTGTCATTTAGACGAATTAAGTCGTCATTTCTAATACGGCTCGACACCGCCAGAGCCCCGGCTTCAAATTAAGCGCTCCCGATCCGTTGCATCCAGCAAAAATGGGCAGCTCCCACACCTTTCTAAGAAGCAAATAAATCAGAACCACCTTTAGTCAGCTGCCCAGAATGCGGTTGCGTGACTCACAACCGCAACTTTTCGAAGGTAAATTGTCTACCCGTGTGACATCATTTTTGCGCAGCCGAGGCGCAAGTCGGGCGCGAGTTTTTATCTGGAGCTTCTCACGGCTGGCGAGACATCGATGCAAATGGAGTTATCTGTCGGCCTTATCTGATGCAAATGGTGCCCCGACTTCATGGAGAGATTTAGTGCTCGCTTTACTCGCATTAATTGCTCTACTTCAAATATTTTCTCAGCAAACAGGGCAGCAACTGCGTTCTAGCTAGAGGAGAGTGGCACCATACAGGGGAACAGGACTTCATAGTAACTGTCACCACCGCTGCCTTCTTTGCTTTTGAATCTGTTACAACTGAAGGCACGATGCCGGACTAGATTTTCTGGTTTCTGTTCTGTTCTTATACTAAACTTGAACTTTTGGAATATTTTAGTTTGTGTACAAAGATAGTTCAGATAACCTCGCATGAGTAGGAATTTTTATTGTGTGATAATACAATAATAATCTTAAATATTCTTCCATTGAGAAGTGCCATTTTAAAGTATAAAACGCTGTTTTTAAGAATTATTTAAATATTTTTAAATTTGAGGAATCTTTCATGACGTTTTCATACAAATGCGGCTCCATTTCAAGAATTACAGATCCGATATTGTCTTTGAGTGCTTGAATGGCTGCTGAAACATTACTATATATCCTTGACATAGCACTCCAAAAAAGTCTAATGGTATTAGATCGCATGATCTGGGAGGCCAATTGAAGTCTCTTTTTCAAAAAATTACTCGCTCATTAACTTTATCACGCAATAACGCCCTGCTGAAAATAACGGACGTTCTCATTCATGTAATCTATTTTTAACCAATAAAAGTCTCACTGGATTTCATAATAACGCATACTATATACTAACTAGTCTCACTAGCCTCATTCTTAAATAAATACGGACCAACAACGCCACTAATCCAAAATGTGCACGAAACTAACTCGTTTGGGATAGACAGGTTTTTAGATTATTTCTCTTGGATTTTCGGATTTCCAAATGCGGCAGTTTTGATTATTTATGTACCTAGTGAGATGGAAATAGGTTTTACCAGTGAGAATAATTTTCTTGGTAAAACGGATATTAGTTTTCTGTATCCCCAACATCCGCAGAACGAATGTACTGCGTTGTTCGTAATCTGCTGACATAAATTATTGTGTTAGCTGAATTTTGTAAGTATTTAGGCCTCGATCTTTGCTGAGTACACGGTCCAATATTGCAGACATCTTGTAATCGATCTTCTACAGCACTTTCAGGTATAGGGACTGATATTTTCAACAGATCAGACTGATCAAACAAACTTTAGGTTTTTTATACTCAGACTTGACCGAAAAGCTCGAGCTTTTCGATTAGTTTCAGAATATTTGTGCGATAAGGCGCTTCTTTTCGACCGAAAAGTATACGACATTCACGAACTATAGCCTCCCTCCCCACCGCACCAAAAGTTTTCTATTCTTATAGTGAATTTACTTATTTTTGATACATTGTGAAAGCGTGTTTTGTTTCATTTTTGTTAACCGTATAGTTTGTACTACTCATATGTCGAAAGATAACATATAAAAATAGTCCTCTTTAGAGAGGACCCTTTATATGAAACCAGAACATGTTTTGTTTTATATTAACCAAAAAGGATTTGTCGTTTATTTCGAACTTCGTGATAGGTAAAATGAAGAAAGTTTTAGATTAGTTATATTTTGATTTTAGCGATACGTTTGTTTGAAAATTATATTTTGATAAGTTACTTAAATGCAGAAATTATTCTTGATTTTTAAATATAGGGTATGGTTAGCAGGTAACGATAATTTTTTATAGAGGTATATTCACAAAGAGAATAAAGACTTTGTACCCCTTAAAATAAGTTTTGTTGATTACATAACCATACATACATAATCAGTAATCCCTTAATACCCCTAGGTGTCGAGGTAATAATATTTTTACGATATCCAATTACGATATGTCAATACTTTTACTTTTACAAATTTAAAACATTCTTCTGTATTTGCAGCCATTCTTTTTGCATCCTGCATCCCAGATTTGTCTTTTATCGTATATATGTACTCTGCCCACTTAAACTTTTTCTATCTAATTTTTCTTTGAGTGGTTCCATCATTAGTTTCACCTCAATGCTTTTATTTCATTTTTTCCATTTACATTAACCTCTATAACTGTTCCTAAATATTTCATTCCAGTAGCTTGTAATCGACTTGACATTCTCTCATTTAATGTCCAGCTTTCGCACCGTAAGTGAGGATAGGTACATATATTGTTTGGTACAATATCATTTTGGTCTTATTTGTTATCTCATTCTTTTTGATGAAACTTTTTTAGTAGTAAGGTATGTTTGCGTTACCATTTTCATTCTATTCCTTTTTTTGTCTTCTTGTATTCCTTTACATATTATTATTGTGCCCAGATATTTGTACGTTTTAACTTGTCCCACGTTGTCATTATTTTGATTTTTCCATATTCACTGTTAGATTATATTTCTTTAGAGTTTATATCCGCTTATATTCTTCTTCAAGTCTTTACCCGTTTTACTGACAAGAACTTTCTACTATATTCAAGTTCTTAGATTCTACCAGGTAGGTTTTTGTTTTACTCTAGTTCATCTATTACACATATGAAGAATAGTGGACTCAACATCCTCCCCCCCCTCTTACATTTTATTTTCAAGTGTCTTTAAAAGTTTATGCATTATAAAAGTTTATAGAAGACTGTTGTCTACTCGTTTACTTTTTAGGCTCTTATGTGTTTCTTTTCTGCTAACTCTATCGAAAGTTTTTTTTTATATCGACCAATCCAAGGAAAATCGTTTCGTCTTTTATTATTGCTTTTTCAATTATTTGTTAGAAAGTAAATGTATGGTACTACGGGCTGGTCTGAAAACGCGTTGTCCATTTGTTAGAAATTTCAGCAACACTTTTTCCTTATATGTCCAAAAAATTTCAGCAATTCTCATTCAGACGTCTTATTTGTCCATATCTTGTGGCTGTAACCTAACGAGTCTACCATGTTATAATTATTACTTAATGAGAATTGTGGTGAATGATTGGTATATCACAAGTACCCTAAAAATAGGTCTGTAATTATTTGCCATATGTTTGGACATATCTTTACTAAAAAGTTATGAAAACTCAGCTTTCTGATTATGGTTTAGTTAATAACTGCATTTTTAAAACTAATTTTATAAACAGCATTATTATAACACGCAAGATTGAATCAAATATAAACCGAAACCTCTGTTACGCGCTGTGGAGTGAACGGAGAGGGCTACGATTTGGCTTAATAAAATTCCTTTGTAAAGTATCTTACACTACTTCTTTAATCAGTATCGCAACGCCAGAGGAAAAGATCTCTTGTCCGTTGCTCCGTTGTTTCTTACAGCAGAGGGCGTAGAACCACCCGAAATTATAAGAAAACTTAAGGGACAGTTTGAAATCACAGTTAATGTTAATTCAAATGTACGCGTAATATAAACATTTTTGGGAGGACGGGAACCAGCTTAAAATTAAGGTTATGGACGTCACGGAGAACCAGTGTTACCAAATAGAATGTTCGCATTGTTCGCCACCTTTTCAAAGATTATCGCCGATTAATAATTGTTAAAATTGCTTCTGCCAATTTTTGGCAAAGCAAAACTTGTAGTTCTTTTGGACTACTCTTGAACACCCTCCTTACAGTCTAAACTTATCGCCCCGCGTTCATAGTTCGTTTGGACTATTAAAATGAGTATTTTTAGGACAAAAATTTGACAATGTTGCTGTCGAATCGTTTGTACACAATTGGGTTTGATTTATATTTGGCTGCCCTATTATAAGATTTTTTAAGTATTCCTAATTGTGTGAAAAATATAATGCGTTGAGTTTCTATTATTTTTAATTATTATTAATTCTACTTTCTTTACAAGTAAAATCTGTTTCAGATAAAATCGTAATTTATTGAATTCACACAAACCCAAACTTAATTCCCAATAAAATATTCCGGGCTCCAATGAAACTTTCAAAACCAATCTTGCGGCCCGGCTTGCGGTGGCTTAACAATTAATGGAAATTCAAACTTGATGCCCAAACAGGCTAATTAGCGCAAACTTCCGAACTGTGCACGGGGCGCCGTGATTAATTAGGAAAGCCTCTCGGCCGGCCCGCGGGATGCCACGGGCCGAGCAAAAAATTAATTTCTCAAAGCCCTAACAAGTCGCCCCGAACTTTTTGCGCCCTCAAAGGCGGCGAGCGGCGGGCGGCAGGCGGCGGCGCGGGGCGGTCGTCCCGTCGTTATTTGCGCTTCGGAGCTCCAGTTTTTCTTTTGCGCCCTTCTTTGAGGAAGTGTGCATGCAAATTGGGGCAAAAAATGGCGCGCAGGGGATCGCGAAGAGGCAGCCGTCACAAGGACTGGGGGGTGGAATTATCTCAATTTTAAACGGAAGGATGTCGGGAGATCGTTAAAATACATTTTTCGACGACTGTTCTGCGTGATTTTTCGGAATTAATTGTAAATTTTTGTTTCAGGTATGTATGGAGTTGGAGCGGCGCGCATCTTCCAAATGTAGGCAACACTTCATACAAGAGGTAAATTACCATAGTTACAGATGATTGATGCCTAATTTTCGCCCAGTTGTTTCTACGTACAAAAATAATTTAATTTAACTTTTAAGGCATTCTTATCAAGGATTATGATTGATTAGGGCATTTTTATTAAAAATACTAACTGAAAAGTATCATAAATATTGGATTTTTTGTGAGTAATAATAAAAGTAAATTGTTACAATAATTATTAGAATATGATCATTGATCTAAATTAATTTTTGGGATTTGAATTGCGTGGCGTTTACATTATGTGGGCGTAGGAAATTTGGATTTGTACAATTGTTATCTAAACGAATGGTAGTCATTATCGTGCAACAACGCATCAATATCATTCAATTGTGAGACGAGGTGATCCCTTTTCTTTAAATGGTTTTGCGAATCCCTAAAATTGTCGCATCTGAGGTAGTGAAAATCCACATACATAAGCTAGCAACACCGTTGCTGTCTATGGTGTTCGCTATCAGGATATGCCAATCAACTGTTTCAATTAAACTAACAGTTTGAATTTGAGTGACGTGTGGTTTCAACACGATGGAGTCACATATCGCACAGCATGTGAAACGCTCACTTTATTTCAAACCACTTTTTCTGGTCGTGTTGTCTCTCAGAGAGGAGACATCGATTGGTCATCGCAGTTTTGCGATCGAACTTCATTAGATTTTTTCTCGAGGACTATTGGAAAGAAAGGGTTTATGTTAATAAACTTGCTACCATTCTGGATCTAAAAGAGAACATCAGACGTGTAATTGCTAAAATAAACAGCATTTATCGGAGAGCATTATGGAAAACTAAAAGAATGATCGCATGCCAACGGAGTCGTAGAGGATATTTGGCCCACATCATATTTCATACGCAACTGCTAAGTCTGTACTTCACACTGATAGCAAAAAAATTCGGATTGTTTCAATATTTTATGTCTTCAGAAATTTTATTAAATTGTTATTGCACCGATGTACAAACAAGATAAAAATGTAAAAAATGTATTATTTACAAAAAATTAAAGATTAAGAAAAAGATAAAAATTTACGAGAAATTTTAGTTTTTTTCTAAATTTTATTAGCAACCAGAATGAAGTACCATATAAGCTAATGTGGCTATTATGTTTAAGATGAGTCTAGCTTTTTCACTTGACATGAAAAGGGATCCACCCAATGATGTTACCTCAGCTTTATCGAAGATCTATTGGCCAGGATCGGTTCAGTCTTTTGTAGATTTATAATGGATTTCCTAGTTGTTGTGGTGTTTGTTACTTCTTTGGTTTATGATTTCACTAACATATTGGTTGATATGTAGTGTATTGTTTGATATACACCAAAGAGCATTTGCAGTGTTCCAAAGTATTTTGGATTAAGATCGCTGCATAATGAATATGTTAGACTTGCTTGAAGAACCCCAGAGCTCGACTCCGTATGTCCATATGGGCTTGATCACAGTTTTGTAAATAAGTAATTTATTTTCAATGCTTAATTTAGATTTTCTGCCAATTAGCCAATTAAGTTCCCTTACTTTTAGATCAATTTGTTTTTTGTTTTTTTTTTTGTTTAATATATGATGTTTCCAATTTAGTTTAGAATCTAGATATAATTCTAAATATTTAGTTGTTTTATTTTGTTGAATGGCTATTTGATTTAGAGTTACGGTAGGGCAGTGACCTTTTCGAAGAGTGAACGTTAAATGGCAATTAGATTCGTTGACTTTAATTTTCAAATGTTTTTGTAGATATATTGTAGCTATCGTAGGATCTTCTTGAATTGCGAATATGGCTATATCGCCTGCGAATGTACTTATTGGCGTTTCTTCGGTTAATGGAATATCTCATGTTTACAGTACATATAGAAGCGGACCAAGAATGCTTCCTTGTGGTACCCCAGAGAGAATTTCGTAACGATTTCAGGTTTCACTATTAAATTTGATTTTAAATTCACGTTCATTTAAGTATGATTTTAGAAGAAGTAACGTTTCACAGCCACCAGTTGCTTTATCTGGTATGGTATGTTATCGGTTGCTCTCTGTGGTTTATTAATTGGGGTAGCTAGTTTGGCAGCGCGTTGGAGTAGATTGATTAGAATATCAGTTTCTTTTTCTATATCTTCTGGTAATTGTAGTTTTACACATAGATTTATGATTTCTTGTATTACACTGCGCTGGGTATCGCGATTTGTTTTGTAGTTGTGTAATCTAGGGATTGATTTCTTCATTATAACAGAAGCACTTATAGTAGCTATTACTGGACTGTGATCTGAAGATAAGTCATAACTTGCTGATATATCCATATATGTTGAGGAAATTTTGTCTGGAATTTTGCCTGGATCGGTGGGCCAGTATGTTGAGGTGCTAATCGATAGAAAGAACTAGTTGTTTTCGTAACTTTAACTAATTCTCTACCTTTGAGTGTTATATGGCGTGCGCTCCATAAAAAACGTTTGCTGTTGTAATCCCCTCCTGCCAAAAACTTTGGTCCCACTCGTAGTGCTCAACTGTATCTTTGATAAGTATTGCTGCATCTCTATCTGCAGTACCATCCGGGTAATTCGTATAATATAATTTGTACTTTGGTATATTAAAATAACTTCCGTTAGTTAAATTTATCTTCAGTGATTAGGAGTATACCAATAAAATTTTGTTTGACATAATTTTTTTTCTTCTTTATGACTTGATAGTAATAAATGGTTAACAAATTAGTTTTAAAATTAGTATGGCCGATTTTGCAAAATCTAGAACAAATATCATTATATAATACATTAGATACAAGACCTCCATAATTTATAGAATGTGATTACAAAAGAACCATTTTAAAAATATATATGTTACAAAGTATTGCAGATGTGGTATTAAACGATACATGTAACGAAAGAGAAACGCCCAAGTTTTTATAAATGTCACCTAACTGCAGTATATTTAGGTATAATGTACCAGTGACAATCTTTTCATTGAAGAAAATGGGCACTTTTATTTTAAAGACTGCCCAAAAGATATTAAATTTTAGTGAATCTGTCGTGTTTCACAACTGTATGGGGATTTTCGTGCTCCATATCCGAAGTTTGTGACATTTTTCCAGTTACATGAAGTGTTAGCAAATTTATTATTCTCCATCGCTTTCTGCATTATCGATAAAAATCAATTCGTTTTATATGGTCGTCGGACTGTAAACTTGGACCATTTAGAAACGGTTTCAAACAGTTTAATACGGAATATTAAGTTTACGACTTATTCTGCGGGATACGGAAGAAACTTTTCCTAACTACTTGCGTGTCGTCAGAAACGACCGGTCCTCTGGTGCTTTTACCTTTTTTTTTATAGAACCTCCATTCTTGAATTAGCGATAATATTGCAAAATGCTCTGACATGACGGTTGCCTTTCGTACTGCCTTATATATATATATATATATATATATATATATATATATATATATATATATATATATATATATATATATATATATATATATATATATATATATATATATATATATATATATATATATATGCACCGTAATAACCTATAACTTCTTGCTTACTCGAGAACACAAAACTCTTTCTGCTGCATCGTCACCATTCTGCAAACTGGGCCCGTGGTGCTGTCTGTATGTTAAAAATGAAGTTTGTTTTTCATCTAGCTTTTTTATTATTGGTAGTTACTCTAGTTATACTAATAGTAGTTATAGATAAAATTGTAATGCAGTCGGCGTAATTAAACTGATGAAACCAAAGTAAAACAAATATATACGTGTTTCGATGCTGAAATCTGATAGGAGAACACTGAAACTTCTAGAAAGTTACAGTGGCTTGCAAGCCAGGATTTTCAGAATTTGTAGGATTTCAGAGCTTGAAATCTGCGGAACCTGCGGTAACGTTGGAGACGTGGAACTGTTGAAATATTGTTAAAACCTCTGTAAACATGAACGTAAACATGAGGCTGAACGTAATTAAAAAAAAGCAATTAATATACATTAAGTATTAAGAATGAACGAATTAAAAACTTTAATTAGTAAACATGTTGAGAACCCGATTAGAAATGCAATTACCAACGTGAAATAATTAGACGAGCGACAACTAACTGTAACTGGTTTGAATTCTCGCATTAAATTGTTAGATAATTATCGGCCGGACTATTTTCGATGAAATGTGGAGCTGGTTATATTTAATGGTTTCGAACAACACCAGGACGTTATCAGATACTCTGACAAAGGCAATTCCTGTCAACAAGGCCTTTTTGGAAAATCAAAGACTTTAGCAAAATTAGAAATATCGAATTTATTTTCAACATATTGAAGCAGGAATCATTTAGAGATTTGCTTTCCGGTCTTATTGTTGATGTCCTCGATTTATCTACGTCATTAAAGTGCACTATCTGAAAATTACACTGCAAGGGGAACCTGAACTAATTCTCTCGAAAAGGACAAATTACACGTACAAATTTTGTTTCGGCTTGAAACTGAGTTAGTGGGTAAGTTCTATAACAGGAGAGTTATCTTGATTGCATTATTAATATAAAATTTGCTAAAATAGTGTCGACTTTTGAATTAAAACGAATTATCGGCATAATTATCAAAAATATTTGCGTACTCAGGACTTTGAACATTCTGTTCAGTATTAGGATGACAGTTGTGTAGGTGCAATCAAATTCTGAGTCTTCAAATACTAACAAAATTTCTTACACGCTGAGATTGAAACGCAAGCAGTAGCTAGTAGTGGCATCTCCTGGTTTTCGAAACAAAAGAAGATGAGTTCTCTCTATTTAATGCTCTAACGGTCCAAAAAATCCAAATTTCGAGAGTTAGAGCATACCTGTACTACTATCTATATGGTGCTCAAAATGGCACAAGAAAAGTCCATAAAGAAACACAAGAAGTGCTTACCTTGGTCAGGCTTATTGAGTTATTTAATAAAAGAATGCGAACATTAGAAGCTGCGGAATAAGTAAATGTGTACCCAAGTCTATCAGCAGTCAGCAAAACCAAAATCTGCTTTGAATATCAACACCAACATTATCTAGCACATTTGCCGGAATTTTGAGCCAAAAATTTTGAACAAATAAAATAAGGAATTTAAAAATTTGGGCTGTGTTCCAATTGCCTGGGTAAACACCCTTTCTTTAAATACACCTATGTACCTTGAGATCTAGTATGTAGTACGAAAAACACTATACTTGCTACCGCTTAAATTTATAGCACCGATCGGTAATTGGGTAATTGTTAAGACCTTACTAAACTTATCAGCTAAAGCAGTATCTATTGTTCAAAGCCAAAAAAACGTCATGTCAGTGGGGCTACAAGCGACAGACAGAGAAGGGATTAGTAAAACCATTGAAGCATTGCTAAAGTGCTAAAGAACATACTAGCTGCATAAGCGCCAATACACTTCAGACACATCTGGACCAACTGAATCTTGCTGAATCTGACTACAGATCTGATATGCGCCAGGATGTCATTCTAAAAGTAGCTATTTATGTGGATGTTGTATGTCGAAAGCTTACACGGAGACATTTAATAGGATTATCCTACTCTAGGCTGAATTATTATGGTTCAAATTATGCCAGACCAAATCTTCTCACTATCCAATAACTGTACTGTACAACTTAATTATATCTCGTTAACAGTCTACGTCACTTTTGGAAGCTGGAAGAGGTGAAAGTAAAACGAATGTCAACAAAACAGGAATAAGCTTGCGATCTCTGTTAGTACATGTCAGAAAGACAAAAAGGCAGTATATGGACTGCCTCGTCATTCAAATATTCTGCTAGAAAAATCTTGAACGGAATCAAGCGTTTGCTTTTGCCGTACATATAACTAAGTGAAACTTATTGTAAATTTATGAACGGAGATGGGAACTTGTGTCATATGATATGTATTGACTTGCTAGTTTTCTCGTCCCGCTGCCTGGAAAGTTGTTGTTAATGAGCAATAAAATATCCAAACATTTAACTAACAAAACAATCAATAAGCTCCAGGGACATGCTTTCATTAAGACGTTGGGTATCTATTGGGAAGACGAAAGGATGGTTTTGGATATTAAGTTTGTCTTGATCAATCAATTTCATCGCTTAACTGACGTTCTTCACTGAATTTTTCATGCTTATGTTTCTCGTGGGTGGATTCAAAATAGTCCTTTAGAAGTTCTAGACGTTGCATGATTGGAGATTTTTCTCTATCTTCTGAACTACAACAAAAATGGAACGATTATTGCATATAACTTGAGGATATGTGTTTTATTTCAACTCCAGAACGTATTGGTTTAAGATTTGAAGCAATATTTGAGCTGCGCGGGTTATCTAATAGTACATTACGTGAGATAATACTAGAGAAGTCTGAGTCACATGGATTGCTTCCAATAAAAAAAATCGCATTCCTTAGAGATGCTAGTTTACAGGTCTGGAATTTTCGCAACTGTATTCCCTTCCAAATAAATTAAAGAAGTGATGACATCACTCCACTTATACACTATCACAATTTTAATTCATACCTAGAATGATTTCACTGTCGTTCTTTCCTGGTTGCTTAGATACTTTCTGTTGGTGATCATTTCAGCTAATCGATTTAAAAAATCCATGGATAAATTACTTTGAGCTATTTGCCATCAAGTTCAAACACAAGATAAATCTTCACAAATTGTAGTGGTTTGGAGAAAATCAAAGGCTGCATAACCAAATATTAAACTATATGTTCATATTTAAGAGAAATTATAAGTTGTAAAGACTTTGGTTTTGTACGCGACATTCAAATATTGTCAAGATATTTGGAAGTACTAATTTATGTAGACAATATATTCGGGACTTAAGAAAATGGAAAATCAGACAGATTAATAGGCCTTTTTTTGTTGAAGAGCTAGATGGCAGTCGAAATTTTTGGAAACACGAAATCTACTATCTGTATTGTTTAACAAAGGTCCTGGTACTTATACTAAAAATAAATCTCAGAATAATAAAACAAAGAAATTAAGAGTGTCTAACGACATTTAATCTTTTCTGGATACTGGATGTAATTGATCTTGGCGGATGTAAACTCTACTTTAAGGAGCATTCCCTAATTCTTCCTGGAGTTGTCATGTTTAACTATCTTTCAGATTAAACAAATGCATATCAATTCAATTAGTTATCTTCCTTGATTCTCGTTCGTGAAAGTTTGTCGTAAGTACGAAGACTAGAGATAAAAATTAAGATGGACATCATTGGGAGAAAATATTAAATTGAATGACATGATTTAGATTGGTCAAAACAATATGCCTTCGTCGAAATGGCTACTTGGACGTCACTACCACTCCTAACTGCTCTTTTTCAATAGTAAAATTGGCAAAGTTTTATTAAGCCACTTTAATGATAAGGTTTACAATTTGAATAGAAAATTTGGTAGATAATAGATTCGACCTTGCGGTAAATAGGGAGGTCATCGTCCGCGGGTGTCCTTTCATACTGCGACTTGAGGGCTACTTTTTTTCGTATATGAGAGGGAGCAGTATCGCTTAGAATGGCAAGCTGCTGTATAGAGATAAATTTGATGTTATTGTGTATATTTTGATTTAACTGGGTATCTAGTAGACCTTGTGCAGACATACAGGGGAGTAAACTAGAGCCAGTGTCAAGGTTAGGAGTAATTCGTCATTTGTGCCTCATGCAAATTTTGTAAGTTTTTGAATTATGTCTATTTTAGTATTGATTTTGACTAAGGAGTTCTGCAGGTAGTTTTTAAGGGTGAATATTCTGTCCAGAGTAACTTACACGTATTTTCTCGGTATCAGTTATAAATGTTAATGCTGCATCTTCAAAATTAGTTTCGACAACCAAGGCCATGTCATCAGCATGTATGAATTTCTATGAATTTTCTCTGGCAGATTAGAGACATAGATATAAAAATGCAGGTGAAGAAGCATCACAGGTTTCTTGATAATTTCCTTCCCTTAACGTCTCTTCTCTTAAGGCACTAAATTATAAAGTTTATTCAGAAGATCTGGTCACAGACGGCACTCAAGTCTATAAGCACAACATAGGTCTTCAGCATATTCTGAAATTCACTTTCAATTTAAGTTTATTTTTTTCTTTTGGGATTTGATTCTGGTCTAAGGTTGCAGGCGGTTGTACAAGATTTTTTCGAAGGGCTTCTAGTATAAACTTAGGAGGTCAATGGGTCTGTAGTTCTTCGGATCTTTTAGAGCTTTATCTGGTTTAGTGCAGCTATGAGATTATTTTTGTTAAATATAGATGTATGTTATTGTAGAAGTTTAATAGTCATAGTATAGCTTTTTTAGCCAATTTTTTCATGAACTCAGGACAAGTGTTTTCTCATACTACTGATTTTTTACATATTACTACTTTTATTGCTATGGTTATTTCGTCAATAATTATTGATTGTTATATTGGCAAGTTTTCCTGATAGCTATGTTTTATTCGGTGTGTCTTTATCTGGTCACTTTCTTAGGTTGTTTGAATATCTTGGGACTTCGCTGCCCTAGGTAATTCAGGAGTTCTTGTTCTGTAAGGGGTCTCCATTTTGACTGTAGTCCTGATGTCTTCATTCTTACAAGGAATATAAGACTTGCTAATTCCTCTGGTTACATGTTTCTTTATGTTGAATATAACTAGATTAGCAAAGCAACTTTGGATTATATCCACTGTTGAACCCTAAAACCTTTTCAGTTTACTTTTTGGAAGTTGTATTTTGACGGGAGTTTTGACTAGACTATAGGAATAGTGGTGACGTTTGGTTTGTGCTACGAGTTGGAAAATTGTCGAGAATCATTAGACAGGTATCGTTGTGGCCGGAACATTTAGTAGTAAATCTAGGTTGTATCCTCTTCTTCATGTTGTTGAGTAATAAGTTTGAAGTTGTTACTATCCATTCATTCGTAAAAAATCTCTCCCTTAACGTTGTTTTCGGTGTTGCTCCATTTTTAAAAATCGCTGTTAAAGTCTTCTGCAGAATGTTAGAGATGAATGCTAGGAAGTTGTACTCTAGGTTGAAACTTATCTTTCGTTATCTGGCCGTTTGATTTCTTACAGTGTAAGGATGTCGAAGTTATTCTCTGGTAATAATTTGTCGAGTTTTTCTCATTTGGCTCGGTTTATGCCTTCTATATCGAATTGGCTTACACATATAAGCAGTCTGATAGTTATGTAGTTCTTAGAAGAGCATTTTTAAGGTTAAGACTCTATAGTTAAGTACTTGCTAGAAGATCGGAAGATGAAGGTTGACGATTTGTCTAATCAGGTCTTTGTTTAAAATTATTTATAATCTTTAATGGAGCCTTTATAACAATGTACGCAAGCGCTTTGTGAACGACGAATGGTCCTTTAATTTTTGTTTTATTAATGTTAATACGAGTTAGCCAATGCATAAAAAAATTAGACATCTTTCTTGTTATGTGTCACGCATAAAATGAAATATAGAAATCGAGTTAATCTGTCTTTGTTCAAAGCCAACAACTTTTTTTGTATATGAAATAATCTTTAATTGTAAATTAATAAAAATTATTATTTAACAACCAATGTAGTAATTATATAAATGGAAAATTTTAGAAAGTTTTCTGAATGTTGTCACGTCATAATTTTAATTTTTAATGGAAATGTGCCAGAAGCCAGAAGAATTTTATTTTTATTTTTACTGTACTTTATTAGCAAGAATATTTGCGCCCTGAATACTCTAAATAGCGCATATTTAGATATTTTTTTATTTTCAAATATCGAAAGAGCAGAATTCATAAAGCAATTTGTAAAAACTGTTCTTGAAAATGGGAATGATTAGAGAAACACAGCGGAACTTGATTAAATTGTCAAACAATGCAATCAGCGTTATATGACTAACAGCTTGCCTGCCTAACAGTTACTAGCTCGTGATTAACATGTTTCCTGCAGCTATCTTTGGAAAAACCGAGCGAATTCATCACACTGCAGGCAACAACCGCTTACTAATTCCACAAGTTGCAAAATTATGCTGAATTAGGGTAAAGGAGCATAAATAATTGTTCTCGTCTCTATCAGACCTGAAAATTTCCTAAGGAACTTCACAGCTGAGAATATTATTTTCTGAAATAATTGAATGGTGGATTATGATTATTTCGGATACTTCGTATAAAATGAATTTAACTACCATATTAGGATAAAGCACACACTGTTACAATTATTTTAGGCAAACCAAGGAAATTATATAAAAACAAACTAATTGAAATTTACGACCCAGATAAGATACAAGCTTATTCTGGATTAAGAAAACTGTAGTAACAAAACCCGCGTTACAAAATATTCAAACTTTTGTTAATTGGATTTAATCTTTTTCGGTAGCAACATCGTGGTATGTTACCTTAGATTACATTTCTTCAACCGCTGGAATCCACAGAAATACACGATGGAGATTAACGTGTGGAAGTACTGATGAAAGTGTTTTTTTTGCATGGAATATAAACATCACGAATATTTGTTATCTTTCGATAATAGATTACCTTTCCTATGAACATTTTGGTTTCTTTGGCAATAGGGTAAGAACCTTATAGAAATTCTTAGGTAGATAGATGGTATTTTTATGAAAATAATTGTGTACAACTGAATACAAAATTAAAAAACAATCAAAGACTGACTGTAATAGTAATAATTATAATTTCAGAGAATCAGCTCATTATGTTTTCGAAAATGGACCTGAAAATTTTGAATTATTTAATAATTTCGATTACTGTGCAAAAACAAGGGCAAAAGAACGTGTACAGTGATTCTTCATAAGCAACTATTTGGAGCCGACAGACTTTATAATCATATTCATGATAACAAACGGGACGTGTCATCGTTAGAATAGAAATTTTTCATTTAAGAAATTTTTTTCAATTGCCTGGAAATTGCGTTGCGCTATTTAGAAGATGCGATCAGAAATATTGGAAAAAGCACATCCGTGCATTGTTACACAACTGTCAAAATGAGGTTTTATATGGTATCAGTACGATTGTGCTTTCCCAATCTGCTTTCTTTATTGAAAATTTGCACGAACATTAAGGGTCTGTAAGAATACTGAAAGGCTACCACACTATTGGTAAAAATCTTAGTGACCCCATATATAAAAGCTTTGTATATGTGTCAAAAACTGCAATTTATTTTATTAGTTGGAAGTAATCGTTGATGTTAGTAAAGGATATCATCTTAAATGAGCAAGTAAAGTTTTTATGATGTAAAGAAGAAAATAAAGTATATTTTTTGAGAATAGGGTTCGATTAAATTGAAATAGAATGTTAAAAATGACTAATGGACACATAATAATTATTAAAAAGTGTACTATTTCTTAATCTTTGTGATAATCTTTCTGATCTTCCACGCATTTATTCCATTTTTTGGGGAGCTGCCAACTTTTGAGTTGATAAATGCAACCAGACTTCCAGACTTTTCTTAAAATCTTGAAATTAGTAGGGAGTTGTTTCAAAAATTTTATACCTCCAGCCTAATACTAACACGCATCAGTTGCTGTTGGTAATACACAGCAATTGCACCAGTTATAGTATACGACGCTTCGTTAGCAATATAATCCTGACGGTCATGTTCATCGATTTATTGTATAAAGCTACGCTTTTGGATTTTTCCGTAGAGAATACAATGTGTTGTAGGAAATCTTTATTCTTTAATACAAAAAACAACGATATAGCAATGTCACAGTATCTACTCTTGCTTTCAGCTATGAGTTTGTGGGGAACGCACCGACTTTATATGTATGTTACTAGCCGTGACTGCGACACCAGTCCTCTTCCAAAATTTGTTCTAGAATTTAGCTTTCCATGACGTTCGATATCATCTAAGTTAAAATTGCCACTCTTAAATCTTTGAGGCCACTTCTTGTAGGTACTTCAAAAACATCATCCTCCTCTAAAACAGTACTAATAATTTACCGAATTTTACCTGCACTTTTTTTGGTTAAAACGCGAAAAGGGGACGGTGTTACCCACGTTGCTTGTCGCACAATAGTGCCTTTACTGGTGATTTTTAAATTATGTCAATAAAACAAGCACCTTCTCTAATGTATTGAAAAGCTGACAGATGACGCTTCATCTATACGGCGGCAGGACAGACGAATTTGAATAGGTACTGCTATCATCGTTTGAAGTTAAGGGGTGCAAAATGAAGTTAGTCATTTAATAATTAAGTGCACTAGTTTGAGTTCTATTTGAATTGATTGATTGGTCAAAGCGTAAATAAGAAAATCTACAATTTCAACACTTTGGCTTTCAAGGAATAATAATTTTTTGGGTGTAATATCAGAAACTTTTATTTCAATTATAGTTGTAATGACTTTTGATATACGGTTGTGTGAACTGGCTTTTACTGTTATTTTAAAAAGCACACCAATAAAAAAGACTAATTTGAGAACGAAGTTTCTTATAACCAAATAATTTCGTGGAATACATCCTCTTTGTTAAGTGTAGGATATTGCAATTTTGTTTTGATTTTCTGAAGGTTGTGATTTTTCTTAATATAGAAAATTAAATTTGTTTAAAAAAACAAATAATCAGTTCAAATCGCTCTGTCATGTTTAATTAAGGGTGATTTAAATGTATCTAAAAAATTGACGATTTTACCTTTAGTTATGTTTTGGTGTACATTACCAGAATTTCAATTTCTAACTAGTTCTCTCATTTCATCTCAGCCTACCTACCACAAAAATAATCCTCTTCCTAGATACTCTAGAACTACATCACAGCCTCGGAACAGGGCCAATTCTATGGAGGCGAAAATGGGAAAACAGACTCGGGAGAAACGATATTCCAAGGGTAGGGTCGTGAAACACCAGATCATAAAATGGGAGAGATTATGGAAATACGGAAACACAATATAAGCATTTGTGCATTACAAGAAATAAAAAAGGAAAGGGGACAGCACTCTATAACAACTCTATCGTAATCTATAGCAGTGTAAGAAATGATCTAAGGGCAGAAGGCAGGGGTCGGCATTACCATAAATAAATAAGTACGAGCAATCTATCATAGCATCTTAAAAAGAATAATGTCGACGATCGAACTTTATAACTCCAAACTCAATATATTTACGAGGACCTACAAGAAAATATCGATAGAATACCTCGTAATGAATTGATATTAATCCTAGGAGATCCTAATGTAAAAGTCGAAAATCACTCACTTTCTGACGTTAAAAAACGTTTCTACGAGAATACAGTAAACATCAATGGTGAATTACTAATTCAATTCTGTTATGACAACTAATAAAATTAAATAACAGGTTCTTTAATCACCATGATCACCAAGTTTGGCCATTGACTATTTTATAACAAATCGAATATATAACGTAAGTAATTGATCTCAGAACAGTGAACAGTGATTTCAGCAACTATTGACAATGATTACAGATTGTTGCCAGGAAAATACCAAAACATTTCTTGGAAATTTTATTAAAAAATAGTCGCTAGAAGCATGAAAGATTGATACCAGAGAAGGCTAGAAAATTAAATAGTAAATGACGAAGTACAAGATCAAACCGATCTTAATAGCGATTGGCTAGGTCTAAAGACCAATATAACTGAATCTCCCACAGAAGTTGATGTCCTGTGAATTTTGTAGGAAGCCCAGTGCATGCAAGTGATGCCTGTAATTTTCTTAGGATACTATTCTAAAACGAATATTGAAGTATGGCAAGTTATATATTAAGTGCTTGGGAGAAAATGAGTCCAAAATCGTACCAATTGAGTTAGTGAAAATTAAAAACTTTTGGGACAACCTAGTATAAGAGCATCCAATATCATGTAAACTTTGCAATAAAGTGAATCAAGCAAAACTACTGTGAAGAAAATCCGGAGATTGTTGTATAATAAGAATATCAAAGTATCTCGAAGTAGGCTAGAATATCAAGGAGGAGGTATGGATTATTAACTTTATAAATTTATAACACGGTAACACCATACAAGAGGCAGAAGAACGAACAAACCTAAAGACAATGGTACAGACAGAGGAAGAAGTATCTCTAGAGGAGAACGTAATTATTAACGAAATATAATAATATTAGGAGGATTAGCTCTATAGAATGACATCGTACATCTAACACAGAAAATATTTACCAGCACGTGTTCCGGAAGAATGGAAGACCATTAATATTATCCCACTCTTTAAAAAGAGTGATAAACACGTTCCTAGTAACTACAAATGGATTCATCCATTTACCTGTATAATTTTAATATGTAATCAATAATAAGGAAAGCCGCTCATTTACGCACGCCATATTTACACTAAAGTAAATTATTGAAAAATCCTTGGAATACAACGGAGCAGCATTTATCTGCTTTACAGGAATAAATAGTTTTGACAAATGGTTGCATAACATAATGCTATATAATCCATGGGAATTGGCAGAAAGCGTATAATTTTGATTGACAATAACGTTATTTACAATCTACTTAACAAAAGTAATCAGTAAATGAAAAGTGATAGTGGAGATAGTGATAGGAGAAATCATCCATTGATGATACTCTCAATGAGATCCATTTACGGCATGTTTTCTTCAGTCGTCGTATTGGTGGATGATACGTGGAAAGCTGGTGAATAAATGAATTGCTGTGCCCATCTAACTTCTGGTGGTAATTCATCGCAAATCTTTTTAATTTCATCGGCAACGAATGGGACGTCTAGGTCTTCATGGATTGTTTGATTGGTTACAAACCAGGGTGCGTCAGCAATTGCGCGGAGTGTTTTTGATTGAAACTGTTGCAGTGTTTTTATTCTGGTCGATTTGGCACACCCCCAAAGCTATATACCAAATGTCCAAATTGGTTTTAGCATCATTTTGTAGAGCAACAGTTGGTTTCGGATCGATAACTTTGACTTTCTACCGAGTAGATAGTACATTTCACGGTATTTCAGATTTAGCTGTTTGCGCTTAGTTTGTATGTGTTTTTTCCACGTGAGCCGCTGATCAAGATGCAGTCCCAAATATTTCACATTGCTTTTTACAGGTACTAGGGTATTATTAATGTTAACGGACGGGCAAACACTGGTTTTCATGGTAAATGTTACTTGGGCTGACTTTGATTGATTAACTTTTATTCGTCATTTATCTAACCTTGTGCTGATTTTATTGAGGTAAAAAGCGTATCATTGAATGAAGGCATTCGGTAAGGTTATTCACTAAAGTCCTTTCTTATTTAGTGTGATTATGAATGAAATCATACACGGTGTACAACATATAAAGGAGGATACATCTGTAGAATGGACAACAGAGATTTAAAAATATTATGTTTTGCTATTCTAACAGAGATAATGATTATTATATTAATTTTTAGGTTAGGATGCATGTAAAAAAAAGAAATTATCAGAGCTAGTAGAATTTTTTATGACGAAAATTTTGAGCCCAAGCAGACCTATTTTGGTTGAGATCCGGCTGAGATATTAATGTAAACATTTTTTTCTAGCTTGTCTCAATGGACGCGTTTTAATAATACCTACAATTTTTATAATGGGGTACTTACTTCATATAAGCCCTAGTTTTCCTGTAAAACCCGAAAAACCGAAAAAACAGCTTTTTGGGCCTTGAAAAATGCCCATATTTTGGAGCGCAGCGACCCAAGACAAATTTGACTATTAGATTCGTGATCCCCAAAAAAAACATTTTCACGACACAGCAACTGGCCTAAAGTTTTAACTAAAAATGTCAACGAATAAATCAAAGATGTCGACGATAAGTAAAGAACCTCTGTGATGAAAATTGAAAATAGAGGATGGAATTATTCAACAAATGACGAGACTTTCGTTCGTCTTAATAATAAATAAACATAGACAATTTACAGCAGGGAGGGGGGGCAGGTTGATAACAGCAAGAAATTATTGGAATGTTTGAGCAATGAGTGAGAATATACGAAATAGGTGAGAATATACGAAACTATAGTTCCAAAACAACCCAGTTACTAGAAATAACAAAAGTGAAAACTCTGTGCAAAAATGGGCAATACTAGACTTTATAGATTTAGAAGTGAATCGATAAAAGAGAAATGTCATATTTAGAAAATGGGAGATTAGTTAACGTGGAAAAAAACGCGTAGAACGGTCATGTAACAAGAATGCATGCAGATCGAATTGTTCGCTAGGTTAACGAGATTTCACCGCCTGGAAGGCAAAGTGCAGGAAGGCTATGTAAAAGATGGAGCACCGACAAAACAGCTCCAAATACACCCTTATCACAGATTATTGGTCCAATTCTTTCTGAAAAAAATGTTTCAGTCACATTGTCTAATGTAAATCAAAGTATAAAGAAGATTAGAGACACTTGTAGTAACAATACAGTCTATATGACAATGAACCGTTGTCATTCGGTAAAGATACACCGTAGCGCCATCTATGTTCATTTGAATCTTTATTTCTTGCTTTTGCGCAGTACATAGTTTTCCAACACATTGTGTTGTTGATGTTAGTAATTCGTTATCTTTACAATGAGTGCAAAATTGCTTAAGCATTACGAGGCAGTATTTTTAATAAATCACGCGGGAGGACCGAAATGGACATATAAAGCAATTATAAATGCGGAAGTCGGAGGCATTTGTTAAGAAGTGGATAAAACGATATTTGGGGATTGGAAATGTAGACAATCTGCCGGAAAGGGAAATAACCTGCGCCACAACAACGAAGAAGGATAAAGCGATCTTGCGTCTCTTCGAAGACGAGCCAGGCCTTTCGCTGCGCTGTCTCCAAATGAAACTCCGCAAGAAAGGCATTCAGGGCTGTCTAAACAAGATTCGAAGTCGTTTTCGTGAAAATATTTCTTTTCAATTAAAAGAGAAACCGAAAAGCCTGCGGAAAAATGAGTGGCGTAGGCAAAGGGAAATTTGAATCGAGATTAGAACAATGTTATCTTCATGGTCGAGTCTTCCTTATCGAAAGCGTTATCAGCGAAGAGTAATAGGACTTTCCAGTGCACAGTAAAAACATTGGTAAAGTGTAAGTTTGGGAATGCTTCTGTAAACACGGTTTTTGTTTACGAATAATTTAAACGACAAGAAATTGAGGTACCATTTACCAGAAATGCTTTCTGAAGTCTGCTAAAAAGTTTTTTGGTATTGACAGAACAACTCGGGTGTCATAAAAAGACAAAGGTTCTAAACATCGCAGAAAACTGTGCAGTTCGTGGAATCAACGAAATAACGTCACTACAATGGAATGTCCCCAGATGTTAATCCCATTGAAAATGTGTGGTTGTATATGAAAATCAAGCTCAAAGCTGTCATTTAGAATTAAAAAGATGTGGCGATCTTTACCAAGTGATTACGCAGAAAGCTCGCAGAACACATGGACAAAAGTGTGGAGCTACAATCAGTAATGGAGGTCATTGGACTAGACATTAGGTAATTGCCCAATAGCTCATAATGTGTACTTTAATTAAAAAAAAACAGGTACATTTTTATTTTTTCAAGATTACATTTGTTCTGTCAGCATAACCATCCCTATATTCAAGAAAAGTGACAAAAAACACCAGATAATTATAGAGGCATAACGCTCCTAAGTTCCACAATTATATTGTTTATTCGCACCATGGAAAACATAATCCTAAAATATATCACAATTAATGAAGAGCAGCAGGGATTCAGCAAAAGCAGGTCAGTCTTAATTGCTTTATTTACATTACGACAGGTCATAGAAAAGGCCATAGAATTTAGCAAACTAACATTTATAAGTTTTATAGATTTGACTAAAGCCTACGACCGAATTAAACTCGCAGATATCATTAACATTCAACAAAGAAAAAGATATTCCACTTCAAATAAGTAGGGTAATACAAGAATTGAACACAAGCACAGTGACAAAGGTGTTAATTAACAACAGCTTGACGGAAGACATATCAGTGGCTACAAGCATGCGACAGGTTGGCTCTCTAAGCTCACTGCTGCTCAGTCTTGTGATGAATAAAATTATTGATAGTGTTAAAATGACCAGGAAAAGATAAAACTACTAAAGGAGAAATGAAAATACTTTCTTACGCGAATGATGCAGTAATAATACAACGATTATTACAGAACTTTCATCTGACCATATCAAATATAACGTGGAAATATCGGTACACAAAACAAAGGCTATGGTAACCGCTGTAAATTGGCGATAAACGACACTATAATTGAACAAGTCATATATCATTTCAGTACCTGGAAGTAAATCTAACAGCGCATCAATATAAGGTTAGCGAAGTAAGACACAAAATAAATAAGGCTACAAGAATATCTGCAGCATTAAAAGACACTATATGGAGCAATAAACAGATCCAAAAGGAGAGTGAGGTGCATACATATAAAACCTGTGCACGACCAATATTGATACTCGCTGCCGAAACCATAGCTGACACCTCAAAAATAAAATACATGCCAAGAACAATCGAAGTGAAGATTCTAAGAAGAATAACTGGACACGCCCTAAGAGACAAAATTCCAAATGCGGTAGTACGACAAATATGCGACTTGCCAGATATAGTGAAATGGGTCCGGGTAAGGAGAAGCGGCTGGAACGAGCACGTGTCACGTATGGGAAAAGACAGACTTGTAAGAATAGCAATAGATGGGAAGCCTCTAATGCTCAGACGACCTGGCAGATCATCGAAGCGATGGCTACAATCGTGGACCTTCACTTGCCAAGAAATTAAAAACGGGGACATAATTGGATAAATGAACAAGTCGCAGGCTTATTCTAGGAAGAAGGAGGTTAGAGCGGACACTTTACTATTGAACAGTCTATCGATTATCAGAATGCTTGCGCTATACATTTTCAAACTAGAGCTGTGCAAACTTAACTATCATTTACCGGACAACCTGTATATGGTAATGATTACTAACATTGATGTTCAATGCCACTTTCACTTAAAATAAATTTATAAACAGCGGAAAGTCATGATCTACGTGGAAAACAGGCGAGATAACCCAAGATTGGGCAATGGGGAATTTTTAGCATTTGATTGCTTTCACAATGAACTGCTCAACTGGAGAAAGCATCTAAAGAAGATGGCAACTGAAAAAGTCTGATTGTTTTCAGACTGTTTTCTGCAATGCCTTTGTCGGAAGAGTATTTTTAACTCGAATAAATGCCCATTTGCCAAATTGGATCCCAGCAATTCTCGGCAATTTCTCTATCTGTCCGTATCTTCAACGGCAGCAATTTCCAGCGTGTTTCGGGCATGAAAGCCAAACCTAAGCCGCCGGATACATCAAAGCCGTTCCGCCATTAGCGCGGACGGCCGAATTAAAACGGCCCCCATAATTTAGTTGCATTAATTCACGGGTTAGCCGGGTCAGCGCGGCGCATCTGAGCCACGCGCACGCACACGCATGCGGACGTCCGCCGACGCGCTCGCAATAGAATCAATTAGGCCGCTAATTGCGGCAAAGACAACAATCCGGGCGCTAATTCGAGTTAGGCCAATGGAGGCGCCAACAATCCGCCCAGCTTTTTCGGTACCGGAATGGTCCCGATTCGGCACCGTTTGACACGGCCGGTCGCTGCTAATGAAGGCAGTTAGTTACAGCGCTCAATTAGCTGGGGCTTAATGGGCTCAGCTGCTAATTCGATTCCGCCTGAGCGGTTCGGCAGGCAGTGCAGTTATCTTTCTGCGAGAAGGAGCACCGGGAGGCGGCGCAAAGCTGCGGTTTATGACGGACTTAACGAGGTTTTGTGGGTCCCCGGCCCCTGGCCATCCGGGATTTCGACGGAAAAGTGCGAAATGTTACGCGCCGCCTGGTTTTCCCGTAAGAAATCGCGCGCTATCTCGGCATCGGGGCTTGCACCCAAACGAGCTGAAGAAAAATCAATAATACATTGTCATTAATATCTTAGATATTGAAGCCCGGACGGGGAATTTATTTCCGGTTAGAGCGTTTTGTTATTACGTGTACTGTTGAGGAAACCAAAGCCCATTACGTTTTACTAGGAATATAGAATTTATGTGAAAGTACGATCTCATTCCTAGCAGTTTTGCTTGTATTATATATTGGATATGATGCAGTTGGTTTTGTAATTCATAGTTTAAATATTTTCAGCCAAAACTTTTACTACCGGGTGATCTAAATTGGACTTCAGCATGTTTTTCCAGAATAAAACACAAAATATTGAAACCATCTGAATTTTATTGCTGTCAGTGTAAAGTAGACACTTATCAGTGACATATGATATATATGGGCCAAATACCCTCCACGACTCCGCTGAAAGGCGACCATTTTTAACGAAATTTTTCATAACGCTTTCCCGTAAATGTGGCTCTACTTTAGCAATTACACGTCTGATGTTTTCTCTTAACCCTGGAATCATAGCAGGTTTGTTGACATAACCCTCTCGTTCAAATAGCTTCAGAGAAAGAAGTCTAGTGGGGTTGAACGCAGCACCACGGTGGCCAATCGATGTTACCCCTCTGTGAAATAACGACCACGAAAGTTGGTGTTAGTGTTTTACGTGCTGTGTGACATGTGGCTCCATTTTGGTGAAACCACGTGTCATTCAAGTTCAAAAAGTCGGTTGGATTGGCAAGAAAAGTTGTTTAGCATCTCTCGATAACGTACACCATTGACAGTAATAACGTTGTCAATTTCGTCCTTCAGTCCACAATGCACTCCAAACTGCATTTTTGTGGATCCATTAGCTTCCCGTGATTCATTATGCGAATTGCGAAAATTTTGACGATTTACAAAACCATTTAAAGGAAAATCGCTGAATAAAAGTATTTTGCAAAAATCAACATCAACTACTATATTCTCTAAAACCCACACCCTTACTTTTTCCAAGCAATAATAATTCTTGATAATCTCTACTTTTACTCTACCACAACTATCACATTTGACAGATTTTTTAATGGTGCTGAGGCAATACAAGTCAACGCTGGTGAACAAATACTAATTACATATATTACACTGAATATGGTTGTAATGAACTAAATATAAATCGCAGTTCATTTTTGTTGAGGAGAAGGAGGTAAAGTGCTCTAACAGTTACTGAGCGTTTGTGTTCGTTGTGATATCACTTTTCTTTCCATTCACCAGCATGTAATCAATCGCCTAAACTGTGACTGTATATATTAGGATTTTTTTGTGTAATTAAATGTTATTTCGAAAAAAAAATTATAAAGCACAATTTATTCAAAGCATTGGCCATCGTTAGCTACAACGTTGTTCCATTTCTATTCCTCGTCCTGTTATGCAATCCATGAATCGATCCATTTTTCAATATCTTCAAAAGAGTTGAAGCGCTGCTCAGACAGGCCATACGTCATCGATCGAAACAAATGGTAATCAGAAGAGACAATGTCTTATGAATATGATGGGTGGGGTAGCACATCCTATCGAAGTGTTTCTAAATAGTTTTTGACTTGAAAATCACTTTATCCCGTCTTTCGGGGTATTCTGGTCGTTTTTCTTTTAACACTCGGTTCACTTTAATCAGTTGACTTTAATCAGTTGACTTTTCTGCGCTAAGAGTTTTTGTAATAAATCCATTTTTCATTACCAGTCAAGATATGATGCTAAAATCCCTTTCTTTTGTGCCTTTGAAGCAGCTGTTTGCAGGTGGAAAAACGTCCTTGATGTTTCTTGGCTTCAAATCGTATGGCACCCAATTTCCTTGCATTTGAATCATTCCCGTTGTTTTAAACGTTTACTGACGGCCAATTAATTAACATTCAAGAAATCTGCCAAGTTGAGGAAGTGCGACAATGGATTCAAAAGTAATGGTCAAGTCGATGGATTTCGAACATGGAACTTATTTTTATTGGCTCATCTTTGTGCACACGATGTATAGACCAAGTGATCTAAGAAATAGTCGAAGAGAAGGACAAAAAGGCGTTTACACTCTTGCCGTCAGCAATAGCTATTGAAGTCGTTAGCGGTCTCTTCGGGTATCCGAGCGCTCTGAATGTTTGGAAACGATTTATGGCAATCAATCTTCTAACAGCAGCGGCGCGTTACAGAAGTTTCATGCTTTAAATTAGCTATACTCTGGTCGTAACAGAATGAAGTCCGTCGGCGTCAAGATAAAAGAAATACAGGTAGTAACCAAGATGCTTGCCACCAAGCCCATCGAGAGGAAGGATAAGAGGAGGTAGAATCCCCCGAGCCCATCGTTTTTAGGAACCTGGGCTAGTTCCAATACATTGTTCTTTCAACCAAGATCTAGTTCGTATCGATATAATTTGTATTTTTTTCCTTTTATTTGCATGGAAACAGAAGAAATCTAAGACAATATCCCAGATAAAAACGTATTCGTTTGTCACTTATGAGTGCCAAAACTTGGGACTAACGACTTTTTTTCATTTCATTTAATATCGTAATATTTTCTATTAATTAGCTTAATGTTGGTTTAAGGCCAAGAAAAACTGTGTGTGTGTATATATGTATATATATAGTAAAATTTTGAAAAATTTTCCGATTAGTAGATCCCGGTGTATTGATTGATTATTGATAATGTCAACGTCATTTTAAGCACCCTCTAAAAACACAAAATCCCCATCCTCATCAAAACGAGGTTAATATTAAGAAGCGTCCAATGTTTTATTTTGAAAAACGTTTTCTCCACTATATCTGCCTTGTGTTTATCACTTGATTAATCTTTGCGTGTATATGCTCTGAAAGCTTATATTGAAGCAACTACATGTTCTGGTACCGTTCAAAAATATACAATATATAGATTGAAATCTATTGCGGCGGCAATGGTATAGAAATAAACTTGAGCAAGAAATAACTGCGCCAAGTGATAACAAAAAGCCTAATTTTGGACCTGAAAGATTTCAGAAAAATGTAGGATGATATAATTTTCTAAATAATATGGGCTCTGACCAAATAAAAGAGATGCTTTATTTCAACAAAAGTCTCTTCTGTTATATTTCTCTTTTTCGTTCATCTAATTTGTTTCTGACTGTAACATGCATGTTCTTTTATAAATCAGGAAGATAATTTATCCAAGCAGATAGGTTTATTATATTTAAAAATTTATTGCATACAGACTGTTTATCTTCGATCTATGATTAATATTCTATTTCAAAAAGTACCAAAAATATCAAAATTACACAAAAGGAGCTCTTTTTCGTCTTGTGTGAAGCTAAAACTGCAATCTTTTCTTCTAAGTGATGCATATTCTCCAGATTTATTATTCTGCGTGCCATAATTTCGATTTTGGTAGTAATGATTTACCTCTAGCACAATATAACACCATTATGGTATGACAATATATTTCTGATGTGCTATAAGATTCCTTTTGATTTGATTTGCCTTTAATTTGTTTCGTAAATATTCTTTAAGAAATATAACTTCTCTTCAAGGCTGTTCTTTTTGTTCTGAGTAATAATTTCATTGCTTAATAAAGCATAAATATTCGTGTACACAGTAATGTGTCAAATTTGTTTTTAGATCTCGACATTTACCCGTCTTAAATGTATTCAAGATGTTTGTTTCTAGTTACTAGAATGTAATACATCTGAAATATCCCAGTGTCGTGGGTGAGTTTTACCCACACCATGGGTATCAGTGGTAATGTTCTATACTGGTGATCATTCCTTCAAATAGTTAGTGGCTACTAAAGGGTTAAATGAATTTATTACAGCGGTGTACTCTTTTTACTTGAATAAGTATCACAACAAGAAAAATGCACAGAAAAGTATATAGTTTTTAATGTAGTTATGTGATTATACATTGTACGCTTGGCAAGTATTTAAACAGCTTCATGGACTATTGATGAGCTAGACGATAAACCCAAACAATATATTTATACACAGCACTAAAAGGCCTAATGGCCCATGGTTTCGATGGTATGTTTCCATGCCTTCCTATCTTTGGATTTCGCCTTCCAATCTGTTAAACCGTACGTTCTGATATCTTGTTGCACGTAGTTCCACCAGGTCGTTCTTGGTCTTCCCCTCTTGTTTCTTCCTTCTGTTTCTCTTTCTGGGCATATTCTTACTGGATCTTCTTTCTTCATCCTGTTTATGTGTCCCAACCATCGTAGTCGACATTGTTTAATGACTGTAATTAATTTTGTTTCTTGATATAGCTCTTCTATTTCTTGGTTGGTTCTTTTCCTCCATTCTTCATTCACTTTTATTCCTCCAAATATTTTCCTCAGTATTCTTCTTTCCCATGTACCTATCTTACTTTCGTATGCTTTTGTAATCACCCAGGTTTCTGCACCAAAAGTTACTACTAGCCTTATTATTGTTTTATACAGCTTTATTTTCGCTTTTCTTTGTATGTTTTTGTCTCTTAGTATTTTATCTAAGGCTGCTGCACATCTCGTTCCCAGCATTAGTCTTCTGTCTATGTCAGCACCTTGTTGACCGTTGCTTATTGCCCTAGATACACTACTTTGTTGACTAATTTGAAATGAATGACAGTAGTTGTTTCTCTTCTGGTATTCTATTTCCGAGTATTATATAGTTGGTTTTATCTTCATTTACTTTTAGTCCTGCTTTCCTTGCTTGTTCTTCGATGCCTTTGACTATTCTTTTTAGTTCTTCTTTTGTTCTAGTTAGCACTGCTAAATCATCGGCATAGGCTAGTATTTGTTGAGGCCCCGATATAATTTTTGTTCTAAGTTTATTTTTGTTTCTTTTAATATGTTCTCTAATACTATATTGAAAATTGTCGTTGATAAAGGATCTCCTTGTTTCAGGCCTAAGTTGCTTTGGAATTCGTTTGATAATATATTTTTGTATCTGATTGTGTTCTTTGTAACTTTTAGTCATTTTTACTAAATTTATTGTTTCTTCCGAGATTCTTAGATTTTCCAATGCTTTAAAAATTTCTGATCTTTTTATCTTATCATATGCTTATTTAAAGTCAATGAAGATTGCGTGTATGGGGATATTTTTCTTACTGCATTTTACATCGCTTTGTTGTATGATGAATATCTGATCTGTTACTGATTTGCCATATCTAAATCCAGCTTGGTAATTCCCTATTTTATGCTCCGATTCTTGTTTTAGTCTTCGGTTAATCAGGTGGGCTAGTATCTTGTATGCCACATTTAGCAAAGCTATTGGTCTGTAGTTTGTTACTTTGTTTCTATTGCTTTTTTTATAAATTGGGCATATAATCGCTTTAGTCCATTCCATTGGAATTTCTTTTGTTATCCAGAGTATTCTTTTATTTGCGTTAATTTACCTTCTATTTTGTCTGACCCTGGGCATCAGTTATTTTTTTGTTTTGTAATTACTTCTGTTACTTCTTCATAGGTTGGGGTTGTTGACTTATTTCTTTGTGTGGCTTGTGGTTGTGGTGTCTCTTCTTTTTTTTAAATTTTCTTCGATTAGTGTTTGTTTAAAGTAATCAGCCCATATCTCTGCCATTTCTTTTTCATCCATACATAAGTGTCCTTTTGTATTTATTAAGCTCATTGTTTTATATTGGAAGCCTTTCTTTTCTTCTTTTATATGTTTATAGTATTCTTTTATGTTCTTGTTTTTATATGCTTCTTCTATTCTGTCTAACTTTTCTTTTATTGCTTTTCTTTTTTTTTTCTGCATAGTTTGTGTACTTTGTTTCTCATTCTTTTGTAATTTTCATATAAATCTTCTTCCCCTGTTTACAGGTATTCTATTCTTATTGCTTTTCTTTCTTCAATTGCTATCTTACATTCTTCGTCCCACCAATCCTTTATCTTTTGCTGTTTCTTGGTTCCTAGTTGTTGAGCACTTTCTTTTAGTATTAACTTCAGTTGTTTCCATTCTTTTTCTACATTTTCTTATTGTATTTGTTTTTCTTCTATGGTTTTTGTACATTCTTTATATTTTTTTATGTTTCTTCTTTCTGTAATAACTCGGTGTTCCTAGGTATTGTTTTTCCTTTCCTTTGTATTGTGTTTGTTGCAGTTTGTCTTATTTTTGTTAGTACTAAGAAGTGATCGGAGCTTACATCTGCTCCTCTATATGTTCTAATCTTTGTTATTTTGCTTGAATGTATTTTTTGTGTTAACACATGGTCTATTTGGTTTTTTGTTTTTCGGACAGGGCTTATTCAGGTCACTTTGTGTATGTCTTTTCTTTTTAACCCAAATAATACATTTTTTTATTTGGGAGAGCTGATATAAAGCTGTCTTTGGTGTTATCTATTTCAAAAAACAGAAGTATTATCAAATTTAAATTGAAAATAGTAAGTACCAAAATGTTGTCAGATAAATAGAAAAAAATTTAAAAAAAATTAAATTGACAAATACCCACAGCCTTGAAATTATTTCGTTGATTGACTAATGAAAGAATGCATCATAATAAAACTAGAATGTTCGAAACATATGAAGGGACAATTAAAGAAAGTTAAAAACAATTAAAAGTAGCACAAAGTAGATACTCACCAGTTTTGAAGATGATAATAATTGAGAGAATACAAATAAACTTCTACAGACAGTCGCCAAAACAAACTACGGCAAAGTACCAAAAGAAAAACAGATAAAAAAATCTGCGAGAGTAGAAAATTAACTGCTTACTTGTTTTGTATACATAACGTTGTGATGTAAAAGCGTTTTAGTATTTTGGTATATTTTAGAATAATTATTGAAATCAGGAAAAGGAAGGGCAATTTACGTAGATATAAGTTAAATTATTTGGTACTTTAATCCTTTGGAACGATTATGTGTTTATTGCATCAACTAGATAATAATTTAATCTTACATTTTTATTGTAAAAAAAAATAACGGCTCTGATTGCCATCCAAGTATTCATTACTGAGCTAGAATGAGAATATACCAGCTGAAGCTTACTAAAGTATGGCCTCAGGGTCATTGCTGATGTGAACAGCGTGGTACGTGCATTGGCATTTGAAGATGAATAAGAATCCTGCTTGCGAAGGGAATAAAAACTTCAATGACAAATTTAAATGTTTTAATTGCGGTGAACAGAACAAGTGGCCAAAGTCGAAGCAGAAATTCGCCATCGCTAAAAGTGGATCAAAAGATAAAGACGAAGGTGAAGCATGCATGGCTATCAAATCAACACTTGATAAGTGGTTAGCCGACACCGGCTTCATCGCACATACGATATCAAATATGAAAACTGTCCGTTGGAGAAATTTGAGTCGAACGATTACCGGGAGAACTTATGCGGCCCAATTACGATGCTATCACCAGCGAGATTGCGATATTCTATCACATTCAAAGACAATTATAGTGGTCATCTAGCTATATGGTTAAATTAAAAATTTAAGTGGAACAAAAGCTCTGTGTGTTTGGAACTAACAATTGTCTTGCATATGTGAATAGAAATATGAACAAGATTTTTAAAGTGCGTGTTCTACGTCAAACAAATGTTTCTTTCAGATCCGCAAAGCATAAAAACAGAACACTTGTATGGATTGCGAGAATATGAATACATACACGCGGTTTTTCGAAGGAACTTTAGGCCAAAACCATCTCCGACACACAAAAATAATACCGATTTTGGAATCCACATTATTTATAAAAAGAAATTAATTCCGTATTAGCGCATTAGCGAACCCTTGAATTACGAATAAGCTAACAATAAAGACGCCAGCAAAGAATCCCAAGAAAGTGTCTGTGAAAAAGAGTAGATTTAAATATCGATGAAGAACCAACACAAACTGAATCTGCAAGGAAGAAACGTGATCGCGCATGTATTTTCAAAGTGTTGAGTCGTATAATCTGAGAAATAGAAACACCATAGAGAGTAAGTTTGCTTGTGCTATGGCAGACGATGTGGACGAATCTCAGCGATGGATTCTCAGAAGACTGGCGCAAACTGGCGTAAGTCAAAAAACTGTTGATCCAACCACATTTCTAGCTACTAAAGGAAATATACAGTGCGATATGTTGCAGTCGGATTCAAATATCTATAAAGAAACTATTTTTTACATAACTAATCTTCAATTATAAACAATTCCTTGTTATATTATTCTTTCTCTTAATATGGATTAAGTTAATTGCTGGGTTTTTTAAGAAGACGGCTAAGGACTAGGGTTAATGTAAAATTTGATTGTTTTCGGAATTTGTTGATGTTAATCATCATAGTATGCCGATTTTTCTTATAAGGTTAATTATATAATATCGTTATATATAATTCTGTAAAGAAAAGTTTTATGGAGAAACAAATTTTCTTGGAAACGATACAAGACAAATCCGCTAAGAACTAATTCTTAAAAAAGATAAAATAATGACAAAAATACATATTAGTAAAGCACGGGAGATACACACATTTCAAAATGACGCATAGCTTTTAGTCATGCGGAAGTGTATCAAAGCAAACGCCACCGGTTTACATATATGGATATAGTCTAGTCACACGGTTCTAAGAAGTTGCAATAAAGGACGCCCACTTCCTTCTTTTACCTATTTCATTCAGATCGTTTTACTGAAAAAACAAATTTGTTATCATTGTTTCCTTGAAATTCATAACATTGGAGAAATCCGTGTGGTAGCATTAAATTTCTTATCTTATGAACCCACAACCTTAATTCATTTCAATGTATTTAGTATAATTTATGACCCTGACTAGATGTCATTGTTACTACGGTGGTGTTATTGACATTTGTATAAAGGTTAGTTTACCATCACTTGCTTACTCGCTTTGTGCAATATGCGACAAAATAAATAACAGTAAAAAAGAAATAGGAATTTATTTAATTTGTCTGGAAGGCCGGTTTTCACAATGTGCACTATTTCGTTTCAAATGATATACAAAATGGTCAAACAGATCCCTGCAAGTTTTTCAAGTCACAGTAGTCAAATTCAGCCTAACACCAAAATCTCTTCTAAAACATGTCAAGTTTGAACCTAAATTGATATCATAATGGAATTCTGAAGGGCTTGAATGGTGATACTGTAGAATTTTATTCTGCTTAATTAACATATATACGATACTTTGGTCCAACGCCGTCCCGCCGTTGTAAACAGAAAATGTACATGCAAATCAAGTACAGTATAGTAATTATACAATTGGATGCTCTCTTTCCAATCCAAATTTTTATGCTTTACCATCATATGTTACTTCTTCGTTCCTAAACTTGCGTGGCAGTCCTTTTTTATTTTTCTCTAGTGCTTTCTATGTAAAAATTCGCTTTGGACCTCTTTTTGCTTCTATGCATAGGAGACATTTAAATCAATTTAGACCTTTTTTCAATTCTCTGAAGGACTATTTTATTCGGTGATATTATTTTTCGAATATCTTCGTTTCTCATCTTTTGCTTTTTTGATATTCTGAGTCTTTTGGTAAATATTCCAATTCTATAGCGGTGAGTCTTTTTTTATCGTCTTTCTTTATCGTCCAAACTTCACTGCCATAACAATACTGTCTTAATCATGACCTGTTCTATACGTTTCTTATTTCTATTACTAATATTCTTGTCCCACCCAATTGAATTGACTGACCCTATTACCTAACGTGCCTTTTGTATTCTTTGCTTAATTTTTGTTTTATTGTACTTCTTCAACGGAATTTCAAATTTGCTTGAGAATTTATAACAATTTCCAACCCTCATTTTTGATGTTCTGAATATAACCATTCCGTTTATTCCATATTAGTTTTGTGGGGCCACTACTTAATCGTCTGCAAAGCTGAGATTAAAAAGGTGAGATTAATTAGCTGATATTCCCATTTCCTCACATACACACTTCCAATTTCTTAGTCCTATATCGATATAGATATTAACTAACAATGGGGATAAGCTACAACGTTGCCTAAGACCTTTGATCGTATTTATCGGATTTTTATAGATAACTTTTTTGTTTAACATATGCATTGCTATTACTATATAATTCCAGAATGATTTTCGTTATCTATTCTGTTGTACTAATTGATTTCAATAAGATTCATAATCTGTTTCTAGGTACATTGTCATAACATTTCCTAAGATCAATAAATGTGATATTCACCTCGTTACTCATATTGTTTTTCTTTTGTACTTCTATTAATTGTTAAAAACAGATAATAGACGAATGGCTAGGCATAAATCTGCTTTTATTTTCAACATTAACATTTTCAATTTGTTTTTTCAATATCTTCTGTAATGTTTGAATATGCTTAATATACTAGTTATAATTAGACCTTTATATCTATTAGTGTCTTTTTTGTTTTCTCTTTTATAAAACGAAGAAATGTGCAATAACATTAATTTATTTGGAAGGAGCATTTGTTATTACATAAGATTAATAATTATCAAGTTTTTTATCATTTGTAAGAGAATTATTCCACCGCTTTTAGTCAATTTGGCAGCAATATTTCTAGATCCCGGTGATCTTCTATTCCTCATTTCTCTGGTATTTTCTCTTAATTTATTTAATGTTATCAACCTAGTTACCTCGTTAATTATTTATATTTATAAATTTTTCTCTTCTTTCAACAAACAAGAAATCACTTTTTTCATTTATCCATATGTTTCTCATTCCTATTTTCAAAGTCATTTTCAGTGCCAACACTTGTTTTAGCGTATTTCTGTTCATATTCCGCAGCTCAATATTGGTATTTTTTGTGGTTTAATTCTTTTACAGATAATGGGCTGCAAACTCTTTGCCTCCACCTTTTATTCTGGAGTACCAAGCTTTCCTCTTAGGGTGTTCTGAATTAGCCGAAAGATTCCGGTTTCAAGGTGCCGAAAACTCACCTTTCATTTTCTTTAATTCCCTGCAGTCTACCATGACTATATTCAGGGAGCGCGACTTGTTTGTTATCGTAGGACTTGCTAATAGATCTGTCAAATAAATTGTCAGAGGCATTTCTCAAGAACCTGTGGTATATACATATTCAACATCACTACACTCTGTGAAACAGTATAGGCATCACTACTTATTTCGGTCAATTATTCACTTTTCATGTTATGTAGTTTGAAAACATTGATGAACTGGCTAATAACGAATAAGACTTTAAACCATATTGGACTTTATTTTTAAAATTGATGTGATTACTTTTTGTCTTTTCACTTAATTAAATTTGCAATTTACAGCTAGGGACAATTTAGGAAACATCATCTGTATTGTTTTTGATATTGCAGTTAGTTAAAACAATAATTTAAAATAACCAAATACAGAAGATTCCAAAGTTAAAACTAGACCAATGAATACGTTATTTTGCTCATCAATTCTACTCCTAAGATATGGCGCCAATAAATCGCTACATTTTTTAAAACAAGAGTAATTACTAAATTTTAAAAACTAACTATTCTTGAAAATACAGTCCACATTTATCAATATTTTTTTGCCACCGTTCTGCAAGTAATCGATTCTGTCCATGGTACCAATCCTGCGACTTTGAAACAAAGAATTCTTGACGTGTTTTTCAATTTGATTAAAGTTTTAAAATGGAAAACAGACAAAAAGTGCGTCGCGGATCGAAACAGGTCGTAATCAAAAAGTGCAAGATTAAGGATATAAGCTAAATGCGGCAAGACCTTAATTCCATCCAGTTCAGTCGTTTTTTGTGGTTTTGTGGCACGAGGAGTGTAAGAAGAACTCATTTGCAGTCAATCAGAGTCGAATAGTTTTACTTTAAGACTTCATTTACTCGCTATATAACCTGGCATTTCAGTTTTTCCATTTGGAACCAATTCAAAATGTATAATATCGTCAACTTTTCACCAAATCGAGATCATGATCCTTTTATCAATCAAGTCTGTTGTGCAACTAATAGTGGATTTTGACCCTGATGAATCCAGTGCTTGGAACTATCACGATTAACAAAGTAAATCCATTTTTCATCGCAAATGACGATGCTCTTCACAAAATCGGCCGTCCAACGAATTTTCAAGCAGTTGCTGACAAATCCCGACTCGCTTGTCTGCTTGAGCTTTAGTCAGTTCGTGAGGATCATGTCTTAACTTTTGTGCACAAGTCGAGTTGACGAAAATGATTTGTCATGTACAAGACGCCAATTTTAGCCAACAAAACCAAAACAACTCGCAAGTTTCCTTCATACAAAATAGATGATCGACTGGAACATAGTTGATCTTCAAGACTCCAATTAGAATGAAATTGGAGTCTTGTACCATTTACATATAGTTATATGACTCATAGTTCTTTGTCCTTCGACATCGCTAATCTTTTTGGCATCTCTTGTTGACAATTCCAGTTTTCTATAACAGATCAAAATTCAAAGGTCAATTGCCACCTGAAACCCAAAGATAAATAGTGTCCGTACATCATAAACACGAAAAATAACAAAAAATCGATTTTTCGCAATTATTAGCGATTTTTTTAAATAAACGAGTGCACAGCAATACATACGTAAACAAGACGTCATCAGGATATAATTTTATTCGGAGCTTAAAAAAATTCGGCAATGTTCGTTTTAAAAAAGCAATTTGTTGCAGCTCGGCACAATTATGCAAAACCGGCTTTCCATCTTCTCAATATTAAGCGAATTACTCGAGTTTTGTTCCCCAATTACATTATAATTTACATAATTAACGAAGTTTCCTCGAAACCCCGGCGCAGAATTGCCTTATGAAGCCTTTGTGCTCTTTTTGAGTGTGCTAATGATGGCGGGCTTACAGGCCCCCATTAAGTTTGGCCGTGTTTTAGAGCGATAATAAAAAGAGGTGCTTGTCTGTTACATCAACAAACGTAGCTCGCGGCCATGTAGATCAGACGAAAATTCGCTTGCAGCCATCTGCGGAATTTTGGGAGTTAAATTTCATAATGCAGCGATAGTTCCGAGACGCTCATGCCGCTCATGCCGCTCATGCAGATTTGCAAAACGGAATCGGTGCACTAGACGTTAGTAATACATTTTAAGACGTGACAAACATTCGATCGTTTGCATTTCAAGGTGTGTTACGGATGTAAATGTGAATGCTTTTAGCATGAATAACATGTAGATTATGGAATATGCAGAAAACCGCCGTGCAATATCAACCTTCATATACAAGGAATTATCCAAAACTTCTTAGATTCGTTATTTTAATTTGTAACTGTTAGTATATCTTTAAAATGCATCTAAAATATTCAAATTCTTTTGTGATTTTTCTCATTATCATGCCTCAATACTTATTAAGTTTCAGACCAATCATCCAGACCATATAAGATCAAATCAAAAAACTCCTTAAGGTTTATCCGGTTTATAGTTTTTCTGAGTTCATTATCATTTTTTTTTGGTACCCGAGGATCTTGGCGTAAACAACCCTAAATAAGTTTTGTATTCGAAACAATTTAGTACCGTTTGCAGTCAATTGTTAAAGTTTTGATTGTATAGAAGGAACAAGTTGAAAGAAAAAGTAATGTTTATTAGAGCGGAATAGTGTAGTTGCTTATGTTTTACTGTTTTGGAAAAATATTGCGCTTTAATTCACTTTCCTCGATAATTTTTAAAATGCTGATTTTGGGATTACATTTGAATACGTGGGAGAATCAAACATACAAAGTTATTTATTCACATATTCTCCAGACTCGGAAACACACTTTTTCTAACTAATAGGTAGTTTTTTGATCGCGCTATCATAAAATTAAGGTGGTTGTGACGCTTGCCTATCATGCATGAACTCTTCAACACTACCGTCCAAGTACTTCTTTTAGTGGCCTAAGCAAATGATAGTTACAAAACGAACTGCAGAGAAAGTGTTCTCATACATCGAAACCCTGATCTTAGACGTGCAGGCAAGGAACCCATCTTGCAGACACTTTTCAAAGCTCAAGTAATGATTGTCTGAACACTACCGTAGCTTATTTGGAATTCGGAAGCAACTGTTAATCGACAGTAACTCTCGGGAAGGCGGCGAACAATGTGACTATTCTCATTCTTCCAAAAAGTGTTTGTGCCACACGTACACTTAAGTTTTCTTAAGGGTATTGTTTCGAAACTGCGTTCTAAGTTTCGAAATTTCGTACAGTTTGACTCTGTCGCGAGAAACTTAACAATAATCCGTCTCTCAATGGAAAGGGTACCTCTTGTTCTAATATCGTAATATTAACCAAATGAGCGGTAATGTGACGTACCACGCAGGTGAAATCCCGCAGGAATTTATATTTGATTCACCTACATAAACATTATGATCAAGTTTATGAATAAATTTCCTTATTTGTAGAGATAAAAGATGTGAATATTAATAATCGCGAATTTGATTGTCTACATTTTTTTATGCAGTTACCTTAAATTACCGAAATAAATCTGAAATTAAGGAAAATAGAACTTATTAATGTGGGCTGAGTAGAAATCTACTCATGAAATGCGCTTGCTTGTGATTGCGATTTATTTATTTAGTATGCGAGATGTTACTTTCGTGTTCTGCGTATAAATTGATTTATAATACTAATTTGCATTACATCGTCATTCACATTAGTTGAAACAAAAATGATCTTGTATGACTGCTAGTTTTGTATTTGCGACTCGGAACCGGCTTGGAACAATCTCATAGGTTCGTGAGTATATTATTGTAATCTTCTCTAAAATATTTGGATTAATTGTTTTTGTACTCTTTTGCCATTTTTGCTTTGTTAAAATCAGTTTTAAATTTGAAACCTCTGAACTAGTGATCATCTTGTCATAAAATTTTACTAAACAGCCGTTTGTTGAAAAAAATAATTGTGACATTCAATTAGCGCTTTTGGTTGTTTAGAAATTGTCCTTATTTGTTCCAAATCCGATTTCGATCAAAAATAACCAATTTGAACTTGGGTCGAAAACTATTTATTAAAGGTCATGGGAATATATTTCCAATCTTCTTTTTATTTCATAATTATTTATTGCATATTTTATTTTGCTGTATGTATAAAACTTATTAAAATATCGTTTTCTGTCCGAAGCGCTGTTTTCTCTTTTGTTAAATGATGTTTGGGGTTGTATATTGCTGATTGGTTTCTTATAACTTTGTTTTTTATTTTTAATTCTTAAAATGTTTCACACATTTTACTTTTTGAAATCCTCAAACCATTATATTTATGGAACGGTCAGTCGACGCTCCCTCTTTATTTAACACTTGAATATTCTGTTCGGTATTGGTCGCATCAACGAATTTCCGTTCATTTCTAAATTGTTTGTAGAATGCCTTTATTCGTGCTGCATTCGTTGCATAGTTTCTTAAAGATTAATGAATCATCCAAATAATATATCGATCGCAATTGATCCGACCAATAAAATTGTTTGCGCATGTCCATTGCACTAATTGGCTGACTTCTATCATTTATTATCTAGGTATAGAAAAAGAACGCACCAAACACGAGATTTTAGAAAAACAATTCTTACTCAACTTATAAGTTAGGGTAAAATTTTGATTATGTAATTAAAATGTAATAGTTATTCGCCATTTTACCAATATGTATTACCGACAACTGTCAAAAAGGAAAATTCAAAATAGGAATTGCAATAAATTGCCTTAATTGATGCTGTTTGTATAAAATTCTTTATTACTTATTACACTTATATTGCATTCCTATAGTACTGAGGAATAACTTTTAATAAGCAAGTTATTGTGACAAGTTTTTTTAGCATCTTATTATATTAAATTTCGTTAGCGCTAATGTTTTGCTCCTGAATTGTATTCTTAACCTGATATTGCAACTTTGTGCAAATATTTTTACTACTGTTTATCGTTTTCGCTTATAGATTGAAGACATTTTTAGAATAAACTGTTATTTTAACTCATATCATAGAAACATCAAATTGATTCAGCGACAAAATAAAACAAAGAAACAATTTAGACTTTTATCCTTAGAACACTCGCTAAAAGAGTGGCAAGGAAAATGGCGATAAAAGCTGCGAGGAATGTTTTTAGACGTTAGAAGCAACATATGAAGTCGTGTCAAATACATTACAGAGTTACTTATGCCTATCAAATGTATTTGAAAAATAAAAATAAACATTGCATAGATTTGTCACAGAAAAATAATTGAGTAAAAATGAGTAAATTTTCTCCCCTAGATAAAACTATCTGGATCAAACGTACCAAATAAAAATAAGAATTAAAAATAATAAAAAGAAAATATAAAAAGAAATAAAAGTGCAAAAAAATTAAAATGGGGAGAGGCCTGGAATTTGAATAAACATACGGAGACTCTGGAACACCATAAGAGAGCAAACCTCCAGAAATATAAGAAGCGACAAAAATATAAAAATGACCACAACGAGTTATGGAAACGGACATGAATAATATCAAACACATTAAAAACAGTCATAGTAACGTATACCAAAGTATAAGCAAAAGGGGTAGTGATGAAAAAACAGCACAAAAAGCGTAGGAACATAAGTAGGATATACAATATGATTATAAGAACACTAAAAAGGTAAGAACTACTAGAAGAATTACAAAATTTAAAAATAAAAAAGGAAGAAACAATTAGGCTCTAAACTATAAGAAACACTTATTAACTTAGAGCGGTATATGCATAGCATTAAGAACAAGAGAAGGAATAGTATGGCTAATACTTAAAACTACAAAAGGGGAAATAGATTTTATTATGGCTTACAGCACAAACGGAAACGTATATAGAAGTAATAGAAAAATTTTATAATAAATTATAAGAGACAACAAACAAAGCAAAAAATGAAATAATCGTAGGAGACTTAAACGTGAGAGTAGGAAACAGAAAACTATGTACCAATAATAGGGGAATGTGGTGAAATAATAACTAATGTGAGAATGTGAGATATAAATTCAGACGGAGTTTAAAGATAAGTCGTGACCTGGCAGAAACAAAAATATGAGAGAATCAAGAACACAAAATTAGAAGAGAAAAAACCAAGAAAAATGTGAAATAAGTCACGAGAAGGGGAAACGCAAAAATAAGTAAAAATAGGTTCGAAGAAAAATTAATAAGAAGTAAGATTGCAGTATACTAGAATAATTGAATATATTTAAAAACAACCTTCTAGGAAGTGTGAAGGAAATTTGTGGTACCAACAAATAGAAACAAACATTTTGGTGGGTGGTTAGACGAAGTAAAACAAGCTAGTAAAATAAGAATAAAGAACGAAAAACAAATTTAAAAGCACAAAATTAATATGCATACAAAGAACACAGAAAATATAGAAGGTATAGAAACAGGAAGACTATCAAAACAAAACAACCAGCACTGGACCGGTTTGGGTAAGGAATGGAAAACTTTATGGAAATTGAATACTATTTCACTGGGTACCTAGAAACTGCAGAAAAGTAAATAGTTATGTAATAAGTTACATAAGAAATAAAGAAAATGGATTTCTAACCGAAGAACAAAAGTTATTGAAAGGTCTAATAAAGAATGATCAAAAATAAGAAAAGAAGAAATCACTGAAACCTAATATATAATAATAGAAACCGAGAAAAAATATAGAAGAAATAACAGAGTCAGAATTAAAAGCATTGAGAAATCCAAAAATAGGAAAAGCATTTGGACATGATGAGATTAACCACCGGAAGCATAAAAAGTATGGGTATTAAAGAAGAAAATGTTATGTGGATTTTCACATAAAATTACAAAGAAGAAATCCATATTAACAAATTAAGAACTGCCAGTTTGACAAAACGTTTAAAATTATAACTAGAAAAGAATACAGACAACATGTAATAGGTATTTAAAGAGAGGGAAAGAAAAACCGCTTCAGTATCAGAAAATAATCTAACTTACCGAAGAAGCAAAAAGTTAGTAAAAAACTAATAGAAAATTTAGCATCGCTTTACTTACATAGAATAATTACCCAAAAACAGAAAATAGAACGCAGAAATTTGAAACTATACCGGATGTAAGACGAGGAGGTACATTAAGCATTTATTTGTTTGTAAAATTAATGGATGAAATAATAAAAGAATGTAACAACAAAACAAATAAGACAACATGGGGATATTATGATATGAACAGTTATAAAAAGTCGTCGAACACATACTAATGACTTAGTTTTGATAACAAAGACATCTGAAGATATACAATATAACGGCAATGGTTAGAATGAAACCTTACTAGCATGAGCTTTAGCTTACTATCCACAAGTACACAGAACAAAGACATAGGAAGAAATTAAATAATTAAGGCAGGATAAATATTTAATAAAAAATAACCGACAGCTGAAACAAAAGTAAGATTTATTTATATCAGTACTTAGATATGGCCCAGAACCATGAACTTTAAGCAAAATACAAAAACGATTATACGCAGGTGATAACAAAACTCTTAGAAAAATTACATGTTTTAAACGATGAGATAAAGTCAGAAATAATTAAATAAGTTAGGGATTAGAAATACAGTCGATCAAAATGAGAATAAAAGAGTGCACTGAGATGGTAAGGGCATAGTTAAAATGAAAGCAGCAAGATTGATAAAACCACCACGAAAAATGGAAAGGGCAAAAAATAAGAGGAAGAATTAAAAATAAATGTAACTATGAAATAGGAAGGAACCTGAATTAGAAAATACCTTACTGGGGCAAAAAACAAGGAACTGTGGAGGAAGAAAATAAAAGATAACATAAATCTTTTACACCACTGCTATTTCTATTCCTGCATTTTCCCTGCTCAGTCTATTTGGTTTTATAAAAATAATATGTCTAAATCCTTTTATGATATGAAGTATCGAAAATAATGTCATTGAGCATTAAGTAAAGACATAATGAGCCTACAGCTTTAATCACGAATTGTGTTCTTCTTCTTCTTCCTCTTTTCCTGTACCCTAGTTGGGGGCCAGGTTCTTCATTGATTATTTAACAATATATTTCTTCCATTCCTTCCAGTCTCTGGTCGCGTTCTTTATTTCGTTGATCGTCCTTCCTCATCATAATCCAATCGCGGCTACTTGATTTTCCCATGTTTTCTAATCCTTCTTGCATCCATGATTTTCCTTGACAACGTATCTATTGACATTCTGTGTAGGCGTCTATGCCACTTCAGCTGTCACTCTTCAATTTGAATACTTACATGAATCGTGGACAAAACATAAATTCAAATTGATAATTACAAAAAAATGTAACTTAAATTACTTTTTACTAAGATTGAGTCACTTGCCATAACAGGGGACCTCATTTTTATATCCTCGCTTCGAAGAAGTGTCCAGTGATAAAGCCACATATAAAGAACTTATTAGTCATTGCGCTGTCCGAAGTAAAGCTAACCACCAGGAAACTTTTTGTGTGCACTGATACATTACGTACTTATAATCATATGAGAAGAATTAATGTCTTCACAATCCAGTTACGTTTGAATTGCTTATTGATCATATTAACTGTACGCACGAAACCCTAGTTGATTATATTTTTTTACTTTAGTCCTTACTATGAATTCTCTATTATCAAAGTGATAGTGAATTAATGTGTTGATTTCATTCAAAGGGCACGTTTTATACCAAATTGAAAGACGTATATTTATCGCTTTAACTATGAAGCATGTATTTGATCAGTAACTTGGTTTGATACTAAAGGCAACAATTTGAATGTTACAGAGTATTTTATTTTTCAATATAGTCTTTCTGAAGTTTTACGCAATTGTCCAAACATTTACGCTCTGTATCAACTCTTCATTTAATCCAATTTTTTTCAGCTAGAAAAGCTTTGAATTTTGGAATAAAATGGGAGGAATACAGTAAAAATGGAAGAATTTAAAACCTTACTTAAGTGCGCTAACAATAGTTTTGGTCGTTCTAAAATCTCTTTTTACGTTCTTGTCTTTAATCTCTCCAAAAATGACGCGTAATATTCGCCAGAAATGATCATAAATAACTAACGAATTTATTTTTTCAGTAGATAGTATACTGTTCATCTTTTTCTGAATAGGTTCACATTATTCAGTCCACTGTTTGCGCTGTTCTTTCGTTTCCATTGTATAGTGGCGAATCCAAATGTCGTTCATGATCACAAAACGCCACAAAACTCTTAAGCATTTCATCATACTTTGATTTTTTATGTATGTAAAGGCAAGTAAACTATCGATTTCACAAAGATATGTGAAGCTTGTGGTACTGATGCCTTATCATATTTAATGTACCAAATTTGGTTCTGGTGACTTTTCACCCAAAGATGACTAACATTCCGGTCGGCCATATTTCAACACTTAAAATTGGTGAAAGACGAAGTTTATTTTTTATTTTTTAACTATCGACAGGCAATCATAAAGAAGTTTGACATTTAAGTTTCAGAAAAAAATTCACTTAATACAACACATTAATATCTGCCATTTGTACTTCAAATGTAATGAAAATAAATGATCCGTTTTTGAAATGATAACTGGATTGTTTATAATAACATCAATCGGAACATCCTGGAGCACAAACCAAATTAATAACTGAAATACATTAAAAGAAGATCATGCTGTTAATTTGGTAGGATTACAAAGGTGGTGTATATTTTGAGCTTCTTTCAAGGAATGAAAATATTAATTCAGTTGTGAACTGTCAGCAACTAACGGAATTGGATGAGTAATCAAAGAGAGATGTCTAAAATTGGCAAATATAAAAAAATTTTGCTTTGCCATGAAAATATTAGACCATAGACATTTTTAGTGACTTGACAAAAATTATAGAAGTTTGATTAGGAAGTGATGTTACATCCATCATATAGCCCTAATCTTACATCATAAGATTACCATTTATTCAGGTCTTAGAAAAAATACTTGAATAGTAAAACTTATGACAATGATACTGTGAAATAGCACTTGGTTCAGTTTTTGATGATAAGAACCAGAAGTTCTATAAGCATGAAATTATGAAGTTTCCAAAAAGGTGACAAAATGGAAAATATAACATTGATTAAAGTTCATTCATTCTATAAAAAGTCTAAATCATACAAAAAAAAACTACTTTTGCAATAATCAAATTGTTGCATATAGTTACCTGATGTTTGGTTTGGAGTAATCATAGGTGGTACTCATGTTTCACATAGATTCGTTATGTAGAAGAAGTGAACTTAGGCAGCTGAGATGACCGTGACTTCTAACTCATCTGTCAATCAAAACCATAGCAGGGACTTTGTCGATAAGACAACCAAGGACATGATCACAACACGAGTTAGTTACCTTTTATGGATTTCCTTCAGTTTTCTCTTAAAAAAATTACATCCCCACGAATTTCAGTGTTATTTAGAACACTTGTGGTTAAATAACTATGAAATAGCAAATTAATGTCAGAATCTTTATCCCCAAGAAAGAAATTTTATGACCACGTATATAGCTGTTGTTGCCGCGTTCTACTAGCAAGCGGCCTGTTATTAATCAAATCACCCACGTAAGAGAATACAAAAGGCTATAAACAAGAACTTGGCAGCATAAAGAAACCTCTTCTATCTAACGGGGGATAAAAAATTTTGACCCATAATTCTAAAGGAACCTTTGTGCGTATTAATCCTGGGACACATTCAGCTCGGTGCTTTGAATTAAATTTCAGCGAAGTACCCGAACAAATCTGTACACGTGTAGGGGCGGTGCTGTTGATTCATTTAGTCCCCCCCCCCCCTGTTGCTTATTTATATGGCCGGTGCTTTCTGCATAGCTCTCGCGTCCTCCAACATTCATCGCGCCACAGCTCTGGGCAAATTAAGTATTCAGGGATGCGGACAAGACGGATTGAGCGCCTCAAGGTTGATTTCCCACTGCAATTCCTCATTCCGCGCCGCTGCCTTCCAATTTCCAATTATTGGAGCAACAAACGCTGGCCCGCATTGAATCCTCGTGCTAAGCTTTTCGACCGGGCCCGCGCTTTAATTAGGGCGAATTTCGGGCTGCATCTCCATTTGCAGCCCGAAATTCGCCCTAATTAATTTCTCAGAGCGGGGCTTTCCCTGACAGGGCGCGGTCTCTGTGGTACCTCCGTCGTCATGCATGGAATAATCATTTCGCTCGAATGCCAAGGAGCCTCGTGCGCTGCCAGGATCCTGGGCGTGTGAATAATGCCATTGTGAGGGGATCCTTGTTCGGGAGCTTTATCGCGACTGTGGGTGGGGAGGCAATTACCGAATTTTGTTGCGTTTGGCTACATGGGGCCGTAACCTTTCGACCTTTTTTCTGCTCAATGAACGGCAAATTTTCTAGAGCTTTTTCTTCCTAGGCTCTTTATGGTTTTCGTTGTATTGTGCTGCTTTGCGACTGTGGCAGTTTCTGTGAAATGTAGCTTTTCATAACATTCTATCCTTGCTTCCTTTGACGCGAAGCATATTAAAAGTAATATTAAACATTTTGATTAGTTCTGGTTATCTTTTTTTATTACTTGAGATATTTAGGGAAAATAATTTTTAATAAAAAATAAAACTCATTTTATAAGGGTGGTGTGAGCACAAAAGGCTTTTGTATTCTATACATCGGAAGCTTACCGTCCAGTCCATAAAAACCGGAGGAGAAATGCAGATGGGAGCGCCTCCCCCGGGGCCCATCTGTTGGGAAGTGTGTTTTATGCCGCCCGGTCGCATTTGTCAGTGCCAGGAGCATTTCTGGATAGACATATCACGCTTATGTGTATTCTCTGTAGGCATATCGATAACAAGGTTTGCATGCGGCCGCTCGTTTAGCTGACAGCTTCTACGTTTTCCTTGAAATAAAGGAGACTTTAAGGCGCACTAAATAAAAATGGCGTCTATTGTGTGAATAAGTGCTTTCTTGTTTGGGCTTAGTTTTAGTTAACTTAGTTGGCTATAGGCTTTTAATCTAAGAGCAGTTTTGATTTTATTAACAATAAAAAATAATAGTTCAGTTGATGAACGAATTTTTTAATTTCACTGGAAATTGGATATCAGTTTTTTTTAATAAATGTGTGTATAACATACTGAAAATCAGAAAAAACTATTCTGTTCTGCTTCATGAATTCTGGCCTATCCTCTCTTGTTGGGTGTCGATCTTTTCTTTTTTCTTTTGTTAGTATATCTTCTAATTGTCTGTTCCACGTTTTCGTGGTTTACTTCTTAGTCTTATCTATTGTATTCTTGCTTGCCATATTTTTTTGCTTTTCTTTCGTCTCCCATTCTCATTAAATGGACGAGCCAAGTTATTTGTCGACGTCGAGTATCCTCCCTTAATAGTTTTACTTTTGGTTCTTTTGTTCTTTTGTTATTTCTTATTGTCTGCCTTTGTTATCCCCACTATTCGTTTCAAGTACTTTATCTTCATTGCTTGTATTCTGGTTTCCATTCTTTTCATTAATGTCCAGCTTTCGCTTCTGTAGAGTAATAGGGGTTTAAAGATGGTCTTATTAACTGTGATCTTATTTTGTCTTTATCAATGCATTATTTATAAAGTAGTATAGCTTTGTTGTTGCTTCTAACCTGTCATTTAATTCCGCTTCCATACTTCCTGATGTCTGTGTTTTTATACCTAGGTATTGTCTACTATTTCAGCTTCTATACCATTTAGTCTTATTGTTAGTGTTATTTATCGTGTTTTTTTTCTTATCACCATTAGTTTAATCTCCTAAAGTCTTTGTCCATATATCCAAATTATATTGTAGGTTTTCTTTGTTTTTGGCGTAGATCATCATATGATCTGCGAAGACGCTTTTTGCTATCTCCACTATTTCCATGTTTCTGTGGTCCACCTTCTTTACCTTCTCCTTTACTTTCTTCATTACATTGTCTATTATTATGTTGAATAAAGTTGGGCTAAGCATCATTCCTTGTTTTAGCCCTTCTGTAGTTACAATCTTCAGATCATGCATTTTTAGTTCGAACGTAGTTCCTTGTGTTGTGATGTAGGCTTTTAAAGCAATTTATTAATTTATTATTCTTCTTCTTAGACTATTCTAGACTAACTTCCTGGTCCGCCATCAAAAGCTTTCTTGGTGTCTATGAAGGCAGATGTCTTTCTCGATCCTAAGGAAGGCGGATAGGCACTGCTTGCAAAAATAAAATGTGCTGGAAAAACAATCGACAAAAGGCAAACGAAATCACACTCACCACTTTCGTCGCTTTTCCTTATTTTTAGCCACAGCTTTTCCAAAATTTTCCACAAACGGATCCGCTAATAGAGAAAAGGTAGGATATACACCTATTACTTGCGTTCTTTACCGGTTTATGGGAGACCTGGTCGAAAATCGTGGAAAGTGTTCTTTCTTTCGGCCGCGGCGTTGGTTTTAGGCTCAGAAACAGCAGACAGAAGCCGGATTAGAAGAAAATACGATTTTACATCGAGATGGTAGAATCCAGTACAGACTAGGTGAACAAGCCGAGGCGAAACGGAACACTGGCTGGTTTTAATATTGATAAATAATAGGCCTGGCGTTTTGCAAGCCTGCAGCTCCACCGCTGTGGTAACGCAAGTAAAGTCAACCTACGAACGACTGCTCTGCGTCGATGCATCAACAGAGAGCAGGTAAAGCCCCAATTTGAACTAAAAATGGAATATCTAGCTAATTAAAGAAAAGGCACGATTCGGCTGCAATAGTCGTATTTTGTTTTTGTTTTGACACTGAAATATTCTCTCTATTTCCGTTTATTGACTTTTATTTCTTTGTTCTATCATATAGCATTTACATCATATGCATTTACTGCTTTTATAATTCCACACACATCTTTATTAGCGACTCATAAATATCTACAGCTCCCCACAGTTTAACCTGTCTGTCGTTTCTTTCTACTTTTGAATTGTATTTCTTCGTTCGTGTTTATTCCTTTTATCTTGTACGTCACCATTTTTTATAAATATATATTTATTGTCTCTACAGAGATTATTTCCGAATGTTTTATTATCTATATCCCCATTTTAGCCATAACCAGGTAATGAACAGAATATATTTTAGGTCCTCTTTTTATCCTTGTGTCATTTAGTTTTTTTCTGTAGTTTTTACTTACTAATACATACTATAATACAGGTCTTTCGTTTCCACTCTTTACTTTCTTTGTAATTTATGAATTTATGGGCGTAGAAGCTATTAGTTACTACTAGGTTTAAAATGCAAAAATTTATTATTCTAGTTTTCCAGATTTATTTTTTTACTTTCCATTCTTCTCTTTCTTTGCTTTGACTTTATTTTTCTATGTGTTTATTTTCTTTGCCGTGAATGTCATCATGTCAATATTTTTAAATGTTTTAGATCTTCATTGGATTGAATTACTTTGTCTTTAGTTTGCGTTTTTCTTTGTTCCATGTTTGTATGTAAGTCAGTGGTTTTTATGGCGTTTGTTATTTACTTACATATATTTTCCATTGAGTTACTATTTCTTATTTTCCTATACTGCAGTTGTCTATTAAGTCTTCTGATATCCCTATTTGTCTTCTTTTAGTGTTTTAGTGTCTGCTTTGACCTCATTGGCTTTTTAAGTATTAATATATTTAGTTTATAATTTATTACGACGTTGGTTTTAATTATTGTATGGTCACTTTCTGTTGTACCAGTTTAAGATCGATACGTCGTGTATATTTTTTCTTCTAGGTGATACTTTTACTAAATATATGCCATGAATTTAGAAACTTACGTCTGACTACCTTAATCCACCTTGCGGGTTATAAACAAAAAATTTAAAAAATTTAAAAAAACATTACGAAGTAACAGTTATTAATGCGACACGTATGTCTGTTTTTAGAGACTTTTCAAATCTGAGCTCTATATTTGATACACATACAATGATATCATTTTTAAGTTCAAGTCAATTCTTCATTTTTGTTTCGATGGCAAATATATACAAGAAACTTAACTCGCATAAATATAATGTTGCAAATACAACCAAACACTTGACGGTTTTCTTAGCCAACTCCAGGTATTTTGCATTCTTTTGGTCCAAAACTGATTTGAGTTCTGGGAAAAAAGTTGCATTCCATTTAACACTTTATTATTTGTTAACCAACTAGCACGTAACCTTCTTGATGAAGCAAATGATACACGTAGACTCAAACGCTTCAAACCTTCGGATATTCCAAATAGATTCCAATAGCAGCAATCAAAATAGACTTCGTTAGTGGAAATTAAAATAAGAGTTTTTAAGATGTAACTCGTAGAGGCACGTATCACTGGATGCCCTGCCTACGCGATATGTTTATTGTTTCTGTTGTTATAGTGTTACCGCATTTACATATTGTCCTTTAGACAGATTGTAAATTACCTCGGAGTTAATAAAAAAAATGTTATTTCAAGAAGTTTTTCTTTTATGTTTATTATAAACTCGACATACTGGATGGAATTTTCTAAAAACGTGTACAGTACCCACCCACCTGTAATTGTCATAACTATTTTTAATTTCTTTGGAAACAATTTTTTTATGTAAGGTAGGCCTTGTTTTAAAAAGAAGATAACGACTATTGACAAAAAGCTTTATCTTGAATCTCTGAAATATTTTAACACTTCTCAAATCGCATCATCATTAGTGAGGTTTATTGATTTTACACTAGACAGTTAATTAAATAAAATTAATGGGGCGAGTCATTTGGGCATTATAAATTAGTTCGTATAGATAGATGAGCTTAACTTTATTCAGTAATATGATTCCTAACTTGCAATAAATTTGGCTGCATCCCAGGAGTAAACTCGTGCGATGACCAGTAGCCCACGAGACGGGTCACTTAATGAATTTATCCAGAATAGGGGATTGTTATCTTATTTAGGGAACTCTGAAAGATACTTTTAACGTTCTATGGCGCCCTTGTCATTTGGTAATGGGCCGCTCTGCGAATTTCTCTTTAACCGTTACAACTGAAATTTTTAAAATATTCCGAACTACAGTTAGGAGCATTCTTATGATAGTAAAACTTCGCAAGCAACAAGTGTTAAATTTTTGTAAATAATTCTGTGTCTGTTCTGTATATTGTTATCTATGACAAAAATAATAAAATTGATTTTTCATAAAGATAGTAAAAAAGCATTTAGAAGCTTCTATTGCCGCAAGCTTTACATGAGTCCTGTTTTATTTTATTTATTGCATCAATAGTAATTACAAAAAATAGCAGTAAAGGTTTTGAACACTAATATTGAAATAATTTAACCAAATATTGAACTTTACGCTTTAAACCAGAATTCAGGAACTGCAAATATGTAAATATATCACAGAAGAGAATAAAGTGAATAATCTACGATAATACAAACTTAATCATTTAACTTGGTTAATATACATATTCTGATGTCCAACAAAGAAAACGCGGGAGAAGAACAAGCGATTTAAAAAATTGATTGTTATTAAAATAGGACAATTATATCTAATTGCAACCATATTTAATTCAACTAAGTCATCAAATCAAATTGTGACTATTTCATTAAATGCACAGTATAGTTAAAATGAAGGCAATGGACACAAAAAAACTTAAAGTTAAAGAAGGCGTTATTCCTTATAAACTTTTTGTATGAGTTGATTAAAATGAAAATATAACTGTGAAGGATTTAAGCTATTTACATTACTCTAAAGAATTTGATTATTTGTTTCTACTTAAGAATTATTTACAGCGTACAGAAACTATTTATTTCTAAAAATCATTAGCTTTTATTAACAAATACATTATTACTTATTATTTATTTTAAACTATCTCTCGAATTTAAATATTTTTAAAGACATACCTGCTTAATTTAGAATTGTCGGACTCCGCGACTGTGCACCGAGTAGATTATCAGATCTTTATTTGGGACCTCACCGAACACCCGAGAATCATCACGAAACTTTGGCAACTTTCCCTTCACCGCGCTTGCCCACCGCCCTACCAGCAAAGTCAGGTCTTCTTCATCCTCAAATCGTTTTCTCAACGCTTCTCAAAGCGCTGTTACTTATATAATTTGTGGAAGAATCTCTCTACTACCTCGAAGTTGTAAATATTCTAAGGGTAAAAGTAACAGTGAACCGTGGATGATTCTCGATTTGGTATCACGTGCACTTCAGAGCTATGATAAAATGGTAAAATGGTTTATAAGTGTAAGGTGTAAAGCTTGTAGGGTTTGAGTTACTGATTAGGTTTTCTTTTCCATGTCTCTCATCGTTGTTTTCTGTCCTGGACCTTCTTTTTAGTGCTACTTTTGTATTTTGTCCATGTCCTTTTTGGCCTTTCTTTTATTTTATTTCTACTTATCCTTGCTTTATATACTTTCTTTGTTGTATTGTCTTGGTTTATCCTTGCTAGGTGCTGAAACCATCTTAATTATACAGTATTTTGTGTATTTTTTTTTTTGTTTTAAAAGTGGGAGATGCCAATTACTAGTTGGTTTTTTCTACAAGTTATTATTTGCATAATTGTTTTTTATTTATTTCCTCTCTACCATGACAACTTAAATAGATTCAATAACAGCAAAAACAGCGAAATATTGGTGATACTCAATCTTTTTACTTCTCCTCAACAAAGTGGTAGATTTCAAGTGCAATATGAATAACTATCTCATTGACTACTAAATAACGTCATTCTTATCTTTGGTGTGTCTATGGGAAGTCAAAATTGGACCTTTGATTTAAATGTACATAGTTTAAATAGAATCCCAAGCGTTTGGAAGTTACTGTTGGTTATCACCCAGGATAATATTTGATGTAAACATATAATTATTTTTCTTTCTTTTGGATTCTTCAACTATAACGAGTAAGTATTCAATAAATAGAAGAAACTTTTTTGCATCTACTATACTCCTTTAATGCAAGGAAATGTTGCAACAGTATCTCAGGTACCAGAGAATAACGTTATTATAGAGACTTTCAAAACAGAGCGCAAGTCTGTAATGAGCTGCGTTTTATTACCATCAATAGGTCACAATCTACACGTAAGAGCAAAACAGTCGACTCACTAGCTGCACGTATATTTTTAACTCCTGTTTCAGTCTAAAGAAAATGAAAATAAAAACATTAACGTGCAAGAGTATCTAAAAATATGCATCATGAACGGTGTTTTACGAATCTTGATAATTGGAGCACATGTACGCGACGACTGTGATTGACTTACGCTTACAATCCGGTAAATTCGTAGAAAATGGATACCACAGCCGCTGAAGCAGCCCAGGCAGTTGCATTGTTGAGAGAGGGGGCCTTAGTCAGAGGGCCGTAGCAAATTGACTAAATCTAAGTCGATCAGCTGTATCGAAAGTGTGGCGTCAGTACCGGGAAACCGGTGGCTACGTCCGCAACACCATGCATTGAAAAAATCATTAAATTAATTTTATTTTTTTCCTTTTATAATTACCTTTTCTCTTTTAACTCTTTTGGGTTACACATATTCTTAGGCCCATAACTTTGTCAGAACATGTCCGATTCTAATCAAAGTGGTATCATTTGAAACCACAGACTTTAAGCTTCAAACAGTATACTGAACATTACTTGGAATGCTGTAGGAGTAGAAACATATTCTTTCAAAGCTCGAGTCGATTGTTTTGTTGCTCTCAAGTGTATAATTCAACTATCATCTGAGCGCATTCCAAGCGATTATAAACTATTCTGTATAAAGTACAAGACCGTGAAACTTACTGTTAAATGTAGCCCTTTTAGATTTATAATAAATAATCGAATCCGAAAGTTATTGCATTATGTTAGAATTTATCCGAACGCGAGACTTTCTTCAGTGTCTAGTTCATCTTCTACTAATATGCCTCTGATGGCACTTTACGTACCTAATTGCTTAACGATATTTGTATAATCTTGACCTAATCTGATTCAATTTGTAAATCGTCTTCAAGTGATTAACATCTTATAACTCTAGTGAGATAATTTTCTACTCAAGTTTTCAAACAGTTCTCCATCGTTTGAGTGCGTCATTCAGTCGAATTATAACAAGGCTGACTTTGGAGATTCAGCATTAAAAATCATACACTCTCAGAACAGCGTGTAGTGTGTTAATCTTTCTTCGTCGTTTGATTAAGATAAAATTTGGCCTAAAATTTCTCTTGTACATTATATAACTAAGAAAATGATTTTTTAGAAACCGTTAGAGATAAACAATATAAAAAGTGGAACAAATACCATTTTATTTAAAAATAAACTCTGTGCAACTTTACGTACCTAATCTAACATATTTGTATACACTCGACTTCTAATAATCGTGAACCGGATTCAGCACCATTATCGTTTTTCAAAATTCTCCCCAAAAGACTGTCCTGTAATTTCAAGGAATCCTATTGTACCCAAGAAACCTTTATCATCATCATGATCTTGCCCCTCTCTCTCGCTCTCTTATTCTCTTCTAATTGTCTTATAGTTCTCTAATTAAGTCTTCTAATTCCTCTTTCAAACTTCCCAAATAATCTTCTTGCTCTTTTTTACTTTTTTTCTAAAACCGCCTAAGATATTTTCTTTACTTTCAGATCTTTTTTTTAAATTCCTAAATTGTTGTTCCATGCTTATCTTTATTTCTGCAGTTTGGTTTCGATGTTCTGCACAAATGTTTGGATTGCATTTCGGTGTCCATTTTGCTTTGCATAATTTTTCTTTTAATTATTCGACAAACTTTTGAAAATGCCACGGTATTTATTCTTTTTAGAGCTTCTAAAATTGTCTTTTGAATCTACTTTTAGTTCTTATATTTGTACAAATGTGTTTGAGTTTCTATTTTGTAGAATAAGGTTTGCTACAATTTTTTTGCAACACAGTTTTCTTCGCTATTATTTCTACATATCGTTCTTTTAACCCACTTTTAGTTCGTGCAACTTGAATCTGTGTTAGTTTCTAGGTAATAAAGAAGTGTAGCAGAGTTTGTTGCTTTTTTATAATAGACATTAATGAATTTTGTGAATGCTGATACAATTGGTCAGACCACACATTGCAACATGAATTTTTTAACTGCAGGGTAGTTTAAAAAACATACCTGTGGTGCTGTAATGAACGTCTTTTACAATACAGATATAATATAAAAGGTCAACTTTTAAAATTTCTGCGGACGTTCAGATATTAGTTGGGGATGTCGTTTGCCGTTTGTAATAAGGCGATAACAGTTTTTAAGGAAATAATTCAAAATTTACTTTTTAATTTTATAAGCAGAGTATTTTTTTATTTTGGAACTACAAGAATGTTAAACTCGTACTGTTTAAATGTACGTCAACTGTTTCCAAGACCGATCGCGGCAGCTGGTACCCGGGTTGAACAACGTAAGTGAAAAATATATTGTACTTAGCAGGCGTGTCTGTAAGTCTTATTTATTGTAGTGGATAGCTTTTTTAATTATACTTTAATATATTATGTAGCACAGTACACAAAATCTGTGTATATATGTGTATGTTATAAGTTCTTTCATGTGTTAATTTGATTTCCAATGAATTGCTTTACTTCAATAACATAACTTTTACTTTGGCCCTCGGTTTTCTTGCACAGGTTGAGAATCACTGCTTTAGAATATTTAAAAAAGGAAATGAATGTAATCAACTTTATTTGAAGGTGTGCTACGGAAATAACACGTGTGCGTTGACGTCACGATGCATGACAGCGATAAGCAGATAGGAAGTTATCTGTTTTCAGAGTAAAGTATGGCTAGGGTGGCATTTCATTTATGAATTTTAACACATCTAACGCTAACTTGATACATATGACGACCTTATGATGAAAATCAGATAGTTCAGAGTTGGTTTGTGCGTTGAACATGGCAGTATATTAATTTGAATGATTTACAAACTAAAAGGTAGAAAAGGGTGCTCTTGATACAAGAATTTTTATGTACGGTTATTGTTTCTCTTATTTATCCGCCTGTCTGGCCCTTCCTATTTCTGTTTTTATGATTGGGCTGTTTTAACGAAAAGCTCTATCCAACGGTACTGTAAAAGTCAGTGCTTTAACATATAAACTGAAGGAGAACTGAGCATATGAATCTCCATTATCCGATACTTACTGAAGACATAAAAAAAGGAAATAGAAGGACACAACCATGTAGTACACAACATAATATCATACATCGAAAAACAAATTTTTTTACCCCATTTCATTGGCCTCTAACCTAAAACAAACAGCAAAACACTTTTAGAGTATAATCGTTGTGTAAAAACACTGCAAGTGAAAAGAAATATTGTACAATGCATTAGACATCAGTTTTACGGGCACATCATATCTTTATGCAAAGAACCTGCATATTGCACCTTATGCGACCGAAGTCACCCTGTGAATTGTAAAGGCTGTCAAATATATAAAAATTTACATAGAATAAGAGGAATCCAAACTTTCAGACAACAACCAAAAATTTTTACAACAAAAACTAATTTCTCACGATTTATCTGAATCAACCTTCCATAGAGACTCGACCTTCCTAGAAAATGTTTTTTGCACCAATTGACGGTTTTCATAAACGAATTTAAGGCCTCTTACCAACTAATTAATCAAAAACAACATAACACTCAATATACCGAGCACAGGAATAAGCAAAATTTCTGAATAATGAATATTTTATTAAGAACTGTGTTATGGGATATCAACGGGTTTTCTAACCATAAACCAGAATTAAAACATCTATTATACATTTGAACAGATATTAAAGAAAGACAGCTAGTATGAAATGTAGCGTGTCTGAGCTCTGAGCGTACCTGTGGTTGCCTATCTTCAGGATCGTTTTGCATATCTTACTTTCGGAAGATCCCATTATTATCATTTTTAAATAAATTGTTCCACGTTCCTACCTTGCAAAAATTTGAGGGAAAGCGGGTGAGAAATTGTCAGCCTAGGACATCAAAAACTAGTAAATAAGATAGATATAGCAAGGATCTCTGAAACTCATTAATGAGAAGTACAACGTTTCAAATACCAGATTACACAATCGACTATGTTATTTATTCCTGACACAACAGCACAGCGGTGTAGCTGTTATAATTAAGAATTCCATCTAGCGCTATAAACTACTTTAGCATCAGGTAATCAAGATTCAAGCGATAAATGTCCGAATTAATAAATTTTCTTGGTCCTTTGCTAGTAGGTGTATAAATAAGTTTTCAGATTTTTTCTTCAAAATTAAAGTTATATTTAAAAATCAAACAAAAAAAGCTTAAGTATCAAAGTATTCTCCGTTGGCATCGATGACCTTTTGCCATTTTTTGGGTAGCTTGCGAATTCCCTCACCGGCTACGAGACGATAAAGTTATCGATGCATTTTCGGATTTTTTCTTCTGTTTTGAAGTGCGCATCAGCCAAGCGATGCTGTAACGACCGGAATAAATGATAATCGGAAGTGGCCATGTCTGGGCTATACGCCGTATGTGGGAGAAGTTCCCAGCCTAACGCGAAGGTGTGTTCTTGCGTTGCCTTCGCAACATGTGGTCGGGCATTATCATGGAGCAGGATGACTTTGTGGCTTCCTTGTCCAGTAAATGGACTGTTTTCTTCGATTGCGTCGCTCAAATTGATGAGTTGCTGTTGGTAGCGATCCGCCGTAACCGTGTTACCTGGTTTCAAGAGTTCATAGTACAGCACACCTTTCCAATCCCACCAGATACAGAGGAAATTCTTTTTGGCGTGGATATTGGGCTTTGGAGTCGATGTCGAAGGTTTGCCAGGTTCTACCCATGATTTTTTGCACTTGGGATTGTCGTACAAGATCCATTTTTCATCGCCCGTAATAATTTTATGCAGAAAATCCTTTTTTTCGGTTCCTTGAAAGCAAATGGAGTGCGGTGACACACCGTCGATTTTTGTTGTCTTCGGACAGTTTATGCGGAACCCATCTGCCTTCTTTTATATCTTACCCATTGCATGCAAACGTATGGAAATGGCTGGCTGAGTGATGCCAAGCTGTTCTGCAAGCTCTTTTTCAGTTTGCGCCTTGTTTTGATCCAGAAATGTCTGCAGCTCATTCGTGTCAAATGTTTGAGGGCGTCCAGCGCGTGGTTGATCTTCAAGACTAAACGCTCCTCCGCGAAATCTTTGGTACCACTTTTTGCACGTTGCATGACTTACAGCATTCTCACCATTTGCAGCACAAATCAGTTCGGTGGCTTTAGCAGCGTTTTTCTTAAGATGAAACTCGAAGTGAATAGAAAATCGAATATGCTCTTTTGTGATTGCCATCGTGAACACAGCTGATTATTGAGGTTATGTGTATCAAACGCCAAATCGCATGATGTTTCGAAAGATCAAATGTCATTGCTTTAAAACCGCAAGAGGGCGGACTAATACGTGACATGTAAATGGTGATTTGCGTCCTGTGAAAGTCTAAAGCTGAGAACTTATTTATACACGTAATATATCTGCAATGTACTATTCTCTAAAGCACTCTGCTGAGTTTGAAACCCCCTTCCAATCCTTAGATGTAAGGTGGAAAAAATTGGAATTCGAAACACACAGAATGGGGCTCTAGACTCATCACAAGAAAGGGAAGAAGTCTCTTAGAGACTATGAATAGCAACGTCACCGAACTAGCCAGTCTTTTAAATCAACTATCTCTCTCCAAATGTGCAAAGATCTATCTCACCATCATCCTAATATTCTATTAAGATCATTAATGGATGGTTTTTCCTGTAAGTATATCAGTTATATCACATTTACTTATTTCTCCGTACATATTGACATTTAAATAAATGAAAAAAAAATCTATTGCTTAGAAATGAACATTAACTGTTATAATTTCTTTAGTGTGAGTCTACAGAATGGGATATAACTATTTTTGGGTATTGTTTTTTAATTTACATAATTTCTAATTTATCATCCTATAATTTGCTATTTTGCAGTAGAGAAACATTAGTTGATAGTTGTTTGTCCATTTATGAGTTATCGCGTGGACTTAAAAAATCACAAATGGCCTAGTTCAGGCTTATGACCCGTGACTAAGCCCGGAAGGCAGATAGTATGCTTAGGGCCATTGTTGTTAATCACACAATGCTAAGCATTCGGGTTGAACTTCCGGGCTTCACTTACGACAGTGTGGTAAACAGCCATGTTATTTATGCATGCGTTTTTTTAAACCAAGGCGACACGTGTTGGAGAAACTGCGCGAGCAAATATGTAAGAGGCCGTGGTGTTTAAACGCTCCATCTAGTTTCTGTATTTTTATAAAACTGCGAACGATAAGCGTCTTCTGCTGTCGCAAGATGTTAAGTAATACCAGGAGCAATCATATGTTATAAAAATCAAAATTAAATTTTTAGTAAGTGAAATAAAATTTTGAACTATGATGATTACCAAATTTTATTGAGCCATTAAAGAGTAATAAGACATTTATATTCAGAAATACTTGGCAAGTTAAAGTTTCCAAAATTAGTGTTCAATTCAAAAAACGTATAGTGATAAATTAATATTGATTTGTGGTCAACGTATAAATTAGTTGTTGATCAATACATTCCAACTTGAATTTTGCATAAAAATTTAAGTCTTTTAAATCTACTACGATTAAGTTTACTCAAGACTTAAAACCTGCTAATCATTACATACGACGTGGGTTTTTCAGCGATGAAGATTAATTGTTGATAAGCAGAATTACCAAATTAGGAAACATGCTAATTTTTAATCATTAATTGAGCGATCATTGTACCCACAAAAACTGCTATTTGGTTGTAAAATTACTTATTGGTTGCAAAGTCGTAGGTTTTGTTTGTTAAAATAAAGAAGATTGCGAGCGTTATTGTTCGATGATTCCATCTTTCCATTGAAGCAAATTGCACAGATTTGATTTGTTTGCGATGTGTTTTCAACAATCTGGTACTGTGTGCAACACATCTACTGAAATTATCGCTTCATGGAAATCGAAGTTCGTTTATAAGATTATTTTGAGAAATGGAACTTTCTACTGTCCATCAAGGCCTTGCGACTCGTAAACGATAGGGGAGACATGTTAATTCTTTTATTTCAACAAACTACGAACTATTGAAGACCTCAACGCAAATACCTTGCATGGTATTAGTGGATAAGACCTGAGTTGGATTTATCGTATTTACTCCATCGAATGGAATAAATTTTTTTAGATCAACTTTATAAGCTAAACATCTGAATCGCAGCTGTAAGCGAAATACGACTTCTTAATGAAGATCCATTACACTTCCTTTTGGAAAGGCTATCCTGATTACAATATAGGAGTGTATAAAGTGGACTTTACAATTACAAATGTATTAGCTAAAAAACTCCACTAACCCCCTCTGAAGCTTTTAGAGTGGCGAATGATATTAAGATACTTGCTATAAAGATGTCACTTCTACACATTTACTTTTGACGCTGATATATAAAATATGTTTTAACAATTGGATTTAGTTGAAGACTTTCAAATGGTTTTGAAGAGTCAGTTTAGCTGCCGCTCCAATCATTTAACCACGCATTAGTTCCTTCTGGATGTTCAGTGCCATTGACGGTTACACGAAGAATAAAACCGCCCGTAGACTAGATAGCTTAAACTGCAATCTTTCTATCAATAGACCAGCTTTTATCCGGACCACGGTAATATGAGGTGAACGGAGAGGTAACTCAAGGTCGGTGCTCTACAGCACTGGTTGAACATACTATCCAGCTCTTTAAGACTATCTCTCGCTACAAGAGGAATTGATGTGACAGGTGAAGAATAGATGGTCACGAAGTCATAGAGCTCAATAGGCATGTGCACCATAAGACCACTTCATTAGGGGATGACTTGGTGAACCTCAACGAGAAAGAAAATCGTTTTTGTATGATCGTAGATAGGAAGCTGACCTTGAGAGCCCACGTCAATTCGATTTTCCCTCTTACCAGAAATAAACTTGTGTAAGACGGCGAAGGGTATTAGAGTCAAGTTCCAGGTTATCCATAAGTTGGCAATACTGCCCGCCTTTGGCGCTTCGTCATTTCTGAGAATCACGACCTCCAGTATAACGCCGATATTTCCACAATCCATTAGTTTATCTTCCAAAACACTCAAGATCGATTTCTTTAGGGCCACAGTGGTTCTGCAATAATAAGATTTATAGAAACACAATAGCGTTAGGACAACATGGAATAAGAAAAATGAATAATATCGGTAAATTGCTACTCACCAAATTCATCGAACAGGAAAATGTTTAAATGTACTTGATGCTATAGAAGATCGGGACATTGTCACAAGATCTATTATGTATTGCTACACAAGAGAAGTTTAAAATAAGTTTGGAAAACTCTTACAGATATCATATGTTGTACAGACTATTGTATAGCCATATCTACGAGCCCTATGTTTCATGAGCGAATTAACCAGAAACATAAAACAAAACTTATTATATAGAAACTTTATCAACAAGATGCCAAAGTTTGGAAATTAAATACATAACCCGTCATCGTCAATCAATACTAATGAGAATAGAGTTGAAGAATATTGATTGCAAATAAATGATTATAAATACAGCTGTAGTAATTTTAGGTGATTTAGTCATTGGAACTAAGAATATATCATAGTTTATTGAGTATCAAGATATCACTTATACGTTGTTTGACCATAAATACAAAGGACAACTACTTGCTCCAAATAAACCAGAAGATGTCACTATATAATCGGAGGTCTATGAAATAAAAGCACGCTTTCTCAGAGTATATAGAAATATAAAAAATTTATTGTAGTCTATTTAGGCTCATATTATCAAAGATTCGTCTGCAATCAAAATCGGAAAAATTTCTTCCTAGCTGTTAAGGGGATATGTGGTTCCTCAGCTAAAGTTCTGTGTCCCCTAAAAAGTGAAAATAGTGTTTTGTTATAAAATGGAAGACACATTGTTCAATTTTTTTAAATCGATAGAGACAGCTGGATACAGCGGTTGATTTTGGAACTTACCTAGTAATTCACAATTTTTTTTTAATGTTAATCCTTTCTGCAAGCAACACGCACAGATGGATTCTGGCGAAAATATATATAGTCCTTTGTCAAGATATCTGTCGACAATCTTATACCTTATTTTGACATGATATGAGCTGGAAATTTTAAAGATTTTTTCTCCGTTAACATATTCAAAAATAAAAGAAACACCTCATGTAATAATCATCGCGCAGTTTTGTTGCTTTACTAATGCGATGACTAATTACATAATAAGCAAGAAATTTATTTCGGAATTACGGAATGGTTTTAGACCAAATAAAGGATTGAGCGGTATGATAATTATTTATTTTTAATTCCACGAAAAAACCAAAGAACATCCATTCAAAATGTATTTTGTCTTTTTTAAAATCAAGAATTACTCTGGGATACAATTGATCAACTTAGAGTATTATCCAAATTTATTATTGTTTACAAAAGACTACACAAGAACAATCTTGCCCAAGTTCCTTGGTAAATTGTTAGATTCACTTATTGGCAAACAGGAGTTACACAAATTTCTCTGGCAATGTAAACTTTATTGTAAACAAAAATAAAAGAGCGAATTTAGGGCACCATACAGAATCTTCACCAAAACAAGAATGTGTTGTGATATTCAGTACTTTGACTACTTTTTTTATCGAACTCTCCTGACAATCCGCAAACGGATTTTAGATAGTTATATTACTTCTGTAACGTTTTTGTTCTTAAAGCGATAAATAAAACACTTAATTTTATTTAAACTGCTTATTGCATTATTTAATAATATTAATGTAGCCTAATACCTTACTACTATAAAATCATACTCTGTAACTCTATTTATCTGCAACATAATTTATTTCTCACTTCCGTTGTTACTCCACGACGTGCTATTTATACATCCAGAACCTGTTCTGGGGTCTTCCTGTAGCGCTGGGACCGATCGTGTACCTTTTGGAATATTTCATCATGTTCTAACCCTCGCACAATTATCAAGACTGCGGGAGTCTCAACGGCAGCGGCTCGCACATTGAATGCATTACGTCTGCTGCTCGACCGCAACGCCACGGTGGCGACCCCGGTGGCAGTAGTGAACTTCTAAGGTGACTTTATGGCAGTGTTCGGAATTTCGTTATATATTACCTATAGTACTCTTGGTCTAGAGCTGAATGTTTTCGAAACTAAAATACTATTCACGTTTGCAGAACACAATCAGAATATAAGCACTAAAAAGCAGTCTATTACTTTAGCTTATGTTAACAATATTTTCATTGAACAAGCATTGACCTTTATTTAAAATGCTTCTTAAGTATATAGTCTAAATTTAAACATCAAAACAGCAGCGAACTATTGAATATTAAATATTATTGTTGTAGAAGAAGCTGGTTGTATAAATATTGAGAAATAAGCAAAGTCTGAGGTGGGCCAGCCATTTAGTCAAAATTGAAGACATTTAGTTACCTTCCTAAATACGTTTTATGTAGCGAACTAATTACTAGACACAGTATAAAGATGTGGTTTACGAAGACCGCATAAAAAACCAACCTTAACAGCTAACGTTGCAATTGCAGAACATTTCCTTTCTTACTATAGAAAATGTACAAATGTCAGAGATATTCGGGTTTCCAAAGAGTAGAAATAATCGAATTTTGGTATAGATGTGACAAAGACGCCACTGAAAGCGTCAAGTTATGGAAATGTGAAAGATATTTTTTGCGATTTTCATTAAATTGAATTTCGACTATTAAAAAAATACAGTTTTATCGAAAAATGGTTAAGTACTGGAAATATTTTGATGATAATAAGAATAGAACCGGAAAACCACGCATGGTGTTCACAAATGATCACATCAAAACAGTTGAAAAGCATTTCGAAGAAATGCCCACAACATCAGTGAAAAATGATTTAAAAGAGCTTGAAATCAAGAGATCATCACTTTATCGGATAATTAGATAAAAGATACAACTGTTCGCTTACAGAATACAGATCCATCAGTCACTGAGTGAGAAAAACATCGATTATAAGAAAATGGTTCTTTGACGAGGGTCACTGCGAGTTAGAAGATTTTGTGAACACTTAGAACTACCGAAAACAGAAGTTGCTGCAATGCGCCCACTATACTCAAAGCGCATAAGTGTTTGGTGTGCAATAAGCAACTATAGAATTATAGTACCATATTTCTTGATCGGCAACAATCACTGGTCAAATCTATAAAGAGAAAATTTTGTATTACTTTTTACAAAAGCGTGAATTCTGGTTCATACAAGATAGCACCAGGATTTATCGAACTCAAGCTAATATGGATCTCACGAACTTTCGGTTCAAATGTCATAGCTCTCGATGTAAAGACGACGACCGGGGCAGCATTGACTGGGCAACATGTTCACCAGATCTGAATCCTTGTGACTATGTATTATAGGGTCTAACCAAGAATATCGCAGTCGAAGATCTCCAGACAAACCTCGATATTCTCAGAAGAAATGATCAGCGAAACATTAGAATCGATTTCAGAGGACTCGAGTGACAATATTATTGGCCACTTTTTGAAGAGCGGTTACTAAGAGCAAGAGGCGTTATTACAAGAACATTTTCATATGATCTAATAATTTTCAATATAATGCAATATATTCGGTTTCGTTGACATTTGTAGCTTTTTTTTAATAATTTTTTTCTCGAGGACAAACTTATGGGAGACGGTATACCTAGAAGAGTTGACCTTTGATGTGTTACAAAAATATTTTTACTTTTTTTTATGAAAACTGTTCGTAATAATGAAACGTAATACTTAGTCTGAGTGGTATTGGGTTTGTAATAAACAGATCCTTTCCTAGACATCTGGTATTCTTCTCTGTTGAGGAACAGGGCTAAAGTTTTGAGCGCACCTTTCGTCATCACAGCCATTTAAATGTATCTCATAGTCTATACATATTTGGTATCGTAAACATAGGTATAACCACTTAAATAAAAATATCGTCGAGTGAACAGGAACTTGTTATGAAGTGCCAACAATTGTGAGGGAATTTATAGAACTTCAGTGCAAAGAATTTGCGAGAGTATTTTCGAACGTCTCTAAAAAATAGTTTTGCGGTTTATAAAAGTCTGCGCTTACACTGTTTTTTCTGTAGCGGCAGGAACAGATGTGGAACATAAAAATTCACTATGCACTTAGCGTTATTAAGGCAATTTATGGCTTCTCACTTCCACTTTTTTTTGCAGAGCAGCAGAGGATAGCGGTGCGAATTCCAGCAGCGGCGATGGCGTGACCGCAGGGGGTCAGCAAGACTCACTGGCATGGGCTCCTCGTCGGGGGAGGATGCGTACAGCGCCCCAACTCTCGCTCGGCTCCTGCACGCGCTGCCCCACGTCAATGTCACGCTCCACCGCGTCAACAGCACATTCGATCCTCGGTCCCCAGTTTACCAAGAAGTAAGTGGTTATTGAGGCTGACACAGTCTTAACATGTCGAACCCAAAAACTAAATGTCTATTTTTACTTATTAATGTCTGCTAATTTAATATAAAACTACTAATAGTGATATTAAAAAATGAGACATAGGCAACACATCGTACGATATAAAAATTAAATTTCTTATTGGATTTTTAAGGATTATTAAAATGGACCATTCTAAAAAAATACAGTTTTTGAAAAAACGTTGTTTTTTTGTAAGTAAATATAAAATTATGGCTGTATTTGTTTTCCACGTGGACTCCAGTCAATTTACTCTATTTTTTTTTGTAAAGTTCTATAAAAATTGCTTTTTGTAATATTACTAGGTACATTGCTAATATTACTTCGTTCCAATCTATTGTAGGCTCAAATTATGTCCTTGTTCTTGAACCACTTGACTTAACAAGATGAAACTTGGCACGTGTGAGCTCGCATTTGTTAGAAAATAAACACAATCGAAATGATGAAAATCTCTGGTAATTATGACAAAAATTTATTGATATCTTCGGTGAGAGCGTGACCAATGACATTTCAGCAAGATAGGATGCATCTGATTGTCATCAGGATACATTCATGAGCTGCTGCAAAAAAGTATGCTATTAAGGGCATCCTCTATCCTCACTCTAGAGAAATGGATGACCAAGATTAACAAAGGGCGTACTGTAATTGAAGAGACCAAAGGAAGGGCTTCTCACTTGACTCCCGATAAAGACCAAATATTGGAGCGAATCAAAGCGTGTTTGACCGAAACAAGATCATGGTCAGTTGCCTAGTTGGCCATACATGTTGATGTTCCCAAGACTAGTCTGAAAAATTTTGACCGAGGATTTGTCTGATCAAAAAATTTGGAAAGCTTGTCCCTCAAAATTTGACAAAGGAGCAAAGGCAAGCTCCAATCGATATGCCATAATAATCTCCTTCGGTGCAACCGTCGACCTCAACTATTGAAGCGTATCCTCGCTGTAGATGACAGTTGGTTACCTTTCTACCGACCCCTAATTAAAAACAAGTTAGCTGAATGGCTAGGAGAGGGTGAGACTGCTTAACGAGAGCCAAGACAAGAATTTAGGAAGGGGAAGAGGATATTGATTATGGTAATGGATTTCAATGGAATTGTTTTTAGCATTTCTGCGAAGAGGACTATCGTCACTAAAGGGTCTATAAGTTAATTCTTGAGATTTATATCTCGGAATGAATGGAAATGAAGGGTGTGAAGTCTCTTATCATTGTTCATGATAATGCTAGACCACATGAAGTAAAGCTTGTTACTTGGAGTCGCCCCTTATATTATATGTGCATCCCTGCGACTTTAACTGTTTTGTGTCTTTGAAAATTCACATATCCGGAAGTCGTTACGAAAATTTATGTTTTGTCATTGAAGCAATCAATATATTTAAAGTTTTTCAGAGGGGCCTCTTTAAAGTGGTTAACACGATATATAAGCGGTGGGTCTAAAAAGGAAGACTGCATTTGATTATTACCGAAAGTCATGAATGTAACGTGCATAGTTAATGAATTATTAAAATTTTTATCAGTCTACGATAGATTGGAATGAGGTAGTCACTATCAAAGAAATTACGGTTGTTGTCTATGATTTTGTAGGACTTTTTTCCTTTAAAATAATAAAAATTGTATGTGTTTTAAGAAATGCTTTTCCCTTGTTTGTGAAAATGACAGTAAACCGAGCATAAAGAAATAGTTTATTACGTTATAGAATCAGAATGCAAAGGAAAAGTAGCACAAAACGTTAAATATAGATGTGTCAACTACGCAAAGGTATTCTTGCAAATTTACTTAGAATACTAATTTATTTTAGTTACAGGCAATTAAAATTACTTAACATTATTTGTGTACATAACACATACAATTAATAACGCAACATTATACTGTATTTATCTCTAGCATTATTAAGTGGCGAAGCGAATTGGAATTGGAATCCCGCACGCCCAGCGGCGAGGGCTATAGGATGCGTTAGGAAATTCGCTACACTATTGATATTATTACAGCTAGTACAATAGGCTAAAAATTGGATGAATATTAAGAAACCGTCATTGTCACATGTAATAACCCAAACAGAAAGAAAACTAAGCTATTAATAAATATCATCATCAACTAAGAAAAGAAAAGTATCTTTATTACAGATATTAGAAGAGTCGGTTCCTAAGCGATTCACGCAAACGGAACCTCTTTGCAAATGTACGAGATAGAATTCGGGCAAACACAAGTTTTATCCAACTGTAGGAATTACTACCCGAGTTTATACAGAGAGGCGGTGGAGATTTATAAATATAAAAATATTTTTAACAGGGACGACGGATTTAATCTACCTAGGTCTTGGTTTATCGCTCTGAAGGAGCAAAAAACAGACCGCGATACGGCGAAAGAGCGAGTGACGTTAAAAAATGCCAAAATATTACCTGCAACGACTCGATTGACGTCAGCAGCTAGCCCGATCACGTCATCTACCATCCTGTTGACGTCAATAACGCCCCCCTCCCCAACACCATCCCTACCATACTCGCACGAGTATAAAAGCGAAAATGCACCGGGACACACTTAATTCTTAGATTTTTTCTGAAGATGTCCGCCGCAGTTGTGGACGAAACGTCAAGAGTTTCTGAACTTCCACCACGGTCTTATAATCCGAAAACCAACTACACGATGCAAATTTTAAAATTTTGGATATTGTTTTTCTAAATAATGAAGTGCTAGATGATATAAAAAGGAATCGCGTAACACTTGATCACTGATATTGATGCTACAAATCATAGATTCTTTAAAATCATTTGCTACCACATTTATGTTTGTAGGTAATTTGCCAGTCATCTCCAAAGCTTTAATAAATGTTTTGATGATTACGAGTATCTAATTCAGTGTCAGACTGTTCTATGCTTTTTTTATGTAACCAAAAAATAAATGCTACAGTTTACAACCTCTTATAAGGATAAATGTTATACTATGGCATCTACTTCTTCTTTTATATGTGTTGTTTCATTTATTACGACTGGAACAGGATAAAATGAATTTCGAACTTATCTTTGGGAGTAATTTTGACTTTTACTGTATATGTAATACTAATTCTGTTTCTGAGCAAAACCCAGTGCTTTATTTCCATAAGTTTAATTTTTTTAATGACGCTTTTTATCATATTAATGTACTATATGATTTCCAACTTCAAACCTCGAACCTCCTGTTTTGGTTCAAACAAAATCAGAATTGTTGGAAAAGAAGTTTACTACTATTCCAAGACCAATCTCTAGAAGGTTATTCGGCCATGTCTTTCGAATTCTATATTTATCATTTTATGTACTTAAATAATTTCCCCAAATGTGAAATATCTAAAAAATATAATAATATAATATTATTAAAAGCTAATTATATCAAATACCTTTGTTTATGTGAACGAATCCGGTCCATTGTTTCTTGTTTCGCGCCAATATCTTCACTTTTTGCATTGGTCGTCTTCTCTCCTGAATTAGTTTTTCCATAGCCTTGGTCTATGTCTTGCGTAGTCTTTCTCTTGTTATATTTGTGCTTCTTTGTGATTCTTATATTTTTAACCTGTTTATCCTTGTCCATCCTTATTATATGTCCCAAATATTGTAGCTGTTGGGTTTCGATTTTTTACCAGGGCTTTAACAGTGACCCCTACCACTCTTCTCAGATATGTCATTTCCAATTTGTTTGTTAGCAATCAAGAATCTCATCAAAGATCAACGTTGGTTGGTAAATTTTCTTATACATCGTAATTTTTCTTTTTCTTATGATTTTCTTTATCTCCAAGAATATATTTGACATTGAGTAGTAAAACATCGCTGTAGTCTTTATTATTTTATTAATTGCTGCTTTATGTTCTCCTTTGCTGTCTATGGTAACTCCCTGTTCAACTTGTTTTAATTTATAATTGTTTAGTTTTACATTCTCATCCGTACTTCCGTTTTAGATATTGCCAGGACTTTGGTTTGTACTACGTTTATTGTCATGTTATATTCTTTTAACGTTTCTCAGCTTCTCTGAAGTTCTTTTCTCTTGGTGCAAATTACGCAATACCATCTGCAAGTGCACATTCAGAGATGTTTATTTTTTCTAAATTTTAGAACTTATATGTAATTTAGCCACGTTAGGTTCACGTATCTTTATAACGTCATCCATAGATATAATTAATAGTAGAAGACTTAATACTCCACTCTATCGTAAGCCTTCGTTTATAGTTTTTTTTTTTATTAAACTTTATTAGCAATCAGGAAATACATTATATAAGCTAATTTGATGTTATCTACAATGTTATTTATATTGTTCAAGAGAATGGCATGAAGAGGTTCATCATCCAGCGACTTCGCCTCGGATTCATAGAAGGTCATGTAGCCAAAATCTTCCTAATCGTCTGTTTCCTATGGGTTGTAGAAGATGTAGTAGTTCATTGGGATGAGCTTCAAGCTTTCCGTGGTGTGAGGTGGCTCGTTTTTGGATTGTTTATGTATGGAATATTGAGGTCTGTGTGTAATGTGTGGTTGATGACATACCAGGGTGCAACTACTATGTACGAAGGATTTTGGACTGGATTCGTTGGATTATAACTGTGTTGGACTTGCTTGCGCATCCCCAAAGTTCGATTCCATAAGTCCTTACGGGTTTTATGACGGTTTTATATATAAGTAATTTATTGTCAGTTGATAGGTGTGAATTACGACCTATTAGCCAATTAAGGTCCTTCATTTTCAATTCAATTTGTTTCCTTTTCTTTGTTATGTGTTGTTTCCAGTTTAATTTCGGATCCAGATGGAGCCCCAAGTATTTCACTACTTCCTGTTGTGGTATGTTGACGTGATTAAGGTTCACGTTTGGACAATTCCTTTCTCTGAGCGTAAAGGTTATGTGTGCCGATTTTGATGCATTGACTTTTATTTTCCATTTTAACAGCCAATCCTCTATGAGGTTCAAGAGCTGCTAAAGTTTAGAAGCAGCAGTAATAGTATCATACTCAGTTGCCAATATAGCAGTATCGTCTGCAAAAGTGCCCATAGTTGTATTTCGAGAAAGATGTATGTCAGTTGTATAAATCACATAGAGAAGGGGCCGAGGATACTGCCTTGAGGTACTCCTGATTGTACATAATATCGGTCGGAGGTTTCCCATTTATTTTAGTTTCAAAGTCTCGTTGCTTTAAATACGATTTAAGTATGGAAAGTTATTGATTGGGAGGGGTGTTTTGATTTTGTAGAATAGACCTGGGTGCCAAACATTATGAAAGGCTTGACTTACGTCTAGGAAATCGGCTGTGCATTATTGTTTGTTTTCCATGGCCTGATTGATTTTGTGCACTAACCGATGACATTGTTGTACTGTGGAGTGGGTATGTCTAAACCCGAATTGATGATCTGGAATCCAGTCATCTGGATTTATGTCTTGTTCGATTCTCTTAAGTATAAGCTTTTCGAGGAGCTTTGATAGAATTGGCAATAGGCTAATAGGATGGTAAGGTGTAACGTTCGTCGGATTTTTTCCGGGTTTCGGAAGTTTCATTATTATCTCGGTAGTTTTCAAATATTTGGGCCAGTAGTCTAGTCTTAATATAGAGTTGAATATATACATTAGTTTAAGTAGTCCTTTCCGTGGAAGTTCTTTAATCATCTTGGCTGTGATTAAGTCAATACCTGGTGCCTTTTTTCGTTTAGTTTTAGAATTTCGTTCTTAATTTCTTTTGGAGTAAAGAGTCTTAGGTGTTCATGTGTAGGAATAAGTTAGGCTAGTTCTTGCTCTACCTCTGGAACTTGGTAGCTGTTGTGAGGAGTAAATACCTATATGCGGTGTTAACTAGCGATATTTTGCGATAGTTGTGGCAACTAAGGCTGTCTCCTTTTTACATTTAATATAATCCCTACCTCCCAATCTTTAGATATTGTTGTTGTATGTGAAGCCTTTTTGCAAATTTCAAAGAATAATCTTTTGCCTTCTACTCTCATATTTTTAATAATTTCTGTCTATCCCGTCGTGTCCTGCTACTTTTCCGTTTTTTTATTAATAGTTTCGCACAATCTCTCTATTGTTTGTCTATTGTTAGTTATTTTTTCATTTCTTTCCACTAATTCTTTTTATTGTTCTTCTGCTTTGATTATTACCTTCTGCATTGTTAGGATTTTTTGAAAATATTATTTCCACCTTCTTAGCGCTTCAGCTTTATCACTTTTAACTTTTAATTTGGTTTAATGTGTGCTTTTTGCCCAATATGAAGTTTCTAATTACTTCTCAAAATAGTTTTTATTCCTTTTCTATTAGTTGTCATTTTGTGTCTAAAACTATTCTTTTCTTTACTTCATTTATTAACTATTTGACTCTGTTTCTTTATTCCTTGTATTTCCTGAATGCATCTTCTATTTTCTTGTTTAGGTACTCTTTTCATCTCGTTTTCCTTATTTTAACTTTATTTTTAATTCCTTCTTACCACCAATATGTTTGTTTATTACAGTTATTTATTTTGCAAACTCCGCAGACTGTTTTTTCTGTTGTTATTAGAATATTCTTGTTGCCACATATTTTTTATGTCTCCTTGAAGTAACTCTACATTAATTTTTCTAAGCTCTTCTGTAACCGTTTTTTGGTATTTACTTGTGTATTCATGGGGTTTCTTTTTCTGTGAGCTATCACTTCTTGCTGAATGTCCTATTTTGAGGCACCCTAATTTTCCTAGTAATAGGAAATTGTCACTCTGTATTTCAGGTCCTGTTCTTACCTTAACTTTTTTTACTATTTTTCTCTGCACGAACGCTAGTACAATACCTTTTTATGTTTCGTTTGCCTATTCAAAAGCTTTTGACAGTTACAATATCAGTTTAGCTAAGATCCAACTTCCTCCTGTTTCTGGTATTTAAAGCCTTGGTATCCTTCTACGTCATACGCTAGGTGGGATGGACGTATCGGGGAGAAATTTTCCTATTTTAATCGTTTTCTTGAAAATCTTAACTGTTTTAGAGAAATGCAAAAATACATGTCTACTATTTTTTTAAAACTATCTTATATAAAAGTTTTATTTTGGCCGGAATAGTTTATTGTATAGCAAACACACCAAAACAGGGCGGCTACTGTTTCATAAAGCTGAAACCGTGCGTAATCAGGATGCTGGGTGCTCAATTGCTCTCTTCCGTGCAGCTGCCTGTCCAGCACACCGATTGTATTACTGCATCTCGCGCGGCAAATTTAGAACCAATATTTCATTTGGCATGACAAGCTGGAATTGCCCCATTTTGCGTCCACGCTCAAGATTGCCGGGCCGCCTGCCCTGTATCCGCGCAGCTCGGATTCAAATCCGAATTAAAGATCGCCGAGCCTTTCGAAGTACAAATGGGCCGCCATCGCGGGGATTAGAACCGAGGGGCCGCCTCGAGGAAACTTTCGGCGAAAGTTAGCGAAGCTTTCGGGAAACCGGATGAAATTACATCGAGCTGAAAAATTACGCCAGCCGAGGATAAAGGGAATCGGTTAGAGAAGTTGGCTTATTTGCCGAAATCCTGTAGATTTGCGGCGCTTTGAAAACTTGTTTATATTCGCACTTTTCCTTGCACACGGAGACTTTGACAGATTGTCGAGTTTAGGTGAATGAAACCGGGAACACCAGGAAGCTTACTTAAAATTTTGTATAAGCTTACATAGCTTCTGTAAGTGCAGATTTTCTTTATGTATTAGAATAAGTTGTAACATTGGAAAATACAGAAGTATAAACAAAAACGAAGAACCTCTATTATAAAATAATAAGAAGAATAAGAACATACACTAATGTTTATTGAAATTGCAACACAAAAACAAATTATTTTACATTAAAACATTTATATTAAATTAGATGATCAGAAAACGATTACAGTTTCAGAACCATATCCGAGATTTGGTTATGTCATTTTCTAAATATTGAGGTTTGGGGGAAGTAGTGATATTACGTTTTAAATAGACATAAAAGTATTCTCTGCAATCCAGATTTGGCACATCATCACCAAGTTAGCAAAATTGAAAGAGGATATATTGTTGGGGTGCTTCTTTACGAGAAATAGGTCAAAGAATTAACTGCCGTGGCAATACTTTGGCGCAAATATGAAACCAGTGGGCTAAACAAGGGACTCATTTGTACAGACCAGTGCGACGGGTAGAGAATAGGCATCAATTCAGAGAAAAGTTCAGCGATCCTGTTCTCTACCAGAAAACCACTTCACTTGCCAGTAGACTTGGCAATTCTAGGATTTTTAGAAGGAAGATATTCTGGAAGAAGAAAATATCCTATCTTGGGGTAATTCTGTACAGTAAACTGATCTCATCTACACAAGGCGCTCACAAGAGCAAAAGCAGTACTATGAGAGTTGATTATTTACCAACAACAAGCTGCTTTTGTATAAGACAATAATACACTTTATTATAACGTGTATGGGTCCAATTTCACACATCCACATCCAGAAGCGCGCCTTAAGATCCGTCTTCGACGCCCCGGGGTTCGTGAGGAACTACTACAATCTTCACCTAGAAGCTAATATTTCCACGATCCAGAAATTTATCTCCCATTCCACGCAAAACTTATAGTTAAGCATTCAAGGCCACGAAAACTATATCGTCCGTAGCATTCGACAACTACGAGGTTGATAGAGATGACCGTCGTAATCATCCAAAGATCCTGATTTATCCGTGAGACGGTAACGAAGGCGACCTTTATGGCCATCCACCATTCACGCCAGATCGTATCAAGGAGATTGAGATTAGGAACTAGACCTAGCAATCTCTAATTTCGCCAGCAAAGTCAACGTCAACGGTGCCGGTTTTCTATCTTCTTTGTTCTACGTCGATTACTCGTAATGAGACCAACAGCAGAACGTCCTTTCTTGCAACTACCACTGGATTTTATATACCAGCAACAAAAATTACAATGGGCAACGGTAAGGCGACTGTGGACACACGAGTGGCGTAAAATCATCGCTTTCGATGAATGCAGATTTCGTTTAAACCAAAAGTATGGTCGGTTATTAATATGTCGCAAACTCATAGAAGGGGCGCAAAAAGATTGCATTTGCACCAGGCATACAACACGAAACTATCAATTATGATAGTAGGTCATCTCTAGTAGGAGTTAAAGGCAACATTAGCAGTCAGACCAACATCGACACGGTCTCACAGCTCTTTTGGTGCTTCAGAAGGTGCTTCAAACACGTGGCTCGTAACACAATTAAACTTCCTTCAACGGAACAGAGTTGAAACTTTTTCATAATCAATCCAATCATTTAATTGCCATAGCAGTAATATGGCGTAAATATGAAATCATTCGGTTGAAGAATGTACTTATTCGCAAAGACCGGGTTCCGGAGCAGTACGCGTGACAACTAACCGGGAGAATAATCTTTTTGAGAGGTTTGAGATTATAGATCATAGCGCGACTTAAGTGCCCTAGCGGAACAATGGTAAACCATTACACTATCTTCTTTCTCTGTTCGAAGTCGATTACTGACGAGACTACACCAATACTAGTGACATAGAATCGTCCTTTCTAATGAATCCAGATTTTATTTAAACCGGAGCAATAGTCGAATATTATTATGCTGTACACGCAAAAAAGGAACACAACTATTTGTATTATGGTATGGGGAGTTATCAGTTGTGATATCAAGTTACCTCTAGTCAGAGTTAGAGGTAACATTACCAGTCAAACTTACATTTACGTAATTTTTTCGCCCGAGGTACTTCCTTTCCTTTGTAGGGTCCCCTAAGCAATCTTTCAACAAAATAACGCTTGACTACATGTGTCACATAATACATTAAACTTCCTTCAACAAAACAGAGTGGAAATTTTCTCATGGCCTTGCCGATCATTTAATCTTTCACCGATCGAAGGGTCTAAAATATCATCACGTGAAGGATTCAGCGGTAACCACGACTTTCTAGGAATCTGAATGAATAGAATGCAGTTCATCAAGGCACCATTCATTCATTGTTGTATTTTATATTATTGAATAAATATAAATTTAAATTTTATTATTCATTTTTCTTATATTGTTAAATAAATCCGCAAGGTTTTAGTTGCTAATTTGCAGTGTATAAAGAAATTAAGAAAGACTTAAAAAACAAAGATTCTTATCGCCCATATACTAAATTTACAGAAAGGTTATGAATACACGCTTCCGCAGCTGGACGATTTCAATGAATGGTATCGATATCGAAATGTTACAATGCTACGGGGAGAACAGGGGGGGAAGGGGGCTCAGCAGATACGGTAGACATTAGTTATCTCATAAAAATACCATATATTAGAGATGCAATGTATTCTTAGCACTATTTTTGTTCAATTTTATATGAATCATATCCTATAGCAAAAAAATAACAAAGAACTGTCGGCTTAAACAAGCATGAAAGGTAAGAGAAAATCTTTCTATATTTTTTATGAGCAAAGAAATATTAAGTCAGAAATACTGTTATGAAAATAAAAGAAAAGAGAGAAGATTAAACATCCACCAGGAAGAACTGAGAACTTAAAAGAAAGGAAATTACAAAAATACCACTCGAAAGAAAGAAAAGCAAATTGTGAAAATTGGAAAAAAAATGTGAGAGAAGTAAGAAATATAACAGGGAGCATTTTCAATTAAAATGTAAGATTATATGGTATACAAGCAAAGTAAACTTGTAAGAATTATAAATATTACATATTTGATTCTCGAAGATCGATTTAAAAGAACCAAGGGCCGTGTGGAATGTATCGGAATATTGTAATATTGGTCCACTTTACGTGAAATGCTTTAGAATTGACATGGCGATAGTTGATCTAGATGGTAACTATAACTCTCTGCAAACTGGGCGATAAGCTTAAATAGGAAAAATTGAAATTATATTAGAGGTCAGACTAATTCTATATTTTTCATATATATACTTTTTTTCCGTCTTGCTTTGTATGTAGTCACTATTAAATTTTCTACATTTGCTCTTTTCACCTTTGGTTTTGGCCTTTCTATTCTTTGCTGTCTTTGTACTTTATATCGATAGTAGTTCTTGGTTAATTTTGTATCCTCCATTCATTATAGATGATGTTTTCATTGTTGTCATGCCATTTTATTTTGTTCCTAATACTGATTATATTTAGTTGTTCTCTTATCTTTTCTTCATTTTCCTTCATATTTATTCTACTCTATCCAGTAGTTGATCGTAAAAACCTCATTCCTGGTGTCACAATTCGACGTTCGCAATCTTTAGTAGTGATCCATCATCATATTGATAACATTGTAGCAAAGATGACAATAAATTAATTAAAAATTAAAGATTATATTTGTAAAAAATTTATGTAATTATTACTTGTATGTAAATCGCCAACATTTTATTAGTAATAAGCAGGTTTTGGAACGTTTTATTTTTCCATCAAAAATTGAAAGTTAACTATAAGCGCTGCTAACTAACTCCCCTACATTGAGTCCAATATAGTTACTCCTTCATTTTTCGTGGCCAACTCCCTTTCTATCCATTTAAATACCTTTCTCAATCGTTTTATTTGTACTTCCTTCTTATCTCCTCATTTTTTCCGCCATTTTATAGCTTTCACCTCCTCCCTTCCATCAATCTTCTTCTTATCCATTGCTATGTCTCATGCTCTTTATTCTTCTGTGCGAGGATTTCTCCTTCTTTGTCATCTGACATCCCCAAGGTTTTTTGATTTCATCATCATATGAAAAAAGGAAACTTCATAAATGGCAGTTCATCTTATAACTCGTTAAAATCCCTTATGTAGGTATATACAGAGACCACGATTTCTGCCTCTTCGGCGATGTATTTAGTTTTGAAAGGTGGATTAAATACAAAAAATGAAAGAATTATTCTATTTCAAACCAATGAGACTAGAATGCTAGAATTTAGTTTAATTAAGGGATGAACGAGCTTTTATATCTCGCACTCAGCTCAGAAACACCGTATAGAAGGTCTGCTTCATTTTCTATTCAATGATGTGTCACATGCCATAAATTTCTGGGTTGCAATATCCTCCCTTTTAAGGGATGAATCGAGTAAAGGAAATTTGAATCACGAGAACATATTGTTTCATTTCCTATTCTTTGAAATGTCGCATATTTATGATTTTTTTTGCTACAAAGCCTTACACCTAAAGGTAGAAAGGCCTAGGATTAAGTAAGTAAGTAAGTAAGTATCTTTGCTACAATCATCCTGACAATCCCCAAATATAAGAGTCAAAAGCTCGTTTTGTTTCGCATTCAATAATGTTGCTGCGTGCCTAATGTTTCTTTCTTTTAATATCGGACGTGAAAAATTTTAGTTCTCTCAATACTGAAGAAGAGTTAAAATTACAAAAATTAAAATCCTAAGACTTTGGCGGTTGTAGATAAAAATAAGAATTTAAAGTTTAACGCCCTCAATGTTTATTAAGAAGTTTTAGGGGATTCAAAATCAAAAAACTATCGAACGACAGTTTCACAAATTTCAATAAAAAATCTACTTACCAAACCTCAACGTCTTGCGATCAGCCGGCTTCAAAACTGACCTAAAACGTTTTGCCTTTTTTAGCTCCTTAAAAGTAAAATTTTAAAAATCTCACCTTAAGCGGGCCTACCTCATATAACCAACACACCCACAAATTTCTTATTTCTGCATTAAATGGTCTGGACATTGTTGAGTCAATCAGTTAGCACACTGGAATTGATATTAGAAGTATCTAAAAGTTTTTGCCCTCTAGCGACAAATTGTTATAACTTGAACAGGCGTAAATTCTAATGGCTGTGCATGCCACAATTTTTTAGTTTTGACGTTTGCCACCAATATTCAGTACATAAGGTTTGCCTTCGTAATAATAACAATCTTTTATTAAAGTAAATGTGCAATTACAACAAAATATGTATCATTTGGGGGCAAAGTTGCTTTATCAATTTAATATAAAGAAAACTGCTACCGAATCTCATCGAGTGCTTGTAGAAGCTTATAGTGAACGTGCTCCATTAGATAACGTATCCAAAGAGTGGTTTAGACGCTTTAATTGGGGTATTTTAAATGTGGAAGGCATAGAACGTTTAGGAAGCCCGAAGAAATTTAAAGACAAAGAATTTTAGGAACTAACAGATGAAGATATACACCAGACGAAAAACATAAGCAATTAGTATTACTTAATTTAAGATATCATAATGATTGAAGGCCATGTGAAAGGTTTATAAAGAAGGAAATTCCCACAGCAAACATTAATTGACGATCCGGGCTTACCATCTACGGAATATTTATGGAGAAAGGCAATGCTCTAATTTTTTATACGATCAGAAAAAGGTGCTGTACTTTGAGCTGTTAAAATCAACCGACCATTAAAGAAGAAACATCTAGAATAGTCATGACAAATAAGTTTTTTAATAGAACAATATTGGATACATGTTGGAAGCGATGGACCACGATATCTTATCTCATCCATCGTCTGCGGCAAACATTGCTTCTTTCGACTAGCACATGTCTAGATAAATGACATGCGCTTACAGAGCTCATATGAAAATGTTCTAAATTGGGTCTATCAATGGAGTGTCTGAAAAGGATTCATTCTTTCGAAGAAGAATCCATAAATTAGCAGAAGAGGGGCCACAGCAATTAATTAATCAATTGGTAGTGGAATTGTTAAAATTATGAAAGAAAAAAGTACAATTTGTTTAAAAATGTAATTGTTACTCTATTAACTTAAAGAAAAAGCAATCTTTAATGTGATAGCACTATTTCCTTTTTTTGGTACATCTGCATAGAATATGTATGATTTTCAACAAAGTTCTTCAAAGTTTACTATTCAAAATTCTTACTCGATGAATTTTTGCAATTGTAGAGCAAAAGATGGTGATCCTTAACCTAGCTGTCAAGTAGTTGTAAAGAACTGTATTATGGCTTTATAACCATAAGTATGGAGGAAAGGCTAGAAGTGCAAAACAATTGTTGTTTTGTTATTCGTACATAGTTAGATGATTTATTTACATTTGCCAATAGCTCAGAATCTATATAAATTTTATTTATTTGTATCCTAAAAAGTTTTTACAATGGATTATCTAAAAAAAAGCTAACAGTAAAATTGTCCAAATTCATAGACTTACATCTAATTGCGAATCAAATTGGCAAAAATCTTGAGAAAAATGAACATTGCGCTCCAATATTTTATAAAATAAAGATTTCTTTGCCAAGCATCTATTCCTTATTGTTAAAATCTTACCTAGCAGCTCGATTTTATTCTGTAAAATACAAAGGTGCCGTCTCCAAAATTTATCCCATATATCGGTGTTCTTCAGTATAGTGTACTTGATCCCGCCCTTTACCTTATATATACAGCCGATATACTCGAATTACCAAACATCTTAACGGCTACCTTTGCTGATAACGCTGCTGTAATATCCACTCATCAAAGACCAGTGAGCACCTTCAGCGAAACTTAAACCTGTCCATATTGGTGGGAATTATATTCACCTCTCGAATTGCAGTATGACTGTCTGACAACATCAACGGAGTTGAAGTTCCAGTCAAAATAGAGGCAAAATATCTGGGTCTACATCTGGACCAGTGTCTCACATGGAACAGATACATTTAAATGTAAAGAAAGCAGCTAAACGTAAGTTCCGAGAAATCTATTGGCTACTTGGAAGGCAATCCAAAATAAATGTTGAAAACATCTATAAAGCCCATTCGGACTTATGGACTCCAATTATGCGAATATGCGAAACTATCAAACATAAGTATTATGCAGATGTACTAGTCAAAATTACTCTGAGCAGTATTAGATGTTCCTTGGTATATTAGAAAGATTGGCTGAAAAATATCATGCAAAACATTCTAGATCCAATCAACTCACAGATGTCATAACACTACAAAAACTAAACAGAATATGTACTAATGATTTGTAACAAATAGGATAACGTATTTAGGAGATGCATTACCGGTAGTTAACACTTTACTACCCAGGAAGAGTATAATATATATTCATTAAAAAAATTCTGATTTTGAAAACATATTTTTAGAAACAGAAATAATGAACATTGGGCACGGTTCAAACGCACGAATATGAGAATTTCAAACAGACGCAAACTGTGATATTTACGAAATAACGAGCTGTTTTGTACATATTTTGAATTGTTGGGGCTGAAATTCTATTTTTGCAGCTGCAAGCTGTTATTGACATGCAAATCGCCCTGCTCTAAAGCATGCAGAGCAGTTTTTTCGCTTGGAAACTTATAATGCGTTCGATTCCTGTTGTGTATTGTTTGTGATGTTTTTGTGCCCGTGTGTGGAGCCGGGGACGGAAAGTTCAAAGACGCGCGCGAAGTAAAAACTGTGCCGCAAAGCAGCTCCTATCTGTCGCCAGGATGCGCCACGAGGCGGGGCGTCTTTAAAGAAAAATAAACGTTAGAGGGAATATTGACCTTTTGCGCTCAAAGCGACTTCGAACTGCTTTCAGTAAAAGTTCGAGGTGCAATTTGTTTGCTCTCGGCGAATGCTTTTATAACTTATCGAGCTGCTATTAGCCCCGTTCCATTAAGGAGCAGAGCTTGATCGTATCAACATTTACGTCAAGGGACACCCATACCGTCGCGATGTTTTTTATTCGCCGCACCGAGGCGTGCTAATTTTAAAAAGAAAGCACCAAGTTTTGGTGTTAATATAGAAGCACTTAAATTGCATTGCACATTGTAGTGGGAGTTCAAATACCAGGATGATATCATATGTTATACAATTGTTAGTTACTAAAGATATAGGGTCACTGCTCCGTTCACCACTCACTAGTGTTATCACTCATAAGATTTGAAAATCGGCGATTTCTTTTCTATGGTAACAAAAGATGATATCGATTGTGAGTGCTCTGTAAGTAAACGTCGATTTTGCTCCAAGGTTTATTTAGAGAAAGGTCTAGATGTAATTGTAAATTGCGCAAGATTTTCCTTCTAACTCTTTCCAAATAGGATAATGTATTAGGGCATGGGCTATAGTGTTGATCCATCGATTTCATGTTATAGACTGAAACAAAATATACTGTCGGCTTTTGAGGTAATAGTTGATTTTAATTCTGGATTAACCGAAAATTAAAGGACATTTGTGATTACTGATGACAGATGCAAAAACCAACTCACTAATCGAATGTACCATCTTCATTGGAATTAGTTGCCTGAAGACATAAAGATTTATAAGAATCTACATGATTGTAGATGGATTTGACAGCGACTGTGAAGGTGTCATGAGAGTTACTTGAATTAAAATAAACGTGGGCTCTTTTTTTACGATTGCTCTAACCGATTTTTTTCTTCCTCATTAGATTACCAGGTAACACCTAGTTTTTTCCATCACAACACTCTTAGAACTATAGCTAACGGGTTAACAGATTTTTTAAGATAAACAAAACTCTAGTAATCTCTAAAGTGTAAATACAAATCTAAAATTCTGCCGATTTTGAATGGGAGACTGAGAACATTATTTGAAAAGCGATGATTTTTAGAAAAATATCAAAATTACATTATACATTAGATGCAAGTACATTTAAACGTAAAATGAAGCCGTACTGAAACTTTTTAGGCCAAAATTGAGGAGTGTCTTTGAGTGCTTTATATCTAAACTAGAGTCAAATAAATATACAATAGATAGTTAAAATTGGCAATTTAAAGTGGTTAGTAAATTCTTAGAAGAAGTGTAAACGACCTGCTTGTAAATAACATTCTGAGACAGTGTATTGGATAATTTAGAGTTATTTGAATTATGCTAGGCTTACCTAGATGAAAAATCTCGATTTTAACCACTGAAGTTTCTTAGCACAAAATACCTTGTGAACAGTGAATCGGTTTATTACTCAAAATAAACGATCAGAATTATACGATCTGGTCTGCTAGAATCTTCAGAACGAACAAAACGAACAGTGGTAAGAGAAACTGTTACGGACTCCCGAAATACAAGAGCCGATGAACTAGCACAGGTGTCAAAAAAGCAGAAACATCATTCAACGCTGTTTGCATAGTATAGGACTGTACAAACGCGTTACCAAGAAGAAATCTTTGCCTGACACTATATAGAAAAAGAGTTAACAAAACTAGACAGCTAAGATGCGTTCTCGGTCGGATACAGCTAATTTAGTGACATTGGTTGAACTTGGGTATGGAGGCCTTTATCTAATCAATTGGATCGCAAGTTTCTTTACCAGGCTATAAAATATGGAGTAATAAGCATAATGGTATGTATGGTGCTATTTGGTATGGTGGTAGATCACATTTAATTTTGCGTAGTATACCATAAGAGCCGATAAATAAATTGAATCTTGAATGCTTGATTTCTGTTTGTCTTTACATTATTATTAAATCTTACAAACAAAATCAAGTTAATGGCAGTAGTGATAAGAGAATAGCAGAATGTACCATAGAAAACGATAGGTGATTTAATCAATACTGTGCCCCAAAATATCGAAAGCATAGTACGACAATAAAGGAGGTTCAACCAAGTATCTATCAATTTTATTCCTTTTATACCTTGATATAGTAGTTGCCGAGATGATCATCGAAATCCCAGTAATTGAAATATATATCTAAGTAATTTTTTAATGTTTTTTATCTGGTGTTGGTAAATGTAAAAATTCATTTTGTACTGTTACATCCAATTAGGAATTAATTTGGAATGAATGGAAAAATTTCCTCATTTTATTTACAGTGTAAGATATTATTAGGTATTGGGTTACCATTCTTAAATTTGTCCTGTTCGTATGCAAAATATTATTTTATAAGTATTTTATTACATAATGGAAATCTTCTTCTTGAAGGTTGTCTATTATCATTTATGATTCTGTTGACTGTGCATTTTCCGACTATAACTTGTTTTACCTTTGAAACATCATTTTGCTTTTATTTATGATAATTCTAGAGATTTTTTTTAATTTTGAAATATTGCAACAAAATAATTACCGTAGTTGGATAGTTCATATAGCTAGTCTACTTCCAATTTTGTCCCACATGAAGTAGACAAAGTAGATTAAAAATCTCCTATTTACATTTTATAGCATTTCAGATTTTTAAATACTTTTTCAGGTATTTTAACCTCCCCCTTCTCTATTTTCAGCGAGAAGGTTTACAGTATGTTATTAACATAATAGTTTTACTTCAATATCCTAGCTCTGTTTATTATATTTGTTTGTACATGAATTTTACTAGCTCAGAACAGATGCAAAACTCTCTTGAAGATCCCTATTCGGATTACTTTCTAATTTCTGTAAATTATACTCACGTAATATTATGTGAGTCCAATGTTGGTAAATCAATTCTATGGTTCTATTGGAAGTTCCCATATTAATCTCAATATTTCGAGTTATATTGAATATATGTGTCTTACACCAATAATAATTAATATAAATAAGTGTAATTCAAAAGAAAACACATTTCTTTTTTTAATTAGGATGTCACTTTAATAATAAAACGGTGATAAAAACGGAGAATAGTTTGATACCTCTTCTGATAAATGCAAAAGCTATCCTTATATACAAGCTAATCATGAGCATACAAAGACCTTGGCTAAATATGGGAACCGGAGAACCAAAACTCCAATAAGTACATGCTAAACAAAACGTTCCTAGAAATTGAAGAAGCAGGCCAGCAACAAGAAAAAATATATATAAGTAGTTCTGTAGAAGTAAGTAAAAAAAAATTAATATGCGAAAGGTACTAGATGGATGCAGAGGATGATAACAAAGCAAGGAAATGGGAAACGGATTGCGTTAAAATAAAAATATAAAGAAGACATATACTTAGTAAGAAAAGGAATATAGAATATTAAAAAGAACTGTGCTGGTGGGAGGAAAAATGGGGGAAGTGGCAAGATAATCTCGCAATTACAAAATTGAAATACTAGCAATCTAGAAACTGAAATTGATAAGCAAAAATATACTTCGTTTTATGGGGGTTTTATCGTAAACAGAAAATTAAAAACACGTGTATTACAATTCAAGAAAATAAATGGAATTATTTCCTACTTAAGAATAATAAACGACATAGCTAATATTACAGTAAACATAATAAAAAAAAAAAGAAAGTGGGTAGAATATGTAACAGACTCGCTGGAAAAAGATAATAAGAGTAGGATAAAGATCTACAGATATATTGAAATATAAAATAGGAATCCGAAATACAGCAAATATGGATAGTAAAAAATGACAAAAATACTTTATTAATAAAAAAAATACTGATTACGAACCATCTAACGTTAGAAGTAAGGATAATTACAATAAAAGGGTATAGATCAATTATTATCATCAAAACAAAGCCTTGATGAAATTATTATAAGCAATATATAGCAGGACAGATAGATAATATTGTAAATGAAATGATTAAATATGGAGGTAACAAACTGTAGAAAGTGAATAGTGCCAATATTAAAGAAAGAAAGACCAAGTAGATGTACAAACTTTAACAGAATTAAATTAGATGCGAGGGCTTCACAGCGGGTGTTATGGTGCATCGTGTGGTTGGGTCTCGGGTTATAAGGCCGTGGTCGGACTTTAGAAACTCTTGACGTTTCGTCCACAACTACGGCGGACATCTTCAGAAGAAACTATCCCGTTTTGGAATAAGCCTTACAAGGGAATGGCTACTCGAGGACGGAGATAAATAGAGCAATCAAACCTAACAAATGCGCACGAAAAACAACACCAAAATCGGCTATGGTAGGCAAAGCTTTTTTACCTTACATCAACAGGGTTACGGACCGTATACGAAATATTCTCAATAAACACAAGGTGGAAACCATCTATACTACCACCACAAAAATACGGGATTTACTTAGACCAACCCAAGATACAAGAAACTCACAGAATACACTATCTTGTTCATTTGAGCAAGTCTACATTGGGACCACGGGCCAAACGATTACTACCAGGATAAAGGAACACAAACATCATCTACACCTTAATCAAACCGAAAAATCAGCAGTTGCAGAACATGCTTTGGAAAATCCTAACCACGAAATAGAATTTGGACAAACACAAGTTTTATCCAACTGTAGGAATTACTACCCGAGATTATACAGAGAGGCGGTGGAGATTTATAAATATAAAAATAATTTTAACAGGACGACGGATTCCGAGACATTCTTGGATAAGCAATGATTTCATAGATGTATTTAATAAATGCCATTATTTGCCAAGAGTCTTACTTTAATAATCTATTTAGCAAGTTTTAGGCAGCTACCGCTTGATCGTTTTTTTTCATTTCCTGATATTGCTTTATCTATTTTTACATGAAACTAAAAGGACGTGTGTAGATTAGGAACTGGTGCAGAAAAGCTCGTTAACAGTTTTTTGGGGTGGTTGCACAAGAATCTGCTTCAAATTTCTTTCCAAAAATGGCACTCATAAAATAATTGCAAAGCATATTAGAGTGCATTTGTTCACGGCACACGTGTACATCATCCCAGGTCATCTGAAATATCGACAGTATGCTGTACCTTCTTGTGTATTCTGCATCATTATTATAGTTTTCTGTTTTTCAAATTCTATGTACGAGTCTTATTTCGGATTGTAAAGTACAACATGGGAGTTTAAGCTAGAAAAGTCTTCATTCTCTTTTAATCTGCAACACAGCAGTCTTAAAGAGGATAAATCTGATTCTTCTGACTGCAATAACAATGCCAACTATTTCATCTTTTGCAAATACCAACTATCTACAATTCATTACAATGTGAAATTGCATTGACTTGAAATTTAATAGTTTCGTCATCCTCAATTTTCGCCTAAACAAAACACTTGCATGATTTTTAAAATAAGCAAAGTTGGAACAACTCTATTTTTCGAAATATTAATTTGCTTCAACCTCTTTTCTAACTTCTTAAATTGAACTTAAACAAGAATTGGATTGTTGATAGGGTTGCATTTTTGAATCCCACCAACTATAATTTTAATACTGAATTGAGTAGTACATTCGGTTTTGTATCTCTCCATTATTCAAGAGCATAACGTTTAAACTCAATTCTGTTGATGAATTTTGATACACTGTGAAACAGGTTAATTATAATTCAATAAAATCTCGTCGGTTGAATAAATATGAACCTTGGAAAAGTAATTAAAATTGTTGTGCACAGTAGTAGTACAAAATAAATAACAACAATGTTACATATGCTTCATGACCTTTTTGACAATTCATTTGCACATACCTATACAAATTTGGCGCGAAATGCAATTTATGTGCTATCTGTGTACAAATTAATCGAATGATGTGCTGAATATGACAACTATGATGTGGTTGGACTTTATTCTTTGTGGTTTCTACTTATAGCAGTCTGTTGTCATACAATCGGATATTAATTTTTCTGCTAACGTACAAATAGCGTGAATGCAATTGTTGAATCTAAATGTTATTGATTAAATTTCAGCATTGGTCTTTACAGTTTTTAGTTCATTCCATGTTAGGGAATAACATTTATAAATCTTTTTTGTGCTATCCTCCCAGGGTGAATCAAAAATAAACTGGATTTTTTAAAAATCCTTGAGGTGAACCTAGAGGGGCGCGGTCTCTGAGCTTTATAGCTGGAGTTTCTGTAATCAGTACTACAATATCATCTAGCGTTGCACAACGGAGTAGTGTCAAGTTTCGCAAGGATACGAAATCGTTATAATTTTGAGTGTACTTAAGACATAGGCCTGGAGAAACGTTTAAATATACGCATAAATAAGTTTTGGAAGAACGAAACGCAGTTAAAATGAAGATTACCGCCGTCGCTTGAGGACGAGCGTGGCTGAGAAAAATATTTGCAGTATTCGTTTTCTGGAAGATGACTGTCGATTAACGGCTGCTGAAATTTCTCGGAATATGCTGACTAAAAAATAGAAGATTTGTTTTGAATTACACTATTCGTTCTTACTAATATGCTATTATTTGCTTAGATCACTAAAACTAAATGTTATACTGGGAGGAGAACATTATCAGGAGAAATTCAAATAAGAACGAAGATAAAATGAATCCCAAGAACCAGAAATAACAGAAAAGCATCGACATTAATTAGCTGAGGAAAAAGATAAAATAAGAAGTGAGAAGAGGAAGTGAAGAAAGCCATAAAAACGTTGAAATGCGGCAAACCAAGCGGGAAGAGACGAAATAGCCTCAGAACTCATATAAAACTGAGGTACCGTAATACACAAATGTTTGCAGAAACTATTTCAGAAAACATGGGATACTTGAAGACTGCAAATACAACGCAACAATACTCATTCACAAGAAAATGTGATAACTACCGAGCCATCTACATATCGTCAGTGGCGATAAAGAATACCAGAAAATCGACTAATAGAAGAGCTTGAATACAAATCCAAAATTACAGAGTCACAAAAAGTCTATATACAACTGCGTGGGGAGCTGTCAGATTAAATGAAGAGATCTTTGAAGAGTTTAGGATAGAAAAACTAGCCAAATAGAGAAAGAGCCTAAGCCCGCTGCTGTTTGTAATATATATGGACTAAATTATCTTTTAAATCTAACACAAACAGGCGATTTAGTATAGGCAGATGACATCGTCCTATTATGAGGAAACAGAAAATTTACAAAGAAATATAAACTCTTGGATGGAAAACTCGCAGAGAAAGGGATGAAAGTGGATGAATATAAACGTAAAACCATGCACATTACAAGGAATAAGAGATCCTTAAAAACATTAATTTAAAAATGGAAGGAAATTACGCGGAAGGCTAACAAAGTTATGGGAGAAACACATAAAATAGTAGAGGTACGAAATATGGTAAAAACTAATAACAACTATTGAAAATCGATAGAGGATCCAGATCAGTGAGGACCAAAAGAAGCCGAACACCGAAATGTATAACTGGGCAAAGAGAAAGAATTTGACGAGGATTAAAAAACTACCTATCAGCTAGATAAATGTGTATTTTGTGTTTCGATAACTTAAAAAACAATTTTTATTTATACTTGACTAGTTTCAGTGTTTTAATTTAGCATGAGTCACTTGTGATAATCAGGAAAGCTAAGTTTGGACACAAATGTAAATTCGCTCTTTGCCTGAATTTCAGTCTATTGAATCTATCATATTAAACAAACTTTGAGTGTTTTAGTTAGTTGTCAAATTAATGTGTTTATCATATTTGTTCGTCGAATGCAAATATTTTTTCCTAATTAAAGAACCTCTCGCACGATGTATAAAATTTAATATCTTCTTCTTAGGCAGTACAAATCCTTCCGGAAATAGAATTTTAATATTCCTATCCTAACCTTATTGGCTGCTGTACGGAAAAGTTGAGTTGTTGTTAAAAGAACCAATCTAAAGGTTCTAGCCATGATATTCTTCTACGTCCTGGGCCTTTTCTACCTTTTAAAAGGTTATGAACATTGCGCCATATCGACGAAAAATACGCATTATGTGACCCAGGTATTCCAATTTAATTTTTTGACAGTGATGATTATTCAGTCTTTCTGCATTCAAAAAAATACTAGACTGAATGTAATCCGGTAACCGTATATTTCAGGATGCGTCTATAACACCACATTTCGAACGCCTCTAACCTTGGTAGTAACCTCGGTCAGCGTCCAAGATAACAACCCTTCAGGAGCACTGCGAATACGTAGCATCTCAGTAAACGAATTTTTAGAAATTTAAGTCGTGGCTCTTGAATATGTGTTCATTTTATGAATACTGGCTTTTCAATTCTTTGTTTTATTTCAGTTGAGTGATCCCATTGTTCGTTTAGAATTGTCCCTAGATATGTGTGATTCTCAACTCGTGTTATCTGTTGTTGGTTAACTATTAGACGTCCGGTGGTATTGGATTCTTGCTGATGACCATGTATTTAGTTTTTTGTATGTTAAAGTTTAGACCATATTTTTGGCTTGATTCTGCTACGCGTGTTATTAGGACTTGTAGGCCTTCTAGGTTATCTGACAGTATAATTGTATCGTCTGCGTATCTTACGTTGTTCAGCCGTTCTCCGTTGATGAGTATTCCCTCGTCAATATCTTCTAAGGCTGTTTTCATGATGTGTTCGGAGTAGATGTTAAAGAGTAGCGGAGATAGCACACAGCCTTGTCTCACACCTCTTTCTATTTTGATCTCCTCAGTCATTTGGTTATCTATCTTGATAGTTGCTGATTGGTTATAGTAAATGTTGTTAATGATACGTAGATCTTTATCATCTAGACCAATTGTTTTTAAGATTGATATTAACTCGTCGTGTTTGACCCGATCGAAAGCCTTTTGATAGTCTACAAAACACATATACACGTCACAGTTCACGTCTCTGCATCTTTGTATGAGGACTTGAATGGCGAAAAGAGCGTCTCTTGTACCTAATGCATATCTTAGAGACGACAAATCTATTGCCGAAAATAGAATTTTAATATTCCTAATCGTTAACCCACTTTGGCTTCGACATGCGAAAAGCAGCTGATCTGTTTTCCAATGAGACAAATAAAGTTGCAACTTTTCTGGAAAATTCTGAGCTTCCTTTAAGAGCAACATCTACCATTAAAAAGGTTTATTAACAAATTCCTGTCACTTAGACGAAAAAATCTGACCATCAAGACCATATAATTTGTATAATATTTGTTTACATAATAATATTCAGTGTTTTCAATGCTTTACAAAAAAAAATACAATAGACTAGAATTAACATATATAAGCGTAGTATTCAGCAATATTTGCTTGAGAGCAAATTACAAGCCTATAAACCAACCATAAAATGAAATCTCGCGAATGCTAAGATAAAGAAACGACTTCAGTAAGTGCAATTAGATCGATTGGAACAAAGTAAACATATTCGTAGAAACAATTTTCAGATCCTTAAAGTTAGATAGTATCTTAATTTTATTGGTTTTGTTAGTTTGCTTTTCGGATGAACCTACTTTAGAAGTTTCGGCAGATATGCGAAACTTTGTTAGAGCGCTCCGTCTTGAGGAATAATTTCAATCCAATTGTATTATAGAAAGTGTTAATCTTACCTTAGAATTTATGATGTGGCTGTAATCAACACTAAAGGTATAGGAAGTATATACGTAGATAAATGAGAAAAAAAGCAATTTCCATATAACAACTTTTTTCCACCTATGGAGAACAAATGCATATGTTACTTTTTGACATAATCTTTCCAGTATTGTTTAACGAGCTTTATCATCTCTTGGAAAAGAAAAACTTTTCGGTTTTTGTATAGCTTATTGAACTGCATCATCTGAACTTAACTTATTCATGATAAGTGCTCCAACATCTGGTGATGGATTTCCGCTGATTTAAGCACTATGGCGCTTTGTTCCTTGATGGTGTAATCTTTTACTTTTTACCCTAGTTGCTCTCTGCCATATGACTGAACGACGCAATGCTGCGCGTAGTTAGTTAACCATCATCTTTTGCACACGTGATGGTGCGCGTCAGCGCCATTCTGTTATTTTTACCGCGGAATTTCAAAGTTACCTTTACTTTTTGATTCACCTTTGTATACTATCGAGGACGTGATAAATCAACATATACAAGAACGTCTTGGAAACGCAACTTCTTTCCCAAATTAAAAACGTGATTTTACAATAAGGATGGGAATGCCTGCCATACTGTAAAATTAATGAAATAATTCTCGATTGAACAGAAGCTGCAGGTTTTGTTATAGCCTAAAAGTTCAGCCGATCTCAGTCCTGTTGAAAACTTGGGGATGTAACTCAAAAGGAAAGTGACAAAAGCTATCATAACAGCGAAAGGTATATTGATTCAGAAGTTCTAGGGGTTATGGGGCTCACGAAAACGACCGAGTTGGCCGTAAAGTGTATTGCAAATATGACGCGTCGCATAGTGACGCAGCACTTCTCTAATTGATTTCATTTACTTACCTAAATTATTAAAAATTAAAAAAAATATTTTACAATAGTAAATAATAATAGTTTTGGTATCGTACTGCATATGTATATGGTACATTTATGGTTATTGGCCCATTATGACTCTTTATAGGAAAGTCGATGCTTTAGTTGAGATATTTATAATCGAAAAAATTTTTGGGTGGGGAAAATTTAAAAGTCGATTTTCTTCTCTAATAAGATGTAAATCCATAGGTGTGTTCAGTTAACAAGAGTTGGCCGCAGATGTCGCAGGTCGACTATCTTTATATAAGGATGTCAGATCGTAGTATAATGCATTGGTTGTTAAGTACAGTTGTTGCTTACGAGGTGCGTTCAAGGGTCTCTAATTTTTTTCTGAAAAATACTTACCCAAAAAAGTTGAAACTTTTGTTACTTTTCAAAGTAATCTCCGTCTAGACGTACACATTTTTCACAACGTCGTCACCATGATTCTATGGCTGCTGAGAACACTTCTTTAGGGGTTTATTTTGGCCACTGAAAAATGGCTGGTGCAACAGCGGAATGATTGTCACACAATCATTCAGTCTTTAAGCTTTCGCACCTACGAACGCACATTTTTAACATCATTAACGCTTTCACCGCATGTCTCACTCAATTAGATGATTACAGGTTGTTCTTGTCGCCATTTGATGTATACAAAACAACACTCACTGCAATGGCGATAATCCGACCTGGGTACATTGTATGGTTCTGCCATCTATATTACAATACCAGAAATATTTCCCGCGTCTTTTAAAATTCATCGCATTTTCTAGTTACTCTCACTGACGAATTCTTAAAACTTGAATGTACCTCATATATCTGATATTGTATGTGTTGTTACACTTATTTACTGTGCGTTGACGTGTATTTGCATTCATTCATAACTTGTTTTAAAAATTTTTTGTTAATTATTATAATCTCCAGGTTCGTAAGTTCTATTCGTGCTATAATTAGTCGGCGATATTTTTACACACAAAAGTTTGCAAATGTTGAATCAGCATAGTATTTTGTGCATTAAAAGGTAATCACAACAACATTGGACGTGATCATTTGGGTGCAAGGAAACTTTGTTGTCGCTGGATACGTCACAATTTAATACAAGCACAAAAACAACATGTGCAAGAAAACTCTTAAAAACGTAATGTAGCTCTAAAGCAGCTTACATCATTACTGGTGATATACAACAAATATTTTCAAGAGATCTTAATCTGAAACAGCCTCGAAGTATTATAAGGTTTTTTCTCAAAATTAATACCTATCGCCAATGTCGTGCTTAATGTTAAACGTTCGGTTATCCCATATCTACCAGATGTTATTCAAGAGGCTCGTTTACGGCCTCCTAGAACTGAAATCGTTCTGCATTTCGTTAATACTTCAAGTCATGCCACACTTTAAACAAAGAAATTTAGAAGCTTCCAGGTTAAAACTGCGTCTTCTGATACTTTTATTATTTTTTTAAGGCAAAATATGCGGTGTACAATTTGTGCTTCCGAAAGCTAGTTTTAAAATCGACTCTAGTCGAATGCGTAAAAATACTGTATTTAGATCTGAGTATTGTGGAAGGGAATTATGACTGCAAAACTGTTTTTTAGATTACAGACATTTTCAGTACAATCATTGGAAACTTTTTTACATCTTGAATTAAGAGGATCAGAAGTAGAGGCTAATAGATTATCACTTCAGCAAGATGGCGCAACTTATCACATTACAAACAATTTTTAAGGCGCTTTCTTTCGGTGATGTTCATTAACTGCCCAAGAGTTGTCTTACCGTAATGAGATGTTTTCCTTTGAGTGATAATTAAATGTGTCTATAGAAATATATTTCGTGTCGCAGATAAATTATTGCTTTAAGAGATACATCCGGAAGGTGAACTAGAAAAAGATTTATCTGGTACTTCTTGTCCTTAGACAGCGTTTTAACCTTTTTAAATTACATGTTTATATCAAAAAGTCTCTTATAATTAAGGATTAAGAAACAACAGGACAGAAAGCGTGAGACAATAAAGCTTCGGAAAAAGTTTAAGGAATGTCATTTTTAAAAAATAGTTAGGTGTTAATTGACTATCATTAATATATTTTCAGTGAACTAGAGACTCAGAATTTTGTGGTAGAAAATCTGTATTTCCTATAGAGATTTTTTTTATATAAAAGCATTAAGGACGGAATAGAAAAATTTTGCTTTTACGCAAAAGTATTAAAAATTTACTTTTAAAGCCATCTCTGTTAATAGATAGACCTTTAGTTTTTGTAATTTTCAAAAATATTTTCACTATATTGTACATTTTTAGACCCTGAGAAACTAGGCGTTGAACCAACGTTTTCACGTTTCCTTAAAGATTTAGACACACTCGTTATTTCAGGATATGTGTAAGTTCTCACTGTTGGTCAAAAGTTTCCCCATTAGTCTTTACGAAAGGCTTTGTCATTTGTTACGATACTGCTGGCATATTAAAATGTTTTATTTTCAAACTTATCGAATATCTTTCTGTACACCAAACGTATTGGTTAAACCACAAGATGCCCAAAGAAAATAAACTTTTCTCGTTTGAAATTAGTTGTGCAATTAGGTTTGAATTGCTATTACAAAAATGTCTAAACCCGCTTCTAGGTCACGATAAGTCACATGTTTGTTGGAGTTTCTTTTTTGATAGATGACGATGGACACTGGTATTTCTAAACTGGTATTTTCTTTCTGTAATTCCCGAATATAGTTGTACGATCAGGACACTCATATTCCAGTGCAGGGGTCACATGCTCTAAAAATTAAGCGACACTAATTTCTGGTTTTCTACCAATATAAGATTGAGAACTCTTTTCACTGCCACGATTTAGGACCAGCTAACTCCCAGAGATCGTCTTGTGGGCTGCGGTGTAAGTTTGAATTTGCCTGAACACTCTTGAACTTGTCGCAACGTGCCACAGTTCATTACGCCTCAATTTTCACTGCGTTTCAACTGCTACGTCATATATACCAGGTGTACAAGTATGAAATGCGGTTTTTTTTTCAAAAAAAAGACATGTTAAATTCGGAAGAATGATATTTCGGGTAATTTGTGGATACCACGCCAGTAAAAATCTTCCCCTTTTGCCGCGAACCATTCATCTATCCATTTTTTCACATCTTAGAACGAACCAAAGCACTGCACAGCAAGTGCGTGGCCCATCGATGCAGTGGTAATCGGAAGGAGCCAAGTTTGGTGAGTAAGCAACATGGGGGAGCACTTCCCAATTGAGTGCTTCCAACGTATTACGAATCGGTTTTTGCCGTATATGATGGAGTATTGTCATGGAGGAAAATGATCTTGTGTTGCCTTTTTCGATATTCTGGTCGTTTTGCGAGCAGCGAACGTTCAAATCGATCAATTGTTGTTGGTAGCGTTTGATATCAACCGTTTCACCAAGCTTTAACAGCTCATAATAGACTACACCTTTCTGGACCCACCAAAGCATATTTTCCTGTCAAAGCGATTCGGTCTTGTGGTTGATATGGATGGTGTGCCTCGGTTTACCCATGATTTTTTGCGCTTGAGATTTTAAAATATATCCACTTTTCATCCAAAGTAATGATACGATGCGAAATCGACTTTCTTTTTTATCGTTTGAGCAAAATTTCAGATGTGTTTTTGCGCCTTTCCATCTGCCTCTCGTTCAGCTCATGTGGTATCCATCTGCCGGCCTTCCTGAATCTTTCCCATCTCTCGTAGGCGATTGGGAACAGCTTATTGACTAACGTTCAATTGCTCTGCGAATTGTTTTTTTGTGTTTGTGAATCATCTTCGTCCAACAATGCTTACAATTCCACATATTCGTACTTTTTGGCGGTTTTTCGTGTTTCTTGTCTGCAACATCGAAATCGCCACTTTTGAAACGCCGAAACAATCGTTCACGTGTATCTTGCGATGGAGCAAGTTCACCATAAGCTTCTCGAAGTAATCGGTATGATTCATCAGCAGTTTTTTCAAATGAAATCAAAAATATACGTCAAATTTTTATACTCCACCTGCATTGGCGCACCAACTGTTGTCTCAAATCCGCACTTCATACTTGTACACCTGATAAGTGAGCATTGTAAAACTTGAAACTTGATGTTTTGATTACAACGCATTTTTTGCACCCAGGAAATGATTCAACTATCTTTAACAAAGTTATCTAAGGTACTAGAACCCTAGAGATCTATTGGTGGAAACAGATTTTGAAAATGTTAATTGTCTACGGTAACAAAGAAGCTGGGATATAACGAACTATGGTCAATAATAAGTGTTATAACTACAATTTGCTAATAAATGTTTATAATCGCATAATAAGTTTTTTATTTACATTATTTAGTTCACTAGCAACTTTATAATTTTCTACTAAATCTGCCAGGACTTATTGACGGACTTCATAGTATTGCCAATAATGTTGACACCTGGTATCGTCACCAAAACATGAAGTCTAAAATTGTTGGCAAAAGAAATATGAATCCGGAAAAAATAATTTGAAAGAGATGCTGTTATGATAGATCTAGCTAGTTGTAGTAGTAATAACAACTACCTGAAATTATTACTATTGTGATGATTATTGTCATAGTAGTTAGAACATCTAGAGTGTTACATTTGTGTTTTAGTTTAAATTTAATTCAATACCATTGATTATGATCTAATTAGAGACCATTTAAATGTTTGCAAAATTTTAGATTTTATCTGTAGCACCATTAAATGGTGCAATGAGTATTCTGCACCATATAATTCATTTTCTTATTCTTATCAATTGCAGACATTATTTGATTGGCATTTTAATATAATAGTAGCAAGATATTGATTTGATGAACGGTAAACTTGTTCAAATTTAATTGTTCACTCAACATTTTTAATGTTAAACGACGGTCTGATCTCGCAAGAGTGTTCACACGTTCGATGTTTTCGTCGGTTTTCGAAGTTGAAGGCCTCCCCGAACGGTGTTCATCTTTAACGTGTTCTCTGCCTTCCAAAAATGATTTGTGCCAGCGAAAAACTTGAGAAAAAATGTTCCCCATAAGCCTGTTTTAACTTTTTAAACGTCACACTTGCCGATTCTCCAAGCTTAACACAAAATTTAATGGCACAACGTTGCTCCAAATTCCGCTGTTCCATTTTGCGTGACGCACAACCAAAATACAACTTCACTAATAGCAGTCACAAAAATCACGTAGTTAACGGAACGAATTGAAACTCGCACTGAGCTATGGGAGGGTATTTATACACGTGTTCTATCAAGGGACAACAGCGTAGCGTTGCCAGATCGCTTGCAGTGTTGCCAGTCTCATTACTTTTCTGCCACACCTCGTATTCTTGTGTCATTATGTTGCTGGTAAGTGAATCCCTTTCCATGTTTCTAGCGTGCTCATGGAAGCACGTGGTGTTTGAGGAATCTATCCATTATGCCTTGAATTCAGACAACGGAGCCTATTCCAGCCGCAGAGAAACACCTCCCTTCTCCGTGCTTATGGGTGGGCAATATGTACTCAGGAGCGAATCTGGAGCCCACGAGACGTCGAACAATCTAGACTCCTTCAGTCCCGAGTATAGTGTGCTTCGACCCATCGTTCTAAATGATCCTCAATCCGCACAACTCTAGTTCAAGTGCGCGCTTCCCTAAGAGGTTCTGGCCTTTCGATTCTTTGCAGATACCCTTGGTTTCTTGTAGGGGTATCGGGTATTCAATCTAGTGGGGTGGTGGTCAAGCGCGAGTGGATTGTCCCTTGATATACCCAGGATGTTCCTATTGGTCAGCTGAGTAGTGATCATTGGTCTACCAGGAATATACCTGTTCTAGACTCCGTTGATCCTTCAGCGGCGCAATATCTGGGATACGGCTTGCTTGGTGATGCTGAACTGCTCAGCGAGTTGTAAGATGGTGAGTCCGCATTGTCTGCCTCTCCATATGGCCTTCTGCTCTCATTCAGTTATGTTACGGCTTCCTCAATAGTCTGGAGTGTTTCTGCAACGAATACAATAAAAAAACAGCAAAAAATGAGAGAAAACATGAAAAAGCAAGTAAATCATGAAAGTCTAAAAACGCCGATTTTGGCGATTTTTAGTATTTCTCGACCAAATGGGAAAATCGATAAGAGACAGGAGAGGTTAACCAAGAGGAAGATTAAAGGGGAAATTATTAATAGAAATAAATATTCTAGCAGGAGACAGGAAAGCATGTAAGAAGTGGGTAAAAGAAGAACAGGACTCACAATCCTTAGCTTGAAACGGCAGAACGAACCATGAAAAAAGGAGAAGAAGTATTTTTTGTCCAGATTCGTTGACGTTTCCTAACACGTTGTCTGTACACCAAATTAGAGTACTTTCCATTTGCAAACATAACTCAAGCGCATAGGAGGCTTTCGAGCAAAACATATTGGTTTTAGATGAAATTTTCATGTGGTCAATAAACTTTTGGGCCATACTGTAGGTGGAAATCTCATTTTCAAGAATTGGTGGGAGGGGAGAGGCAGTAATATGCATGATATATAAGATCTTTACGTGAAAATTCGAAACGCGCAATTTATAAAAGATCAAAAAGAATTGCAGTAGAGGAGATGGTGACAGCTGTAAAGAAAAAAAATAATAAAGCTTCGAGTCATGGTAATATTAGAATTAAAATGTTAAAATCACTAGGTGAAACGGTTTGCTGCTTAAAGTTATTTCTCTAGTAATGAAATAAATAGAATACCATTTGATTAGGAGGTGGCTATAGCTTTACTTCTGCGTAAGAAAGGCGTTTTGTTTTGATTAAAAGCAAGCAGTAAAAAAGACGATATTATATGAGGAGAAAATGGCAATTTATTTTATAGACCCGTTAATAATTTTGGATTCAGTGTGCAGGAAAATAATTTAGAAAGTACTTAGGGAAAGGAGGCTGATAATAATTTAGTATTAGCAACTGGAAGTTTCTATAGAAAGGAACTACATAAGGACAAGCACCTTTCATCTGAAGAATTTGTAACAACGAATGAAGAGTGGAGTATTAACTCGCCTGCTCTTTATAAAATTAATGGACATAATACTACAAAAAAAATAGAACTACCTCACAAAAAAAAGTGCAGATTATAGGAACTTGAAACCACTTTTGGTATCGGAACTTATGTGCACTGATGACCTGGTTATTGTGACAAAAGCGTATTAAGTGGAATGAAAAATTAGAAGCATGCGAATTGCAACGTCGATACCGGAAATGAGGGGTATTTTAAAGAAAGAACAATGCACTAAACTGAGCGATTTTGGTGTAAGGTTATTTTTTCAAAAAATAAGCCTTTCAAATACTTAGAAAGCATATCACTGTAATGGGATACTTTTTATCACTAATTAATGACATTTGATTTGTTAAGGATAAGGACATAATGGGCTGACTTATATATAACCAATAGTAATTGTAATCATTCCTTAATTATCATTAATAAACGGTGTTTATTATCAAACACCTTGCGCCAGAGTTTGATCCACATTTACATAGTTAATTAATGGATTATGCTGATTAATGGCAGAATATCTAGCAATTAATCAGCAGATTGTACTGAACGTAATAATGATATCAAAATCTAATGGTAAGTGTAAATCGTTGCAACTGACATTATAGAATGGGTGAATCAGTAAAAAACTTTTCATTCAGCATTCTGATAATTATATTGACGATATCGTAATAATATTAGTATTGCAATACTAAGCAGCTAAAATGTTATTTTAGTTAATTTACCCAAATCGTCTCTTCCAGAGCTTACTAATTATATAATTTGTATGTATATGCGACTCATCTTTTGCGAAACATGATCTTGGGTCACCATTAATTATTTGCATTATTGTTTCTGTTGACAGTAAAATTTTATTGCACTACAGGTGAATTTGTAAAAATAATCTTTAAAATGGGTAACTTAAAAAAAATAATAAGAAAGTGCAAATTGCTTTTTTAACATTATTGAGACTTACGAAGGAATCCGCGCGTGTTCAGCGATGTCATAACTCTATTACGGCTTCACATTTATCGGATGTTTAAGTCTTGTTTTCTTTTTGCCCATATTTGAACTTGGAAATATTTTGTAGTAAGGATAGGGCTTATTTAGCTCAGATATAAATCCTTGATTTATAAATTACGAGGGTTGCCCCGCAAAAAGGTGTTTTTTGCGTTCTAGTCTAATAATTTTTCACCCGCCTTTCCTCAAATTTTGCCAAAGTGGACACATAAATTTTTAATTAGGTAGGCTTTTTCCCTGGATTAGGGATATGGAAAAATTTAACTTACAATCGAAGTTCGGCTCGGCGGAAGCTAACCGAATGGCCATGACAGACGTGCTTTTTGCGTTTGACAATGATTGTGTGCGTTTCCAATTCGCAGGGGGCACAATTGTGTTGTGTGAACCAAAAAAACATATAGCCAGCTGAGCCCCTCAAATATTTAATACCCGTTTCTTATCTAATGTTCAGCGATCAAAGCAGCGTCCCCGACGTGCGTGCACAAACGCACGGACGTCCTCGTGTAAATCAGAGCTCAGGCCACACTACGTTTCTTTGTTTACTCTCTGTTCAAATGTATAGATATATGCTTATATAGAGCAAAGTCTACACTACATCTTAGAGGAGTTGGAATAAGAGTAAATCACACATTTGGTCCAAGTAGACAACGCTCTCGACCACAGGAAAGCGTTTGATACAATATAGGCCTTAGAACAAGTTCACCCCACCCCCCGCCAAAAAAAGAGTCGATTATCGCTCCACGAACTTAATTAAACAGATTTATAATAATGCTATTTTTTGCGTTGAACGTCACGCAATATAAAGCGATATCGGAGCAATCTCTATAGACATAAAAATCAACAAAAGGCTTTAATGCAAAGTAATACAAGTGTATGTTCCAACATTCAAACATGAAAATGAAAAAATTGAATAGTTTTATGAAGAAGTGAATAAAGTAACAAGACACGATATATCTTTCTAATAGGAGGTTTTAATACTAAAATAGACAAGGAGGAAAGCGATATTGAAGACGAAAATGAGGTTACATACTACGAATTAGAAAAAAACAATAAAGGAATTCAGCTAAGAAACTACGCGAAAGAAAACAACTTATATATAATGAACTTCAAGAAGTCTGAGAACGGAGGTGGATATGGAGTAGTACAGACGGGACATAAGCAATAATAAAAGCATAGTAAAATTCATTACTGTACTAAATATAATAAATGTTGGAAACGATCATCGAATACCAAGAGCAAATAATTCTAGAAATAAAAAACGAAAAACTAAGTAAGAGACAATAAGGAAGTGCAGATAAATTTCGAACAACTTAAAACAAAAAGAATCGATTACCAGTAAATTATAGTAGAATAACAGATTCCACTAGCAGAAGAGCAAGAAATAAATACGTTAAAAACAAAAAAAATAACTTAGAGGTTATTCAAACCGCTTAAAAAAGTCATAATAGAAAAAAAAACAACTACAAGGCGATCAAATAAATAACAAAATAAAAGTAGTAGAACTAAAAAAAACATTAAAGGAGAATTCCAATTCAGATAAAAGAGGATATAAAAACTCTAAAATTAAAGAAACTTTAGAGAAAGGGAAGATCTTAATGAATGAAGTCAGATATAAAATTGTAACGCTAATACATGACAATAAGAAGGAAATAACGTAAGTATCGCATATATAAGAAAATACTACAAAGTATTGTATGAAATAAAAGTATAACCACTAACAGAAATAACGCTAGACCAAACAACTGTAGTAATAAAGATAGCCAAAAGAAATTCCTGAAATAACAAGTGAAGGTATAGAATTCACTATTAACAGCGTTTGTAATAAAAAAGCCCCAAGAAAACACATCATAGTGGAGTCATAAAATATGGTGGAGAAATCATTTAAAGAAGCTTTCTAACAAATGTTTGACAGTTGGTTATAAATTATCAAATTATAGGCACACCAGCTTCCTATACAAAATATTTACAAAGCTCATAACACAAAGATTCGTAAACAAATTTTACAGTTACCAGCCCCGCAAGTAGGCTTAATTCACGAAAGGATTCAATATCCTGGACAATCTACAAATAGTAAATTTATTAATAGAGAATACAAGACAACACGAGTACAATATGCCCTTATGGAGAGCAATATCGATAACGATAAAGCGTTCGATTCCGTAAAGATATGGGCAATATTCAATGGCTTAAACGATAACCAGGTTTAATTAAATATATATACGAAAATTCTACAATGCAAGTAAAAATAATTGCAAAATAATGAACAACACGAAGTTTCAAAAAAAGACTCGATCTCTCCCAAACATTTTACCATAGCCTTAGAAAATGTTTATATAAAGTTAGAGTAGGAAACAAATAGCATTATAATAGGTGTCGAGACACCGTATCATCTGAGGTTCGCTGATGATGTCCTGATAATCGAATGTCAGGGTTGGTCTACAGGAGATGCTCAATGAAGTGAATGAGAAAGCAAAAAATGTTAGGACTCCAGATAAACTTAAGTAAAACAAAGTACCTAACAAAGTAAAGCAAAATCACCACCAACAAAAGAAAAAGATTGCAAATTGGATCGTGCAGAACCAAAAATTTAGTTCTCCAAGAACAACTTAAAGGCAGAGCTAGAAAGAAGAATTGCACTAGCCTTGTTCGCTTTTGGCGGACTACAAATAATACTGAGGTCTACATAATAAGTCAAATACAATAAAAGGAAGAACCTTTGATCAATATGTGTTACCGGTACAGAAACTCGGGCACTCAATAAAAGCTTTGTAAATAGGTTACAAAAAACTTGGAAAGGAGAATGCTAAACAAAACACTGCGGAATCACATACTAAACACGAAAATTAACGAATATGCACTTTAAAATGAAATTGGGCTGGACACATTAGGAAAACAAGATATAATAGATCACCTCGTGAAGTAATAGAATAGCGACCACGAAAAATAAAACAAGATGGACAGATTCTACAAAAAGAATACTGTTTACTAGTGCTTACAGAAAATATACAATAGAAATGGGTCGAACACATTAAGGGAGGCTAGATGCTACTATAGATGGCATGAGCTATTGATAATGATGATGATGGTAAAAATGCTACACTACAGGTACGAATTTCAAATAAAATCAATATTACCACACGAATACGGCAAGGTGATGCGATGTTGCCAAAACTGTTGATACCAGAAGACGCTTTTAAGAATCTTGAATGGACAACGACAGATAGCACGTAAGGTTTGTCGATGGCATTGTGTTTTTTGCAAAAGCAAAACCCCAGTTAATAAGCCTAATAAACGACATAGGAAGAAACAACGAATAGAGTAGGCTTATAATTTAGTTATAAGAAGACCAAGTATATGATAAATGAAACGGCAATGAAAGAGTAAACACAAATAGAAATACTTGGCTTAAACAATTACACTGACAGAAAGAAGTCAGGAATTGGAGATCGATTAACGAATAAGATTAACGTGGGATACATAAAGAAAGACCTTGTTGGTGATAGATATCTCTTTTCCTGAAAGTTTACCTGTACCTGTAGTGCATACTCTCAGTAATATTATATGGAACTAAAGCGTTGGTATTCACCAAATCCATTCTATGTAAACTTCAAATGAATGAAAGAGCTATAGAAAGGAAAATTTTAAGAATATCTCTAAAGGATCTGAGAACAAACGAATAGATCAGATACTCAAAGGAACTAGGCCAGATATGTAGCTTAAAATGTAGAAAACTGGTCTGGAAAGTATATCAGATGGCGAGAGAACAAGAGAGTATAACACGTCCTCAAGTGAAATAGGACGATAATGTTAAAAGAACGGCTACGGATACGGGTAGTCGAAAATAAATAAATATAGAAAGGTCTAAGGGAGATTTATAACCAAAGGTAGAAACAGGTTTATGAAAGAAGAAAAATCAGTAATAAAATGGAAGTATATATTTAAGGATGCATGTCAACGTCATTTAAAATCATTGTTCTTTTTCTGTTCCATTTGATATGTTTCGTTCCTCTATAACCTGTATATTATATAATCATTTTTGAGATTTGTATGGGTTTCAGCTAATTAATTATTTTGAATTGAAATGTTTGTTTAAAAGAATGTTTATTTTCAGTACGCATTGGGTTTTGACAACTGTGTTAGTGATTAGAATATTTATTTTAAAAAAGAAAATTTAGTTTTAAAATCTTCACTTGTTTTCGTTCTTTAATTGTACTTTAGCATCATTTGCGAAGAAAAAATTTGATTGATGTGTAATATATGTGAACAGGCGAAAATGGCGAAACTCTGGTGTCGGTTTTCGTGAATTTTCACTACAATTGTAGCTATCAAATCAATGTTGACTACAGACTATTGATCGCTTATTTGATCGTCATGCATATTTTCACAATTTTTATTTATGACTTATTTTCTTAGGTATGCTCTTCCTGCACCTCCCACATTAACAAATATCAATTCGAAAAAAAAATTACAAAGCGCTTTTATAGGCCAACAAATTACTTAACGGTTTCGAACATCTTTAATGCAAAAATGATGCATCAGCACCACGATGTAATTGTTTCGAAATGGCGCCTGTGGTTTGGCAACAGATAAACGAATTCCGTGCATACAAGCGAAATCATGACCGCAATACTGTACCAGTAGAATTTAAAACGGATTTCACTATTAACACAATGATGATACTTTGCACGCTATACAAATAATTTTGGTTCTCTCTTCAAGTTTACTTTTTGTGGATCTTCTTGTAGCACGCTACTATTTTTGATGATTACTTACTTCTACATCTCTAGTGTTTTGTTTGGTTATTTCCTTTTCTAATTGCCATTACTTTTCACCAAGTAGGACAACAAATTTCAGTAATTTAATCTTTTTCTGAAGATAGCAGTATACAAAATTCATGCATTTACAACAGATACGACAAATAACTTCTAAAATACTTTCTTGCAACATTTTGTTGGACGTCAATCAAAATCATACACATGAATTGTTTACCCCTTTCATGAATTGTAAAAAAAATATTGTAAAAGTCCACTTGCGAATGAAGTAAAACTTATTTCCAACATTACTGGGATATATAAAACTACTAACCACAACCACTGAGACAGTGGTAGCTTATAGAGAGAATCAATGAAATCACTTGAAAATACAGGTGTTAAAAAAACACGACCATAATTAAGCAATTCTGCGACCTATAGACATTTTTCATAACTAAACATCAAATGTTGACTTCTGAACCAATGGGAGAGAAGCCTGTGAGTTCTATAATAGCTACTGTCCCATTGGTGTCTTTATTCTCCTTGATATGATGTCCCATTGGTAGTTCAATTTAACCCAATGAAAAATAAATAAGAATTAGACTCACAAATGGTTGAATTGAATAAGCTATGGTTTTTCTTTTCCCTACTAAAGTATAACATGACTTTTGTTAGCGGGCCAGAGAAGGGTAAGTCAAATTAAGAGTTTTTGATTTTCGCTTCTTTGTTAACAGAATGAAAAATTCAACTAAAGTTGTCATATCAGTCTTGTCAGTTATTCAAAGCCTTTATTTTAATATTTTATAAAATACAAGACCAAGTAGAACAACCCAGTATGTCCTTCTTTAAGTGACTATAAATACATCGTCTTCATTTATAGCGTCTAATACATTTATTTTTTGGCGTTAGTTGTTAAGTTGTTGCTCACAAAAAAGACAATATGTTATGTCGATGGTGCAAAAAAAGTGTTGTTGCGCCATAGGTAAAATTTAAAGTACAACACATAGTAAAAAGTCTATTTTGAAACGGATTTGGGGATTAGAAATATCAAAAAAAAAAACTCTTGTAAAACCAGTAGTGCGTAAACTACTCGAATCAGAATATTCTTCTGTGAGATGTATGGACATGCTATAATTGAAACACGTATTTAGCAGAAGAAAATTGCTGAAGTTTGCATTAAGTTGGACAAGAAAACCAATTCTGTAGCAGTTACAGTAGGATATCAAAACTCGAAAGGAGTTTGGGGATAAGAAAGTAGACAGATGGAAGAACAAAAGACGTTCTTACTAGAACTTAAGAACATTCCACAGAGTGGGGCGAAATTTTTCCCAACTTCAAAGGAAGATTGTGAAACGAAAGATGTTTCGAGGAAGGGGAAGGTGATTTCATTAGACGAAAGTAGTTGAGAAGGTTTGCCTAGAGGGGCTTTTAGTAGCCAATATGTTATGAGCTTTTGTTGTCGAAGTTGTGGGCGCACAACGTGTTTTTCGGGCGCACTTTAACTTAAGCCTCGGGCCTTTGTTTGCCGATAGAAAATTTATTTTGTTGTGGGCAGAACACTTCAGAATTACTAGTTATGTAGTGAAAAGTGTGGGAGGAAAAGCCCATAGTGCGCAAACACCGGAAAGCAATGACGTAGTAAGATTTTGCATTTTACAGTCTCCGAGACGATCCGCGCACAAACACACTGTTGCTCTTTATATGCCTCACATCGTTTTTTATTTATTTAACCTGAAGAGGGGGAAAAGTTTTTATCCGCTCTGTAATACCGAATTATAAGGGGTGTTGGTCTTTTAAATCATCAGCACAGTTACGAGTTCAATAAGAAATCTGAAAAAAGTGAAACCATCTTCAAAGTCGTTTTGAATTAAATACAAGAATATTCACTTACTGGAATACCTTATTTTATAAATAACTGTTGGCAAATCACGTGCAATAGCAATTTCAAAACTGTTGCATTGTTAACAGAAAACAATTAAACCGAATACCAAATAGTTTAATCGCTACTAAATGTAAAAAATATATTTGTATACTGAAAAACATTTGGTTTACATAGTCTACGTAGATTATGTTGCCAACGCTCAGGTAGCGCAAAATTCGATTTTTAAAAATATGAATTTTTATTGTTAGGGAAGTCTTCGGCGGTCGAAATGACTGTCAGTTAACATAATGTTAGTTTGATTGCCTAGGCTACGTAAAAGTTAAAAATCTGTTGTTGACAGGGTATCTGAATAAACTGAGCAAAGCGAAATTTCATAATCCATCCAGTTTGTAAAGTCTCACATTGTCGTGAAGAAGTATCGATCCGTAGTTATTGAACAGATATGCAATTTTTATGTATAATATTCAAGTGTCTTCGGTAGGGCTTGTGCCCTGATTGTTTAACCAAATTTGAAGAAGGGATAATAAAGAATGCCTTCGATAAACCACCATACTATGACCTTTATGGGACAAAGACACGCTCTTATATACTATCTAGAGGCTTCTTGATGGTTTATCCATTATTCGCTCAGTTTATTATTGTTGTACAGGATCCTTTTTTCGTCGCAGGACGCAATTTCGCTCAAAAATATTTCTAGTTATGGCTGAGCAGCAAGGAAAAGCTTACAAACACCACTGACCAAATATCCAACATTTTATGTGGAAAGATTAGAAAACCATATCTTCTTATGGCTTTGTATCTTGGAAGAAATTTTTTTTTAAATATTTACCTTTGGCAGTAACACGTGCATTTTGACAAACCATTTCTTGTGAAATTTCTTTTGCTGCCTCTTACTTTAGGGGCTTCCACGAGCTTTCCCATTGTCCATATTTTTTCTTGTAACAGCTCATATTATCCAATTGTGACTAAATATGTAGTCTAGTAAAGTCATATTCGTCCAATCTTTAACAATAATAAAGGATATGCATTACTGTGCTTTGTGATCAGAAGCTAACTGTTACTGGAAAATTCTTAACACATAGAGCAATTGAACTGTTGATTTTGGATTGTTAGACGATTCTTTTCTGAACATGTTCGGCCCAATTTTGGAAGATCAAAAGTTCCAAAGCAATTTTTTACGATGGATTGGATTATTCTTCCTAGTGAGTATATATTTTCCACTGTATATTTATATATGATACCTTTTGTAACATACCACTGTGCAGAGCGTTTCACTCTTATTAAATTTCAACAGATGGTCAGTAGATCGGTAATAAACCATCTCATGGAATTGTCTAATTTACACTAACAAGTAAGGTATCTTATCGCTTACTCTCAAAATTTATTTTAACCTCAATAAAAACAACCAGTAGGGCGCACTGATGATTCCTAGGCGCTAGAAGGCGTTTTCTGAAAATCTGTTTTACGTAGTTTTTTCCCTTATCTTTACCCGGATAGATAAATTAATTACATCAGCATATATACATCTAACATCTCATCATAGGTAATTAAAAGACGCATGCGCAGATAATTTTACCTTAAATATAGCAGTTTAAATTCCAAAAATTACGACATTAATAACAATTATTAGAAATCAGCATATTTCATTAGCAATAGGTGGCGCTGACTGCAAATCGTTAAAAGTGGTAGGGAATTCCCAGCCAATCAGGAGCTAGCACTTTGACGTAACGCCGGCACGGCGAAACGGCATAATGGCATAACGGCAGAAGGCCAAAACGGCGGATAGCATAAGGGCAACACGGAGAAACGGCGGAAGTCCAAAACGGCGGAACGGCATTAGGACATAACGGCGGAAGGCCAAAACGGCCGAACAGCATAAGGGCGGCACGGAAAAACTGTGGAACGGCGTAACGCCGGAAGGTCAAAATGGCGGCACGGCGGAAACAGGAAACCGGAAACCGGAAACGGTAAACCGGAAGCGGGAAATCTGGAACAGGAAACGGGGAAATTGGAAATAGGAAACGGTAAACCGGAAGCAGGAAACTGGAAACTGGAAGCAGTAATCCGGAAGCGGCAACCGGAAACGCAAAACAAGAAACGGGAAACAGGAAACGAGAAACGGAAACGGGGATACCGAAAACAGGAATACCGGAAATAGGGAAACAGGAGACGGGAAACGGAAACGGGGAAACCGGAAACGGGAAAACCGGAAATGGGGATACCGGAAACGGGAATACCGGAAACGAGGAAACCGGAAACAGGAAACCGGTAGCGGGAAACCGGAAGCGGGAACAGGAAACGGGAAACCTGTAGCAGGAAACCGGAAATGGGAAACCGGAGGCGGGAACAGGAAACCGGAAACCGGAAATAGAAAGTGGGAAACCGAAAATGGGAAATAGGGAAGCGGAAAATCGAAAACGGGGAAACAGGAAACCGGAAGCGGGAAATCAGAAGCGGGAAACCGGAAACTGAGAAACCGTAAACAGGAAACGGGAAATCGGAAACAGAAAACCGGAAACCGAAGACACCTTTACCACTATTCTACTTAAATAATACTGAAATACTTGACAACAGCTCAACTGGCAAAAAGACAAATATCTATATCGACCAATTGGACGAGACTCGCATTTATCCTTAGATAATAAGTTAACGATTTAAAAAACGGTTATCAAATCAATATGCACATATGGAGTGGAAATATGCAATAATACCAATATAAAATTCTAAATTCAATAATAAATGCTGCTTGGTACATAACAAGGCAAACAATACATGGAGACTTCATAAAAAACATCATACGTGAGAGGACATTAAAATAGAACACCGTGTTATCAGAAGACTGGAGGGACCATCTTTCTAAAAATTTTAAATTTTCAATTAATTTAAAGGCTTAAGCAAATAAAAAAATCTAGTTATAGAACAACTGCACAGGAACTAAACGACGAGAATAAAAATTGGCAAAATGATCTGAAAAATGCGCACAATGGCAAAAGACCTTAGAAAAAATTAGATAATCTAGCCTACTCTATTTAAAATCTGTCTTAACACTATCCTACAGTAATGGAAGAATTCAGCGATATATACGATATATTCTTATGCGAGTATTCAAATCGTAATAGAGCATTATGTACAAATAGTACCTAAAAGCCATTTTGAAAAACAATTTCAATTAATCTAACAAGTCCTATCGCTCATGAGGTATGTTAATTTCTAATAATAGTTGTTAATGCCGCAACTTTTGGAATTCAAACCGCTATATTTAGGGTAAAATTATCTGCGCATGCGTCATTTAATTACCTATGATGAGGAGATGTTAGATGCATATGCTGATGTAATTACTTTTTAAAAATAAGGGAAAATCTACAAAAACAGATTTTCAGAAAACGCCCTCTAGCTCCTAAACTAAGAATCGTCAGCCCTTTTAACCATCATTTTTGCAATCAGTGCGCCCTACTCGTTGTTTTTATTGAGGTTAAAACAAATGTTGAGAGTAAACGATGAGATACCTTACTTGTAGGTTTAAGCGCACATACTTACCTTGCTTATTATTGCCAGAAGCAAATGGGCAAATATCAAGTGCAACATTAATAATTCTATACATGTAGCTAGGGTTACTGCGTCTATAAATTTTTAATGCTCCAATTTACTACTTGACCGAAGATTGATCAGGAAACGTAATTTTAACAGAATGAAGCAACCATTTATGCTGTATTAACTCATTGAGTATAGTTAAAATGTTTATTTTTCATTCGTAGTATTTGCCTTTGTCTCACTTTTTACAACTTTCATGTTTAATAAAGTTAGAGTCTCCCTATGTATATTTAAAGTGGAATAGTCGCGTGTTTGTTCTCATTACGTTTAAGTTCAAAGTTCTCCACCTAACTGGGTTAATCAAATTATTTTTGTTACAGAGCCTGGGCATACTCGGGTCGATCCCGGCGGCGTGGCTCATTCTCACCCTCTTCGTGCTGCTTATATACCTGCTCACTAGATGCTGTGACCGCAAAACGAGGACTTCCCGCTCAATTTCCGCCCTGAAAGTGACATTAGCAATAGTGTCAGTGTTGTGCTGTGCAGCGGTGGGGCTAGGCCTGTATGGCAACGATGACCTGCACAACGGGCTCTCCCAGCTGCTCACCGAAGGCAGGCAGGTGGACCACCTTGTCTCCAGGATACGCAACCAAACCGACGCAATAGAAAAGAAGCTTACGAAAAATGAGGAGTCGCAGTTGACGACAATACGGGACACCTTTGACCACTACGCGACTAACCAGACTGCAGTCGCCCTGGTTTTGAAATGGCTGGATATAGCTGCGAAGAACAACTCCGCTGCCAAGCAGGCAGCCACCGACATTCGCTCACCGCTACAGGGTATCAATCTGGGCCCCAAGCTCGCCCTCGGCGAGAAGCTGGAGGCTATACGATGGCCGTTCACTATGGCTGTGCTGAGTGTGCTGTTAGTTTTGTGTGTTGTCTTACTAGTAGGAGTAGCTAGGCACAACCGATGCGCCCTAATAGCGTTCTCTGTGTGTGGCCTGCTGGCCGTAATTGCATCATACCTAATGGCGAGCGTCTATCTCGCCTCGAGCGTTGCGCTCGGCGACTTATGCACAGCGCCTGACAGATTCTTAGAGGAAGAGGCATCTCCCGGCCTACCCAAGGAGATTTTGCGCTACTACACCAGCTGCGAACGAGCACGCGCCAATCCCTTCACTCAAAGGCTCCGAGAGGCCAAGTCGGCCATCGAAGGCATGCGTGCTGTGCTCACCCGCATGCGAAAGCCCTCCATCGACCTATTTCCTGGCAAAGGGCTCGACCCGGTGTTCATATCGCTGCTGAACCAAGTGAACGAAGCCGATGTGCTCATCGCTTCGCTCACGACACTCGTCGACTGCCGTGCCCTGCACACCCACTATCTGAGAGGTGCTCGGGCCCTTTGCAATGTGGGGTTGCTTGGGTTGTCTCTTATGCTGGCGTCTGCAGTGCTCGCAGGAATCCTGCTTACGGCTCTTGTTTGGGTTGACTCTCATACTTGGATTTACATCAGAAAAAGGTGAGAAACAGTATAAAGGTCAGGATTATAGTTAGGTCCACCAAAATGCTGCAAAAAAGAATAAAGATATTTATTGTTTTTTTTACTTGAAGTTCTTGCCACCTCGTTGATCTTTGGAAGGATTAAAATAGTAGTTACACAAATATAAATTGGAAAGAATACATACAACAACTGAATTTTTTAGTAGTTATTTCACGATGTATAGAATCTCATCTAACTCTAATTGATAGCTAGAACTTGTTTGAACAGTACTTTATAGCAGTAACAATGAAAATTATTTGATGCAATGCTTCATACAAAATGGAGAACTCACTTTAATCTTTGATATATTTGGCCTTAAAAACGATCCTCACTATTATGTTAGTAATTAATTTTATGACTAGATTTGTATATGTTTCTTCCAAATCACATTCATAAATTTTGCTGAACTCACCAACTGAGCTTTTTAAGGCCTGGAGGTGGATTTTCAGCATTTGGGTTTTTACTTTTTGTAATTTATGATTTTGATCTTTCATTCTTCCTTCACTAGCTGACTTTTCAATATTAACTTGATGGTATTGAGCTTGAAAATCTGGTTTAACTATTATCTTTAAAAGAAATTTGTTTTTCAAATTTTTTAAGTGGTAGATAGATCTGTGAACACAAAATTAAAATTCAGCATTAAAGTGTTTAACTTACAAGTTGAACTATTGAAACATTGTCATTGCTGCTAAACAAGTTTTATCTTTTTGTATTTTAAGAAGATATTAGATTAGTATTATCGTGTTCAGCTAATTCATTACTTTAGTAACATTTCCCTAAAAGTAAGCATTTAATGCTTCCATATTAATTATCATTAAAGCAAATACAGCTGTCAAAATCAGAGTGTTATAAGTTTCACTATCGCCAATGAATCTTTTATAATACTACTTTCAAGGCCACGTATTTTTAGATCACATAATAACAATTGTAAAGCAATTGTTTGTGAGGTATAGATTTAATTCTGGAACTTATATGACTAAGGTTGTGCGATTGGCATTTGTCAATTATTATTTCTGTCGTAGCAATTATTTATTTATATATATATATATATATATATATATATATATATATATATATATATATATATATACCCATAATACCCATAAGGGTGTAAGGTTACACTTAAATTTTTTTACAACAGCATTTCACAGTCTTACATTTCACTAAACACTGCTGTCACATAAACACTAACTCCTTCAGTTCGATAAAAAATGTTTGCACTTGTTTCTATCTTCTGCTAACCTTTTGGCCTCTGTCCACGAATTTCCCTTCTTCTTCAGTACTTTTTCAATTACATCATTCTAAGTTTGTTTTGGTCTTCTTCTCTTTCTTGTATCTATTGCCCAGATCATCCGTGTCTGTGCTTTTTCCTCTATCCTTTGTAGGTATCCCCACCATCCCAGTTGTCTTTTTCCAATAAAGTCTTCTACAGGTTCAATCTTTAGTTCTTCTCTAGTTACTTCATTTCTAATTCTATCACGCTTGGTTATACCTTCTACTCTTCTCAGATATTTCATCTCAATTGCCCTTATCTTACTTCTATCTTGGTCAGCTAGCACCCATGACTCGCATCCGAAGGTAAGAATTGGTCTGAATACTGTCTTGTACACCTTCATCTTCGTTTCTCTTGATATTTCTTTTTTATTGATAAGGCCTTTACCCAGTGCATGATACACTTTGTTGACTGACTCCATTTTTCTATTCACCTCTATACTTTGTTCTCCTGTTTCTTCTATAGTTACTCCCAGATATTGGAAGTTGTTCACTTGTTCTATCTTTTCTTCATCAGATCATTTGGATTTTTATTTTTTCTTTTCATTTGTTACTACCATTATTTTAGTTTTTGGTTTATTCATCTTTATTCCGTTTTGGCTTAATACTTTGTTCCATTGTGTCTTGAGAACCCACAAATAAACATAAATGGAACTATCCTAGAAAATGTCAATGAGTATATATCTAGGACAAACTGTAACATTAAGGAAGGAAAACAGAGAACACGAGATAGATAGAAGAAGATGTCTGGCGTGGGCAGCTTTTGGAAAGCTAGCTTATATTTTAAAAAACAACAAAATACCCCAACGCTTGCGAACTAAGGTATATGACCAATGTATACTTCCCATAATGACATACGGCGCTCAAACATGGACATTAACGAAACAAGTAAAAACAAAACTGGAAGTCACTCAGCGAGCAATGGAGAGAGCAATGATTGGAATTACAATACGAGACAAAAAGAGAAATAAATGGATAAGAGATAGAACTGGGGTCGCGGATGTAGTGAAAAGAGTGACGACATTGAAATGGGAATATGCAGGACATACAGCTCGGATCAAAGACAGTAGGTGGAACGTTAAAATCCTCCAATGGAGACCATGGACAAGCAAGAGACAGCGTGGCAGGCCAATAATGAGATGGCAAGACGACATTAAGAGAGTAGCAGGACTGCCATGGATGAGAGTCGCACAGAATCGCGCTACATGGAAGAATTTGAGGGAGACCTATGCCCAATACTGGGCGCAATGAGGGTTAAAGAAAGAAAGAAAGAACTTCGTTCCACACCTACAAATTTTCTTTGAGGCCCTTCTCATTTCCCGCTATTATCGCTGCATCGTCTGCAAATGCACATTCGGATATAACAACCTTCTCCATCTTGTTGTATCCCACAGCCAAGGGTTTTGTTCTTGTCTTCACAATTCGTATTAAATGGCCCATGAAGATAATGGAAAAATATGAAGATATGTGAAAAATTTCCGACTCTACATTCTTGCTTATTATCTTATTTGTTGTCTCTTTGTTCATGCATTTCGTGATCCTTATTAATTTCTCATTTATGTTTTTCTCTCTTAAGCACTTCCATATTTTAGCTCTCGGCGCTCCGTCAAATGTCTTCTCCATATCCATAAATGCTAGGTAAATTGTTTTTGATCTTGCCAAAGTTCTGGTTATGATCTCTTTAATTGTGAATACATGGTCCTGTATACTTTTCTCCTTCCTAAACCCACTTTGTACTTGTAATAACTTGGATTCTACTTTTTTCCTTAGTCTCACTTCTATAATTTTTTCAAGGATCTTCATTGGGGTACTCAGTAGGGTTATACCTCTGTAATTTTGGCATTCCATTGCATCTCCCTTTTTGTATATTGGCAAAATTAATCCGATTTTCCATTCTTTAGGTATTTGCTCTTCTTGTCAGACTTAATTAATTATTTTCAGTAGTATTTGTAGTCTATTTTCCCCTATGTTCTTAACCATTTCTCTTGTGATTCTGTCATTGCTAGATGCCTTCCCATTTTTCATTTCTTTTATTGCTGTCACTAGTTTAATAATTCCATTCTTGTCTTCTCTTTGCTCTGTTCTATTTATTGTTTCATTTACGGTTTCTTCAGATTTTTTCTTCCATGTTCTGTTTCTATTTTAAGCAATTCTTGAAAGTATTCTTTCCATCATTGCATAACTACGGTCTCACTTCTTAATATTTTATTTAATTAAAATGTAATATATTTAATATAGTTTTAATAACTAAGAATTCTTATTAATGATTAAGCAATCAAAATTATGTTAAGATAGATTATACTAAGAGATTAGGTTGTACCAAATTGAACTTGGACGAGACAAAGGATTTTTGACGGTAATGTCCATCAATGCACGATTGCCTGTATGCGTCCCTTATAAAATCAGAAGCACTTCCAATATTTTACACTCAATATAAATTTGCTTATTGCTATAAAGGGAAATTTAAATTTTATAACAACTTGGACAACACTTTCTACGAACATGGATTTGTCCAAAGTTTTGAAACATTTCTTTAGATGAAGGGCCTTCAGATTTTATGAAAACCACATATTAAAGTATCGTTCTTTATGACGTGGTCTATATAACCCTTGTAAATTTTTCAAGAATAGGTTGTTAAATGTTTTAGTGGCAGTTCTATGTAACTTCAAGTGCATCATATCTATGGCCGAAGCAAAAACAGTTAGTACTACTTCTTGCATTTGATTATACATTTGTAGGATGCAACAAGCTGGTCTGCAATACCCATATTCCTTCCAAGGTGTTATTACAATGGGCAATGAGTCCTGGAATATTTATTTGCAATCTTCTTTGCAGAAGGAAAGTGGTTATTATATTGTGCTATAAGCTTTACATTATAATAGCGTTAGTATTGTCAAAATCTTGTCATCATTAACAGTCTGACCATTGAAGAATTAGTATGGTCACAACCAAACTTTTTTTCCATACCTTCCTCTCTCTGCTAATTTTATAGCAGTACTACATCGTTCTTTAAGTCCCATTACTATCTAGTTCAATTTTTACAACAAAAAAAGTAAAAACTAACAAAATATAATTTTGTAGCTCTATATGAACCAGTTCTATTATGAGATCATCTTCTTGATTTAGGCCATTGCCAGAAAGCTGCATTGATTAATTAGTTATGGTTCATCATGATGAATTTATCCTGAAAAATCGGCACCAGTTTTCCACATAAATTGTTTCATTCTGTTTCTTTTGCAGTAAGATGTTATACTCTCATCTATATTAATGATGGAGCTAAGTATTAGTTATTTAAAGACCAACTAACGAACGTACCTTATATATTTATCACCTCTATCGCAAAGTGAAGAAAATATGATTTCATCAAAATGATTGTAAAGAATTGCATCTAAAAATATTAATACAAACATATCTAGATCCAATTTTCAGTAGTCTTCCATAAAAAAAATAATAGCAAGATAGCAAAAAAACTGCAGTAAATATTAAAATTTCTCTGGATCTAACATTGAAGTTGTGTTCGCATTTATTTTGGTTACAATATGGTGCAACATTTCTTGCGTACAACAGTACCTAAATCCATTAAGATGGTTCTTTAATGTTTTTTTCCAATAATTTTTCTATAGTAGGGCGCATCCTAAGATTAAGAAATTTCGAAAATAAGCGCAGTTTAGTTGGGCGTCATCCTCTTCATAAGTCTTAATAACCTTGAAGCATAGAATGAGAACAGGAAAATAATTAACATTACCTAAGACTCCTTTATTCAATAAATCCAGATTCGTTCAATAGATTTGAAGGTTCCTGTGGCAGATATAATGCAATAATATTAAATATTTTGTTATCTGCAGGAAGCTTTCCAATCAGCTGGTATAATAACAAGACTTTGCCATTATACGTTCAACGAATACATATAGTAATAAATCATCATGACACACCCCTGAACCGTCCTTGAAACACAAAAAGATGTGCGCAGACGCCAGGTTTACCACGTAGCATTTATAATAACATTTTATATTTACCCCTTTGCATTAAACATCAAAATTTAATAACTCACTTTTACAATACACACTATCATTAATAGTGAGATACAAATCAAATCGCCACTTCTAACCACAACAAGTTAGCCTCAGCACTAACACACGAGTGCCCAAAAATCTGTCAGTGTGTACCTGACTACTGAAATACCCGCACTTTTTTAAACCGGCCAATAACGGACAGTTATTTAAAATGACAGTTTTATTACCATATGTATTCGCTGAACGCATTATAGTAGTGATTCAATCGTAACTTTATTAAAAATTATTTGACATCTGCCTAATGATTACCATCATAGTTTACATATGGACTACATTTACAGCATTATTTTGAATAGATGATTTTAACAAAATAAGTAAATACTTAGATTAAATGATTACCTATCGTCATGAAGTATTGCCAATTATTAAACTGCATAAAGTACAATGACCTGATAATGCATGTGATTGAAAGAGTGCATATATATGTAAGGGGGCTTTAATAGGGTGATAATAAATTTCAGTTGTTTTCCCTTTGCACTATATTTGCCATATCACAAATATGTAAACATGTTTTCGTCTTGACTATAATATAAATGTTGGCTTTTGTTTCAGGAAAGACTACCACCAAGTCAACGAAACAGACACGTCGTACCTGCCGGCTCCAGCGGCAAGCCAGGCCATCGCCGCTCGGACTCTTCAACGGAGCCAAGGGTCGTACCCTCCTGATACTCCTCCACCTAGCTACATGTCTGCCATGCTGCATATCAGCCCGCATGCTTCAGCTCCCCCGCATGAAGCTCAGTCACTCATGTACTTTCTAGTTGATTTCTTTTATTGCGAACTACGCCAAGCTGCCTTTTGGACAAACTGCATAGTTTTATATGTGGGGTGTACCCATAATTCTGGGGATTGCAATCTAGACAGTTGGGAAAGGGCGGAGGGGTTAGGTTATTTTACAATATTTGAATGAATCAAACAAATGTTAAACGTCTTAATAGGACAACTATGGAAGAGTCTGTAAATATTTCTTTTTACAGAAAGGGGCATTAAAATATCCAAAATCGTTCGATAATTACATGAAGTGTTTCATCAGTACACCATTGGATTCATTAATTGAAAATTAGTGGAATATTCTTATAAGACAATTTTTAATGAACTAAAAGACCATTGTTATGGCAGTAACATTACCGCTGCAGAGAAAGGGAATGGAGGTCGATGCATTTGTAGGTAATGAAGGCAAACTAAACAGATTTTGTTTCAACAGTTTTTAGGTTGGTGTCTTCTTATTTTAGCAAGAAATAATCACAACTGATGCAACATAGATGCCGTACTTTTATTTGTTTGTTATGCTCTGTACCAAACAAACAATATAATTAATTAAAAAAGATATAACACCATTGTATTGCCTTTATCCAACTTAAGCAGTCATTTCGAAACAAACTAGCAGCTATACAAACACATAAATAAAATTTAATTTTTTTTAAATTCTTCAAAGTTGAAGAGGTAAACGAATAATAGCGTACTTTTTGAAAATAGAATGACTGCCGTTTATTTCTTTATATAAAAAAATAGTGTTAGTAACAAAATTTACCATTCTGACAATTTATTGGAGATGAACTTAATAGGAAGAGATAGTCTATTTGTAAAGGTTAGTTCCTTAAAAAATAATTTATACTTTGGAAACACTCCACATATATAATAACTTATAAGTTCAGTGGTGATGTCCAAAAGGCAGTTTTGTCTCATATGATTAATTGTCTTATATTTTCAGAAGCGACTACATAGTTTTTTATTTCAGCTGCATGATTGTCAGTAGTGTCGTACTCTCTTGACATTTTGCATTTTTTATCGCGAAAGATTGGCTCCATAGCTGGGAGGTTTTGTTATGTTTAAGTTTTTCACTTTTTGTACTTCATACTTGGGAAAGGCTGTTCTTACTTCTGTGAATGGTTTATTAAGTTCATTTAAATCAATCATCACGTTTTGCTGCATTTGGTGTTGAATTTTTTTTATTTACAAACGTTTACGACTATGGGTTAAACATACTATGACTGTTTAGCCATTCTGTAGCTAGTAATTTTATAAAATTTGTCGTTTCTGTAAACATTTGAAATGTTAATGGAATCGGTAGACATGCCAAACTTAAAGTAGCAAGTGTTGTTTATTACTTTTTAATGTTTATAGGCTGAAGGATTTAGATTAGGTCTTAAAAAAAGCTAATTTTCAATGTGAAATTAGTATTGTGATGTCCAGTCCTTAGAGGCTTTATTAATTTAAATTGCGGCTACAAGACACTTCAGTTTTTTCTAAAATGTTCTCTTAACAGATTTTTGTTTTTTTGCCTCTTTTCTGAACGACACGGCGTGAACATGTTTAGTCAAACCATGATAAAATTGACTTCATTCTGCACATTTACATGTTGTAAGCTGAGAAAAAATTCTAATTTTCTTTAAATAACGGAAGGTGCAAGGACAATTTTCTATATAAATTTAACTACAAAGCCGTCAGTTTGAACTGAATTTCTTTGATTTCACCTTTACAGGTTGTACTGTTTGATGGTATGATAAATCAATTTGCCGTTTACTTTAAGAAACTTGGAAACTGCTACTTTATAAGGCAACTAAAAAAAGGAGACTTTTATGAGGTTGTAGAAATTAATAACATAGCAACCAACGGTAAACTTTTGTTTTAGGCTTTTATACATATAAAAATAAAAGTTTATTGCGTACGGTCTATCCCTCGCTTTATTCAGCTTTTTATTTGAATTAAAAGTGACTTGACAAAAATGGGATTGGAACCCACACCCACAGAGTGGACTGCTACCTGATCTCTCGGCCATCCTGACTTCATAATAATTGTATAATGAAAATTTATATGTATAAAACCCGAGATATCGGTGGAATATTGTTTCAAGTTCCGCCTTATTCATCAATTGTATTGAAGTGCTTTAAGGAAACAAAATTACTTTAACTACATATACACTATGTGATCAAAAGTATCTGGACACATCTCCAACCCGTTAAATAACATCTAAAGATCGTTATGATTTGAATAGTGCTGTTAAGCACAACAGTTCTTTAACGATCCATCATGTCCATGGTGAGCTGGACATCCTAGAAGACTGTTGCAGCACAGGGAAAATAGAAGTACACACCAAGAAGAGTACCACCGTTCTATTCTCTACGAAAATTTGACGTTGACAACCAGGCCCAGCGAGACTCAAAATTTTCGACTAGAAGATACTAAGATACTCTGGAGAGAAGAGGTAAATGCTACTTTAGAGCGACTCTAAACGAGAAGCTCAGGAAGATTGGGCAGTTACAAAGGCGAAGTTATGAAAGCGATAAGCCCTTGGCTTTCACCTCTATCCTAGCATATCTATTCATAACAAGATCATGTTGAACATCTTCCCATCTAGGAGTATTGCGCTAAAAGGCACGTGAACAAGCTCCAGGTGGTTCCGAATCGGGCTCTTACGGCTAGCTCTTGCATTTTGTGGTTCGTTCAGAACACCATTCTCCACGGGGATGCGTAACTGTCAGCTATCCAATCATACCAATCATTCCAGAAGTTGCTCTTTCAAAGCACCTAACAACTATTCTGTATCGTTAAAGAGCCTGAAAATTTTATTATCCCATGGCCTCTACAACTACGAACTGGATATGAGCCCCGCTCTATAAACTTCCGCACATAGTAAGGGAGTGGCCAAGCAACATCCACACCAAGTTATCAAAGAAGAAAGGGGTTACGTGTTGGACTTAGAGCCCCCTAAATTTGTCAATATGGTTCAACACTAAGCATTGTGGGCAAAAATGGCAAATCAAAAGAGCTCAGTGACTTCAAATATAGTCTATTTATTGGTTGACATGTTATCAAGAAATTACACTAAGTTTGGTTTTCAGCGAAAATTTTTTCGTAATATATTTTCTATGACCATAAACAACCAACATCGCTGCTTTTGTTTTTGTCATATTTGCAGAAAAAATGCTGTCTATGGCGATAAAAACACATCCAAAATGTATCCCCAACGGAAACTTTCAACGGCCGTAACTTTTGCCCCCAACTTTTCCTAAAGTTTGGAGGGGTGTCAATCGACTCGACTGGCCGATACGAATCGATTGACACCAAAATCGATCGATTTCGTCACTTCCGCCAAATCGAAATTTAGCCAATTTTTGCTGTAAATACTAAGCTTATCTTCAGCAATCTAAAGAATGACGACATTGAACTGCAACGTCTGGAAGCATGTGGTAGTCTAATCAAAGGGTTTGGCTGTGACGAATGTCTGGAGAACAATACCTGCTAGAAATTGTAGCACCAACAGTGAACTTTGGAAGAAGCAGCATTATAGTATGGAAGTGTTTTCCATGGAACAGAAAATATAAAACTGAATAAAAATTTAAATATAGAATGGTATAAAGGCATTTTGACCAAATCCTATCTTTCAGTGATGATGGTTTTCCTACATTAGCATGTCATAAAGCTGTGTCTATTAAAAAATGGTTTGTGAGTAACAACATACAGAAATGGATTGGTCAGTTTAGAATCTTGACTTGAACCTCACTGAACACCTTTGAGATGAATTAGAAGGCTGTATTTGCTTTAGACCCCAACAATCCATATTCTGAAAAGATCTAGTTACAGCTTTTCAAGAAGAATAGATTGTCATTTCCAGGCACGTTCCGACACCTAATTAAAAGTCTCCTGCAGAGTTAGAACTACCATCAAAGCAAAATATAGGACCTTTCATCAGATAGTACATGCAACATATTTGTAAATATTTTTATTTAATATACAAATGCACAAATACATTTTGCTTAGGCACTGATAATCTACTATAATCTACTTTACACAACTGTTTAATCGCATTTTTTTAATCAGTCCTACATTATCACAAATTTTTTCACTTTGCACCGCAGTTTTTCTGCCTAGACTAGCATTGTCGTTATTCTTCTATTCTTTAACACTGAATTATCAATAGGTTGCACACCAAAATCATTACTGGTTGGTGTGCAATTTCAAATGTTTACAGAAAAGCGCAATTGTTTACAAGAATAAAAGCGAATAGCAGCTTGCAGGGAAGCGAAAGGCAGTCATGTGTAATGCTGTTGTTTTTACAGTGATGGGTGTGACAAGCGGTCCTCCGAGCCCCGAGGAGCCCATCTCTCTCATCTCAGGGGCCACACTCTCGGGCGGCTGCCGTCCCACCACCACGAGTCGTTCTCGGGGCCTAACAATGGCAAGTACGCGACTCTGAGCAAACAGTGCAAGACGCTAGAAAGCTCGGATTTCTACTGAGACAGGTCAGTAAAAAAGCTTTTTAATAACGAAATGTATATTTAAATTGTTTCGCTGAGACGCTTTTAGTTTTTATTATCTCTTGTCATTGTTCCTTTGATATTATTAGCTCCAATAAAAGTGGGATATGAAAGTTCTATGAATTTTATATCTATAATTACATAAGTTGCATTGTCCTATGGATGCATAGTGAGAGCGAACTGTAATGATTGTTAGGTGTTATGTGTTGAATGAAGCTGAAGCAAACACAAGATAAGAAGTCATTGAAATAGTCGCCCTTTATTTTATAAAAGGATGGCGGATTAGCTTTTTTGGTCTGAAATTGTAGATCTATAAAAATGAGAAAAAATATACGGCCAATTATCAAAAATGTTAACTCAAGCTTATTCTTGGTACTTTTCTGGGCAGGTATATCCGTGACTTAATATTAATTTCACTCTGGGCGAGATTTAAAAAAATTTCAACAGAGTACTTCGAAGATTGTAAAATTATAAGGAATTGATCAAAATTCGGAAGCAAAAGATAGTGTAGTATATAAATGATATGGGGCTGAGGTTAAATTTTATGACAAGTCAAATAATACAGTATTCGCTTGATGTGTAAATATTTATTATTATTATTTAATCAAGAACCCTTATACCAATTGGTGTGAAGTGTTACAGTGTTTACTTAACTTAACTAACTACTTTGTCAAAATGTTTACTAATATTTAAATAAACAGAATTCTTATCTTAATCACTCACTTGTGTGTTTTCATCTATCTCTTATCAGTTACCTCACTCGCGTTGTTCATGATACACAAATTTCCGCCACTGTTTTCTTTCTTGGGCTGACACTTTTGTTTCCGTCCATGTTTTGCCTATTTTTTCCAGCATTTCCTCTATCTTCTTATCCCACTTCTCTTGTGACCTACCCCTATTTCTTCTCCCAATGGTCTTTGCCTCCCATATTTCTTTCAGCTTTCTCTTTTCATCCATTCTCTGCATGTGTCCCCACCAGCTGAGTTGTTGGTTTTCTATAAATTCTGTCACTGGGTTTATTTTTAGCTCTTCTCTAATTTGCGTACTCCTTACCCTATCTCAAAGGGTCACTCCTCTTATTCTCCTCAAAAATTTCATTTCGACTGCTTCCACTTATCTCTTCATCCTTTTCGACATTGCCCATGATTCAGCTCCATATGTCAATATTGGTCTGAATATTGCTTTATACACTCTCACTTTTGTTCACTTGTTCATCATTTGGAATAGTTTGTTTGTTTTCTCCATTCTTTCTGTTGTTTCTACTTCTTGTTTGCCTTGTTCGTCTATAGACACTCCCAGATAGTTAAATTTCTGTGTCTGTTCTATTTTTATGTCATTAATTTGTATCTATGTGTTTTGCCTTTCTTTGGTTATCACTAGTATTTTTCTTTTATCCGTATTTATTTCCATCTTGTTTTCTGTCAGTATTTTATTCCGTTGGTTTCTCTATAGGTTTACTTTATTTTCCGTTATGAGTACCACGTCGTCTGCGAACGAGCACTCTGATATATATACTGGCTGAAGTTTTCTATATCCCACTAGCATTCTCTTGAATTCTAGTTAGCATTTCTTTATTATTTCATCCATGAAGAGATTAAATAGTGTTGGGCTCATCACTCCTTCCTGTCTCAGCCCTTTCCTCGTTTTAAATTCCGTGGAACTGTTGTTATCACTATATTTCTAGTTTTGTTATATAAGCTTTTGATTACTCTGCACAGCTTTGGCTCTACCCCTTTGTTCTTTAAGCTTTTCCATACTTCTTTTCTGGGCTTTGTCAAACGCCTTTTGAAAATCAAGGAATGCTAAGAATGTCTTTTTATTGTATTGTAATCTTTTTGCATTTATTTCTTTGATAGTAAATATATGATCTTGTGTGCCTCTTCCTTTGCGAAAGCCGCTCTGTGCCTCTTCCAGTGTCTGTTCTGTTATTCTTCTAAATTTTGAATCCAATATCCTCTCGTAGACTTTGAGTGGGGTACTAAGCATTGTTATGCCCCTGTAGTTGTCACATTGTTTGTTATCACCTTGTTTGTGTATGGGCACTATTTGACCTATTTCCCAGTCTTGCGGTATTTTTTCCTTTCTCCAAGCTTTGTTATATATTTCTAGCAACCATTTCTTCCCCTTTTCACCCATTTCTTTAACCATTTCCGATGTAACCTTATCGTAACCAAGGGCTTTCCCATTCTTTAACTTTTTTATAGCTTCTTCCATCTCTTCTCTAGTGATCATGTCTTCATCTTCGGTCTGTTCGTTTCTGGTAATTTCTTTTCGCTTTCTATATTTGTATTGTCTTCTTTTGTTCCTGCTTTCAGTAACTCCTCAAAGTACTCCTTCCATCTGTCCATCGTTTCTGTACTGGTCTTCGTTAGTTCCTCCTGCTTGTTTTTCTCTCTTGTTACTCTTTTTGTTTTCCCTTTTCTCAATGTTTTTAGTACTTTGTAAAAGAGTTTTTGTTTTGTCTACTCTCTTTTTCCATCTTTCTTTCGAATTCTTGCCATGCTTTCTCCTTAGCCTTCATTACCATATTCTTCACTTTTATTCTTTGTGCTTTGTATATATTATATTTGTTTTCTATTCTGTTTGCCAAGTATTTCTCCATACTTTTTTTTTATTAAGTGGCGAAGCGAAGCGGAGTCACTTACTAACTTCATGTTGTCCGTCTGTCTATCCGTCCGTCCGTCCGTCCGTTCGTCCGAGAAAAAACGCGAAAACGGCTGGGAATTTCCAAATTCTGTTTTCACCAATGGACAGGTGACTAAAAAGGCTTGTTTGCTAGTGATTTTGAAACTGATTGGTCAAAAGTCAGCGTTAGTTTGGGAGACTGCTTCGCCACTTTGTTATGCGTTGCAAGCTTTGCATTTATTTGTACCTGTGTTTTTATTTTTTCGGTCTACCAGCTCGTTCTTTTGTGTTTGTCATTTCTTTGTTTATTAGTTCCACATATTTTTATCACTGCTTGTGTAAGTATTTATTTAAATTTCTGCCATGATTGTTCTACTGTCTTATGTTCTGTATTTGTCATTTCATTTTCTATTAGTTTGTCTACCATTTGTACATATTGTCGTGCCACCTCTTTGTCCCTCAATTTGTACGTTCTTAATATTTCTTGGCTTCGGTTGCTTTCTCCTCGATCTTCTAAATTTTCAGTCCTCGAATTTTTAATTTTTGCTTCCAGTAGAAAGTGATCACTGTATATTTCTGCCCCTCTTTTAACTCTCACGTCTTTAATGAGCTTCCTGTTCTGCTTCTGTACTAACACATAGTCTATTATAGATTTTTCTCCTGTCGTTGGTTTTTGTTTGGTGTATTTATGTATATCTTTGTGTTCAAAAAATGTATTTGTCACTATTAGGTTGTATACTGTGCAGAAGTTTATTAATCTATCTCCGTTATTATTTCTTATGTTTTAACCGCATTTTCCTAGTACTTTTTCCGTCCCATTTTTCCTTCTCCCTACTCTTCCGTTGAAATCTCCCGCGATATATATGTCTCCTTTACTGCTGTCTGTTGCCCTTCCTAAGTCTTCCCAAAATTTATCTTTTTCTGCTTTAGTATTGTCGTCGTTGGGTCCGTACACCCCTATTATTTTGTCTTCTTTATCAAGCGTAATGTCTATTGTGAGTATATTCTTTCGGACCATCCCTTCCAGTTATCTATTTTATTTGCTAGTTCTTTTTTGAGCATGCATCCTATCCCTGCTGCTGCTCTTTCGTGTTCTGGTACTCTGCTGTAGATTATCACATTCCCGTCCTGCAGTTCCATTTCTCCTTTCCCTTTTCTCTTAGTCTCCGGTAGGAGTCGTATATTTATTTTCGCCCGATTGAATTCATCGTTTATCTCTTGTTCTTTGCCTCTTATACTTCTTGTATTCCATATTCCTAGTTTCCATATTTTGTTGTTCCGGCGTTTGTGTATGTCTCTTTTCCCTTGCTCTCTACTTTTTAAATCTTGTCCGTTTTCATTGCCAGTTCTGTCATCGTTATCACACAGCCTATCTTTTCTTATTAGTTTTTTCGTGTCGTACGTGTTATTTTCCTCATCTGTTCTTCGAAGCTGCCTCCCTCTGGTGACCTATCTGCTATTGTTCTTTTTTGTGAGTTACTTCCACTGCTGTCCTCATTTCCTGATTCTTCCATTCTTTTTATATCGCTTACTTTATATGCTACGTCCTCGACTATTAATGTGTTGTATTTTATGAAAGCCCTGCGTCCTTTGCTATGCACTTCTTTCATGTGTGGTATTAACGTTTTCCTGTCCTCTTGAACTTCCTTACTGTAGTCTTTGTCTATCCATACATCCGTACCTTTGAGTTTTTTCGCGTTTTATAGCATTGCATATTTTGTAGACTCTTTCTTTAGTTTCATAAATATATCTTGCCCTCTGCGAATCTCCCCATTCTTATTTGGTCAATGTCCTCTGTCATATCTACGTTCTCGTCTATTTTCTGCATTATTGTAGCTATTTTTCCTTTGGCCTCTTCGTCGTTTTCCTTCTCCTCGTCTTTTACTTCTTTTATTATGGCATTCTTTTTTCTGATCTCTCTTTCTAGCATATCGATCCTCGTGTCTTTTTTTGCGACTATTTTTCGTAGTGCTTCATTTTCACTTTTAACTTGTTTCAACTCTAACATTATTGAATCCAGTTTCTCATTCATATTTTTCATGCTCTCTTATATTCGTTTGAACATTCTCTCCACACTGCCACTCATTTCAACTTATGTTTTCGTAGCCTCGTTTGTATGTTTATACTTCTCGCCAAACAGTGCTTTGCACGATATGTTGCCTATCCGGGCTTGCGCGCGTGCCTGGGTTTACGACTAACACTTGTTTATGAGGAATTCAAAAAAAGCTCTAACCAGTCCAGGAGATTCATTAGGTTGCAGCTCATTGAATCACGTGTATTCACCACTTGATTGATTACATCACTTTTTATATCAATCAAAATTTGTTGACCGACAAAGAGAAAAGCAAGGAAATATAAGGAAGACAAAGAAGAAGAAAATGTTATTGATGAATTCAAAAAATATTATTAATAAAATTAGAACATAATGTATTGTGATGGTTAGATTTCATGTAACATACCAAATCATTTTAAATTATGCAGTTGTTTTTGGTAATTAATTTGATAACAATATTTTATTTTCTACTAACTTAATGATACTTCATTTGACTGATTAATGGATGCTATTAAAGAGAAAATTCTGATGCACTGCTGAATTTAATTTTGAGTGTACAAATAGGTTAGTGTAAACAATTTTGACAGCTAGGATTATGCTGTTTTTTCTGGCACATTCTACTAGAATTTAAACGTTGTGTTTTTGCTCTTCACTTCAATAAATTGTATAGAATATGGAGTTTAATGCAATCATCCAAACAAATGCACAAAAATAACTAAAATAAAAAATTCCTGTTGTATATGGATTACAAACTATTGTCAATCTCGAGTCAAAAATAAATTTTCTATTTTTGTTTGTACTGCATCCGTACAGGCATTGTTTGATAATCACAGGAAAGACGCAAGTCGGGCATTTTTTATGGGAAACATTTTTATTTTCGAAAATGGTTTCCATCTAGGTTTTTCCATTCTATTAAAAAATAATTTTTTTTCCAAAGCTGGATAGTACGTTCTGACATTCTTGGTCAATGAGAATTTCTTTTCGGCGAACCAAATTTTTAAGTTTGGGAGCAGGAAAAAATTTCATGAAGCAAATGGACGAACAAGAAATCAATTTGAATCTCAATGTATGGAATTTTTCTCATTTTTTGGACAGTCGATTTATGAAGAACATTTTTGCACACCAATCATGTCCATTTGTGTCTCAAATCCAATGTTTTTCTTTTCAAGTAAGCAACCAGAATGACTCTTACTATCTTAAAAAGCAGTGATTATCAACCTTCTTGCTAATACATACATAATATAATACATACATTGGTTCGTTTGTCTAGAGTATCAGTAATCTTTCTTGTCATCTCTTACAGTTAGTATTTTTCGATAGCGATAAGCTATAGATTTTTTTAGTGCTACTTGTTATGGTTACCTCAACTAAACATTCAGAGCGCGTTTTATCTTCATTGCATATTCGGCCATATTCAAACTCATTTGTTCAACTCTAGTGCAGGTTCCCCATCAACTTCATCCAATTCCGTTTTAATTTAAGCTGCCATCCACTTTAAATAAAAAATACTGCTCGAGGTCTTTTTCCATAATTGCTGTTATAGAACATACTGGACACATTTCTAGGTGAAATGTGATCTAAGCCAGATAGTTTGAAACCAATCTTAAAGTTATCAAGGGCCCTCTAAGATGAATTTACCACAATCATCAAACGTTCCACAAGACCTAGATTTCATCTTTCTTGTAAAAGACTGTGAGAACGGTTTGGGTTAATAGAATTTGTTTCTTCAAGTTTTTAACCTTTACAGACTGTATTCAGGCCTATATTTTATTGGTAGAGAATTTTGTTAATATGTTCCATAATAAAGTGGTAATCAATGGTGAATGCCGTTAGAGACAATATCTTGTCTTTGTTTGAATTAAGTATTTTTTGATATACTGTGTATGTGTATGTACACCATAAATCTTTGTTGTGCTATAAAATAAAAGATTTAATTTTTTAAAATTATTTTATTGACTTTTTTATAGTTGGTTCTTTCGTAGAGCTTTTTAAGACTCCAATGGCTCTCTTTATTATTTTAGGATTGATGCTGTTTTATTTTAAAGTATCAGACAATATTAGTTAGCATTACTTTTTTGTAGATTTGTATTCTTATGTTATGCATTTTATATCAGAGGTTATGTTAGACTTCTAGAACATAATGGCAATACTGTACCAGCTAATGGTAGGGGTGTTACTACAATAGTATTGTGGGAGGGGAAAAACATTTGCTTACGCCTTGTTAAGGCTGTCTCACACTAAGTGTTGTCTAATTTAAGTTTACTACAAATTGAGAAGCGCTCCAAGGGGGATGACAAGGTTGGTCAACGAAAATATATAGCGGATCATTTTATGTGTGCATCGGGGGGGGGGGGGGGCGATTAGTAGGTTAACACAAGCGGACTATATAAATGAAGTTCATTCTAGGACGGTTGTATTTGGATCGTTTCAAAAGAAGGGAGAAAAGGAGGGAAAGTAAAAAACTAAAAAGGCGAGCAATGACTGAGAAAAGGAAAAATAGACATTTATTTTTCAAAAAAATATGATATACAAATTCAACGTATGTTTAACTTTTTATGTACTGCAGGATATCCGAATAGTAGGACGTGAAATGGGACCTCAATCATAAGAAAGAAATTGTCATGAGGAGGTGCTCACCACATCCATACAGAAATTTACTATTTTTTCTAACCAAATGTACCAAATTGAATACTTGCAATTGACGAATATTGGGCGTCTTTATGTAAGAGGACGCTTTTCTTAGCAGTAAAAATGTTAAATACGATTAAAAATCGTTTTAACGTTTTGTTTTAACTCTATACTTTGACTAGTGCCTTCAAGCAGAGCAGACGTGCGTGCCGAGCTATACATGTGCTATTACAACACGGAACTGCAGCCTTGCTTAAGGAGACCAACTCAGCCCCTGAAACGGCCACTAGTTACCTAATGGAAGAAGAGAGTGATAATGAAGATCCTCCAGAAACTTCCCATCCATGGCAAGCAATAAAAAAAGAAAAGGTTCCAATACAATAGCTAATAAAAATGTTGAAGCAACACTTGTGGAACCCACAAATAATCGATTCATTTCATTAACAAACGAATTATCAGAAATTACTATTCCTAGTCCAAATAATCCTCCCAAAGATCCTAAACCCCCTCCAATTTTTATATATGAAGTAATAGACTATAAAAAGATGATCGATAATTTATCACAAATAACTGAAGAAGAAACCTACTATTCAAAAGCACTCACAAACGACACAATAAAAATAAATGCTAATACGTCCGAAACCTATAGGAAACTTAGCAGACACCTTAATGAGGAAAAAAAATACACCACACATACAAAATGAAGCAGGAAAGGGCCTATAGGGTGGTTATTAGAAATCTCCAGTACTCAATACCTATCGAAGATATAAAAAAAGATATAGAAGCTAAAAGTCACGCCGTTCGCAATATTAACATACGACATCAAATTAACAAGCAACCACTAATGCTATTTTATGTAGATTTAGAACCTAGAAAAAATAATAAAGCTATTTTACAGTTTAGAATTCATAGGACATATGCGAATAACTGTTGAACCGCCACATAAAAAAAGCAATATCATACAATATACAAGGTGCCAACTATATGGTCATTCTAAATCTTACTGCAAACGACCATACAAATGTGTTAAATGTGCAGGTGACCACAACTCTACACTGTGCCATAATCCAAAAGCACTCCAGCAAAGTGTGCACTCTGTGGAAAAGATCGTCCTTCGAATTATAAAAGTTGCGAAATATATCAACAGTTACAAATTGAAAGAACCAAATCTAGAGGAAATAATAATTAAAATTGTGATCAACCCCAAATTCCACATATCCAAACACCGAACCAATCAATACAACAACAACCAAGAACGGACTTTCGAACATATGCTGATGCTGCACGAGGGCTAAATAAGGCAAATCAAGATAATGACTTCAGTGGCCAACTCAACCATTTCCTTACCGAATTCAAAGCAATGTTCAATCAGTTAATCACTCAAAACAGCATGATACTAAATATGTCATCAACTGTCATCAATAAACTAGTCCATTAATTGACATCTCATCTTTACGCATAGCTCTCTGGAATGCCAATGGTTTGGCAAATCACAAAACAGAAATAACTTATTTTCTACAAATTAATAAGATACATAATGCTTATATCTGAAACTCATTTTACAGACCGATCAGTATTTAAAATACCATCTTGTACGACTTATCATACCATTCATCCGGATGGAACAGCACATGGAGGGGCTGCAATACTCATACGCTTTGAAATAGCACATCATGAACTTCCTTCATTTCAAACCAACAAAATACAAGCTTCTGTAATTCATGTCAATGCTAAACCGAGATCTTTTACCATAGCAGCGATTTACAGTCCACCTAGACACGCAATCAATACCGACGAGTATGAAATAATGTTTAACACTTTGGGACCTCGTTTCATAGTTGGTGGTAATTGGAATGCCAAACATTCTGACTGGGGTTCCAGATACTACGCCTCATAACAAACAAAAATTATTCGCATTTGTCAACTGGTCAACCAACTTACTGGCCAACTGACCTAAACAAACTTCCTGATTTGTTAGATTTTTTGTCATCAACGGCGTTGCAAGTAACTACCTTCATATTGAACCTAATTTGGACCTTTCATCGGACCATTCCCCCGTTATCCTCACCCTTAGTACCCATATTATTATAAAATAAAATCCACCCAAATCAGTCTCTCCAAAAACTGATTGGACTAGCTTCCAACAATACATCGAAGATAATTTAATCTTGAACATTAAACTAAAAGAACCTAGAGACATTGATATTGCTGTACAAAACTTTACTAATGCAATACAAGAAGCAGCCTGGATAAGTACACCAACACCAACCACAGATAAACAAGAAGTTACTAACATACCGCTAAATATTCGACAGCAGATTGCACAGAAACGACGTGCAAGACGCACATGCCAAAAAACTCGCAATCCTGTTGATAAAAATACATATAACAGGAATACAAGATTACTTAAGACTACACTATAAGATTTAAGAAATTCTACATTTGAAACATATATTGCGTCTCTGTCGAGAGAAGACCATTCAGTATGGAAAGCTACAAAGAAACTCAAAAGACCTACTAATTATATACCACTATTAAGGAAGCAAGATAGAACCTGGGCAAGGACAGATCAAAAGAAAGCAAATGCTTTGCAGAGCACTTAGCCCAAACTTTTAGTCCTCCAGAATTTAACTCTAACATCAATATTGAGAATATCAATAATTCCTTAGCTGCATCATATCCAATGACCCTCCCAATCAAACCGTTGACACCATCTGAAATAAAACGTAAAATTAACAATTGTAACACACGCAAAGCTCCTGGATTCGATCTTATAACTGGCCAGATTCTTAAGAAACTACCAAAAAAAGCAACAATATTAACTAATATTTACAATAGTATGATAAGACTCACCTAATTCAACTTGTTCATACCGTCTTATAAGCCTGCTTCCTCTGCTACCTAAAATATTTGAAATATTACTACTAAAAAGACTGGGGACTAATATTAACCTGAACGAAATACTACCTAAATATCAATTCGGATTCAGAGAATGACACTCCATAATTCACCACTGTCACAGAATCACTATACAAGATCATAAGATGTCTGGAAGAAAAAAAGATTTGCGTCGCAGCATTTTTAGATATTGCTCAAGCTTTTAACCGTGTATGGCATAAAGGTGTTTTATTTAAGCTAAAACAAATCTCAGCTATCGCTTTTTCCAAACTAAATTTAATAATGATATTTCCACACTCCACCCAATCGAGTCAGGAGTACCACAGGGTAGTGTCCTAGGACCATTCTTGTACCTTGAATTTACGGCGGACATACCAACTACTGATAGCACAACCACTGCCACTTTTGCAGATGATACTGCGATCCTGTCAGTCGACAATGATCCTCAACTAGCCGCTGATTGTGTGCAAACTCATCTAGACAGATTTGAAGAGTGGCTCAGTTCCTGGTGTATCAAAGTAAATGCCGCTAAGTCAACACAGAAAAATTTCAAAACTAGGCAAATCGACTGCACAAATGTCTTCATCAACAATACCTAGCTACTTGTCCAAAACGAGGTCAAATACCTAGGACTAATACTAAACTTTAAACTCACATGGCGGCCACACTTAATATCCAGAAAGAATCACATAACCAACAAGATTGGTTACTTGGTCGTAATTCTTAATTGAAAATATAAAATAAAATACTTCTATATAAATGTATTATAATATAATATAATAATAAACCTGCAAAGCTTGCAACGCGTAGCGAAGTGGCGAAGCAGTCTCCCAAATTTGAGAACCCTCTAGTTTGTAGGTTTAAAAGCAAATTCATGGGTTACCCAATCAGTTTCAAAATCACTAGCAAACAAGCCTTTTTGGTCACCTGTCGATTGGTGAAAACAGAATTTGGAAATTCCCAGCCGTTCTCGAGTTATTGCTCGGACGGGCGGACGGACAGACGGACGGACAACATGAAGTTAGTAAGTGACCCCGCTTCGCTTCGCCACTTAATAATCTGGACATATGGGATCCGCTGTGGGTTTGCACGAAGGCCTCAAATTCAAAAATTCTACAACGACTGCAGTTCAAAATCCTGCGCACGATTCTAAATGCGCCTTGGTACTTAAGCAATAAAACAATTGACGATGACTTAGCTATTCCTACAGTTGATGAAGAAATCCATAGATTCAGCACCACTTATTTCCGCAATCTCGCAGGGCATCACAATGAGAAGGTTAACCACCTAATGAATGAACTAGCCGTACTTAGAAGACTGAAGAGGAAACGCCCCACTGATCTACAGAAATTATTTGAGTATCACTTATTCATACATAAATCATATACAGAGAGTGGTCGCTGGATTACTTCTCCCCTCATGTTGTACCTACTAATTATCCTATTTACTAAATGTTCTCATAGAACAGATTGTAAATTTTTAAACAAACAAAAAAAAACGTTTCTTCTTGTCATCTATGAATGACGTCGCATGTCGTTACCATGACAATGTATTGTACCGGGTAATGTGATTGTTTACATACACGTTGCCTCAAAAGCAGACTTGAATGCAATCGGAATCTAAAGTTTATACAAATAATAGATACGAGCTATAAATTTGAAATGTAACTGTTGTTGTTGCAGGTCTGCCTGCAAGGACTTCCCAAACTTCAAAGGTATTAAATTCGATCAGAAGACAGCACAGCTGGGGGAGGCGCAGAGGACGGCGAACATCCAGAAGTTCAGCTCGCTGGGGCGCCGCCCGCTGCCCCAGACGCCGGACGAGAAGGCGCGCAAGCAGCCGCCCGTGCCAAAGGTGCCCACCACCATCTCGCAGAGCGTCGAGACGCCGCTGAACGTCTCCAACTTCCGCTCGTTGCAGCGGGGCGCGTGGCAGGACAGCTGTCTGCAAGCCAACGCGCAGTTCCGCTCGCTGCAGCGCGGCGCCACCTCCACCACGTGCTCGCACTCGCAGTTCCGGTCCGCCAAGGTGCAGGACCAGGCTCAGAACGAGAGCCTCTACGCCAACAGCGAGAGCGAGCGCCAGCTGTACGCTGTCACTGAGCTGTAAGCTTCTTTTTCGTTCCTTTTGGGAAATGCAGGCAGGAAATGTTGACGACAATAGGCGAAAGGCGATTAGTTCCATTCCGTTTGTTACATTTCCATTTTGTTTACGTTTTTACATTATTGTAAGCACAATTTTGTATAAAGGTGTTTAACGTGGCACTGACACATGTGCACGAAGCTTTTTATATATGTAAAGCTGAAGAGACTTTTACACATGTGAGCGATATGCTTTTCTGCAACTGATTGTTCATTGATTGTACATATTTCCGTCTTTTCATAAAGTACAGTTAAAGCGGTGTATTTGTTATTTTTTGAAATTAGAAGCTTTTGTTATGTTAATATTGTTATTTTTTAATAGAATTTTATTTTCATACATAAAAATTATACGCTTTTAGTTTTCTTTATATCAAAATTAAACAGATAAATTTATGTTAACGTAACCACTTATGTATGTTCAGTTGCCTATTTAGAAGTTTTTCTTTTGTTTGCTTGACTAATGTATTATCCTAATACACAATTACAGTTTCATTATATATTGATATTTGCATCGTACCAAATAAGTAACTAGTTTTAGGCTAATGTCACAAGAATCATTGAGCTTGGCAGGGAGTGGTGCCAACCGTTTCGCTTGCCCACGCTCGTGTGTGTATATTATGTGATAGCAACAACACAAATGAACGACTATCGGCTAACAAGGCGATGTTTGTATAGCTAAGTTTATTTATCGTTGCCGATGGCGCGGAGTCTGTAATATAAGATTAATTAACCCTTTACGGTAAGCTGTGTAATCGTTCACCACTAAGGTAGCCGTATACATACCACATAATTTTATTACGTTTTAGATTAAGATGTAAAACTGTAAAAGCCATGAACTGGGAACAATTTTCCTGTGAGCAGCCCGGCTGCAGAACGGCCGCTGTGTCTTTTCTATACTCACGTCTTTCCATTTCACCTATCCACTTCCGTGATGCATACATGGAAGCACGTAGAATTTTGATGTTTAAGGGACCGCTCATCGACCCGTCTCATACCAAAAGTGTTTAAAGTACAATGACGAATACGTGTCAAATTTTTACCATTGGCTTAGTATGTTAGACAAATAAGTAAACGAGAAACCAAGCAGAAAGTGCCCGACTTTCTGTTTGTTTTCAGACAACTCTACTGTTTAGGATGTTACTGTCGTGTAATAGGCACTGTATTGCTAGGATTTTCTAGACGACATTGTAAAAATGATGGATAATTTGTCTACAAGTCTTTTATAAATGCGTGCGTCTGTTTGCACTGTCGCCAGTCCCGCATTCGGTAGCTGGTGGCGAAGCACTAGCGATGTTTATATATTAACCACCGTAATGTTAATTCTCATTCATAAATAATCTCAACATAATAACTGCCAAAGATGAAGTGTTTGGTGATTGTTCAAGACTGTGCGGCTTGGAGATTTGTACGATTGTCTCTAATTTAGGTATTACTCTACGTAAGCAGTTAGTAAATGTTTGACGTAACTTTGTAAATGGAGTCTTTCCTTTCAGTCGGCATGCATCGATCAGTGGGCCTCTTTCCACCTGACTTGGTTGCTTTGTTGCATAAGTTCCACCTAAGTGTAAAGTATAGGTTGTTAGGCTATTTATTTGTACGCCTTAGTCAGTGCAGTTTTGTAAAGATTACACCGAGCCCATGTATGTTACGTTTTACGTGAGTAAAGTTTGAAGTTATTCCAGATTGAGCTTTTTCCTGGATTTTTGAATAAATAAATGGGTTTTCAGTGCTGACTTGAATTTGTTTTCAGTTTAAGGTTGACCTAAATTAAGTAGAAATTGAAAACCATTAATTATCTTATAATTTTGCCCAGCCAGTCTATGTGTATGCTCGTTTGTTTGTTCATTGGCTGGTTTGAATTTTTAATTTATCGTTCAAGACCTAATACCTACAGAAAACTAACCATAGGACAAAATAATGAGTTGGCTTAATAGCGGACAGGAGCAACTGCACACTTTTTGTCCATACAATAATAAGTAATGAGCATATGGAGGAGTTTATTTACGAAATTGGTAAGCACTTAGTAACTTTGACAACCTCTATATTTCCACTGAGCTAAAGCTTACTAACTAATAACTGTGTCAGACAAAAAAGTCGAAGAAAGTTGTCTGAGGTCATTATCATGCTGCTGCCATCCAGAACAGTATGTCAATTGGTTATCATCAAAGTGTACTAGGCTTAAATAAACCATCTGCTCATTAATCACTGGACTTTGGTACGGTGTCTCATTTTTGTCTTTTAAGGGAAATTTTTCCTTAGCTTTGAATAGATTTCTTAATTAAAAACATCCCTGTTTTTACCATTTTATAGACCATTTCATCTGGCACTTAACCAGTGTTCCAAATTGAGCTGCAGCTCAACCATTGAATCTGATTGCAACAATTTCTTGGTATATGGCATGATAGATTACATTATTGTTTGATGTTAGTTTTAAGTTGTTGGGCACCATTTACAACAAATTGATATCATTACACAAGATAGCAACAGTTTCAATTTGTTAATGTTTTGGCTTGTCAGATCTAAGTTGCCAGGTTTAACTTTTCTACATTTTTATATTACAACTATATCATTCCCTGTGGCAAAAGGGCTCTTAACCTACCTGAAGTCCTATAAAGTGATGAAATAAATTACGCCACATTCAATATCAGCATTAATGTATTTATTATAGTTGTTAAATGGACATTTTGCTCGTTTTATATGGATCTGACAGGGAATGATGATTCTAGGGGGTTAACGAAAATCCCGTTCCTAATTTTAAAAGAACGTTATGGGGCAAAATAGTCCAAGGTGGAGAAAGTTATTTCATTAGTAGCAGGTAATAGGAAAGTTTTGTCTAACAATAAATTGGTCCTTTATTCTGTGAATTCATATTGATGACTCTGTTGTGGCCACAGAACGGACTTTTCAGGCGCGTTTGAAAAGTAGATATGCCTTAAAATAGTGAGAACTGGGTACTGATTATACAGATATACCAAAAAACATCAGTGCAGTAAAACGTCCTATTTTATAGTCTCGAAGACTATCTGCAGGCAAACATGCTCTTGCTTTTTATTTGTCTAATCGTACTGTAAGATGAATTTTGCACCAAAACCTTTGGTTGTTGTATAGAAACTATCTGTGGTGGACAAAATTGCCTGGAAACATCTTGAAAAGGGTGTCATATGACGCAGTTGTTTTCTTTAGCGACAAAACGTATTTCTATTTATTGGAATGCGTTAATAAACAAAACTTTCATTATTGGACTGATAACAATCTGCGAAATATCTATGAAAGGCTTCTCTAAAGTGGACATATCAGTGTTTAATATGTGCTGAGTAAAGCTGGAAACCACTATTCAATTTTTTGAGGAGAAAGGCTAATTTTGGAAAAATTTGTCAATTTTTTACGCTGAATCTCGATGCACTCCCAACTAGAAAACGTTTTGGTTCCAATAGGATGGATGATTTTTGCTTCAAGTGGTATGTAGGATGTTTCCTAGACACCTAATTTAGTTTGCTCAGATCTGACCTGTATGATTCTTGCTACAGGGATATCTCAGAGGCAAGGTTTACAAACATCCCTATACGTCAATACGTCAAGAAATTAGACATATTCTTTAACACGTGTTGAAAAACGTAATGAAGAATGTATATCTACTATTGCTTTTCTCTATTCGCCCTGAAAAAGAGGGAAGGGGGTTGACCCACTTGCTATTAAATTTTCAAGTCGGATAATATGCCATATAAAATAAAACCTTTAGTAGAATTCGTTGAGTATTAATTCTAAAGGAAACATCAATACTAAGAAAAATTAAAATTGTGACAAATAAAAGAACATAAAGAACTAAAAGTTTTGTCTGCTAAGCCTAATATAATTGTGTTGATCAAATTATAAAGTTTATGATGATTAAGCTCTTGTCATAAGAATATCTAAAGAAAGAATCTAAAGTTTTCCGAGAAGCTCACAATAATATAAAGAAGAGAGTAGCCAAGGAAGATATGGTTTAGTCAATGAATGAAAAGAGAACAATATATAAATGAAAGCTTGGGGAATTCTAAAAGAAATGTCATATGCACTTACATCTAATTAGTTTTGATTTGTAATTAAAAATGCTCTTTATGGTCTTCAATGCAAATGCGAACGTATTACATGTTCAAGTAAAAGTCGTGGAGGGGGGGGGAGGTGGCAGTTAAATTTGAGTTTGATGGCTGGACAGATTATACACTAGGACCACCTTGTTCAGTTTATTGGTCAAGAGCAACTGTTATTGAGATACCGGTGAACGTTAATATTGAAATAATTTGGAACTCGCATCACGCATTAGTTATATGACTTGTTGTGTTGCTAATGATGCATCTTCAAACAATAAAGGCAGATTGTCTCTTAAGAATTTTAGATACACTGGACGTTTAAGGCGTTTTGAAAAAAAAACCGATTCAACTGGATGGTCACCAATTATTTTAGCCCAAATATTGTGGATGATGAACTTAAACCTTTCTATGGAAATTCTGCCCCATAGATGACTCTTATGTAAGTTGATGATGCTATCGTTACCACAGTATGTTTTATCCATGAAATATATTAGCAACAAAAATTTCTGTTGCGAAAAATCTGCTCTATTGGCATGTAATATGCCGGCCATCCGTTTGTCTGGAGCTTGTATTGAAGTTATTCTAGATTTGATTTGGTTATCATTTGCTGAGGTAAATTTGTACAATTTCCAACCATTTTCATTCTCTTGTTCATATACATAAATCATATCTGTTTGTTCCTAACATAGATAATGAAGCATCTTAACAACACTTTACAACACACGTCTGTCTACAGGTGTACCGGATAAAAAATTGAAATCAATGTTTTTACAGTGGTATTTTATCCATAATTCTTTCAGATTATTTTTTTCCTTTTAGTGGACTATTAAAGGCTTATCATCTAATTGAATTATTTTACTGATACTATATTAATATTAGTAAGATTTAAAAAAATTCTAATCAAAAATGGCCTTCGCCTTATTTTTTTAGACAGACCAGAAGTTGCAACATGATCCATTGTAAGCTTTTGAATCCATGTTTAAAGATATCTTTTACCGTTCACTTTGTGGGACGGTTAAAAACATATTTTAAAACTACCACTTGTTAAAATCTGTTTATTAAACTCTTTACAAAACTCTGTAGCCTTAGACTATAGGATTAAAACCTATACGCAGTGTCAAGTATGTGTTCCCATGTCGTAATCTAGCAAATTCAGTCCTTGAAATATAATGTTGAGTGATATGTACACTTCCCCGCTTGATATCATCTGGATTACTAAAAAAGACAAACTGAATGTTGGTAAAACAAATTTAGCTTTAATTAGTTCTAGTCTTAGCAGAGAACATTAAAGAGAATAATTAAAATAACAACCAAAAATCATTACGGCAGACAATGATAACAAAAGCAATATAATAGTAAACAAAATTATGCTCGAGATAAATATAGTCAGGTATAGAACAAAAACAGAAGACGTGCTAAAATGTCTAGTGGGATTCAACTACTTATAGTTATGTTTAAGAAAATAAAAAACGATAGATGTCAAGAACTGGCACATACATCGTGTAGTGCACAGTAAAAGATGTAGTAGGGAAATTTTGCAATATGGTCGTATGTTGTGACAAGGGTTAAGAGTACTCTTTCAGGATGAGGATTTGGTAATTTTTTTTTTATATATGTGAAAAGTACTTGATAAGCTGGATACAATGATACCATTATTATTTTGGGCAGACGATAAATAAAAAGGTTATAAATAATTATTTTTTTGAATTTCGCGCCATTATTTCACATCGTCGCCAAGGCAACCGTTTAAAATTTTAATGTGGCGCAACTATTTCGCGTCGTTACCTAAGTCACCGTTAAAATTTGAATTTATTCGCATGTAGCGCCATTAATTCACATCACCCACGCAGTGAACATTGCTTTGAACAGCGTCAATCAATGTTTTACGGTTATTCTTTGGTTTTTTTTGGTAAGTATTAATTTATTTAATTATGTTCATTATATTTATTGATATTGTTTAAGCAGATAATGACTGCAAGGCCGGTCTGGAACGTCAGGCGGCTGCCGAGAAACTCCGCTGAAGGGCGTCAATGGGCCTACGACGAGGGGCTCGTGCCGATGCAGGGAATTTGCAAACGAAAAAACTACGAACCGTGCGCCTTCTACGAGCAAGGCACGTTTGGTCGTTTCCAGTGCTTGCGATGACGGAAAGAGAAGGGTCGCACTCATCCGTGGGCTGCTACTGCCGGCACGTGGTTCGAGGACGTTAAGCTGCCCCCCGATCAAGTCGCATTTATTATGTACGGCTTTTCGGAGGACTGGCAGTATGACGTCACTCGGCGTGAGGCCTGGGATGTGGCGCATCTCAACGTTCGTCCGGCCTCGTTCAGTCAGCCTACGCTGACTCACTGGTATGTTTGGTGGTTGTAAACATTCAGGGGTGCGAAGAATCTCCGGGTCTGTGATGGTGAACAAGGACACCAACAAACTGAAAATGCTTAGGAAATCAAATACTATTAGAATTGGTACCTGGAATGTCAGAGGCGCTTTTGAGGGGGGGGGGGAATCCATAATATTGTTCAAGAAACAACTAGACTAAAGGTAGACATCATGGGGATCGACGAAATGCGATGGCCGGGTTCAGGAAATTGTAATATATTGAATCATGTTGTGTACTACTCTGGCAACGATGACGACCACCACTATAATGGTGTAGGAATAATAGTAACTAAGAAAATTAACGACTCTGTCAAAAGAGTAATAGCGCACTCAGATAGAATTATAATGATACAAATAGAAGCTAACCCATTTAACTTAAACGTTATCCAAGTGTATGCTCCAACTGCGAATAGCGAAGATGAAGAAATAGAAGATCTATATGAACAGCTTAGAAAGGTCTTAAAATATACGAAATCTAATGCCATAACTCTCATAATAGGGGATATTAACGCGAAAGTTGGAAGTCAAAGAGAAGATAACATAATTGGACAGTTAGGATTAGGATCTAGAAATGAAAGAGGAGATAGATTCATATAGTTTTGCCGAGAGGAAGAACTTGTAGTGATGAACACCATGTTCAAGCTCCCACGCAGAAGAATATATACATGGAAGGCTCCAGGTGATACGAAAGAAAAAATAATACGAAACCAAATTGACTATATCACTATTAATCACCGTTTCCGCAATTGCATAAAATCAACAAAAACATCCCGGAGCAGATGTCGGATCAGACCACAATCCGGTAATATGTAAATGTAAACTAAAACTTCAAAGGGTTACGAGAAAAGCTAATGAAAAACAACATAATATAAGGGCTCTTCGTGAAGGAGATGTTAAAGAACAAGTTCGAAAATCGTTGGAGGAGAAATTTAAAAATGAAAATAATACTACCACTGGATTTAGTAACAAAAACAACTCAACAAAGGAAGTAATAGAAGAGAGGTGGAACGCTATCAAACAAAATCTGCAAAGTATTATAAAAGAATACGCTCCATAAAAACGAAGAGAGAAGAAAATGAGTGGATGACAGAAGACATTTTAAAATTAATGGACGAAAGGAGATTAATGAAAAATAAAGATATGAACAAATACAGAGATACAACGACAGATACGAGGTGAGATAAGAAAGGCAAAAGAAAAATGGTTGAAAGATAAATGCCAAGAAATAGAACAGCTAGAAAACAAACACGACAGCTTTAATATGCATCGAAAAATAAAAGAAGCTGCTGGAATATTTAGAAGAAAAACAACGAACAGACTAATAGATAATACAGGACAGGAAATAACAGACATAAGCAAAAAATTAAAAACCTGGAAAGAATACATCGAAAAGTTATTTGCAGACGACCGTCCAGAAAAACACGAAATAAAAGAGGCTAAAACCGGACCTCCTATAAAAAAAGATGAAGTTAAGAAAACAATAGAAAAGGCGAAAACCCGGAAAGCAACGGGCCCAGACGAGATACCCATTGAAATTTTAAAACTCCTAAATGAAGATGGAATAAATGCACTCATTAGGTTATTCAATCTAATATACGACACTGGACTAAGTCGACTTTTATAACCATACCAAAGAAAACAACACCGAGACAATGCGAAGACTATAGAACGATAAGTCTGATGAGCTGTGCCCTTAAGATCTTCTTGAAAATTATACACGCCAGGATCTATCAACAATGCGAATCAAAATTGACCGAAACCCAATTCGGGTTTAGAAATGCGTTGGGAACAAGAGAAGCACTATTTGCCTTAAATGTATTGATCCAAAGATGTAGGGACGTAAACTGTGACGTACACTTATGTTTTATAGACTTCAGCAAAGCATGAACTACTAAAAATATTAGAGAAAACCGGGATAGACGACAAAAATACTAGAATAATAGCCAACCTATACTGGAGCCAAAACGTGAATGTAAAAATAGAAGATAATACCACCGAAGGAATTCAAATCCTTAGAGGGGTTCGCCAAGGATGCGTGCTTTCACCGACTCTGTTTAATATTTACTCGGAAGAGAGGTTCAAAGAAGCATTACATGATGTGAATGAAGGTATATTAATCAATGGTGAACTAATCAACAACATCAGATACGCAGATGACTCTGTAATATTGGCAAGAAACGTAGAAGGTCTACAATTATTAATGGAAAGAATACATATAACATGTGAGAAATACGGAATCACCCTCAACACAAGCAAGACAAAATACATGACAATAACTAAGAACATTACGTTACCAGCAACATTATATATTAATAATACTGAGATAGAAAGGACTAGCAAATACACATATCTGAGAACCAATATAAACGAACAATGGGACCACTCGACAGAAATAAGAACAAGAATAGAAAAAGCAAGAGCCGCATTCATTCAAATGAAAAAAGTTTTGATCGGTAGAGACCTAAGCCTGCAAACCAAGATTAGAATCCTGAGATGCTATATTTTCTCGACGCTACTATACGGAGCTGAGTCATGGACTTTAACAAAAGCATCAGAGAAGAAACTGGAATCATTTGAAATGTGGACCTACCGACGTATCTTGAGAATACCATGGACAGAGCATATCACTAACAAAGAAGTTATGGAACGAATTGATAAAAAAACAGAAATCCTAATAACAATAAAATCTCGCAAGCTAGAATATCTAGGACACATAATGAGAAACACAAAGAGATATAGAATCTTGCAACTCATTTTAGAAGGAAAAGTGATGGGAAGAAGAGGCCCAGGAAGGAGGAGAATATCTTGGCTAAAGAACTTGCGGCAATGGTTCGATATGTCCACGGTACAATTATTCCGGAAAGCAGTAGACAAAGTACAAATTGCATTTATGATAGCTAACATCCGGAACGGATAAAGCACGGGAAGAAGAAGAAACATTCAGTAGCATATTCTAATTCATTTTTTAGGTATGGATATGGCAGGGAGATGGAGGTGGACCACTTTTCCCGCCATCAGTGGGAAGGTCAGATCGGTGGCCCAGGCGTCGTCGTCCAGATCGACGAATCTGTCTTTGGCCACCGAAAATACGAGCGTGGTAGCATCATCCCTGGACACTGGGTGCTAGGGATGATAGCCAATGATAGCGAGGACATCCGCATGGTGGTTGTAGAGCGGCGGGATGCTGAAACACTCATCCCGGCAATTTTAAAGCACGTGGCGCGTGGAAGTATCATCCAAACCGATGGTTGGCGGGGCTACATGAGCCTCCACGAGCATGGATACACGCACCACGTAGTCAACCACAGCGACCCGATGCATCGCTTTGTTGGTAAGTCAAAACGGTAGACATTAAAAAGTTTCTAATTATTTTATTTCAGCGCTCGATGGTACGCATACGCAGCGGATCGAGGCATCCTGGCGTCCTGCGAAGTATTTCTTCAGGAACCGGCCACGCTGCAACGATGAAACCTTCGGCGACCACCTCAGCGAGTACCAAAGAACATCAACAAGTTTGAATACTTGTTGGAGGCTGTCCGCGCCGGGTATGGTGACCATCGTATTTAGATGTGTCCCTACTCAAACAGCTCTTTTCAGGGCTCCTCTCTAATGAAGATTTACCGAAGGGAGGGGAGAGTGATGCTGATCGCCTCCGCGTGGTGCTCTTCGGGCAACAGTTTAACTGGCTAAACGATCAGCAATTTAGGTTAAGCACAGTAATGTTTTGTCTGAAAATGTAATTTTTTGTCTGAAATTCTAATTTTTTTTGTCTGAAAATGTAATTTTTTAGGAAATTTTTGAAATAAAAAATCATGCATTTAATGTAAATTTGTTTCATTCTCTACCATTTGTAAATGCTACCACAGTAATCTCAAGTTATTGTCCTAAAATAACATACTTTTACAGCAACAAGCGAATAGATAAACAACGAACTTTTGTGAACAAATATCAGATACTGATAACCTGTGGCATATTATTAATTCGGCAATTAAAAATTAATAGATGTAGAAAAAAATACTGAACCAAAGCAATGTTCACAGTCGATGAGAAAAAAGGGCACTCGCCATAAGACCCATATGAAACAATGGTGCTACATGCAAATAAATTCAAATTTTAACGATCACTTAGGTAACGACGCGAAACAGTTGCGCCATATTCAAATTTTAAATGGTTGCCATGGCGACGATGTGAAATAATGGCGCGAAATTAAAAAAAAATTATTTATAACTTTTATTTATAATTTGCCCAAAATAATAATGGTATCATTGTATCCAGCTTATCAAGTACTTTTCACATATATAAAAAAAATTACCAAATCGTGTTGATAATAAGTAAATGGCAGCCGGCTAGAATGTGTTCCCTGAGGGATAACAAACATTGTCATACTACAAGCATTTTCATAAAATAACTGATTCAAAACCCCTCTTGCGGTTGACCATTACAGTAGTAACCCATTTTCTAGGTGTATAAATATGAACTGCGGGTTTTGTTAACCGATGACGCCACTTGTACATTTTGTTATATAAACAACTTCAGTTTGTTGCGATAACTTGCGCTTTTAATAACCTTTAAAACTAGATGTGTCAACTCATTAAAATTGGAAGCATCAATTTTCTGTAGCGCCTTGAAAATGTCGAATTTCGTTCCGACAAAGGACCATTTGCGGGAAATTACTTTGCATTACTTCATTTTGAAGAAATCGGCTGCTGGTTGCCATCGATTGCTTGTGGAGGCTTATGGCACTCATGCTCCAAGAGTAACAACTGTGGAAAGGTGGTTTCGTCGGTTCAAAAGTGGCGATATGGACATGCACGGTAAGGCCAAGGGACGGCCACCGAAAAAGTTTGAAGATGCATTGTTGAACGATGATCCCACGCAAATGCAGCAACAGCTCGCAGCGTTTGCAAGCCATGGGAAAAATTCAGAAATAAGGAAAATGGGTTCTACATAAACTGAACGAGAGGCAGCAGGAGAACTGAAAAATCAAATGTGAAATGTTGCTTCAACGACATGAAAGAAAGAGCTTTTTGCATCGCATCGTGACAAAGGATGAAAAATGGATCTTTTTCGACAATCCCAAACGCAAGAAACCATGGGTTAGCCCAGGTTAAGCAGTTCTATCGACGTCATCGCCTGATCGTTTAGGCCGGAAGACAATGCTTTGTGTTTGGTGGGATCACAAGGGTGTGAGCTGCTAAACTAGGAGAAATGGTTAATTGAAAACGCTACTGCTAAAAATTAATCAATTTAAACCATGCTCCCATTAAGAAACTGCCAGAGTGGGCAAGACAACATGGCAAGGTGATTTTGTTCCATGACAACGCACCGTCACCGCCATGAAGCGGGTCAAAGACGCCTTGTCTGCGTTGAAGTGGGACGTGTTATCTCACCCGCCGTACTCTCCAGATTTGGCCTTTTCCGACTACCACTTGTTCCGGTCGATGGCGCATGGATTGGTTAACTAGCACTTCGCTACTTTCGAAGCCGTCGAAAAATGGGTGGCCGATTTCTTTGTCTCAAAGCCAGAATAATTTTATCGCGACGGCATTCACAAATTGCCAGAAAGATGGCAAAGATGTATAGATTCAAACGAAATATACTTTGAACAAATTGAATTAATTTTTCAATTTCAAACATTGCCTTTAATTTTACCAAAATATCCTGCATTTCATATTTATACCCCTAGTATAATGGAGCCGGCAAATCATAAAGTAACAGTATGGTTAAAATCATTAGAGGAAATTTAGAATGATTAAGCTTGATCGCAGAATCGTATTATCAAATGTATGACATATTTCTTGAACTTGGAGGGAAAGCAGTTGGGAAGAAAATATTATCTTGTAACTGACACATTAAAAGACTACAGAGAAAAAGAAAAGATAAAGCAGAAAGGCAAAGAGGAAATGACAAAAGACCAGATGGTAGGAATTAAAAGGCGAATATTTAGCAAGTTTGCCCAAAGCAATGTTTAAAATATGCAACAGTGAAAGAGAAAATAAAACTGGACAAGAACTAACAGCAAAATTATTTTGGAAGAAGAAAGAAAATACCGACCAAAAAAGCGTAGTGATGGAATAAAATGGCGCAGAATAGAGACAAGAAAATTATGTAACACAGCAGTGAGGAAGTGTAAAAGATTATAAGACAAAGATAAAAGACAAATATGTTGTGGCAATAGAAAGACACTTAATAAATCGTATCCTAGAAAGTATAAAAAAAATTGTAAATCAAACATTGCGTGAGTGCAAAACAATACAGAAGAGAATAAAAAATGAAGAGACTAGTTGATATACCATCAGATATACGGAAGGATATTCCAGCGTCTATATAAAGAAGGAAGAACATCTGAATATATAAAATGTACAAAAAAATTGCTACTGCATTCTTCAAATATCTTACAGCAAAAAAAGATGAAAATGGTTAAGATAACCAAGTTTTATTTTTGGAAGAAGAAAAGTCTAATGCACTATTTACTTTAAAATACAATGAAAAGAAGAAGAAGAAGAAGAATTTTTATTTATCCTCATAAAATGAAAAGTAACTGGATGTAACAGTGGCGGAAAGTTTTCTCGTAGAAATTCAATTTTGTGGTTACTTAAAGAGATATATTTCACAAAGTAGAATAACCAACAACAAAAAATTACTACAACCAGAAACTGTAGGTGAAATGTCTGAAATGAGTCTTCTAGAAAGTAAGACGATGTAAAGATTAAATTAAAAGGTGCAGCTAAGTAGCAAAAAGAAACCAAAAAAATGACAACTAGAAAAGAGGAAAAAAAATTAGCAGTTAAACAAAGACATTTTTACATTAGTGAACATAAACAAATCAAAAGAAGATGTCAAAGCGACTGGAAAATTAAAATGCTACATATATTAATTTGGAAAAAACGCGTAAAAGAAAATGATGTCCACAAATTTAAAAACACTTCAAACGAACAACAAGAAAAACTTAATAGACAACAAAGCAACGTTTCAAAAAAAAAATGAAAAAGGAAGAAGTGTATTACATGCAAAAAAATAATTTCCAATTAACTAAAAAAGCTAAAGGGCAAAGAAGAGGTTCTTTAAAGAGCTACCCTAACAAATTGCTAGCAGCAGAAATGACGATGTTGAGATGAGTTATAAGAAAAACCAACAAACGCAAGATGAAGAAGAGTAGGTCCAAAAAAGATGGCTGGAATAAATAGTTCCAACGAAAAGTGTATTCTGCTATGATCATTGTGATGAAAATGGTTATAGAAAGAGAAGCAATAAAAAACAAAACTGTGGTGTAAAAAACCAAAAGAAGAATGATGTGCAAAGTAATTAAACAACCATAAAGACAACAGACAAGGAACAAAATAGAGCAGGAAGCGTAGAAGCAAGGACTAATTGGGAAGACTTACAGTTGTTGCCAGCAGTAGTCGCCAGCATCTTCGGCTGCAGCAGCTCCGGCTGGTAGCCAAATAAGGTGCTGAAGCGACCAAGAAGCGAGGAGGGTTGCGGCTTCGACAGCGGAACGCTAACTTTGTGCAGACCCGGCTGTAGTGGCACGTGGGCCCTCCCGTAGCCTTGCAAACTGACACCGGTGTAGACGCTGAGTACGAGTTGCGGCCCTGTTCACCAATCAAGTTAGCTAACAGCGCCACGATCACTTGCAATATTATACTTACACCCGTATGGGTTTGTTGACTTGTACACTATCTGAATGGGTAAGTTGAACACGATGTCTTCCCCGTTCGTAAGCACGTTTGCAATCTGGGATAGCCCGGCCTCCAAGCCGCTGACGATTTTCCAGTCAGGGCCTGTTACAAACTCGTACTTGCAATGCCATGACGAACCGGCTGCCGCTAGTGTGCTAGCATACTCTATTTGGCCAGATATTGACATCAAGAACGTGCCATCGGACATGCTTTCCGCAGGTGATTCGTGTTCATCTGTTTGTTTGTATTGACGTATTTCCGTGGGTTACTGTGGATACTCAAATCATTACCTCTATTGAAGATCCTAAATATCATATTGATAAGAAATATTTTTCCACTATTGGGTTTTTTATCCCAAAGGGTTGTTAATAACTTCTTCTGTTGTAAATTACAGAAATTAAGTTTTCTAGGTTAATACGAATTAAGAATGCCGAATGTTTGGTTTAGATTGGTTGAATATATCAAGACAGAGTGCTGCTGTGAATCTGTCTGTTTCCGAGAAAACGCAACTGTTATACAATGCGTTCCATAAATTTATGTCGTTGAGAAAAAATTATTAAAAAAACTACAAATGTAAAACCGAGTAAACTGCATTGTACTGACAAATAATTGGACTAGATACAAATTTTCTTGAAATTTTGCCCTTTGCTGTTGTGCCTTAAGTCTTATAGCACCGATTCTACTGTTTCGTTGATCTTTTCTTTGAGAATCCCGAGGTTTTCTGGAAATTTTCGACTAGGATAGTACATGATACCTTTGGTTAGACCCCATAATGCATAGTCACAAGGATTCAGATTAAGCGAATTTGCTGATATTCAAACCCAATGTTCTGGTCGTAGCATCCATAATATCTTAAGTTTGAGGAACCCTGGCGTTATCTTGCATGAACCAGAATTCACGCTTATATGTGTGATTGAAAAAGAGATCCAAAATTTTCTCTTTATAAATTGGACCAGTGATTGTGATCGCCATAGCAGCTCACGGCACACCAAACAGTTAAGCTCTTTGAGTGTAGGGGACGCACTTAGTTTTGAATGTTCGCAAAACCTAACTCGTAATGACACTCGTCAGGTTTGTCCCGATTCCATCATTTATGTTAATGAAAGAGCGAGCCGGAATCGATTTTTGATGGCTTTCTCACTCACTGGTTGGAGTAAGCAAAAGCTCTCTCGATTTTGTTGAAATTTCTTTGAAATGTCTTTCAACTTTTTCGATGTTATCGTTTGTGGTCTCTCTGCGTGGTCTTCCGGTTCCATTCTCATTATCATCCAGAACACTTCCTGTGCTCAACCATTTTTCGGTCAAACTGTATTTTTGAAATAACCAAAATTTTATTTAAGGCATATTACAAACAATATTTTATCGTCCACTGATATTATTTCTGTATAAATTGGTTGACCCTATTCTTTTAGCCTCTTTGGAAGTTCTTCATTTGTGAGCTGGGTCGCTACTCATTCTAGTGTCCATGAGTTGCATGATAGTTGGAAGCAAACCAGCGGATCTTCCCAAGCCTTCACGGATGGTCTGATTAGTCACACGTCAGGGTGGGTTAGTTAATGAATGTAGGATCTTAGGCTGAAATTGCCAAATAATACTGATATTGAGTTTAATATTTTGTGTAGGAACAGTTTGCTATCACTTGTTAATGATCATCTTCTACTGAGCGATCAACATATTTAATTGCTGTCTTTTTTTGGTCCAGATAAGGTCCTAAGTATTTTACTTCATACTTCACAGGGAATACCATCGGTACCGACAGGCGGATAAATGTAGTAACTTGTCTGGTTTTGTTGACGTCGATTCGCCATCAATTTAACCATTCCTTGACAAGAAGTGTACTCGAGGGCATTTGCTGTGTGTTCGCATCTTCAAGAAAGAATAAAATATCAGTGCCATTAGCATAGTTGCCAATTATGGTGTTGTCTGTCAGATGTATTTCACCGTGAGATAGGTGGGATTAAATAATATATCCTATCCCGCCTTATCAAATGCTTGCGATATATAGAGAAACCCTGCCAGTGGTATTTCTTCTCTTTTAAGTTTTTAGCGATATTATTGACAATTCTGTTTGTCCGGTGAATATTGTAGTGGTCAGTACTATAGCTTTTTTAGGCAGCATCTTCAGTATTTTACTCGTTATTAAATAATGTCCTGGAGCTTTCAACTGTTTCAATCTGTCGATTTCGAGTTTGACTTCAGTTGAAGAGAAAGACTTTAGAAGACGGGACATCTAATATGCTAGAAATGCTTCAGTTTCTTGATTGTTGTGGTTTGGTGAGGGCTCGAAGAAAATTGAAAAACAATTGATAGATGTTTTGCGAATGTATCAGTATAATTGGCAGAATGTGAATTTGAAGTTTTTTTAGTTTTTCAGAGATCTTCTTTGCAAAGGTCAATAATGTAGTTTTGGAGAGTTATTCCGAGTTCTTGTGTCGATTCCATGCAGATCGTTAGGCAAAATTCGACTTTATTCATTAAGATGGTCTCCCTCAAGAGTGATACATTTATTCCAACGCTTCTAACATTTCAATGCTTTTTTTGTAGAACGATTTATCTTTGGCCTCAAAATAGGCTTCAGTTTCGGCAATCACTTCGTCATTGGAGACAAAGCTCTTTCCCTTTAGGTTTGCAAACAGGTGGTAGTCGCTGATAGTCAGATCCGGAGAATACGGTGGACGGGGAACCAATTCGAAGTGCGATTCGTGCAATTTGCCATCGTTGTTATCGATTTGTTGGCTTAGTGAAGGAATACTTTTTTCTTCTTCATTTGGGGTAGTTTTTTACAATTTCTTTTTTCAAACGCACCAATAACGCCATATAATATTCGCTATTGATGATTCTTTCTTTCTCAAGGTAATCGATGAATAAAACACTGTGCATCCCAAAATACGGAGGCCAAAATCTTACCAGCTGACATTTTCGTTTTTGGCCGCCCTTTGCTGTCCACTCAGCTGACTACCGATTTGACTCTAAAGTGTAGTGATGGATTCATGTTTCATCCATTGTTACATACCGCATGAAAAAATCCTTTTTATCGCGCTGAAACAGCTTCAAACAGTGCTCTGAATCGTCGATGTGTTGTTGTTTTTCATCGACTGTGAGCAAACGCGGTACCCATTTCGAACAAATAAAGCTTCCTTATGGACAAATGTTTATGCAAAATGGTGAATACACTACCTTCTGATATGTTTAAGGTATCAGCTATCTTATGAAACTTCAATTTATGATTGGCCAAAACTATTTTGTGGACTTTTCTTATGTTTTCTGAAACAATTGCCGAATTTGGGTGACCAGGGCGTTCAGCATCATCGATGTTTGTACGGTCGCGTTTAAAATCAAGAAACCACTCCTCTACCATTTGCCTCGATGAAGCAGAGTCCGAATAACACTTGTTAAGCATTTTCTTTGCTTGAACGGTATTTTTCCCATTAAAAAGCAATGTTGTATCAACACACGAACTTCAAATTTTTCCATTGTTTTGAAAACTACAAAAGTAGCGTCACTAAAACCACTGTAACTTGTGAACTAAACGTCACATTGTCATGACATTTTGACACATATCATTTGAAGGTTAGTGCTTCCTAAAAATCATATGGATTTGTCAATAACAGTCATACTACGAACTTATTGAGTGACGTTGTTTATATATAGACTTTTTTATAAATCGTTATAATTAACGTATGGTCAGATGACATATCACTATTTGACTTGACCCTAGTGTAATTCAAACTTTGTATCGTTTGGTTAATAAGTTTGTTCGTCTATAGAGAATAAATCGTAATTATTGTGAGCTATAGTTCTTAGGATTTTGCTGCGTTTTGTTTTGACGATTCTTGAGCTTCAGTGTGTGTGTTGAGTTCCAATTACCCGCGCCAATAAATCCTATAGATTGGAAAAACGTATGACACTGATTAGCAGTAATTCAGTGCCTTGATGGGCTGTTGTAAATATAATGCTGAGTTTATAACTGACCAAGACAAGGCATTTTTTTCACGTTTTTGGTTTAAATTCATTTGGTTTAGAACTTGGACAATTCGTGATGAGAAATACGATTTTTAATGACAACAGCTGACTGACCATATCGGAGTGGGTAAATGCATGAAAGATGCACTGTAAAGTTATGGTGGATATTTCATGTTGCTGTTGGGACTGGATAAATTATTTGTTGATTTCCACGTAACATTTTTTGGAGTTGATGGTGTATCTGGTATTGATTGTTTACCGTAAAATTTTTACTTACTGCTGTTTAATATTGTAAAGTTGATTGGAGTCACGCCAAAATCGCTAGCCGGCAGCGTATACTCCCTTTCACTGTTGCAAAGCGACTGATTTTGATGATAGTTACAGTTCTGAGATGGTTGTTACATGTGTGCAAATCAAAACGCTGCGCATCCAAGAATTATATTTGTTTACTGAGATCTACGTACGTTATTACTTACGAGCTAAATTGTTTGCGTTGGCCCAGATACTTTGGTAGTAGCTACTCGTATTGTAAAGGAACGGCCGAGTACTTTAGGGGGATGCTTTTATACTCTTACCTTGACGACTGGGTCAAATCAGCCGCAAGCAATTTTTTCGCAATGGACCTGGAGGTCGCCCGCTGAGTTAAGGACTCACTGATTTAAAAAGCTCGCAACAAATTTTAAATTCTGAATTTAAGGGTGAGAGCACATTCGTATTGTTACAGTTCAGCAAGAAATGTAACACTCTAGGAAGAATGCTGAATAAAGTATGTTTCTTAAGTACTTTTTTATTTTTATCTTCTGGTAGATTTGGTTCTGGTTAATTAAACAGATCGAAAATTTATATTTTATAAGTGTACGGACGACAGTACTTTAATTGCATAATTTTTGAAGGGGATAGTGTTGAACTCCTAGTCTTTAGTTTTCTTATTTAATTTATGTGTGTTAATGCTTGTTCTGTTGTAGTCTCTAGGTCACGGAGTATTTGACATAGCTATGACTGAAATGGTTAAAATCTCAATGACCAAAAAACAACTAAATTTAATTCAAAGCGCGAACTTGTTTGAACATATATAAATTTAAAAATAAGTGTAAAAACACGTATCAAGTTGGCAAGCCTGGATAGTGTTGCTGTTGGGAGAAAAAAACCATTCTATTTTAAACTTCATATTTAAAATATCCAATTCCTGCATTAGTTTCGATTTTACTTTAATTTGCAAAGAGTAAGTATATAAATAAATAGCACCCCACTTTTAACACACTTTTTTTTGAACTGCATTATCGTGGATCGGTAGGTCGGACAAATGTAAGAAACAACACCTTAATGGCTATCCCAACTTCTTCGTGGTCAAAATGGCGGACGAAAATCAGAACATATTTTTAGGATCTCGGAAACGGCGAGAGTTAGCGATATGCGGTTTTCGTAATTCAGTTACCTGAAGTGTTGCTAGAAAAATTCCGTTACAGGTGCGACGGGAAAAAATACGAGGTGCACCAAAAACGACTTTGAACAAAATTCTAAATATAATTCGCTCGGCTACCCCCTTCTGGAGCGGGTACTCTCATGGATTTTTGATATTTTGTAGGTATCTCAAGGGGGGTTCTCCTTGAAAAGTTTAATTAAAAAATATGACAGAGCGGCGCAACCGGAGCTCGAATGTGAAACACATTTTGCACGTATCGATTTCGCTTGTAACCAAAATGTAGATCCATATATTGAGAGTCTACTTGTAAGAAAGACCCTACCACCCCAGCTAAGTGAGCATTATGTGGCGGCAGCCACCCAGCCAATTACAAAGGTTGCACAGTCTATCAGGACCTTCAAAGAGCCAGAAACACACCCTTTAAAGGAACAGTAATTAAGCATTGCCCGCACCAAGTAACATTCACCGCAACTGACTTTCCTCATCTCCCAACGCCACTTACCAGTCCCCCTACCGAACACCAAGGAGTCCAGCCAAATGTTTCAGTTCCTCATCCCACATGGGCAAGAAGAACTACCAACCCACCAAATTCTGACCATCCCACAAACATACATGACACGTTCTCAAATTTTCTCCTCGAATTCAAAACAATGTTTTCCCAACTCTTAAGCCAAAATACGATGATCTTAAACATGCTCTCTACAGTCATAAATAAAATAGCTTCAAAATGACAATTTCACTGCGCATTGCACTCTGGAACACCAACGGCATCACAAACCATGTTCCTGAAATATCTACCTTTCTACAACTACAACACATAGATATAATGCTCATCTCAGAAACACATGCAACAACAAGAACATTTCTAAAAATTCCTTACTATAGTATTTATTATGCCAATCACCCAGATGGAACGGCCCATGGCGGGGCAGCAGTAATTGTCAAAAACACCATAGTTCACCATGAATTACAACACTATCTAACAGAAAAAATTCAAAGCACAATCATTCGAGTGAACACCCTTCCATATCCACTTGTTATAGCAGCAGTTTACAGTCCTCCACGACATTCCATCTCATTTGACGAATATGAAGAGTTCTTTAGATTGCTAGGAAACAAGTTCACAGCAGGAGGCGACTGGAACGCAAAGAATACAGCTTGGGGGTCGAGACTAATCAACCCAAAAGGACGCAACCTTTTACGAACAATACAAAACAACAACTTTGGATACATCTCAACTGGAGAACCCACTTATTGGTCCAGTGATCCGAATAAATCCCGATTTACTAGATTACGCAGTCACAAACGGTATAGCACACACCTACACCAAGGCAGAATCAAATCAAGATTTATCTACTGACCATTTTCCAGTCATCGTTACTCTTAGTACCACCATAATCGTTAAAGAACCGCCTCCAAGACTCTGCAGTAAATATACAGACTGGGATCAATTTACAAATTGAAAGTTGAAAATCTCAACTTGGCTATTCTAATTCAAGACAGTCAGGATCTCGATGTCGCTGCTCAGTACTTGACCACTATGCTCCAAGCAGCTGCCTGGCTAGCTACTCCTGCTCCTAAAACTACCAATCCTGAAGCAAATAATATTCCTCGTCATATCCGAGACCTTATCGTTAAAAAACGCAGAGCTCGAAAACAGTGGCAGCGTACACGAACCCGACAAGACAGAACCTCCTATAACAGACTTATACACCGCTTGCACAACGCTTTACTGGAAGTTTGCAATGACTCATTCAACGATTACCTATCTAAACTCTCCCCAGACGACCAAACTCTACGAAAGGCAACGAAGAAACTCAAACAACCGATAATAGCACTACCACCCATCAAAAGACCCGACAATAGCTGGGCCAGAACTGATAAAGAGAGGGCAGATACATTCGGAGCATATCTAGCCGATGTATTTACGACTCCTCCCCCAAGGGAATCACGACAGCAAAGAAATCGACTCCTTCCTGGACGCCCCCTGCTAACTTCATTTACCCATCGCACCATTCTCTCCAGCTGAAGTCCGTCGTGAGCTAATACACACCAATAATATACGACCTCATAGTAGGAGAACTATTACACCACCTTCCTACGCACCACCACGCAAGGCAATAGTACTTATCACCACCATCTATAATAGCATACTACGCTTAACCTACTTTCCGATGCAATGGAAGTTCGCTCTAATTATAGTGATTGCTAAGCCTGGAAAATCATCTTACCAATCCTCTTCCTATCGACCAATAAGTCTCCTTCCTCTCCTATTCAAGACATTTGAAAGACTATTACTTAAACTAATCACAGGTACAGTTGACCTCGACCAGATCATACCTTCCTATCAATTCGGTTTCCGTGAGCACCACTTGACGATACATCAAGGTCACCGAATCGTCACTCAAATAATGGAATGCCTTGAAACCAAAAAGATCTGTACGACTGCACTCCTAGACATAAAGCAGGCGTTCGACAAGGTATGGCACCAGGGACTGTGTACAAAATTAAACTCCACTTTCGAAGCCAGCTCTATTTGCTATTTAAATCATACCTTGCTGACCGGCTATTCCAAGTCAAAATCAACAACACGGTCTCTGAGTACCACCACATTATCATCAGGAGTACCGCAAGGCAGTGTACTGGAGCCACTCATCTACCTAATTTACACTTCCGACCTGCCAACCACAAACGACACAGTGCTTGCCACATTCGCCTACGATACGACTATTTTAGCAGCTAGTGAAACCGCAGGTTGCAACCGATCGCCTTCAGCACCATCTGGACCTACTACAGGACTGGACCAAACATTGGAGGGTATCAATTCATACTGAAAAATCCGCCCAAAAAATTTTTACCACCAGACGAGCAATCTGTCCACAAGCCAGATTCCATGACACCCCCCTTCCCCTGAAAACTGAAATAAAATATTTAGGGCTGCATCTCGCCGCAAAATCACTTGGAGCACCCATATTAAAGCCAAAAGAAAACAATTCGACTTAAAACTCAAGAAAATGTACTGGTTGTTGGGACCCCGCTCTCAGCTTTCCCTCACAAACAAACTGCTGCTATACAAGGCCATGTTAAAACCCATATTGGACCTATGGGGTACAACTTTGGGGCTGCACAAAGGCCTCCCCCACCAAAATATTACAGCTGTTCCAATCTAAAATTCTCCGCTTGATTCCTAACGCGCCTTGGTACGTTCGAAACGATACCCTTCACACAGATCTGAACATCCCAATTGTTGCATATGAAATCCAGAGACTCGCCACCACCTACCACCACCAGCTCGTAGGGCACGAAAACAACCTCATCGATCAGCTGTCCAGCCCACCTGCAATTGTCCGCAGACTCCAGCGAAATTGGCCACAGGACCCCATCCACTAGCTTCCACAACCATACATTAATTATTCGGGAGAATAGCACTGGCTATATCCCCCCACATGACATGTAATATTCTACCATTTACTTATTACTCAATTAAAGAGTAGATTGTAAATAAGCATGAAATAAAATGAAAAAAATATATATTGAGAGTAAAAAATGCTTAATAACCTATGCATTTATTCCACCAATTTTTTTGGCGAACTTACAGGCACTGCAGCCACTGTGCCCACTAACGTGCACTTATTTTAGGACATTCACACACCCATGGGTTGAGTGAGACTCGAACTCGCGCGCGCCGGGTAGAGGACAGAGCCAACTGGTTGAACCATCTAAACCACCGCGTGGCCGGAAGCGGTCCAGAATGGTAAAAAATGTAGTTAATTTTAATTTTTTTCGTATATCTTTGAAAAGACAAGAGTCATCCTATACTATAGTGAAAGTGATTTGAAAAATACACCAACAGGCCATAAACACTTTGTAAATATGCAAGAGGGTTTCTCAAAACACAACATGCACAGATGTGGATCTGAGAAGAAAGCTGCTCAACAAAACAAAGCTTGAGAGACCTAACAGAAATGTTTTGGAATCAGTAGTAATGAATTTGTTCACTGCATAACAAAGTCAGAAAACTCTGTAGATTTTAAAGAACTAATAACAACAAATATAAGGGATGTAGGTTCAGGTTAGCATGCAGCAGTGTGGTTGTCTACTCTTTCACTGCACACTCAATCAAATGTAGAATTGTTAGTAAAGCACGTCATTTTACAGGACTATGTTGACCTAAACGACCCTTACCTGGTAACGAACACCCAGTGCTTGAAGGATGGCCACAGTGGCTAGTTGGCGATGCTGAGCCCGCCTGACTTCGAGCACCTCTCCTCACCGCGCGAGTATGTGAACGACGAAAATCCACGCCAGGGCAACTCCAAACCCCATGAACACTTCCAGCAGTATGTGCATAAAATCTTCGCACATATTCAGCCCGCGCTTGGCCGAAGACCCCTTTCAGCTTTGACGGGGACTCCGACAGGAACCACAAGAACAGCAACGGGGAGGCAGCCTCGGGGACGGAGCTGCTGCCGATGTACACGAGGAACCAGACGGAGTACAAAATGCACAAATTTACGGGCTTCCCCTCCAGCTACTCCAACCCGACCTACCACATTCCACCCTGCATCAAGGAGAAGACCAGGGTTGACATAGTGAAGTCGGCAGACAACTACATCAACATGCCGCGAAGCAAAAGTACCATAAAGAATGACAGTAGTGTGTAGTAGTGGGGATTGGTAACGAATAAAGGTGTAAGAGGTAATGTCTGTCATTATTTCATTGCAGTGATATACACAAATATAGAATTAGACAGTACGGAAGTCGACCTAGATTATAGCTATATATTATAAGGATAACATGACCTGTTTGTAGTGTAATAAGAGAGTATTTACAAACAGGTAGATGTTAAACATAAGATATTAAAATAAACTTAATCCAAAAATATAAAGTAAAGTATGGTGTTGATATCTTCGATTTTTTTTTTTGGAGCTCCACACCTTGTTTAGATTTTAAAAATCAGTTCTAATGTAAGCTTCTGTGTGTGATTCAATTATTTTATTATTATTTAAATTTCTCTCACCAATCGTTTGTGTCATAATGTCATTCAGTGACCTGGATGATTGCTTCGACAAAGCAAGTACTTTTAGGAAATTTTTCAATGAATATCTTCAATGAGACTCAATTTATGTATGTAGACATGTATTACGTGTAAGGAAAATTTATTACGATCTCTAGTGATGTACTTAATAAGGATTTATCCCTGACGTTTTGTGTATAAATATTTATAGTACAAACAAGAGAATTACCAAATAAAATGCTGTTCGTAACTACTGTTGTAATTTTTTTTTGTTGTTACCTCAAAAAAGTTATATTATACAGATATGAATAAATAACTTTAGCAGATTAAATTAGAAAAAAAGATTATGGAAAAACGTCGAAATAATGTTAACTACTGCTATATAGTTGGATCTCAATATTTTATATAAATATTTGTCTAATTTTACATTTTATTAATAGGTAGTACTTAGCGCACTGTAATAAGCGCTTGCTTGTCAATGTTCAAAACGAATGTTCAATTCTACACATCACCAAAGAAGCTTTTTTAAAATTCTTAAAATTCTAAATTAAATACTAAAATAATATAACAAAATAGTTAAAAATAAATAAATTATATAATTCATAATTGTTAGCAAAAATAGAATTATTTAAAGAAAATAATTTTAATAGTGGCTTAAAAAATATGCACCGTAACCTAAATTATTTAAATTTGCAAATTTATAAAATAATACAAAGACAAAAATTATTAACAGCGTAACAATTTATTTTTACGTGTATTTATATACTACATTATTAGAAAAAAAACAATATTCGTATTTCAATAATTACAATTTTAATTTGTATCATAAAATACAGATTCCTGTACTGGCGATGTAACGCCATTTCCTCACGTTTCTGCGATCCTGATACAAATTTTGACTTTTGCCTGAAAATCGCCCTTATGTACACTTAAAATTTTAGCGAATTATAATTACAAATTTATGGGCGTAAAGGATTTTCATAAGCCATCTCCTGCTCCTGCGATCCTGATAGAAATTCAGTTTAATTCTCTAGCAAATTTAGCGTACATAAGGGAGATTTTCGCTATAATGCCATCTCCTCTGCTCCTGCGATCCTGATAGAAATCAGTTAATTCTCTAGCAAATTTTGCGTACATAAGGCGTTTTCGCTATAATGCCATCTCCTCTCGCTCCTGCATCCTGATAGAAATTCCAGTGTAATTTCTACAAATTAGGCACAAGATTTTCGCTATAACGCCATCTCCTCTCGCTCCTGCGATCCTGATAGAGATTCCGGTCTAATTCTCTTGCAAAATTTGGGCGTACATAAGTGCGATTTTCGCTATAATGCCATCTCCTCTCGCTCCTGCGATCCTGATAGAAATTCCAGTTTAATTCTCTATTAAATTTTGGGCGTACATAAGGGCGATTTTCGTTATAATGCCATCTCCTCTCGCTCCTGCGATCCTGATAGAAATTCCAGTTTAATCTCTAGCAAATTTTGGGCGTACATAAGGGCGATTTTCGCTATAATGCCATCTCCTCTCGCTCCTGCGATCCTGATAGAAATTCCAGTTTAATTCTCTAGCAAATTTTGGGCGTACATAAGGGCGATTTTCGCTATAACGCCATCTCCTCTCGCTCCTGCGATCCTGATAGAAATTCAGTTTAATTCTCTAGCAAATTTTGGGCGTACATAAGGGAGATTTTCGCTATAATGCCATCTCCTCTCGCTCCTGCGATCCTTATAGAAATTCCAGTTTAATTCTCTAGCAAATTTTAAGCGTGCATAAGGGCGGTTTTCGCTATAATGCCATCTCCTGTCGCTCCTGCGATCCTCATAGAATTCCAGTGTAATTCTCTAGCAAAATTAGGGCGTACACAAGTGCGGTTTTCGCTATAATGCCATCTCCTCTCGCTCCTGCGGTCCTGATAGAGATTCCGGTCTAATTCTCTTGCAAAATTTGGGCGTACATAAGTGCGGTTTTCGCTATAATGCCATCTCCTCTCGCTCCTGCGATCCTGATAGAATTCCAGTTTAATTCTCTAGCAAAATTTGGGCGTACACAAGTGCGGTTTTCGCTATCATGCCATCTCCTCTCGCTCCTGCGATCCTGATAGAAATTCCCATTTAACTCTCTAGCAAATTTTGGGCGTACATAAGGGCGATTTTCGCTATAATGCCAACTCCCTTCACTCCTGCGATCCTGATAGAAATTCCAGTTTAATTCTCTAGCAAATTTTGGGCGTACATAAGGGCGATTTCCGCTATAATGCCATCTCCTCTCGCTCCTGTGATCCTGATAGAAATACCTGTGTAATTCTCTAGCAAAATTTGGGCGTACATAAGGGATTTTAGCTATAATGCCATCTCCTCTCGCTCCTGCGATCCTGATAGAAATTCCAGTTTAATTCTCTAGCAAATTTTGGGCGTACATAAGGGCGATTTTCGCTATAATGCCATCTCCTCTCGCTCCTGCGATCCTGATAGAGATTCCGGTCTAATTCTCTTGCAAAATTTGGGCGTACATAAGGCGGTTTTCTATAATGCCATCTCCTCTCGCTCATGCGATCCTGATAGAAGTTCCGGTCTAATTCTCTTGCAAAATTTGGGCGTACATAAGGGCGATTTTCGCTATAACGCCATCTCCTCTCGCTCCTGCGATCCTGATAGAAATTCCAGTTTAATTCTCTAGCAAATTTTGGGCGTACATAAGGGCGATTTTCGCTATAATGCCATCTCCTCTCGCTCCTGCGATCCTGATAGAAATTCCAGTTTAATTCTCTAGCAAATTTTGGGCGTACATAAGGCGATTTTCGCTATAATGCCATCTCCTCTCGCTCCTGCGATCCTGATAGAGATTCCGGTCTAATTCTCTAGCAAAATTTGGGCGTACATAAGGTGATTTCCGCTATAATGCCATCTCCTATCGCTCCTGCGATCCTGATAGAAATTCCAGTTTAATTCTCTAGCAAAATTTGGGCGTACATAAGGGCGATTTTCGTTATAATGCCATCTCCTCTCGCTCCTGCGATCCTGATAGAAATTCCCATTTAACTCTCTAGCAAATTTTGGGCGTACATAAGGGCGATTTTCGCTATAATGCCATCTCCTCGCTCCTGCGATCCTGATAGAAATTCCGGTGTAATTCACTAGCAAATTTCGGGCGTACATAAGGGCGATTTTCGCTATAATGCCATCTCCTATCGCTCCTGCGATCCTGATAGAAATTCCGGTGTAATTCACTAGCAAATTTCGGGCGTACATAAGGATTTTGCTATAATGCCATCTCCTCTCGCTCTGCGATCCTGATAGAAATTCCAGTTTAATTCCTAGCAAATTTTGCGTACATAAGGGCGATTTTCGCTATAATGCCATCTCCTCTCGCTCCTGCGATCCTGATAGAAATTCGTTAATTCTCTAGCAAAATTTGGGCTACATAAGGCGATTTTCGCTATAATGCCATCTCCTCTCGCTCCTGCGATCCTGATAGAAATATCTGTGTAATTCTCTAGCAAAATTTGGGCGTACATAAGTGCGGTTTTTGCTATAATGCCATCTCCTCTCTCTCCTGCGATCCTGATAGAAATTCTGCTGTAATTCTCTAGCAAAATTTGGGTGCACATAAGTGCGGTTTTCGCTATAATGCCATCTCCTCTCGCCCCTGCGATCGTGATAGAAATACCTATGTAATCCTCTAGCAAAATTTAGGCGTACATAAGGGCGATTTTCGCTATAATGCCATTTCCTCTCGCTCCTGCGATCCTGATAGAAATTCCAGTTTAATTCTCTAGCAAAATTTAGGCGTATATAAGGGCGATTTTCGCTATAACGCCATCTCCTCTCGCTCCTGCGATCCTGATAGAAATTCTGCTGTAATTCTGTAGCAAAATTAGGGCGTACATAAAGGCGATTTTCGCTATAATGCCATCTCCTCTCTCTCCTGCGATCCTGATAGAAATTCCAGTATAATTCTCTAGCAAATTTTGGGCGTACATAAGGGCGATTTTCGCTATAATGCCATCTCCTCTCGCTCCTGCGATCCTGATAGAAATTCCGGTATAATTCTCTAGCAAATTTTGGGCGTACATAAGGGCGATTTTCGCTATAACGCCATCTCCTCTCGCTCCTGCGATCCTGATAGAAATTCCAGTTTAATTCTCTAGCAAATTTTGGGCGTACATAAGGGCGATTTTCGCTATAATGCCATCTCCTCTCGCTCCTGCGATCCTGATAGAAATTCTGTTAATTCTTAGCAAAATTTGGGCGTACATAAGGGCGATTTTCGCTATAATGCCATCTCCTCTCGCTCCTGCGATCCTGATAGAAATTCCGGTGTAATTCACTAGCAAATTTCGGGCGTACATAAGGGCGATTTTCGCTATAATGCCATCTCCTATCGCTCCTTCGATCCTGATAGAAATTCTGCTGTAATTCTGTAGCAAATTTTGGGCGTACATAAGGGCGATTTTCGCTATAACGCCATCTCCTCTCGCTCCTGCGATCCTGATAGAAATTCCAGTTTAATTCTCTAGCAAATTTTGGGCTTACATAAGGGCGATTTTCGCTATAATGCCATCTCCTCTCGCTCCTGCGATCCTGATAGAGATTCCGGTCTAATTCTCTTGCAAAATTTGGGCGTACATAAGGGCGATTTTCGTTATAACGCCATCTCCTCTCGCTCCTGCGATCCTGATAGAAATTCCAGTTTAATTCTCTAGCAAATTTTGGGCGTACATAAGGGCGATTTTCGTTATAATGCCATCTCCTCTGGCTCCTGCGATCCTGATAGAAGTTCCGGTGTAATTCGCTATAAAATTTTGGGCGTAAATAAGGGCGATTATCGCCATAATGCCATATCCTCTCGCTCCTGCGATCCTGATAGAGATTCCGGTTTAATTCTCTAGCAAATTTTGGGCGTACATAAGGGCTATTTTCGCTATAATGCCATCTCCTCGCTCCTGCGATCCTGATAGAAATTCCAGTTTAATTCTCTAGCAAAATTTGGGCGTACATAAGTGCGATTTTCGCTATAATGCCATCTCCTCTCGCTCCTGCGATCCTGATAGAAATTCCGGTCTAATTCACTTTCAAAATTTGGGCGTAGATAAGGGCGATTTTCGCTATAATGCCATCTCCTCTCGCTCCTGCGATCCTGATAGAAATTCCGGTTAATTCTCTAGCAAATTTTGGGCGTACATAAGGGCGATTTTCGCTATAATGCCATCTCCTCTCGCTCCTGCGATCCTGATAGAAATTCCGGTGTAATTCACTAGCAAAATTTAGGCGCACGTAAGGACGATTTTCGCTATAATGCCATCTTCTCTCGCTCCTGCGATCCTGATAAAAATTCCGGTTTAATTCTCTAGCAAATTTTGGGCGTACATAAGGGCGATTTTCGCTATAATGCCATCTTCTCTCGCTCCTGCGATCCTGATAAAAATTCCGGTTTAATTCTCTAGCAAATTTTGGGCGTACATAAGGCGATTTTCGCTATAATGCCATCTTCTCTCGCTCCTGAAATCCCGATAGAAATCCCAGCCTAATTCACTAGCAAAATGTGGGCGCACATAAGGGCGATTTTCGCTACAACGCCATCTCCTTTCGCTCCTGCGATCCTGATAGAAATTCCGGTGTAATTCACTTAAATTTGGGCGTAGATAAGGGCGATTTTCGCTATAATGCCATCTTCTCTCGCTCCTGCGATCCTGATAGAAATTCCGTCTAATTCTCTAGCAAATTTGGGCGTACATAAGGGCGATTTTCGTATAATCTCCTCTCGCTCCTGCGATCCTGATAGAAATTCCGGTTAATTCTCTAGCAAATTTTGGGCGTACATAAGGGCGATTTTTCGCTATAATGCCATCTCCTCTCGCTCCTGCGATCCTGATAGAAATTCCGTCTAATTCTCTGCAAATTTGGGCGTACATAAGGGCGATTTTCGCTATAACGCCATCTCCTCTCGCTCCTGCGATCCTGATAGAGATTCCGGTCTAATTCTCTAGCAAATTTGGGCGTACATAAGGGCGATTTTCGCTATAACGCCATCTCCTCTCGCTCCTGCGATCCTGATAGAAATTCCAGTTTAATTCTCTAGCAAATTTGGGCGTACATAAGTGCGATTTTCGCTATAATGCCATCTCCTCTCGCTCCTGCGATCCTGATAGAAATCGGTCTAATTCCTAGCAAATTTGGGCGTACATAAGGGCGATTTTCGCTATAATGCCATCTCCTCTCGCTCCTGCGATCCTGATAGAAATTCCGGTGTAATTCACTAGCAAATTTCGGGCGTACATAAGGGCGATTTTCGCTATAATGCCATCTCCTCTCGCTCCTGCGATCCTGATAGAGATTCCGGTCTAATTCTCTTGCAAAATTTGGGCGTACATAAGGGCGATTTTCGCTATAATGCCATCTCCTCTCGCTCCTGCGATCCTGATAGAAATTCGGTCTAATTCACTTGCAAATTTGGGCGTACATAAGGGCGATTTTCGCTATAACGCCATTTCCTCTCGCTCCTGCGAACTTGATAGAAATTCTGCTGTAATTCTCTAGCAAATTTTGGGCGTACATAAGGGCGATTTTCGCTATAACGCCATCTCCTCTCGCTCCTGCGATCCTGATAGAAATTCCGGTGTAATTCACTAGCAAATTTCGGGCGTTCATAAGGGCGATTTTTGCTATAACGCCATATCCTCTCGCTCCTGCGATCCTGATAGAAATTCCATTTAATTCTCTAGCAAATTTTGGGCGTACATAAGGGCGATTTTCGCTATAATGCCATCTCTCTCGCTCCTGCGATCCTGATAGAAATCCAGTATAATTCTCTAGCAAATTTTGGGCGTACATAAGGGCGATTTTCGCTATAAGGCCATCTCCTCTCGCTCCTGCGATCCTGATAGAAATTGGTGTGTAATTCTCTATCATATTTTGGGCGTTCATAAGGGCGATTTTTGCTGTAACGCCATCTCCTCTCGCTCCTGCGATCTTGATAGAAATTCCTGTGTAATTTCTAGCAAATTTCGGGCGTACATAAGGGCGATTTTCGCTATAATGCCATCTCCTCTCGCTCCTGCGATCCTGATAGAGATTCCGGTTTAATTCTCTAGCAAATTTTGGGCGTACATAAGGGCTATTTTCGCTATAATGCCATCTCCTATCGCTCCTTCGATCCTGATAGAAATTCTGCTGTAATTCTCTAGCAAATTTTGGGCGTACATAAGGGCGATTTTCGCTATAATGCCATCTCCTCTCGCTCCTGCGATCCTGATAGAAATTCCGGTATAATTCTCTAGCAAATTTTGGGCGTACATAAGGGCGATTTTCGCTATAATGCCATCTCCTCTCGCTCCTGCGATCCTGATAGAAATTCCGGTGTAATTCACTAGCAAATTTCGGGCGTACATAAGGGCGATTTTCGCTATAACGCCATCTCCTCTCGCTCCTGCGATCCTGATAGAGATTCCGGTCTAATTCTCTTGCAAAATTTGGGCGTACATAAGGGCGATTTTCGCTATAATGCCATCTCCTCGCTCCTGCGATCCTGATAGAAATTGGTGTGTAATTCTCTATCATATTTTGGGCGTTCATAAGGGCGATTTTTGCTGTAACGCCATCTCCTCTCGCTCCTGCGATCTTGATAGAAATTCCTGTGTAATTCTCTAGCAAATTTCGGGCGTACATAAGGGCGATTTTCGCTATAACGCCATCTCCTCTTGCTCCTGCGATCCTGATAGAAATTCCAGTTTAATTCTCTAGCAAATTTTGGGCTTACATAAGGGCGATTTTCGCTATAATGCCATCTCCTCTCGCTCCTGCGATCCTGATAGAAATTCCGGTTAATTCTAGCAAATTTTGGGCGTACATAAGGGCGATTTTGCTGTAAGCCATCTCCTCTCGCTCCTGCGATCTTGATAGAAATTCCTGTGTTAAATTCTCTACCAAATTTTGGGCGTACATAAGGGCGATTTTCGTTATAATGCCATCTCCTCTGGCTCCTGCGATCCTGATAGAAATTCGTGTAATTCTCTAGCAAAATTTGGGCGCACATAAGGGCGATTTTCGCTATAATGCCATCTCCTCTCGCTCCTGCGATCCTGATAGAAATTCCGGTGTAATTCACTAGCAAATTTTGGGCGTACATAAGCGCGATTTTCGCTATGATGCTATCTCCTCTCGCTCCTGAGATCCCGATAGAAATCCCAGTCTAATTCACTAGCAAAATGTTGGCGCACATAAGGGCGATTTTCGCTATAATGCCATCTGCTCTCGCTCCTGCGATCCTGATAGAAATTCCTGTGTAATTCTCTATCAAATTTTGGGCGTTCATAAGGGCGATTTTTGCTGTAACGCCATCTCCTCTCGCTCCTGCGATCCTGATAGAAATTCCTGTGTAATTCTCTAGCAAATTTCGGGCGTACATAAGGGCGATTTTCGTTATAATGCCATCTCCTCTCGCTCCTGCGATCCTGATAGAAATTCCTGTGTAATTCTCTAGCAAATTTCGGGCGTACATAAGGGCGATTTTCGCTATAATGCCATCTCCTCTCGCTCCTGCGATCCTGATAGAAATTCCTGTGTAATTCTCTATCAAATTTTGGGCGTTCATAAGGGCGATTTTTGCTGTAACGCCATCTCCTCTCGCTCCTGCGATCCTGATAGAAATTCCGGTGTAATTCACTAGCAAATTTTGGGCGTACATCAGCGAGATTTTCGCTATGATGCTATCTCCTTTCGCTCCTGAGATCCTGATAGAAATTCCTGTGTAATTCTCTAGCAAATTTCGGGCGTACATAAGGGCGATTTTCGCTATAATGCCATCTCCTCTCGCTCCTGCGATCCTGATAGAAATTCCTGTGTAATTCTCTAGCAAATTTCGGGCGTTCATAAGGGCGATTTTTGCTGTAACGCCATCTCCTCTCGCTCCTGCGATCCTGATAGAAATTCCGGTAATTCTCTAGCAAATTTGGGCGTACATAAGGGCGATTTTCGCTATAATGCCATCTCCTCTCGCTCCTGCGATCCTGATAGAAATTCGTTAATTCTCTAGCAAATTTGGGCGTACATAAGGGCGATTTTCGCTATAATGCCATCTCTCTCGCTCCTGCGATCCTGATAGAAATTCCGTGTAATTCCTAGCAAATTTTGGGCGTACATAAGGCGATTTTCGCTATAATGCCATCTCCTTCGCTCCTGCGATCCTGATAGAAATTCGTCTAATTCCTAGCAAAATTTGGGCGTACATAAGGGCGATTTTCGCTATAATGCCATCTCTCTCGCTCCTGCGATCCTGATAGAAATTCCGTGTAATTCTCTAGCAAATTTTGGGCGTACATAAGGGCGATTTTGCTATAATGCCATCTCCTCTCGCTCCTGCGATCCTGATAGAAATTCCAGTTTAATTCTCTAGCAAATTTTGGGCGTACATAAGGGCGATTTTCGCTATAATGCCATCTCCTCTCGCTCCTGCGATCCTGATAGAAATTCCAGTTTAATTCTCTAGCAAATTTTGGGCGTACATAAGGGCGATTTTCGCTATAATGCCATCTCCTCTCGCTCCTGAAATCCCGATAGAAATCCCAGCCTAATTCACTAGCAAATTTCGGGCGTACATAAGGGCGATTTTCGCTATAACGCCATCTCCTCTCGCTCCTGCGATCCTGATAGAAATTCCGGTCTAATTCTCTTGCAAAATTTGGGCGTACATAAGGGCGATTTTCGCTATAATGCCATCTCCTCTCGCTCCTGCGATCCTGATAGAAATTCCGGTCTAATTCTCTTGCAAATTTTGGGCGTACATAAGGGCGATTTTCGCTATAATGCCATCTCCTCTCGCTCCTGCGATCCTGATAGAAATTCCGGTCTAATTCTCTTGCAAAATTTGGGCGTACATAAGGGCGATTTTCGCTATAACGCCATCTCCTCTCGCTCCTGCGATCCTGATAGAGATTCCGGTCTAATTCTCTTGCAAAATTTGGGCGTACATAAGTGCGGTTTTCGCTATAATGCCATCTCCTCTCGCTCCTGCGATCCTGATAGAGATTCCGGTCTAATTCTCTTGCAAAATTTGGGCGTACATAAGGGCTATTTTCGCTATAACGCCATCTCCTCTCGCTCCTGCGATCCTGATAGAAATTCCAGTTTAATTCTCTAGCAAAATTTGGGCGTACATAAGTGCGATTTTCGCTATAATGCCATCTCCTCTCGCTCCTGCGATCCTGATAGAAATTCCGGTTTAATTCTCTATTAAATGTTGGGCGTACATAAGGGCGATTTTCGTTATAATGCCATCTCCTCTCGCTCCTGAAATCCCGATAGAAATCCCAGCCTAATTCACTAGCAAATTTCGGGCGTACATAAGGGAGATTTTCGCTATAATGCCATCTCCTATCGCTCCTTCGATCCTGATAGAAATTCCGTTAATTCTTAGCAAATTTGGGCGTACATAAGGGCGATTTTGCTATAACGCCATCTCCTCTCGCTCCTGCGATCTTGATAGAGATTCCGGTATAATTCTCTTGCAAAATTTGGGCGTACATAAGGGCTATTTTCGCTATAATGCCTTCTCCTTTCGCTCCTGCGATCCTGATAGAAATTCCGGTGTAATTCACTAGCAAATTTCGGGCGTACATAAGTGCGATTTTCGCTATAAGGCCATCTCCTCTCGCTCCTGCGATCCTGATAGAAATTGGTGTGTAATTCTCTATCATATTTTGGGCGTTCATAAGGGCGATTTTTGCTGTAACGCCATCTCCTCTCGCTCCTGCGATCTTGATAGAAATTCCTGTGTAATTTCTAGCAAATTTCGGGCGTACATAAGGGCGATTTTCGCTATAACGCCATCTCCTCTCGCTCCTGCGATCCTGATAGAGATTCCGGTCTAATTCTCTTGCAAAATTTGGGCGTACATAAGGGCGATTTTCGTTATAACGCCATCTCCTCTCGCTCCTGCGATCCTGATAGAAATTCGGTTAATTCCTAGCAAATTTTGGGCGTACATAAGCGATTTTCGCTATAATGCCATCTCCTCTCGCTCCTGCGATCCTGATAGAAATTCCAGTCTAATTCTCTAGCAAAATTGGGCGTACATAAGGGCGATTTTCGCTATAACGTCATCTCCTCTCGCTCCTGCGATCCTGATAGAAATTCCAGTTTAATTCTCTAACTAATTTTGGTCGTACATAAGGGCGATTTTCGCTATAATGCCATCTCCTCTCGCTTCTGAGATCCCGATAGAAATCCCAGTCTAATTCACTAGCAAAATGTGGGCGCACATAATGGCGATTTTCGCTATAACGCCATCTCCTCTCGCTCCTGCGATCCTGATAGAAATTCCGGTCTAATTCACTTGCAAAATTTGGGCGTACATAAGGGCGATTTTCGCTATAATGCCATCTCCTCTCGCTCCTGCGATCCTGATAGAAATTCCGGTTTAATTCACTAGCAAAATTTAGGCGCACATAAGGACGATTTTCGCTATAATGCCATCTCCTCTCGCTCCTGCGATCCTGATAGAAATTCCGGTTTAATTCTCTAGCAAATTTTGGGCGTACATAAGCGAGATTTTCGCTATGATGCTATCTCCTCTCGCTCCTGAAATCCCGATAGAAATCCCAGTCTAATTCACTAGCAAAATTTGGGCACATAAGGCGATTTTCGCTATAATGCCATCTACTCTCGCTCCTGCGATCCTGATAGAAATTCCGTTTAATTCTCTAGCAAAATTTGGGCGTACATAAGGGCGATTTTCGCTATAATGCCATCTCCTCTCGCTCCTGCGATCCTGATAGAAATTCGGTGTAATTCTTAGCAAATTTTGGGCGTACATAAGGCGATTTTCTATAATGCCATCTCTCTCGCTCCTGCGATCCTGATAGAAATCCGGTCTAATTCTTGCAAAATTTGGGCGTACATAAGGACGATTTTCGCTATAATGCCATCTCCTATCGCTCCTGCGATCCTGATAGAAATTCCGGTTTAATTCTCTAGCAAATTTTGGGCGTACATAAGGGCGATTTTCGCTATAATGCCATCTCCTCTCGCTCCTGCGATCCTGATAGAAATTCCTGTCTAATTTTCTTGCAAAATTTGGGCGTACATAAGGTTTCGCTATAATGCCATCTCCTCGCCCCTGAGATCCCAATAGAAATCCCAGTCTAATTCACTAGCAAAATTTGGTCGTACATAAGGGCGATTTTCGCTATAATGCCATCTCCTCTCGCTCCTGCGATCCTGATAGAAATTCCGGTGTAATTCACTAGCAAATTTTGGGCGTACATAAGCGCGATTTTCGCTATGATGCTATCTCCTCTCGCTCCTGAGATCCCGATAGAAATCCCAGTCTAATTCACTAGCAAAATGTTGGCGCACATAAGGGCGATTTTCGCTATAACGCCATCTCCTCTCGCTCCTGCGATCCTGATAGAAATTCCGGTCTAATTCACTTGCAAAATTTGGGCGTACATAAGGGCGATTTTCGCTATAATGCCATCTCCTCTCGCTCCTGCGATCCTGATAGAAATTCCGGTTTAATTCTCTAGCAAATTTTGGGCGTACATAAGGGCGATTTTCGCTATAATGCCATCTTCTCTCGCTCCTGAAATCCCGATAGAAATCCCAGCCTAATTCACTAGCAAAATGTGGGCGCACATAAGGGCGATTTTCGCTACAACGCCATCTCCTTTCGCTCCTGCGATCCTGATAGAAATTCCGGTGTAATTCACTAGCAAATTTCGGGCGTACATAAGTGCGATTTTCGCTATAATGCCATCTCCTCTCGCTCTTGCGATCCTGATAGAAATTCCTGTGTAATTCTCTATCAAATTTTGGGCGTTCATAAGGGCGAATTTTGCTGTAACGCCATCTCCTCTCGCTCCTGCGATCCTGATAGAAATTCCTGTGTAATTCTCTAGCAAATTTCGGTCGTACATAAGGGCGATTTTCGTTATAATGCCATCTCCTCTCGCTCCTGAGATCCCAATAGAAATCCCAGTCTAATTCACTAGCAAAATGTGGTCGTACATAAGGGCGATTTTCACTATAATGCCATCTCCTCTCGCTCCTGCGATCCTGATAGAAATTCCGGTGTAATTCACTAGCAAATTTGGGCGTACATAAGGCGATTTTCGCATATGCCATCTCCTCTCGCTCCTGCGATCCTGATAGAAATTCCGTCTAATTCCTAGCAAAATTTGGGCGTACATAAGGCGATTTTCGCTATAATGCCATCTCCTCTCGCTCCTGCGATCCTGATAGAAATTCCGGTCAAATTCACTTGCAAAATTTGGGCGTACATAAGGGCGATTTTCGCTATAATGCCATCTCCTCTCGCTCCTGCGATCCTGATAGAAATCAGTCTAATTCACTAGCAAAATGTGGGCGCACATAAGGGCGGTTTTGGCTATAACGCCATCTCCTCTCGCTCCTGCGATCCTGATAGAAATTCCGGTCTAATTGACTTGCAAAATGTGGGCGCACATAAGGGCGGTTTTGGCTATAACGCCATCTCCTCTCGCTCCTGCGATCCTGATAGAAATTCCGGTATAATTCTCGCAAATTTTGGGCGTACATAAGGGCGATTTTCGCTATAAGGCCATCTCCTCTCGCTCCTGCGATCCTGATAGAAATTCCGGTGTAATTCACTAGCAAATTTCGGGCGTACATAAGTGCTGTTTTCGCTATAATGCCATCTCCTCTCGCTCCTGCGATCCTGATAGAAATTCCAGTTTAATTCTCTAGCAAATTCTGGGCGTAGATAAGGGCGATTTTCGCTATAATGCCATCTCCTCTCGCTCCTGCGATCCTGATAGAAATTCCGGTTAATTGACTTGCAAAATGTGGGCGTACATAAGGGCGATTTTCTATAACGCCATCTCCTCTCGCTCCTGCGATCCTGATAGAAATTCCGTTAATTCTAGCAAATTTGGGCGTACATAAGGGGTTTTCTATAATGCCATCTCCTCTCGCTCCTGCGATCCTGATAGAAATTCCGTTAATTCTTAGCAAATTTTGGGCGTACATAAGGGCGATTTTCGCTATAATGCCATCTCCTCTCGCTCCTGCGATCCTGATAGAAATTCCGGTCTAATTCTTAAAATTTGGGCGTACATAAGGGCGATTTTCGCTATAACGCCATCTCCTCTCGCTCCTGCGATCCTGATAGAAATTCGGTCTAATTCTTGCAAAATTTGGGCGTACATAAGGGATTTTGCTATAAGCCATCTCCTCGCTCCTGCGATCCTGATAGAAATCCGGTAATTCTCAGCAAATTTTGGGGTACATAAGGGCGATTTTCGCTATAATGCCATCTCTCGCTCCTGCGATCCTGATAGAAATTCCGGTTAATTCCTAGCAAATTTTGGGGTACATAAGGCGATTTTCGCTATAATGCCATCTCCTCTCGCTCCTGCGATCCTGATAGAAATTCCGTTTAATTCTCTAGCAAATTTTGGGCGTACATAAGGGCTATTTTCGCTATAACGCCATCTCCTCTCGCTCCTGCGATCCTGATAGAGATTCCGGTCTAATTCTTGCAAAATTTGGGCGTACATAAGGGCTATTTTCGCTATAACGCCATCTCCTCTCGCTCCTGCGATCCTGATAGAAATTCCGGTCTAATTCTTGCAAAATTTTGGGCGTACATAAGGGCGATTTTGCTGTAACGCCATCTCCTCTCGCTCCTGCGATCCTGATAGAAATTCCGGTCTAATTCTTGCAAATTTGGGCGTTCATAAGTGCGATTTTCGCTATAACGCCATCTCCTCTCGCTCCTGCGATCCTGATAGAAATTCCGGTCTAATTCTTGCAAAATTTGGGCGTACATAAGGGCGATTTTCGTTATAACGCCATCTCCTCTCGCTCCTGCGATCCTGATAGAAATTCCGGTTAATTCCTAGCAAATTTTGGGCGTACATAAGGGCGATTTTCGCTATAATGCCATCTCCTCTCGCTCCTGCGATCCTGATAGAAATTCGTTTAATTCCTAGCAAATTTGGCGTACATAAGGGCGATTTTCGCTATAGCCATCTCCTCTCGCTCCTGCGATCCTGATAGAAATTCCGTAATTCTAGCAGGCGTACATAAGCGTTTTCTATAATGCCATCTCCTCTCGCTCCTGCGATCCTGATAGAAATTCGTTAATTCTTGCAAAATTTGGTCTATAAGGCGATTTTCGCTATAATGCCATCTCCTCTGCTCCTGCGATCCTGATAGAAATTCCGGTGTAATTCACTAGCAAATTTGGGCGTACATAAGGCGATTTTCATATGCTATCTCCTCTCGCTCTGAGATCCTGATAGAAATTCAGTTAATTCACTAGCAAAATTGGGCACATAAGGGCGATTTTCGCTATAAGCCATCTCCTCTCGCTCCTGCGATCCTGATAGAAATTCCGTTAATTCTCATCAAATTTTGGGCGTTCATAAAGCGATTTTTGCTATAACGCCATCTCCTCTCGCTCCTGCGATCCTGATAGAAATTCTGTAATTTCTATCAAATTTTGGGTATAATCGATTTTCGCTATAACGCCATCTCCTCTCGCTCCTGCGATCCTGATAGAAATTCCTGTGTAATTTTATCAAATTTTAGTTATAATGCTTTTTATAATGCCATCTCCTCTCGCTCCTGCGATCCTGATAGAAATACCGGTATAATTCTCTAGCAAAATTTGGGAGTACATAAGTGCGATTTTCGGTATAATACCATCTCCTCTCGCTCCTGCTATCATTTTTTTTTATTGTCCACATTGTGCGATCATTCATTAACTACATTAAATGTTATTTTTTTAATAAAATTTATAAGTGTAATAAATTTTTTACAGTTATTTCATTTTCATATCTGAGTTTGTTATATTTAAAACACAATGTAATTATTATTACAGAAATCTGTCGGCTTTATTCTGGCAAATTATGAAGTATTTATATTTGAAATATCTGTAGTGCAACTTATGTTCGGGCTTTCGTGTTTAAAAATATCAAATTTTATTATATAATTATCACTAACAACACGTTAGATATTTTTTAACTGTATAAGGATTTTTAAATATTCAAATATTTTTTTTTAGCTTAGTTGTGCTATTGTAGTACAGATGGCGCACCATTTTTTTAAAGTTTTGGTTTATTATATTGTAATTTAAATACGTTAAGTTAATGGTATTATAAAAAACACAAATACAATTTAGCTTATTGTTTTTGTGTGCTAATCTTAAGAGCTTTTTTATGCTGCCTATACGTATAGGAGTTTTAATTAAATATTAATTTCTTGATGCAGATTTATTATTAAAATAAATTAATAATTTTTTCCGACATTAATAATATAATTATTTATACCAAACAAATTAGTATTAAACATTTTTGTTTAACTCTGTATAGTGTTTTAAATAAATTTAATTTAACTTATTCGTAGATTGTTATAATAAAACACAAAATTGAAAAATAACACATTTTATTTCACAATTGACGTTAACATGTTCGTAAGTTTTTGGCCTAAAATATAAATAAAATTGAACTACAAATTTACATTGCAGCTATTGGGGTAGAAATGGCGCTATAACAATGAATTTTCTTATGCTAATCGTAAATATAATTACATTAAAATTTTGATAGACTTAAGTTAGGAAAAGATAAAAAATACGTTTATTGCGAAAGTACAATTAATGCTATTGTTTTTATAAACAATTTACAAAGTCAGCTTTGTGTTGCCGTCTTTTCGAGTCTTAATGAAATAAATACATTTAAGTTTAAATAATGGCTTTGATATAAATTTACAATAAATTAATATTCAATAATTTTGCACTTGTAAATTTATATATTTTAAAACAAATTATAATTTGTCGCTGCTAGCTTAATCTACATAGATGGCAGCAACAAAATATAATTTTCTACAGTCTTTTAGATTCCTGTAATATTGCTAACTTACAGTTTACAGGTATCTTTATTTTATTCTTACAATATGTAACTTATTAATAAAATATAGTTAGGATTAGCTTTTAAAAATATATCAGATACATTTATTAAATACAATCAACATTAGTAATAATACATAAACAAATTGTTTTTATTCCTTCATGTAATTGAAATTCAAAAAACTTAAGATCGAAGTCGGAGTATTTTGTTACACGATATTATCTTACATTACCCTCTTCTCCTGGGTATATTTAACCATAATGTATAAGCACTGTGACTAATCTCAACGAATTTTGCTACTTTTTGAGTATTGTATGTGAATGTTCTTTGTAAATGTGTAAAAATTATCGATTTTTCTGTATAGTAGGGTCCACAAGACATCCATAGCATGACTCACATACAACCGGTACTAAAAATAAAGTAACACAATTTTTTGTAATTCAAAAGTCCAGGAGGACTGCTACTGTGTACCAATTCTCAGTACATTGCAACTACTACAAGAAATTGGTAGATTTACTGGTTGATGTGAACGGAGTATAGAATAAGACGCTCAGATTGTCAATTTATGCAACTTACAGACTTGAGAAAAGTCTTTTTATCAATGAAATAATAGGGTGATCGATGAGCTGTGTAGCCTTGCATGCATCTGATTTTGATCATATCATCTGACTGTTTGGAAACAGCAGAATTGGGGAAAGCATCCACATACAATTGATGAGCTCCAAATGGACCTGGTAGGGCTGATGTACCATTTCCAAATGCCTAGTGGAAAGAAATCTTTGATCCGAGCATACTTCATATGTACCACTTTAACACTTGAACATCAGTGGCTCTGGGTCTGGGTGTAGAGGTCCCCTTGTGCTTTCAAAAAGGAAAGACATACAGTGCGATTTTAAGTGCAAGCTATAGCCGCTTGATAACCTGTGTTATTGGGTTATATTTACAATATTAAACTTCTTAAGTTCATTTAAAACTATTTTAAAATAACCCAACAAAGTAAATTGTACATGGGCCATTATGTCCTTCTACCCGGCTCCTAGAGAGATGCAACCCCCCGTTACCAGCCCAATGGTTTCGCAACCTCAAATATTGACATCAGACCAAACCCAGATACATTACAGCCAATTTCAATCAAAACTAGGTAATCTTCCATTACAATCCCAACAAGCTATTTATTCCCAACCTTATCACCAAATCTATCAAATCTTTTACCCCACCATACCCCAATAGCTATTAGAAAACAACAAAACAACTGGAACAAGGTTTCTTATAAAAAAAATAAGAATCTGAATGAAGTAGAATCCCAAAGCAAACACCCCAAAGAGAGCGAATACTGGCCAAGTTACTCACATCAGTTCTAAACATGGAGAACGACGACGTAGTAGAGAAGACCCCAGATTTTCGTAACTGGCGTCCAAACTATTGCTCCACTTATACAACTTTTGGAAGAAATAGCCAAACAACAATACGAAGTCAACTTTACAAAACGCAAATAGTTACATAATGATGGCATTTTTCATTTGTTGTGTTTTGTCATTTCGGAGATGTAGTAATAAACGAGATAGGCTGTGTTCCGAAAAAACATCTTCAAGTGTTTTACGTGAATACGTCTCTTGGATCTCAGTCGGATGATAGAGGCTCTTAAACTGTCCTTGGTGTTGTGATGCTTCTCATTGACCTTCGTCTCGATCGCGCCCAATGCGAAGTAGTCAAGAGAATTGCAGTCGGGGCTGGAGAGTTTTTATAATTTGGGGCTATATAACCATGCTTGGGTTTTTCTTGTCTTGTGGGCTGGGACAGTCATGCATGTACTCCTTTCTAGCAGTCACCGTCTCTATGTAGGTTTTGACAACTACCTCCAGTATGTTGATATAGCTGTCAGCGGTTACATTCAGGCTTTCTTCAATAAAATGGGGCTTCTATGATATCTCTTTTGCTGCTCACAAGCCCTAGCGTCACCACAGAGGCGAAAAACTTTGTATGAATGATGGTAGCCACTTCAGAGGTATCTTGGTAGATCATTTTGGCGATTCAACTCCCTGTCTTGGATGAAGTTCTATTCGTCCTAGAAGAATCAGGAAGCCAGCACTGTCGTGCTTGGGGTCCTTCAACTTGATGTCCATCTTGTTTCTTTCACTTAACAGTCGGAGGTTCCTCAGGACGAAAGACTTATAGTGCTAGTCTTAGTGTACTGCTGATTGGCCGTCGACCTCTTCACGCCCATTTCTTTTCCGAGGTAAGTCATGCTCCGCCCAGAATTCTGATCGATTTTCTCTTTCAATTCATCAGTTCTCTTACGATCAGATTTTTTACTATGAGTTGTATTGTTAGCAGTTACTTCCTGCTGTTGCTCAGATTCCCTGTACTCTTTGGTTACGTAATAAACTTTTTTTTTGTAGCCAAACCATAATAAGGTCTATCGGCGTTTCTTCGGCGCGGAGTGATTTAAGTGTAGGTTGTTGATTATATGTTACATAATAACATATTTCATATACACATAAGACAGCCTTTCGAGTTTCCCGCAATAAAACCTAACAATATTTCACTTCAAAAATTGCATTGAATAATTTTAAAAATTACAAATAAGATATATGCGCCTACATATACATACAAACTTTGTATTAGTATAGGTGGCCTATGGCACACAACATGGTGATAGTCCACTCGTACTAGATTATATCACTTCAGTTTCAAGAGTCCGTGGTTTTTCAAGATAAACCTAAGCTTTCAGATAACCCCATAAGAAATAATCGCACAGTGAAAGATCCGGTGATCGAGGGGGCCACTCCACATTCCCTTGTAATGAAATGAGGCGCCCTGGAAAATGTTTCTGTAAAAAGCCAAGAATTCTCTTGAGGCATGGCAAGTAGCCCCGTCCTGTTGAAACCAAACCCTATCGCAGATAAGCCGATGCCTTCTCAAATCAGGCATCAAAAATTCTCACAGCATCGTAAGGTAACGTTGTGGGTCCAATTATGGTAAATTGGGCTATTCCGTAACACACAGTTACTCTTTCACTATCTAGAGGCCTGTGATGGCACTTCCCGTGAATCATTTTACAACCAGTACCAGGAATTTTGTTTGTTTACAGCACTCAATAAGTGAAAATAAGCATCGCCACTCGTGATCAGAATACAGTCATTTTCCAAGGTTTTCAGCATCGTTTCTGCAAACGTTAACTGCCGTACATAGTTATGTTGCTTCAGTTCCCGAACTACCATAATTTTGTAAAAAATGAAAGTGGAGCTCAAAGTGCAAAATTCGACAAGGGCTGGGCTCCACAGCTTGTTGAACTCTTTTGATGTTTTCTGCTGTTCGAACGATCTGATCACCTCCAGATGATCCAGATCTCACAGTTTCTCTCGTTCTGAAATTGTTAAACCATTTTAGTGTCGTGAAGTTGAAGTGAATCTTCGCTGTGTCTGCACCACCGAATAACCGGTTGCAACAAAGATGTCATAAATAAAGACGCGTTGTTCAATCGTTCACAGCTCCACGGCTACTGAACTAGCAACTAACAAGTATATATCAACCAATGAGGATGCGCTAGTTCACCTACTAACGTTATACAAGTCTCAAGAACGTAACATTCCTGCCGGACCTTGTATAAATGGTACCTCTCAACAAATATAAACAGAAAGTTTAGACTATTATTATATATTTATATGATAAATAGGATGGCTATAGTTACTATTTGCCTAGAAGTAAGATCTGTTCGACGTTTGGTAAACTAATTCGTAGTGCAAATTCTTCTTCTTACAATTAGACAAAAGCTTTGTGTAGTAAGATTTCTTTTTATATTACCAATGGTAAATGATCAATTAAATAGACCAGTACAATTGACGCAAACTGTTTGGTGATCATCTCTAAACCCCCTTGTCCCGAATCCCATCTCTACCTGCAACCTTGATTTTGTCCACTAACCCACCCTAGCCACAACTAAACGGGATTTTTTAACGCCTCCCGGCATTTCCATTCGAACCCCTGTGAGCAACGGAGCGGAGCTAGTCGACCAGGTGCTGTACTCCCGATTGCCTTTTGTACGTTCCGCCCCGTCCGTGGTGCCCCAGTACAACTGACCAAGGAAAACCCATCCCCGGGTTGAAGCCGCCAAGGAAGAGCACGCCAACATCCGCCGTCCAGGCTGCCAGAGACCGTTACGTGCGTCTGGAGAGTGCACAACTGACCGCCTACCGTATTTGGAGTTATTTAGTCATAGTTGTATTGTTCTTTGTTTTTCTCAATTTATTTGTTTTGCTTAATTCATTGTTACTTTGTGATTAACTTCTTTGTGCCCAATATATATAGTTTACACAGTTCTGTTTTGTTTATTGAGTTACTTTTAACTGTGCTTAATTATCAAACATTCTTTTGGCCCTTCGATCCGGGAAAACCAGATCATTTTGAATTAAACAAAAAATTAAGAACGTTCGCTAGTTTTGTCTGTGTTACTGCGGCCCGAAATGTTGCGTTAGCCTTGCTGTTTTGTGTCCAAGGTCGACCCTTCGCACCTTAATTTGTTACCTGCGTTTTGACCGCTCGTGTTTTATATTTTGCCCGAGCATTTTCGCTTTACCTGTGGAAATCCGCTTTTGTTAGAATTAATTCTTTGTTAATTTCTGTTGAAAAAATCTCCGTCTAACACACGTGAATTAATCGCTGCCAAAACACTAATAGCTAGCCGAATTAGCGAACTGTCTGAGCTTGCGGAAGCTGCCACAATTGACGCATCGGTGCAAACGCTGTTCAAATTGAAATCCAAGATGCTCAACGGCTTATATGCCGAATTCAATGCAATACTCGTGAAATTAATGAGCCAAGCAAGTGAAGAAGACCTTGTTGACTTGGACACAATACGCAAACAGATAGATAACCAGTATTTTAATATCAATTTTTGAGCAAATATTCCCTGCTCCAAGTCCGGTCTCGTCGGGATCGAAAGTCAGCCAGCATTTGCAACCAAAAACATCATGCTCCATCTCAAGCCGATAAATCGCAGTGAGCCGCTCTCCCTCAAACCACGGCGCTCCCAATTGCCACTGTCACCAATACAACCAATGCTTGCGCTAGCATCAATTCAACTAACGGTCAATCCACGACCGTACTATTGTCTACCGCGATGGTAGAAATTCGGGATCATTCAGGCTCTTACAAAAGGGTAAGAGCGCTGGATCACAATCCAGCTTCATCAGTAAAGACTGTTTTACGCGTTTGAAGCTCCCGCGATTGTCCTCTACCACAGTCGTGCGTGGTTTAGGTCAAGTACCTGTCAGAGACTCCCACAGCTCTACCTCCTGCATAATTAGACCAATCGATACCAACTGCCCCCTGGATCTAGAAGTTATCGTTTTGCCTAAAATTTGCTCGCCCCTACCCACGTACCCTCTGAGTGACCTTACTTGCGGGGTCTACAGTTGGTCGACCCAGATTGGGCTATTTCCAGGCCCATAGACTTACTGCTGGGCGCAGATGTTTATGCTTCGATAGTGAGAGATGGTGCCATTCCATCGGGATCTCCCGCGGCCATTAATACTACCTTCGGTTGGCTATTGATAGGTTCAACGTCAGTAGCGCAAGACCAGCCCATAAAACACTTCTTTCTAGCGTTCATGGAAAATTGCGACAAACTTTTGAAACGCTATTGGGAAATGTTGCAGCCAAATCCCTAGAAGATGAGTTAATGGAAAATTGGGTTTCTAAAACTCATTTTCGCCTGCCTTCCGGTCGTTTTGGTGTTCGGTTACCTTTTAAGGAAAAGAATCTCCCAACGTTTGGAAAAGCCATTGAAATGGCGGACAGACATCTTAAATGCCTAGAGCGACGGCTCCACCGAAAACCAGTTCTTCGTACAATGTACAATTCATTTATGGCCGAATACGTATCTTTTGGACATATGTCCCTTGTTAGAAATGCCCCGTCTTTTTCTCCTAATTGTTTCTACATACCACACCATTGCGTTCTGAAAGAACAATCCGACGGCCCTAAGATCAGAGTCGTCTTTGACGCATCGGCGAAAGACCCTATCGGGGTGTCATTGAACGATACCATTTTCGTCGGTCCAAAGCTGCAGAACGATATTTCCGTCATTCTACTTCAATTTCGATGGCGTCTTTTTGCTTTTACCTGTGACATCCGTCAAATGTATAGGCAGATAATAATGCACGAGGAAGATCGCCGATTTCAATTGATTCGCTGGAGATTTTCGGATTCCGAACAAATCAACAGTTATGAACTCAATACTGTCACGTATGGAATTTCCACATCACCATTCCTGGCGATTAGAAGTGTTCTTCAATTAGCCGATGAAGAGCACGATCAGTTCCCTCTTGCCTCACAATGTTTGCGTACTGATTTGTACGTAGACATCGCGACTGGCGTGGATACTTTAGGCGAAGTCGAGACGTTGAAACAACAATTAACCGATTTATTGAAAAGGGGTTGTTTTGAGCTTCGTAAATGGTCAAGTAATTACCCCCCGCTACTGAGTGATTTGCCTCCCGAACATTGCCTCGATAGTACCATCGTCTTTGGTTCGGATCCTGTTTCTATAAAGGTCTTAGGTTTGCAATGGCTGTCCTTGTCAGATGCATTTTCATTTGCAGTCACGCCGCTTAACAAGTCCTGTTGTAAACAAACAATTTTGTCCGACCTAGCAAGAATCTATGACCCACTTGGCTTCCTAGCTCCTGTGACGTTTTTTGCCAAACGATTAATGAAGTATTTGTGGACCTTGGGTCTTGGTTGGGATGACTAAGTACCTGCAGACGTCGTTACGAAATGGGAAAATTTTAAAGCATCCATGCCCTTATTAACGGGCGCCTTGAGTGAGTTAGAATTATTCAATGCCTTATTGATGATAATAGAAATAGTTCAAACCAAGTTCTATCGCCAAGAATTAGATAAACTACGCAACAATTTGCCGTGTGCAATCTCCTTACAGAGATTAGCTCCTTTCGTGGACAAAAACTGTGTGTTGAGGGTGGGCGGACGTCTTCAGGAAGCCAACCTGCCGTACGACACAAAATATCCCGCTTTACTCCCCCGTAAACATAAGCTAACAAAGCTTACAGTCAAAAATGTCCATGAGAAAAACTTGCATTTTGGTGTGAATACCACCTGCTATTTAGTAAGGCAAATGTACCCTCAATACAATCAATCAGATTGTTCGAAGTTATTTGGCAAAATAAGCATTCGTTGCTTTAAAGTTAATCCCCATCCGGTACAACTTACAATGGGAAATTTGCCAGCAGTCCATGGTTCACAGGCGAAACCCTTTAGTTGCATGGGCATTGATAATGGAGGACCGTTGCCCGTGGTCATGTCCAAACGACGAGGAATCTGGCCACAGAAGGCCTACATATGCCTGTGCATATGTTTTAGCACCAAACCGGTGCACATTGAAGTAACTTCTGATGCGAGCGCAGAAAAACCTTCCTCGCCGCCTTAAGGCGTTTTATTGCCAGACGAGGTGGCTGTTCTAAAATCTACAGTGACTGTGTAACTAATTTTGTCAGTGCTAACCGCGAATTGATAGAAAGGATGCGTTCGGCGGTGGAGGCCAAAGCTATTGAATGGTATTTTAATCTTCCTGCGGCCCCACATTTTGGTGGTTTATGGGAGAACGGGATCAAGTCAACAAAGTCGCACATTTCACGTGTCATCAGAACCCAAATTTTAACATATGAGGAACTTTGTACCATTACCACACAAATAGAAGCCATGCTCAATTCGTGACCCTTATGCCCTATAAGTTCGGATCCTCAATATATGTCGGTTCTCACGCCCGGCCATTTTCTAACGTTAGAGCCTTTAACAACTCCTCCTGACCCCAATTTGTCTGGCGTGAAATTGTCGCACTTATCGCGATGGCAACTCATTCAAAGACTCCAGCAGGATTTCTGGAAACGTTGGAGAGACGAATATCTTCACACGTGTTTTCAGCGTGGAATTATGGAACTATGTCCATCCCTAAAATGACATTTAGAAAGAATTTCCGAGTTACATCCTGGTCGGAACGGCATTGCTCGTGTTGCCACTGTGTGCGCGACCAATGGGTATTCCCTCAGTTATTTTACTTTCTGTTGCTTTAAGAAAATTACCTCACTGATAATTTTGGTGGGCGTTATGTTTGGTGCTAATCTCTAAACCCCCTTGTCCTGAATCCCATCTCTACCTGCAACTTCGATTTTGTCCACTAACCCACCCTAGCCACAACTAAACGGGATTTTTAACGCCACTCGGCATTCCCATTCGAACCCCTGTGAGCTACGGAGCGGAACTAGCCGACCAGGTGCTGTACTACGATAGCGCGCTTTGCTTGTGTGCTGCCGATTGCCTTTTGTACGTTCCACCCCGTCCGTGGTGCCCCAGTACAACTGACCAAGGAAAACCCATCCCCAGGTTGAAGCCGCCAAGGAAGAGCACGCCAACATCCGCCGTCCAGGTTGCCAGAGACCGTTACGTGCGTCTGGAGAGTGCACAACTAACCTGCCGCCCACCGTATTTGGAGTTATTTAGTCATAGTTGTATTGTTCTTTGTTTTTCTCAATTTATTTGTTTTGCTTAATTCATTGTTACTTTGTGCCCAATATATATAGTTTACACAGCTCTGTTTTGTTTATTGAGTTACTTTTAACTGTGCTTAATTATCAAACACAAACAATATAGTAATTCTTTTAATGTATCAAAGATCAGTACAGCAACTGGACAAGCAAGCTTTTATTGATTTTTCTGTATCTTTGACAATAGAAGACGACCTTCTAAACTTCTGAAAATTAAAGTTTCTTCCCTTCTTCTTAAAATACCAGAACAGATTTAAAAAAAAATTGGTACCCTTTTCAAAATATCCAATGGACAGCTGGAAGAAAATCAAATGGACATGATAAAATCATAATGCAACTTATGCCATTTCAAAAAAATTATTGCAATTGAATTTATGGTCGTCATAGCAATCATTCATGTGTATCCCTATATGACAAGAAACTTTGCTTTATAGTATCAAGGATTTGATTTAAACAGATGTTAAACAAGAACCTTATAAATAATTTGATGTTTTTGTTTACTGAACAGTTTGCAAAATTGATAAATTTGACTATTCTTTAAAGAATCAAATTTCGTCGGTTTGATACCCCAAGTCATGCCATTCTCATTATATATTTGATTTTTTTTATATTCTTCTTCTTGAACACCTGTTTTCTTCTCCCTTCTCTCTAGAGTCTATCTTTTCTTGGTTTTCCTTGATTGTATTTATTTGTTGTTTGACACTTACATGCTTCCTGATTATTTTGCTCTAGTTCTGTATTTATTGTCTTTCAGGAAATATATTTGTAATTATTTTATATTGCATTTTTTTAAATCAAATCCAACTTTTTTACAGAGTAAAGAAATTTTATCAATCCAATTTGCATTTTGTTCTTGTTTCTTTTGTTTATAATCAAAGTGCGGCTACGATGTAACCTGGCAACCGATGAGAGTGGAATGTAATGCACATGTAAATTAGTTAAGAGTTTAGACTCTGATAAGTAAGCAGTAAACTCTGCATCAAATTTTGCGCATAGCTGAAACATTCCTCGCATTTACAACGGTGGAGCGAGTAGAACATAAAATATATAATAAAATATTTAAAACAAATTATGAATATTCAATAGATACTATTGAATGTCAAATGTTAATGCCCTAAAAGCATAATCGTGCTTATGTGATGAACCCGCCAAACAATAAGTTTTTTATTACACATGCCAAAAAGCGATTCCATTGAAACGCGTTGCCATAATCAACATCCTTTGCCTATCCTTGAATTCTTCCTCTTCTAGCCATTAACCAAATTTGTTTTTAGGTAGAGATCAGTAGAGGAGTATCAAACTTTCATCTATGGCAAGGGTCCGCTTCAACAGCCAAGGTCAGTGGTTGATAATAATCATAGCATATTCAAGCTTGCCTTTACTCTTCTGTCAAATTGTGAGGGGCAAGTTATCTGAATTTCCTGACCAAACAAAAAATTGCATGGCCAGCTCGGCAACTAACAATCATTTTGTTTTGATCTTTGATTCGCTTCAATCTTTGGTCTATATGGGGAGTCACACGATAAATTCCTCCTCTGGTCCGTCTCTTCAATTACAGTATGCCCTTTGTTCATCTCGGTCATCCATTTCTAAATGGTGCGGATATCCTGATGGCATACTTTTTTTGCAGCAAATCGTAAATATCTTCTAATTACCTGATTTTACTAAAAGATCACTGATCTTGTTTTTTTTTTGTCAAAACTACTAGACATTTTGATCACTTCGATTGTGTTTACTTACTAACATACAAGCTCACATATGCTAAGTTCCACCTTGTTGAGTCAAGTGGTTCATGAGCAAGGATATAATTTAAGTTTGTTTTAGAGTGGAATGAGGTAATATTTGAACACTCTTACAGAGTAATTAATTGGTTGCTCCAAATAGCTAGCCAGATACCCTTCAATATCATTTCTTATATGCAATCATACAGTACTTTGATTGGTGCCAATAGTTCGGACACAGAATATATAGATTTAATATAATAAATTAAGCCACTGTAGATTATAGTGAAATAAAAATTTGTCTGCTGCTCTATAATATTGGCTACAAAATATTAATACGTATGCATTCAATGAAAAATAAACTTTTTATACAGTCTTAACCCTCCACGAACACACTGGGTTAATTTGATCTATAGGTCAAATTTGTTCTTAAATATCTTTAAGGCATTTTGAAAATTGGCGGGACTGACGCCCTCTACCTTTAGTTTTGGGTACTAACTATACCTCAAGATGCTTATTTTGTAGAAAGCAGTGCGCAGGAGAATTTACGCAGCGTCCAAAGTCGATCTAACGTCATTCTGACCCTGTTGTGTACCAAGTATCGTTTTGGTAAGAAAAAAAAATTTCTAAAACATATTGATATTATAGAAAGTTGTCAAGAAAAACGAAAAAATTTCAGTATATAATTATTTGTAGCCTCTTGCTCCTGCAATTTCAGTGGTTAACACGATGGCATATAATTTTCAGCCACGTGTACATCAAGTCGAAACCAGATAAATACGGTTTGAAAATGCTGAAACATTTTATTTGGTATTTTTTTATATACAAACTTATAAAGTGTAGAAACTTATAAAAATTTTCAGATTAACGGAATTCCATACTTAGGAAAAACTGGTCATCCAAAAAATTAAAGTTCTGGCGAGTATTTTTTCAAAAAAGTAACAGAGCCAATTCACGGTTCAATCTGATTGATAACTTGTGATAATTGGTTCACAACTGTACCATTATTGGTAGAAGTAAAGAAGGAACCTTATCAAATGTTAGTCACTGGGACTATTCGAAAAAACAAGCCACAAATTCCGAACGAAATGAAAATAGCATCAAAAACAGTTCCAGCTTCAAAATTCTGCCACACATCTGATGTCACGTTGGTTAGCTACACTCCCAAAAAGCACAAAATTGTCCTTTTGGTTAGTACTAAATTGACAACTACAAATATTGGAGAAAATAATAAGCCCGAAATGGTTTTATACTATTATAAAACAAAAGGTGGAACTGACGTGTTCGATAAACTGTGCCATGCATACACTACCACTCATGCCACAAAGCATTGGACGATGCGCTTCGTTTTTGACATCCTGGATCAAGCTCAAGTCAATGAACGAATTTTATTCACTTGCAAACATGGAGATAACAAATATGTAACTGCCGTATGTGCCATAAAAGAACTTGTCATGCATTTACCCACTCCATACTTGTAAGAAAAACTAAAAAATGTCACTCTGCGTTCTGAAATACGCAAGGGCATACAATTAATTCTCGATGATAAATCTACTGAAACCGATGGTGACCAACTTCAATTAGAGAAAAGAACAAGATGTTCACTCTGCCCGTATTTTACAGGTAAAAAGACAAAAATGCAGTGTCAGTCTTGCTTGCATCCTAAGTGCGACCAACATCGTATTTATTTATGCAACGATTGTGGTGGATCTGTTTCATCAATACTTATGTCCAATGAATCATGTCAATAAATAATGAAATAAATGACCCAAAAATAAATTTTTCTATGGTTTTTGCTTAAATAGTGTATTTTTTACCTTCAAAAACCACCTGCGTCATCTTGCAAAATAATTATACTTTTTTTCAGATACACTAAAATAGTATTTTTTCCTTGAAACTACATTTCAAGAGTTTACTGGTAAATTTTCAGCTAATAATATGCACATAAAAACACGATTTTTTTTGTAAATTACGATTTAAAAAAACAATTTTTGAGAATTTTTTAAATATGTTAATAATTATATCGACATTTTTTAATTATATGAAATGATTTGTACATATCTCTAGTATCACTATAAATTTTTTCAAGTTGATCGAACGCTTTCTCTTAAAATGGCAGACCATTAAATTTAGCTGAAAAATAGGTGCTCGCTGAGTTCATAAACATTCCAAAAACGACATATGACTATTTATAGTTTGTGTAGTAAGGATAAAACAGTGGTAATATGACATATTTATTATTGTCGAATTTATAACACTTCAAGGACCCATTTGCATATCACTATTGCTTACACAAAATGTCTAAAATTCGACTATGCAGGCAAATTATTTTACAACTACCAACGTAATATATACATTATTTGACTACCTACTATTACAGTGTGCTTGTTTGTAGAGTATGTATGATTCGTATAATAGAAAATGTTTGTGAATGATGCAACAAAGTGATGGTAAAATGGAGACTGCCACTTTCTGTAACATCCAACTCAGTGTGCCAATTCTTTCATTCGATTGAGAGCACTGCCGGCCTTGAACCAGCCGATCTGGAGCTCGTTCAAAGTGTGATTCAGCTTGATTTTATCCACTTTGCCATCGGCATGCTTAATCTCACAGTCAATAGGCTTACCTGGCGCGATCTGGTTCAAGCCAAGCAGGCTAATTTTATCAGTGGGTTGTATCTTGTCGTAATCTGCAGGATTAGCAAATGTAAGTGGCAACAGCCCCTGCTTTTTGAGGTTGGTTTCGTGGATGCGAGCGAAGGATTTGACGATGATGGCACGGCCTCCCAGATGTCGCGGTTCCAAAGCTGCATGTTCCCTAGAGCTGCCTTCGCCGTAGTTTTCATCACCAACAGCTACCCATTTCACGCCATTCGCCTTGTAGTGGCGAGCTACGTCAGGAACTGCGCCCCACGCTCCGGTGAGCTGATTCTTAATTTTGTTCATTTCACCATTTTCAAAATTTGTCGCCCTATAAACATACAAAAATATTAATTCGCTTTACATAAAATAATCCCATTTTATCTTACCCAATAAACATGTTATTGGAGATGTTATCAAGATGACCTCTGTATTTAAGCCATGGTCCAGCAGCCGAGATGTGGTCAGTAGTGCATTTTCCTTTAACTTTGATGAGAACTACCATGTCTGTCAGATCCTTGCCGTCCCATTTATCGAATGGCTGCAGCAATTGCAGTCGTTGCGACTTGGGATCGACAGCTACCTGAACAGAGCTGCCATCAGCTGGTGACGCCTCGTACGTGTCTTGGCCAGGGTCAAATCCTTTTTGTGGGAGCTCATCTCCAAATGGCGAGGATAGCTTAAATTTCTTGCCATCTGAGCCTATTATATAAAAAAAGAAAGTTGGAATTAAGCTTCAATAATATGAGAAGAGGGTGTACCGGTCAGTTCATCTTTGGTAGGGTCGAATTCCAGAGTGCCTGCGATGCTAAGGGCAGTGACAAGTTCTGGAGACGTGACGAAGGCATGGGTGGCTGGGTTGGCGTCGTTTCGGCCTGTAAAGTTGCGGTTGTAGGATGTGACAATGGTGTTCTTTTCGCCTTTCTTCACGTCCTTGCGGTCCCATTGGCCAATGCAAGGGCCACATGCGTTTGCTAAAACCTGCAACCAAAAAAGTTATTGTTAAATTAAAATAATTTGTAACATACTTGTGCTGTATAACAAGGCATATATATTTTAAAGAAATAATAAAAACACTTTATTGTCTACAAGAGCTTATATTTACTTTTCAATATATAATTATACAATTCTCCTTTTTATTGCATTTTGCTCTAGTAACATTGATATTGACATTAGTGGTTGGCAAAGTCTTTAAATTCTATGTTTAAGTGAAGTCTTTGATCGAAACAAAATCCCAGACCTGTTGGACTTTGCCATAACTAAGGGAATTTCAGAAATACATAGTGCTATTATATCAAATTTAGATCTACACTCTGATCACAGTCCTATAATAATAACTCTAAGCACCAGCATCATATGGAAAAAGCCCCAACCTAGACTCTATTCCAAAAAGGCGGACTTGGAACCTATTCCGGCAACATATCAACGATAATATTTCAGTAATTTTCCATTTAAAAGATAAAGAGAACATAGATGAAGCTGTCCAGTATCTAACCACGTTAATACAAAGCGCTTCATGGAACTCCATGGTCTAACCTGCAACAATCACAATGTCCTGCTTCACATTAGAGAATTGGTTATCGAAAAGCGCAAAGCTCGACGAAGGCGGCAGATAACTAGGAATCCACTTGACAAGACTCATTTAAGGGAGATTCCAATGTGATTGGTTGAAAAATTTGAATTTTTTTTGACATTTTTCGGTAGTTTTTACCCATAAAATTGATATCCTACAATCGGTTTAGGTAATTCCTGCATTGTTCACCAGTTATAACACACCAAAAGAGAAGCTCAAACTGCGCGCGCTTGAGTTTCGGAATAGGTATACGGATGAAATATTCGAGCAGCTATTCCGTGTTTATATACCTGTGTCTATTCTTACATGTATATAGTGGAGACGTCCTTTTTTATGATTTTAAGTAACGGTTTTGTAAAACGACCAGTATCATTTGAGATTTCGTCGTGGAAAAAGCGTTGTTTTTTTCAGAACTTGGATAAGTAAACAGGGATAAGAAGCAGCGTAGATCATCTACAAGACGTACTAGTTAGTTATCCTGCTAAAAAGAGAAAATTCCATGGAAATCAACATTCAGATGAAACTAGAACTGATTTTGAACATCAGCAAATAAATTGAGAGGGAGTCAAGATGACAGTTTCGCTGTGAGTGAAAGCGACTCTGCCACTTACTGTTTTCTCCAGTTCGCTCTTGTTTTCATCACTCCAAAGCTATCGTGAAATGTCGAGAATATGGTCAACAAGGACTTGGTTTTAAAATCAAATTAGTTTGCCAGTGCGCAGATAGATTCATAGATTCCTGCCATGTGATTTTTCATTTTACAAAACTTTAAACGTGTTTTTCTTAAAACGATATTTTTGCACCTAGTGCAGGTGATTTCTCAAATCATCACTATTTCCCGCAAACCTCCAACTTGTTGATATTTTGATTTTAACTTATAATTTCACCTGATTTATGATGCAAAAATATGTGTTTTTGTTTACACTACAAGAAACGCCGCCATTTTATTAATTTTTGGTAAAATAAAAAAGTGGAGGTTCAGGACATAGTTTAAGAAACTTCTTAAATTTTCTGTTTCAGATCACCAGGTGGGCAAGAATCACCTGGACCAGCAGAAAACTTTTTTTTAAGATAGTTGTGTTATATTATAAACAAAGAAATATTTTTCATGACCAAAAAAAAAAACATTTTTTTCCACTCTGCTTGATCATACCTTTAAGGGGAAAAAACGTTTGTCCAATTATTTTCAATAGTTCCCGAGAAAAAAAATTGTTGAAATACGCCCTTTTTTTGACGTTCACATTGGAATGTCCCCTTAAATCGAATAACACACAATCTCCACAAAGCTATCCAAGAAGCGAAAAACGAATCTTTGGAACACTACATCGTTAATCTATCTATTGATGATCACTCACTATGGAATGAGACAAAGAAATTCAAGAGACCCATAGTATCTATTCCATCTCTAAGAAAAGCTGATGGGGGCTGGGCGCGGACGAATATTGAAAAACCCAACAGATTCGCAGAACACCTTGCTAGTGTATTTTCCTTTCCTGAGATCCTCAACAGTGATGAAGATAATCACGAAATACAAACATTCCTAAACGCCCCTTGTCAAATGTCTCTACCACCCAAGCCCATTTCTCCAGCAGAAGTCAAAAAATAAGAAATAAGTCTGTTAAATCCTCATAAAGCTCCTGGATATGTTCTCATTACAGGCGAAGTACTTAAAAACTGTTCTAGAAAAGCTATTGCGTTACTCACAACCATCTATAGCAGCATGTTACGACTGTGCTACTATCCGATACTATGGAGGTATGCAGTAATAATCATGATACCGAAACCAGGAAAACTTCCAACTGATGCCAAGTCATATAGGCCAATAAGCTTCCTTCCTGTAATGTCAAAGATTTTCGAAAAACTTATTCTTGCTAGAATTGCAGACGTAACAAATATTGATACCTTAATTATTCCTAACCATCAATTCGGTTTCAGATCCAACCTATCCAACAGTGTCACAGAATCGTTAATAAAATTAAAGAAAGCTTAGAAGCAAAACAAATGCGTACATCAGTATTTTTAGATGTAAAACAAGCGTTTGACAGGGTGTGGCATAAGGGTTTACTATTCAAACTAAAACAACAACTACCAAATCAATTATACCTCATCCTTAAGTCATACATGTCCAACCGTTACTTCCAAGTTAAATTCGAAGACTCCTTATCTGAATATCAGCTTATCAAATCTGGCGTACTCCAAGGAAGTGTGCTGGGACCTTTCTTATACTTACTATTTACCGTTGATATACCAGCCAGCGCGGATACACTACTAGCAACGTTCGCTGATGATACAGCCGCCATCCTTCCTACAGATCTCAATCCGATAAGAGCTTCCGAAAAACTGCAAATCTATCTTAACCAACTCCAAAATTGGCTTACGCATTGGAAAATTAATATAAACGTTGATAAGTCATGTCAAATCACGTTCACAACATGAAGAGCTGAATGTCCCCAACTTACTTTAAATAACATCCCCATTCCTGTTAAAAAAGAAGTTAAATACCTCTGATTGCATGTCGATGAAAAGAGACGTCAATTAGGCTTAAAAGTGAGAAACATGTCTTGGTTAATAAATCGTAGATCCCAGCTCTCACTAGAGAACAAACTTATATACAAGACAACACTCAAGCCTATATGGACATATTACTCAAAAAAAAAGTGAAGTCTTGACAAAAAAGCACTCCTATTGGAAGAAGCTTAACACCAATCTTGAAAATTAAAAGCCCATAAACCTCTCAAGGATGACTTTCAGAGATGTTAGCAGTTTTTTACTGATATAAAACGGAAACATATACAATCTAGAGCCATTTGAGAAGAGTGAATGAATTGGTTGGGGTCTTTGTGGAATTTGTGGAAGATGAAGACATTCTCATGTTATGGTGTACTACTATATTCTGATGAACAGATGGACGTTTGGAAAACAAGGTTTAGTGTGGATAAATTTGGGCATCTTCTCTAATTTAGTCTTCACAACCGTGTGTGCATATAGCAGGCTTGTTTTGATTTCTTTAGGTACTGAAGTAATGGTCAATCCTGCATCTCATAAGCTGGAGCGCATATAGCAATGACGCTAGACGTGATTAAAGCGCTTATACCAAGAAATCTTCAAACTTGCATTTTTTCCATGTGAAACTGAGACAACTGATGACAACAAAGGCTTATCTGTTTTAAGATATAAAAGTGATGATAAATCTGTTTTATCTAAATAGCAAGTGAGTCACCGGCGTTTGGTAGTTGTAGTGAGATGAATATAAATTCCATCCACCATGTTTTTAGTTTTGGATAATGTAATATGGTTCTTCAGAAGCGTCTTATTAACAAAAAGCCAGGCTTCCTTGTACCAGAAGGCACTAGAATGAATTGTTTCTATTAGTTTATGCAGCAGGAGTAGTAAGCAGTAGGTTGTATAAGTACTCTTAAGTGAGATGTCCATTCTTTAATTTTGTAGAGGACATTAGAATAGTTTTAAATAGTTGATAGTAATAGTATGAGTGCTACTATGGTATAATACCAGTTTAAATCCACTTTTTTACTCATTGGGCAAGGAGATATTTAAAGTAAAAACAGAGGCTAATAAAGTCAGCCTGATTGCATTCACGTTACAATAGGCTCTTAAAAAAAGTGGCAACTAGAATTTTCATCCATTTTTACACAGCAGTTGGACATCCCCAAAGCACTCACTATCTGGTTGAAACAAAGATTCCTACTACTTCCAACTGCTTAAAGCAGACACACTCTTGAGAGCCATAAGCTATGGTATTTAAGATCTACAGAGATGACAAACGAACTCCAGATTCAATAATATCCCATCCTTACGGTTTGGTTGATCAAGAAGCCTGAGCCAAAACCAAATTGTTTTGTTTTTTCAAACCTCAATTTTTTCACCCTGCCATGATTTACAGCTGTAACCTGTAAAAATGCTCCTCTATCTACCATAAACTCTCCAACTACAGCCAAGCTTTGATGTGCCAGCAGTCTGGCACACAGCGTTCCTGGCAACCTTCCAAAGGATATATTGGAACATACAGTTCACTTGCTAATATTTTTGAACTGATCATCAGTTTCTGGCGTGTGCTGATGACATCTAAGCTATCTTTGACGTTTAAGGGTCCTTAAATTCCCAAGAACACCGCTAAGCTCCTGCCAGGAAAGAAACGCCTTTTGTCATATCAATTTCCAAGGTGAAGGCTTCTTTGGGACGAAAGAATAAGTTGAAGAATAAGAATGGTATTCTATGGATTTACAAAGCATATCCTAAAAATCTATCAAACATAGCGTCACAATTTAGTAAGTTTGTGATTCTCAAGGTCAATTGTTATTAGCCAAATCTATATTGAAACAACTCATGGGGTGTGATGATCAGTAAAGATACATGATTTTAGCAAGCACCATTACATAAACCTTCCACTTATTTGATTTTGGTGGTAGCCTCTAAATATGCAGAGCCAATAGTTAAAAAAAACCAGATACTTCTGTTTCAGAGAATTAATCAATATAATATTTTTATATTTTAGATATTTTACTTATGAAAAGCTATCACCAACATTATTGCTGTACTTTCCCAGTAATTGATGGAAAGTTTTTAAAAAATTTAATCAACCTTTTTAACGAATTGACAGTTTATTCAAAAATTAATGATTATCCAAAATTATTGCGCCAACTTTAAAAATTTTAGGCTCAATTAATTTAAATACAAAAAATTTTCATTATTATCAGTAAAATAAATAGCAAACATTACATTTTTTTGCACAACTTCTCTTTACTCGCACTAAATACCAAAATTTGATAATAAAAAAATATATCAAGAAAATTAAATAATTGAAGTTTGACTTTTAATTTGTTATCATACTTTCTCCTTTCGCTTGTTAGCTAAAATCATCTCTATTTAGAACTAATAAAGGTAAGATATTTCCTACATGCTGTGCACTATCTTAACAATGTAGAATGATAAATGGAGATTACATGAAATAGGAAATTGTAATAATTGTAATAAAAATAGTTAAACTGTAATGCGTTCCACATAGCAATGACCTGCAAACTAAGAGGTTAAGGTTTCCATATGTTCACCCTCATAGGCTGATTGTCATACATGCACCATCTTTGACAGAGGACAATGTGGTAAGCACTGCGCCTAGGCAAATGCATTGTTATCCCTTATTCGAAATTAATTTTAGTGATTAAGTCCGCACTGCAGCCAAATACCTCGAAGGTTGTTTAAGGTCATGTTATGCGCTGGCAGTACTCACTAAAATTAGATATTTTCGCCTACAACTCAGCCATACAACCTTTTTATTGAGCCAATAGAGCCTTAACATGTGATTTTCTAGAGGGCCTTACCAGGAAATCCCTTCTATATGATTTCTTCAACCTTATTGTTAGACTTCTTTACAATATCTGACGAGACTGGCTAGATCCTTTATTTTTTATTTTATTTATAGCGTCTGAGTTGGTTTATCATTTTTTCTACGAGTCTTTCTTTTGCGAGACTTATTTGTTTATCTTGTTTTTTTTTTGAAATTTCAACTGTTTAACTTGTCTAGGTCTTTATTACATGTTACATAATTATCCAATATACTACATTATTATATTTCGTTTTTATTGATTATATAATAAATTTGGTTATCTTGTTATATTGTTTTATAATTATATATAGAATATGTGTACTAGACTGCGTTTATTTGACTTTACTGAATTTTGAATTCACATATTAATTGCATTTCCGCTCACAAAGGTCTTGCCCTATTATCAACTGTTTACACAGCGATTGCTTCTGCATAATTATGAATGGTAATTTCATTTAAAATTTTGTTTGTAATGTATACAACACTTACATTTTATTTCTTTCTTTTACAGATTACTTTACAAGGCTTGTCTATATTTTTCCTTCCAGTTGTTTACATGCATTATTACTAACTTCATGTTGTCCGTCCATCCGAGCAATAATTCGATAACGGCTGGGAATTTCCAAATTCTGTTTTCACCAATCGACAGTTGACCAAACAGGGTTGTTTTCTAGTGATTTTGAAACTGATTGGTCAAAGGGTTCTTAAATTTGAGAGATTGCTTCGCCACTTTGCTATGCGTTGTAAGCTTTACAGGTTTATTTAAATCTTTTTTTTACATTTTCTAACTGTGCGTTCTTTGGTCTTCCCCTGGAATGCCATTTGATTATTTTTCTGAGGGAGATATTTTTCTGTTTAACATAACAACCATTTTATTTGCATTTCTAGTCAATTTTCCTATTTTATAGCGCATTAATAGTCTTCTATTCAATTCCCAGTGGGTATCCCCATTTCTCAAACATAAATTACTGTTGTTCTTATCACTATAAATTTTAAGTTTTGTTTTATGATTTACTACTGTAATTATTTATTATGCAAACAATATACTTTATTTTTCAATTTGTTATTTATTCCTTCATTGATTTTATTCTTACTGTAAAATCTTTGTATCACTGCTACCATTATGACATAATTTGTACACAGATTGGGTCTCTACAGTAAATAACATGGCTAATGTTTCTTGCTCTTTTTTTAAATGTAAGAATACATGGTGTTTTTGTTACATCAGTCTGTGACCCCCCCTATATTACATTTTGCTGCATATATTCTTTTATATTAGTATTTTGTACTACTAACTTCTTTACCATTGCAATTTGGCTTAATCTACTACTTTGCAATTAAAGCACTCTTTTGTTTTGGAGTTGAGATCTTCAATTATTACCATTATATATACTAGCTTATAGGTTGTGGAATGTTTTTTTTATAATCTTGTACATGTTCAATTGGTACATACATGTTTATGATTGTTACATTGCAGAACATTTCTCTTGGCCGTATCTTACTGATACAATCCTTAACAGCGCTAATTAATAGAATTACATGTTTTAACTTCTTAGTTTTAATAAAACCTATTCCATTACTACTTTGCATTTTTCTACCACCATAATATTTAGTAATATCTTGTTTTCCCTTTAATTTTTCAGCTCTCTAACTATCTTACTATTTTCATAATTTTGTTTCATCAACAATTTCCATAATTTTCGAAGCAATAGTATGGTTTCTGAAAGGTCCGTTCCAAGAATATGTAATGAAGACTGCAATGAACAAGCGTGAATGATCAGATTAGCTAGGAATTGCGCCGATGAGTGAGCCTATGTACTGTGTGATTGTCACATCTATGAAAAGCTGAAATATTCATCCATAGAAACTATTCAAATGGTTCAGAAGGCTTTTGGAAATGACGCAATAAGTGTAGCATAAATAAAAGCATGGTATAATATTCAGAGATGATCGAAAGATATGTGACCCCCGTTCTGTAAGACCTATAACTAGCACTATATTGGAAAATGTTGAACATATGTCAAAGATAGATGCCTAACAGACTTAGAACTAGAAAATGAGCTAAAAATCCCAAAAATTAAATTGTATGAAATTTTGATGGATATCCTTGGCATCAAACATGTCGCGCAAAGGAATATCACGTTGTAGTTGGCAACAACTTGCTTTAGACTACTATCAATAAAACAGATTTCCTCTAACGAGGTCATATAACCAGTAAACAAAATGTCTTAATGGAAGTTTTCTGGTTAACCAAGCCAAAGAAGGTGCATAAAGTTGTGGTAAGGTTAAAACCATGTTAACTGGTTTTTGATTGGAATTTCAACACAGGGCTTTATTTTGGACAATGAACACTAGAAGTATGAGATCTCTAGGAGTCTACTTTGAAAGGAACTGAGGTTACTTACAATGTCTTTTGTATGTAACTGTATTTTTTGTATTATACGGCTTAATACTTTTGAAACAAACCTCATATGTTCCTTATTGCAATTTTAAATCTTCCTAGAAGTTTTGGGCTTTCATTAACTATTTTTTATTATTATTGTACTGTGGTGCTTCGGACACATCCTTCCACGGCTCAAGTGTCTTTTTTGTAGTTGCTTTCGTTTTGATTAATTTGTATGTCACTAGCTTACAAATGCTTACGGCTTTAAGTGGTGCAAGCAACTGCTACATGTTTTTTTTTGTTGCGTTTTCTAGCAATTTTTTATTCTGTTCATTTCACCACCTTGCATTATTTGCTCTTGTTTAAGGGGGACGTCTGGTTTTTTTTGCCAATAAATCGATTTTTAGACTTTTATTTTTTTAGATAGCTGAAAACCCTAGGAGCATAATGGTTTTTTCTTTTTCTATATCAATTTACCGCAAAGATATACATGTATATATACACAGTTGCCAAGCCATTTTTTCCGCTTTGCAAATTGTGACTTGTTTCTTCGGAAGAAACGTCGTTTTTTGTATCAAGAAATTTCAGGTTTTTATATTTTCGAAAAGGCTAACGACCTCAGAATCGCAAAGTTTTTATTAATTTATTCGTATCTTTATACCTATACATGCATGCTCACCGCACCAGCTTTTCCGCAGTGCAAGTTTCAACGAGTTTTCTCGTTAGTTACGTCGTGACCTTTGAAGGAGCGTTGAATTTGATATCATTATGTCTAAATGTCGCAAAACAAAGGATCTCCGTAAAGATCCATATAAAACAATGTGTGGTAAGAATAAAAAAAGAAAGTTTCATGTGCTGATAAAAAATCTCACCAATCCTCAAAAGCTGCGAGAATCAAGAAAAAAGGAGCTTGATGAGCAAGAGGCCCAAGGATTACTTTATGGGTAGGAATCGCAGACTGATGATTGGTAAGCATTTTGTCTATTACATTGTAAATAGTTGAATGCGAAATAGAAAAACTCTAAACGCGTTTTTTCAAAATGGGGATTTTTCATGCGGTGGACATGATTTCTCGGAAGCCATTAATCCGATCGACCTAATTTTTTTTTAATGTATTTATTGAAACAATAGCTTGTCTGTATTCTACAACCAATTCTCAAAATTGAATCTAAAATATTTTATCTTATTTTAGAAGAGGATAAAAGGACGTTTTTCCAAGAAATTTTTTGGCAGACTGGTATTTTTTTCTACTGACCTTGACAACTTGGGTGTAGAATACAGACAAGATATATGTATACTTTAAGATGCGGTTCGATTTTTTTCTTTCGGCAGTACTGGTGCAAAGATATCTTGTCCACCGCACAACGCACGTTTTTCAGGAAACGACTTCGGCCCTCTGGTGGAGTTGAAATAAATAATATAATTAAAAAAAAAATTGTTTTTAACCTCTCTTAATATGTTTTCAAATACACGAAATCTCATATCTCTAAATAAAATAGATTTCTATAAAAAAAATTATGAAATTGACCAATTTTCACACAAAAACAGACGTCCCCTTAATTTCTTCTGAGTTCATCTGCCTTTGAAATGTCTACAGTAAATACTTTTTCATTTATTATTAGTTTTATATCATTTCAATTTGTCTTGTATCCTTTATATTTTACATTTCTTCAATCGATACCTTTTATATACATTACAACAGTAGTTGTTGTCTATCTATCTGAGGGTTGCACTCAATACTAATTAAACAATATAACCAATTTGTAATTGGTAAACGCCACTTATGAAAACTATCTCCAGCTGGATAACTATATATACTAAGAGAAGCAGGGCACCTTTGGCACCCTTCTGTAGTTTACTTTATAATTTCTTTCTTTTTATTTATCACTGTGTTTCACTAATTTTAATCTTGGTCTATCTGTTCAGAATTTCTTATTATTTGGTCACTACGTGTTTCACATAGATCAACTTTCAGTCTTCTGCAATTTGTTTTTCATTGTCCACTCCAAAATAAAGTTTCTTTATTTCCTTTCTGCTTTCAGTTCTATTTGCCTTTATTGTTTATTCAATTATTCTCGCAAATTGTTCACCTTTATGTTGATATTATTTAGTTTACTTCTGGTGTTATCTAATTAACTCATCTTCTCTTGGATTACCGTTTAAATTTTTTAAATTAATTTATTTGTTTTTGTTATTGTTTTTATAAGTATCTTTCTATTTTATAGATTATGCTCTTTATTTCTAACACTTCTCTGTTTAATTAGATTATTTTTTTTAGTTCCTCTACAATATTTTTATTAAATTCATTTCCTTGAAGATTTCATGCACATTCATTTGTTATAGAGCACTATTACAACTCTAAGATTTCTATAAGCATTTATATGCTCCACGAACGGTCATTAGAATTGTATAAAAAATTTTAAACTTATGAGTTGAATGAGACATGATTATTAGTACCTATAAGCGTAACCAAAAACCATGTCCATTATTAAGAAGTAATTGCCGAATCCATCAGATGGTTGCAGTGATTGGACTTAAAAGAATTGAAGAGTATCTTCTCCAATTATATTATTGGTTGTGGTAAGGATGTGTGTGGGTATGGTAAGTGCCATAGAGAAGGTGAAGCAATGGTGTAGTTCTGTTTTTCCTGATATACTCTTAATCTATTAGCTTTATTAATGCCTAAATCCATGAACGATAAACATATAAATAAATTCATGACAATTTAACACTACCTACTATGGGAACAACTTCAATGATGACAATGCACTTATCCATAAACCAATTTTGTAACTAACAATTTAAATTTTGATATCAAAAATACTGAACATTTTTTGAACGAGTTCAAACAGTGAATGAAAGCCAAACCTAACTGTTTATGAAACACTACAGAACAGTTCATGTTAAAGGGGAAATTGAACCAAATGCCTGCACAAATCTACTACAAATTAATAAAAAATTCCTTCTTACATCATTGTAGAAAAAATAATTTTCTACAATTGTACGTGTATTATTTAGTACAAATGTAATAATTTCGTACTCCATATAAGCATATAATTTGTTATCAGTTTTAATATAAATCAGTATTAGACTAAATATGTCATTCCCACTGATAAGCTCTTAATAAAAGGTTACTGTATGCTAACACCTGTAATGACATAATCAAGATAATGAATAAGTGGCCACTTACAGTGCCTCCAAAGTCTCTCAGAATCTTAGCGATGCCGTCCCGTTCGATGGTTGCACGGACCTGCTCTGAACCAGGCGTAACGTTGAAAGGAATCTTGGATTTGAGACCGTGTGTCAACGCCTCTTTCACAATGCTGGCGCAACGGCCCATATCCTCATAGGAGCTGTTCGTGCAGGAGCCGATCAAGCCCACCTTGATGTCTACGGGCCATTGGTTTTTTCGGGCGTTGGCGCCAAGCTTGCTGATGGGGTGCGCCAAGTCGGTGTGAAAGGCCCATTTACATGTGGCTCCAATGTGTCAAGATTTAGCTCGATCAGCTGGTCGTAGCGGCAACCGGGGTCTGCCGTGAGCAGCTCTTTCTGATACTTGTCAGCTTCAGCAGCAATGTCATCTCTGCGAGTAGCTTTCAAGTAGTCGCTCATGCGCTTGTTGTATGGAAATACGGAGGTTGTTGCACCAATTTCAGCACCCATATTACAGATTGTTGCCATACCCGTGCAAGAAATGGAATCAACACCAGGGCCATGATATTCCACAATCGCTCCAGTACCACCTTTCACTGTTAAGATGCCTGCTACTTTAAGAATGATATCTTTTGGTGATGTCCAGCCAGATAATTTTCCTAGATTGCATAATTTATTAATTACACTTAAAGCTAATTAAGGATAAAATACAAACCGGTTAACTTCACACCAATTACTTTAGGGCATTTTAATTCCCAGGGGATGTTAGCCATCACATCTACAGCATCAGCACCGCCGACACCTATGCATAGCAGCCAAGCCCACCACCATTTGGGGTGTGCGAATCAGTACCGATCATGAGAAGGCCAGGGAAGGCATAATTTTCCAAAATAATTTGATGGATGATTCCTGATAAAAATTTCGTTTTACGAGTCTTACAGAATTTCTAACGGTGAGATTACCGGAGCCTGGCTTCCAGAAACCAACGCCATATTTATTGCCTGCAGATCGAAGGAAGTCGTACACCTCCTTGTTAAGGTCTTTGGCACGAGCAAGATCCTTCTCCCCGCCAATCTGTGCCTCAATGAGATGGTCACAGTGAATGGTGCTGGGCACGGCAACCCGCTTAAGGCCGCTAGATATGAACTGCAGCATAGCCATCTGTGCTGTGGCATCCTGCATAGCTACACGATCCGGCCGTAGCCTCAAGTAAGATGAGCCGCGCTCGATAACCTAAAATTTGATTCAACTAAATATAAGCTTTGCAAAGTATAAGAGTTGTCTACCTGATTGACTGGCTCATCGAGGTGCGAGTACAGCACCTTTTCGGCCAATGTTAGGGGATGCCCTAACCGCTTCTTGACAGCTTTCTAGGTTCTTTACCAGTTTGCCGTACGGCAAATTGGCATTGGGGTCGAACTTGCTCATGGCCACCTTGGCCGCAGCCGCGGCCAGTGGGGAGACATGGAAGCATCTCACCTGAATCTCCGTTAGCACCAACTTGGTGATTTTGCTCCCCTATGAAGAAAAGAAGCGCCCAAGTGTTTTAATGAATACTGGGAGTTGAGGTTAATTGAAACAACCCGAAGTACTTCACCCTTATACTCGAGTTATGTAACGCATTGTGTAACGCATATTCGCTTTTTAACGCCATTATCGCACGTGACAGCCGCCGAAAGGGTTAAAAATACCACGCAAAGTGCGCGGTGTGCCCCTATGGCCGCAGGCCCCCAGGGGGCGACCACTCACCTGGCGATGCAAAACTCCCGTACAGTACACCATGGTGCAAAAACTCGCCCTCTAAACACAAAATTGGAGGAACTTCGCGTCCCCCGGCTGGTTACGTATTGCTCTTGAATTTGATCGCTGCACGGAGCGAGGTGCGCGCGCAGCTCGATTTTGGCAAAATTTTCGGTCCCAATTTGGACGCCGCGGCCAATTATGGGCCAATTATTTGCACCCCGAAACTATTGCGTCGCGCTTTGGTCGGGGCTGTCGGACTTCCCGTTTGGCATTGTCCAGTCAGCGGCAAGTTAATTCGCCCTTAACTGAGAATTTTTCGTTGATTTGGCGGGCCGTCAGAACGTTGACAAATGTAATTAACTTTAATCGCAGCAGTCTGAAAAATAAAATTCCACGGATGAGTTTGTGCGGTTGTAAACAACGTGACGATGCAAATTAATTGGCATCAGCTGCTTGCATTTAGATTAACTACCTCGCAGTAGTTGTTACTACGTTGCAAGTTTTGTTAGCGTGTTTATTATTAGTATTGTGCATGAAGTAGATAATATCGTATCACCGAAATTTTAAATTTGTGCGTTAATGCGCTACGTCGACATCTAACGAAAATATTGCAAATTGCAATTTTTTTTTAATTTAGTTGTAAAAAATTGGGAAATTTAGAAAATCATACACAGTTTTATTTTTTAAAAATTCTATTAAAAATTTAACATAAAAATATAATCCAGTAATATCATACAGTAAAAATAATAATAGATGCTTATGCAACCCAATCTACACCAATATAACGAATAAACTTTGAGAATAAACACTTTTTAAAATTTATTAAATCATTGAAAAATTATTATTAAGAAGAACCGTTTAAATTCCAAAGTTAGGCAAAGGTCTCCCTCTTCTCCTTCCATTTTTTTTCTTCCCATCGCTGTTTTCGACGTCTTCTATTTCTATTTTCATCTTTTGGTACCCATTTTGTTATTTCGTGTTCTGCCAAATTTTGCCTCAGAGGTTTACATTCTTCCAACATGTTATTTATCCTTAACTTCTTTCTTATCTCTGTAATCCTTACTTTCTCTTGTTGTTTTAAGTTTGATACGGACCTTTCTATTTTTGTTTGCCTTACTCTTCTTTTTTTTTGAAGATATATGGATGTGTTTGAGGGACCAATAGCACTTCCACGCTAAATTTATTTGTCTCTGTACTTCTTTCTCCGTTCTTTTTTCAAAAAATATTAATTGACCTAAATAGACTTCTTGCACATATTTTATTGTTTTATTACTGAATGTTATGTTATTTGCTTTTTTATTGGTCATTGGACGAATTTTTTCCAATGTTGATTATTAATCCCACTTTGCTACTCTCCTTTTCCAGCTCTTCCTACATATCTTTTAGGTTGGATTTGCTTTCTGTTAATAAGGTTATATCATCAGAAAATCTTAAATTCCATAATTTCTTTCCTTCTATGTTTACTCCATACCTTTGCAGTGTAGATATATAAAGACTAGTTCAAGCACTTGTAAATAAAATTTAAATATTCCCCTTATGTTTTTGGTTTTTTTGGCTTTCCCTTGTGTATATAATTTTCGGGTGCTATTGATGCATTTTAAAGGTAGGGCAAAGTTGATTTAGCGATTGATTTAATATACCTAAATTGTCGATCGTTGAGTAGATTTGTTATTTCATTCTCCTCGGGAACCCTATCACTTTCCAATTTGCTTAAAGATTTCATTATTTCTTCTTTTTCTATTTTTTGCCATCTATTCTGTAATTTTTCTGTTGTAACTATTTTCTTAGCTATATTTTCATTTTTTTCTGTTACTTTTTTGTCCTGAGATCTTTTCTAATTTATCTTTTTGTCAACTTATCCAATTCAAGACATTCTATCTTTTTTTATATATTTGTTTTTTTAATATTTAATTCTTTGTTTCTTTTTCTTTTTCTGCTTTTATTATTTCTTCCTCTACCATCTTTATCATCAAACCTCATTCTTTTTGTTAGCAGTCACTTCTTTTTTAAATTCTTCCCCATTTGATCTTCTCTTTTATTTTTCATTTCTTGTTATTCTTTTTAGCCTTTTACTAAATTTTTCAAGTATTACTGCATTAAATTCAAATTGATTTATATTTTCCGTTTTTGTTATTCTTTTCTATCAATGGTTTTTTTACATGTTTCATTTGGTGTGTTGCATATCCATTTTGGCATTTTTTGTTTTGGGGATAGTATTTGCTATATATAATTTGTTATTGGTCTTGTCTCCTGTTGTTTTTTATTCTATAGACATATCTTTCTAGTTACTAGTTCGTCTTTTTTTCGTTTTTACTTATTTTACTGTTAGAATCAAAAGTGCTATTTTATTACTTTATTTACTTGATCATAAAATTAACTATTACAACTAGTTTTTCTATATTATCAAACTTTAATGTTACTGCTGCTGCCCTGTTTGAGTATTTCTTTACTTCTTTTGTCATTTATACTTTCTTTTTGTTGAGAGTCGTTTGATCCATATTTCTAGTAGCACTGTAGCTTTATAAACTTATTGTGCTTTACCATCTTTACATAATAAAATGGTCCGCGTGGGCCACGGCTTCCAAATTGAAAGGTTAAAGCTCATTGCCCGATCGTCGCGCATCATCTCTGATGCGGGGCGATGTGGCAAGCATCGCCCCTTAGACGACCGCCATTGTTACCCCTTGCTCAAGAGAGCGCAGGTATTTAATTATTTTCAATGAATGTTGCTAAAGGGCTTGGTTTTAGTAAGGTTTGTATTAATTTTTTATGTTCTTCCTTTAAATCTTTGGATCGTTTGACTTCTTGCCCGACTTTTGGTTTTGCTGCTATAGGAGAATCATGTTTACATCTTTTTGTTCCTATTTTATTTTTCTATGCATCTTCTTTGTTTGAGATCGTTATTTATTTTATTATCTTATTCAGATTCTCCTCTTTTCTCTTATTTTTTACTTCAGAATCCTCTAAGTACTGAATGTGGTTATTTTTTCAAGTTCAAGTTTGCTATATAACCGTTCTTTTTAGCTTCTTTTAGATGAGGAACTAAGATTCTTTTAATTTTTTAACCCTTCTTTTCTAAATCTCAATTAATTATTACTCTAGTGCCTATTAATTTGGTTAAATTCTGCATCGTTTTTGTCTTCTTAAATTTTCTGGTTAAACCAAATTTTGTGAATATGTTTTTGTTTGCTTGATTTTTTTCAATTCTAATAATAAAATCTGCCTTCCTTGTCTACTTGCACGTTTATTTTTCTTGTTGTTCCTTGGATTACTTTAATCAACATTTCTATTATTTCATTCGTTTCCTCTTCCGTACCGTATAATATCAAAATTGTTTTTTAACTTTTTTTCCTAAATTTTCAATTTTGATTCCTCGTCTTTGATGACTTTTTAAGTTCCAAATTTTCTATTTTTATTTGGGATGTTTCCTCACTTCTTTATGTATCTGTTGTTTCTAGTTGCTTCATAATTATTTGAAACATTGCTTGCCTTGTTTTTGGCCCATTTTCTTGTTTTATTTTTTGGTTTTTAATATTCGCGATTTTATTTTTGTTACGGCGTTTATTATTCGAACTTTTATTTATTTTAATTTATGTAAAGGCTTTTCCCCGTGAGGGGTAACTAGTCCCCCATAGAGCGCCTCCCCAGGTGGCGGATAGGGGAATGCTCACCAGATATGGCGGATACCGGGGAAATAAAATACCCGGGGCGGACCAAAACTAGTAGGTATTGGGAAGCAGCAAAGTACCACAACTGGACTAAGGCGGAGGAGATGGACTCTGGAACGGCTTACCCCCAGATAGTCATAGGCGACGGCCACATAATGGCCCTACCGGTTATGATACTGCGATGAGGAAGGCAACGGAAAACCACCTCATTACTTATTTCCTAGTGCAATCATCATAGCTGAGAACATACAAATCACGGCCCTCAGTCCCCGGCAGACCTTCAATGGTCAGAGGGTGCGAAGAATCCCCGGGTCAGCTATGAAAATTGCAACATGGAATGTGCGAAGTATATTTGGAGCAGGAAGACTGCAAAATGTAACCAAAGAGATGAATCAACTACAGCTGGACATTCTCGGAATTAGTGAAGTACGGTGGCCAGGATCTGGTAAAATAAAAACAGATAATGGAGTAATGTACTACTCAGGCAGTAATGAAGCAAAACACCAACATGGAGTCGGAATAATAGTCACCAAAGAAACTAACAAAAGCGTCACTAGTTTCACACCACTATCTGAAAGAGCAATGTTAATACAACTATGTGCCACAGTAGGTAAAATAAATATAATCCAAGTCTATGCACCTACCAATGAGAAAAACGCTGATGAAGTAGAAGAATTCTATGAACAAATAGACACCATTCTATCCCTAACCAAAAAGAGCGATGTGACATTAATAATAGGAGACTTTAATGCCAAAATTGGAAAAGGAAGAAGTGGAGAACATGTAGGAGAGTTCGGTCTTGGAATGCGAAATGAAAGGGTGATAGACTGATCCAATTTGCCAAGAAAGAGAATTTATAGTAGCCAACACATTCTTTAAACTGCCAGATAGAAGATTATGGACTTGGAAATCGCCACAAGACACACCACAGAATATTTGCCGAAATCAAATTGACTATGTTTTAATTAGAAAACGATACAAAAATAGTATAAAGTCGGCAAAAACATATCCAGGGACAGATATAGCGTCTGATCAAAATCCTGTTGTCATAAAAATGCATATAAAACTTAAGAAGATAAAAATAACAAAGAAGACAAGTAGAATAGAAGTGCAACACCTGAAGGAAGAAAACACAAGAACACAAGTTAAAATGAAATAAATAACAATTTAAGCAACATGGGAAGACACTCCTTGGATAACAACGACAACATAGACTCAAGATGGCATACCATAAAAGATGCGATAATGAAACCAGCGAAAAAAATACTCACCGAAAAAAAACCAACAAAGAAAAAAAGGTGGATGACAAACGAAATCTGAGAGCTGATGGAAGAGAGAAGAAAAAGTAAGATAAAAGAGGACGGCAAATACAGTGAAATCCACAAATTGATAAGGAAAAATTTAAAACGAAAAAGAAAATTGGATGAAACAAGAATGTGAAGAAATAGAAAAGGCACAACAGAAACACGATATGTTTAACGTACACAGAAAGATCAAAGATGTCACAGGTACATACAAGAAGAGACAATCAAACATTTTAAAAGACAAACAAGGAATAATTATACTAGATGTAAAACAAAAAATAGAAAGATGGAAAGAATATATTGAAGAACTATTCGCCGATGACAGAAAGGAAGACTATAAAACTATTGAAGGAGAACATGGCCCCAAAATAGCAAAAGAAGAAGTCATTAAAGCATTTGAAACATCAAAATGCGGTAAAGCAGACGAAGTTCCAATTGAACTAATTAAACTAATAGACGACGACCAAGTAAATATTCTTGTAGATTTATACAACACCATATACTCAACTGGTATAATACCGAAAGAATGGCTGAATTCAACGTTTATTACAATACCAAAGAAAAACAACGCAAAGGAATGTTGTGAACATAGAACGATAAGCTTAATGAGCCACACGCTTAAAGCCTTTCTGAAGATCATATACGCAAGAATATATAAAAAACTAGAAGTAGATATTAGTGAGACAGTTTGGCTTTAGAAATGGTTTTGGAACAAGAGAAGCATTGTTCACACTAAACATACTAATACAGAGATGCAGAGATATTAATAAAGAAGTATACGCATGCTTCATAGACTACGAAAAAGCGTTCGATAAAGTTAGACACGATAAACTAATGAAACTCCTAAAACAAAAGAACATAGACGTAGAAGACATGCGTATAATTGCGAACTTATATTGGCAACAAAAAACAACAGTAAAAGTAGAAAATCAGCTGACAGAAGAAATAAAAATACAGAGAGGAGTTCGGCAAGGTTGTATTCTTTCGCCCATGCTGTTCAACCTATACTCGGAAGCAATATTTCAAGAAGCAGTAATGGAAGAAAACGGTGGTATAGTAGTAAACGGAAAGATAATTAACAACATACGTTATGCTGATGATACTGTACTTTTAGCAGATAATATTCCAGATTTACAGAGACTTATTGAACGGACAAATGACATCAGCAGAAAATATGGTCTCCGAATGAATTTAAATAAAACTAAATACATGGCAATCACAAAAACACCAGTGAACATTCCTGACATTAGAATAGATAATGTGAGTACAGAGAGAGTAAACAAATATAAATACCTGGGAACATGGGTGAATGATAATTGGGAATACACAAATGAAATAAGGACACGTATTGAAATGGCTAGAGCCACGTTTGTAAAAATGAAACAAATTCTAACCAACAGGGATTTAAGCTTGAAAATACGGATGAGGACAGCCAGATGCTATGTTTTCAGTGTCCTTTTATATGGAATGGAGGCATGGACCCTAAATAAAGAAATTAGCAGAAAAATAGAAGCATTCGAACTCTGGATATACCGGCGAATATTGAAAATATCATGGATGGATAGAGTGACAAACGAGGAGGTGCTACGACGAATGAACAAAAAACAAAGAACTCCTGTATACGATAAAGAAAAGAAAGCTGGAATATTTAGGCCACGTAATGAGAGGGAACAAATACCAAATTCTACAACTGGTAATACAAGGAAAGATACATGGAAAACGAGACGTGGGAAGAAGAAGAATATCCTGGCTTAAAAACCTACGCCAGTGGTACGACTGCACGTCAAGAGAATTGTTTAGAGCAGCAATGTCCAAAGTTAGAATAGCAATGATGATTGCCAACATCCGATATGATACGGCACCTAAAGAAGAAGAAAGGCTTTCCTTTTCTTCGATCTTTACGAAAGACCCGAACCGTTCATATCCAAGAATTATTTTATCTAAGGCTTTTCGATATGTGCAAAATTTAAATTTCGCAACGCTTTATTTCAATTTTGGTTTAAAATTAATTTTTAATTAATTAGTAGCCGTTTGCCTTAAATGAATACTTTAATTACAAACTCTTTCGGTGCCGTTGCAATGATCTGTTGCTTATAATTTGTTTTTTAGTCTTTTCTACTTTATATAATTTTAAAACTGTCTATCACAGGCTTCTGATACAACCGTAAAATACCCACAACGGGCCATCGTAAAAATACCGACATACAAAATTATTTTTCTGCATAAGCTCCTAATACAGAAAATAAATTTTTCTAATGAGTAGAAATAAAATAAAAGTGATTGCAGTAGAATGGGGCGTAAAAAAACAAATTCGGGTTTATATTTTATTTATCCACATAATCCCATAAACGAATTATATAAATGATACTTGGTTTATTCCTAAAGTTTTATTTAATTTTTTATTTTTTACATATAATAAAATAGTTGCGAAATTTTCAAACAATTAACATACTTTTCTCCAATCCTTTCACTTCAAGTATATTTTCGTAAGATTTTTTTCATTTTACGGTATATATGGAATATTGAAGGTCTTTGTTTTGAAATTTCAAAAAAGACTGACCATCTCGTTATTTTTTTTTTTTGATAATATAGAAAAAGAAGAAAGTTTTTGGTAGTATAACTTTCGCATGCCACTCAAATTTTTCAAAACAAATTATTTGGGTTAAAAAGCTCCACTGGTAATTAAATGTAATTAGGAAACTAAAATTGTTCTCCGGTAACTGGACGAGCTGATTCAAAGAAATCTGATTTTAGTTTAATCAAAAAAATGATTACAAAGTCATTCTGGAAGAAATATGTTTATGTTATATATCTGGAAAAGGCAAGTATTTTTTAATGATTTCCTTACTTCTAGTTCAGCATTATTTGAGAAGCTTATTATCGATGATCTGCCTTTTGAATACAAAGTTGCATTTACGTCTCACCACAAAATTCTCTGCCTTTTTTATTAAAAATTGAGCATTTATTGTGAAAGAACGACCATTTTTTCTCAAATGTCTGAGACTTATTTGTATTCCTTTTAGATTTTGTGGTAGCTGAACACACTTCAAAACGAAAAAGGACAAGGAAGATTATATTTGGATCGGCCTACTTTCCATATGATGATTTTAATGATCACCAACAAGAGTAATAGAACAGCTGCTACATAGTTATAAAAACAATGTATTACAACAAATCATCAGCTAAAATGCTAATGAAAAAGAAACAAGGCTTAGAATATATTCAATAAAAGAATAACTAGGAGTAGAAAGGACATCAAAATAGGAATAGATACAATGACCGAACTATTTTGGGTACAATTTTTTGGACCAAACATTATAAATGAATTACCCTTTGGTTGGCAAAATCTGCTCAATACATTTACATATAGATCAACAAGAGCAGAATGACAAACTGCTATAAAAGTGATAACTTTATCCAACGCCGAGTAAGCAATAAACTTATGTAAATAATTCTGAGCTGATAAGATTCTTCCAGTTATGTTATAGAAGGGATTGGAGAATGGCGAAAGCGCAAAATATTAAAGAAGTTTTGTAGGTGCCTTTTAGATGTACAAGGGGCCTTTCGCAATACATTCTTTAACTCCTTCGCTCCAGCTATTGGAAAGCTAAAAATAGAGATTCCTTACTGTAGATATATTTACTCCAGTCGGAGCTGTCCTGCGGGAATATGATCTAATACATAGTTGTCTCAAAATCTAAAACATGTGCCATATGATTCCTCATTTGGCTTTTAACGAGTAAAGACGTTCAACTTCGCCTAGTTATCATTTCAGTGTAGTGCTGTAAATATCTGTGATTATCTCATCAGAACTGTACGTAAAAATAACTTTATTTAACAGATGATTAGTTACGGAACTTATCATGGGCCGGCCGCCAACCTTTAGTCAGCCCGGGTCAAATAAACAACAATTCGATTTATCAACAACATACGCAACCAACAAACATAATGCATAATGCAAACTTCGCATCTAAATTAAATAAATTATTCTGCCTCAAACATGCAGTTCCCACAATTATACCAACAAATATACCCACAAGTTTCCTCACATTCAAATATTAACAACAAACATAATACGAATGTGGAAACAAATTCTTACGCATCACTCACTAAAGTGATGGATCAACTACTAATGAAACACGAATGGTAAGTATCAAAAAAAGAAAGAGATTAACTTAGCCTACAACACAAATATAAACTTCGCAAACCAAAGCTTCAAATAGATATCAAGCGCTTTCATCGCTAACAGATCCCGCGCAAAACAATGCAGAATCAAATAAGGAAGTTACAAATCAACAAACACAATATCCATATTTATGGAGTTACAAATTACAAGAAAATGACAGACAATTTGACTAAAGCCGCCGATGACAAAACATACTACATCAAATCATTGACAGATAACACAGTTAAAATAAACCCCCGAATTATAGAGACCTATAGAAAACTAATTCATTATCTAGGCGAGGAAAACATTGTGCATCACACGTACCAGCTAAAGCAGCAGAGAGCATACAGAGTGGTCATACGCAACCTCCATCACTCCATACCAACAGATGAAATAACACAATCGTTGGAGAAAATGGAGCATAAGGTCAGAAGTATTATAAATGTCCAACACAGATCAAGTAAACTTCCTCTTTCCTTATTCTTTGTGGACTTAGAACCACAAAATAACAACAAAGAGTTATACAACCTGCAATTATTGCTACATACTAAAATCCAAGTTGAACCACCTAGACCAAAGAAAATTATCATACAATGCACAAGATGTCAGGAGTACGGACACTCAAAAACATACGAGAGTAAGGTGAAAAGTTCTTGGCCTGACAATGAAAGATTGCGACTTTCAGTTAAAAAATGATTTTATTTTTCTATGTAATCTCCATTGACTTCAACACACTTGATCCAGCGCCTCTCCAACATCAGTATTCCTTCTCGGAAGTGAGAATCTGGAAGATTGTGAAAATATTCAACTTCTTCATTGGATGCGAAGTTTAGGAACAGATGGAAGTCTGAGGGTGCCAAATCAGGAGAATAGGGGGGATGGCCGAGCAAATCATACCCCAAATCCCGCAGTTTTCCCATCGCCAACGCAGGTGCGTTGTCCTGGTGAAAGATGATATTTTTCTTCTTCAAGCCAGGCCTCTTCTCGCGAATTTTGATATCTAGCTGGTCAAGAAGGTAGGAGTAATATTCGCCTGTAGTTGTTCTGCCTTTTGCAAGATAATGAATTAACAGGATCCCTTTCGCATCCCAAACACGCTGGCCACCTTTCCGGCAGATGTGATCGACTTCGCTTTCTTTGGCGCTGAACCACCGGCTTCCACCCACTGCTTGGACTGCTGTTTCGTTTCTGGCGTGTAGTGGTGGACCCATGTCTCATCCATGGTGACAAATCGCCGCAAAAAATCTGTCGGATCCTTGTTGAATCGATCCAAAGATTGCTGCGAAAATTCAGCAAATGCGGCACTCATCTTACGCAGAGCTTTCGCATCCCTAATTCTTCGTGCAAGATGTTTCGCACCCTTTCTTCCGATATCCCCACAGCCTCAGCTATCTCACTCACCTTCACTCGCCTATCGTCCAACACGATATCATGCACTTTTTCGATGTTTTCCGGTGTGGTTGCGGTTTTTGGCCGTCCTTCACGTGGGTTATCTTTGATGTGCGACCACGTTTAAATTCAGCTGCCCACTTTTTAACAGTTGACATGGAAGGAGCAGAGTCCCCGTAAATTTTTGCCAACTTCGGATGCACCCAAGCAGGAAACATAATTGTTTGCCGATTGCAGCACCATCTCTGTGTCAGGCCAAGAACTTTTCACCTTACCCTCGTATTGTACAAAACCTTACTATTGTGTCAAATGCGGTAAACCACATAACTCAAAAACGTATGCCAAGTCAAAAGACTTAGCTGCAACATGTGCGCTATGTAATGGAAACCACAACGCTAATTACAGTCTATCGAGATTTAACAAAAATAAGATTCAAATATAATTCCAGTAGAAGAGAAAACCACGCGTCCAACCCAAAAACAACTTGTCATACAAAATTCTCAACATAATACAACACCTAGTTATGCTGAAATCACAGCAGAACAAACACAACCTACAACCATAGCTGCGAAAATCAAGATAACAAAAAATCTTTCTGATAAATTTGTGACCCTTATCAGTGAATTTAAAAAAATGTTTACGCAGATGATTATTCAAAATAGCATTATTCTGAACATGCTAACGACTCTTATAGGTAAATTAACCCAATAATGGCTTCATTGGAATGCAAACGGGCTATCAAACCACATATAAAAAATCATTTTATTTTTGAACTGCAACAAAATAGATATTCTACTAGTTTCCGAATCCCATTCAACAGAAAGAACGTATATTAAAATTCCATACTATTTAATATATTATGCTTATCATCCGAATGAAACTGCGCATCCTAGAACAGCTTTCATTGTTAGAACAGCAATGAGCCCCTACATTACACAACCCTACACTATAGGCCGCGATAATAAAATTAATTAACTTAACATACCTATAACCATAGCAGCCATCTATTCTCCCCTCGACACAACATCTCTTCTAAAGAGTGCAACACCTTTTTCCGCACTTTGAAATCTCACTTCCTAGTAGCTGAAAATTGGAATGCCAAACATACAGTATGGGAATCTAGACTCATCCCACTATAAGGACGTAATCTACTCTATTCAATACAACAAAATAGCTTAAACTTCTTATCTACAGGGGAACCAATAAATTGGTCTACAGCCATAAACTACAGAAATAAACTATCGGATTTACTCGACTTTGTCATAACCAAAGGCATATCTGACATATACTCCACAATAGAATCCAACTTTGACTTAAGCGGTGAACACAGCGGCTTAATAATAACACTAACTAAGTATAAATATAATATATAATGAACCAACCTTTTCCAAGAGTCAATTAATGAAAACATCAATCTAAGGTTTAGAATTAAAGAACCATCCGAGACCGAAAAAGTTATTAACTATCTAACAGACACAGTACAGCACGTAGCATGGGAAACCATATCTTTAAAAAAGAAAATTTGGCACAACCATAACATACCCTTACATATAAAAGAACTTGTAATAAAAAAAACAAGGGCGCGTGGTAACACAGAACAAAAAATCCCTACGACAAAACGCAACTCAACGGATTAATCCACCAACTTTATTCAGCCCCCAACAGGCTAGAAATGACGCATTCAAACACGACATCACCAAACTAGCACCACAAGATTGCTATATATATATATATATAAAATAAGTATTATAATAACAAGGAACTCAAAGAAATAAAAAACTTTCTTAGCGCTTTATCCTAGCTTTCACTACCTCTAACCCCATTTTTACCAGCTGAAGTCCGTCGAATAATTAACACGACAAACTCGTTTAAAGCGCCTGGATGTGATCTGGTGGTCGGCGAAATATTAAAACACCTGCCCAGAAAAGCAATCGTTCTCTTAACCACAATCTTTAATAACATGCTACGGCTGTGTCACTATCCAATACAATGGAAATATGCCCAAATTATAATTATTGCTAAACCTGGCAAACCTACCAAGAAACCCACTTTTTATGGTCCTCATAAGTTTATTGCCCTTAATGTCCAAATTGAAAGGCTTCTCCTGTCTATCAATACAAACGGCTTAATACCTGAAGACCAATTTGGCTTCCGGCAAAAACATTCAACAACCCAGCAAGGCCACCGGATAGTAAACAGAATCAAAGAGAGCCTAGAAGAGAAGAAAATGTGCGCTGCAGTATTCCTGGACATACAGCAGGAATTCGACAAGGTGTGGTACAAAGGATTATTATTTAAGATACAATCATGGCAACTGACACAAATCCAGCCACAGCTTCTGATATGCTCCAAAACCACTTGAATTGACAATTGGCTACGACGTTGGAAAATCACAGTTAACAATGAGAAATCGACACAGATTCCCTTCACCTTGAGACGAAATACATGCCCCAAGTTTACCTCAATTGCACTCCTATTCCTAAAAATCAGGTCGTTAAATACTTGGGACTTCACTCAGACCAGAAACTCACCTGGAGAGAACACATAAAGACAAAAACTTAACTAAACCTTAAAGTGAAACAAATCCACAGGTTACTCAATAAAAAATCTTAATTACTCCTTCAAAATAAATTAATCATATACAAAATAATCATAAAACCCATTTGGACGTACGGTATAGAGCTCTGAGGAAGTAGAAAACCTTCCAGTACTAAAATCCTACAAACATTCTAGTCGAAGACACTCCGCATGCTAGCGAATGCCCCCTGATATGTGTCCAATCAGACTCTCCATGAGGATTTTAGTATACCATTCGTCAAAAATGTAATCAGCACCTACGTCAACAGTACCGGTCACACAAATCAGTGCATAGAAGTACTCTGTCAACAACACCCAGAAAGAAGACTAAGAAAAAAACTTGGAGAACTACCAATGGATGGTATCCACCTCATGTGCAGCAGCGTTCAAACTTTTTACTTACTACTCTGTATATATGTCTAATCCATATATTTATTGTAGAGTAAATTGTAAAACTGCAATTAATTAATAAAAAAAGTGCCATATCAGGATAAAAAAAAACCAAAAGAAAAGATTGTCTTTACTTTGGGAAAATTTGCCTGTGTATAGTGTGCATGTGTGATATATTTTTACGTCACAATTCTCTGATTTAATAGCTGCAAATTATTGTGCAGTAAGACTTCGATTAGTTGTTTATCTCTTTTAACAAAGTAGAAGTTTTTTTTTTAAATTAGAAGAGGGTTTCTGGCATTTCTTAAGACTTTTTTCTACTCACACTGGAAATTTGGAATTTTCAAAGGAAGATAACTTTTGCTAATAGTAGTTACGCTATTTGAGTAATGATTATTACGATTAAATGTCTTCTACCCGACATCAGCACAAACCAGCAGCGACTTCAACTATTATGTTGCTGCAGTTTAAGTATATACATATTTACTAGTGTGTTACTAGAAATCTTTCATATACACCCTAGATACGATTACTTTTTTTTTAATGGCACATGGTACACTTAGTTGTGTGGTAGTCGAAACTTTTAGAATTATTCTTACAATTCCACACGTAGGACGGTAGGGTCTAGTGATGCTAAAGGCAAAAATCATAAAACATAACGCAGTATTTTTATGACTAATTGTAAGAATGAGGGGTAAAAAGGTAGTGCTGTACATCAACAATTTTGCTAATTGTAAACCTATAACAATTTGATGATTGATTACCGTGTATAAAAATTTGAATCATTTGAGTCATTTGTTAGAGAAGAATGTGGAGATATTTGATTGATTGATATCTTAGCCGTCTTAAAGCATAACATCTTGTAGTTTTCGTATCATTACGTAAGTCTCAATGTCAACACTATTAATAAGAAGATTTTAATGAGTTGATCATATTGAGTAAAGTTGTGTGTTAAAAGCTACATAATTTTGTAAAATAATATTTTTTTTGAAAATGATCGAATATTGTTATATGTGATAATAGAAACATCTACTATTATTTTCCCTCATCTGGTTTTCATAAATTACCCCACTTTTTCACGACAGAAGATATTTTTTCAAAGCAAAAGTGTGATAGCTAAAAATTATGAGTCTTGTTGCAACCCTAGTAAAGTTAACCACGGGTAAATTTGTTTTGTGCAAGTAGATCAATAACTTAATGATGGCTATTGAAAATATACCACAGAAGTTACATACCAACTACTTGAAGTATGTCACTTAATGTATAGTAGAATGCCAACGAAGACGTTTTATACTTCATGTTAAATCTGTATAATTTCCGCGCTAGTGTTTCGAAGCAGACGGACGTTTGCCGCGCTCCGATATATAAGTGCCCGAAACGCTCTACCTGCTATTAAGGAAACGGACTTATCTACGAGACAGCCCGTGCCTGCGTTATTAACGCGACAGCGACCGCCGTCTTGCTTAAGAAGTTACGCGCCGCTGCTGCCAGTGTTGAGCTTCGAGTATGCCTTACCGCCGCTGCCGCTCCGGGGCCGCCGGAGAGACCGCCCTGCGGGGCCCTCGCCTCATGGAGATCGTAAACGCGCAAAGATTCTGTCAAACTGCGACCAGAGTCAAGTGATAAGGAGTGTGTGAATCAAATAGTAAGTAGTTAAACAACGGCCTACTACTATAATCAAACCGCACCTGCATCAAATACTCAACAATATGTTCCTATGCAATTAGAACAAAACCAACAGTTACAATATAACCCCCAAAATTATCAATACACACAACAAGCAGTCGCAAACAATGTACATGCAAGATTTAATGTACAAGATATAATGCAAGCCCCAAATGCAACTGTATCTTCAAGCATGCATCCGAAAAATAACATGATCGTTCAACCATCACACTTAAACCAGCACTCTCAAGAAATGGAATGGCAACTAGTAGAAAGTAAAAAACGAGGACGTAAAGACATTAACGATAAATCCCAATCTAAACAACTACTGGTTGAATCCAACAAATCGCTTCAAGCCATTGGATACCGAAGACGCAGATGCAAGTCATAAAGATAATCCGGATAACAAAACCACCGCCAATATTCTTATCTGGTGTAAAGTGTATTGAACCACTTATAAAACTATTAGAAAGTATACCCAAAGACGAATATGATCTAAAAATACTGAACAAAGATGAAGTCAAAATACTGTCTAAAAGTTCTATCAAATATTCCCTTATAACCAATGCCTTAGCAGAAAGGAAAACTGAATTTCATACCTATAAGAGAAAAGAAGAACGAAGTTTTAGAGTAGTCCTTCGAAACATACATCTTTCATCTAACCTAGAAGAATTGAAAGAAGAATTTCAAATGCTTGGGTATACTGTTACTAATATAGCTAATATTAGGAAAAGAGGAAATATGATAGGACTACCACTATTTTTTATTGAATTAAAACCAGCAGGTAACAACAAAGATATCTACAAAATTGACAAACTAGCACATTCTATAGTTAAATTTGAAACTCCAATTGTAAAACGCCAAATACCACAATGTGCTAAATGTCAAAGGTTTGGCCACACTAAAAATTATTGCAACAGAAGTCCGAGATGCGTAAAATGCTTAGGTGATCACGCAACACTACAATGTCAACGTAAAGAAAAAAGTAAAGGTGTCGCATGCGTCAACTGTAAAGGCAACCATCTGGTTTACAAGGAATTACAACGAAAAATGTTTCCACCACTAAGAAACAGACAGCCTGACCACATACAGTCACACCCGTCTCATCAGACTCAGCAAAATCATTTTAGTCATGCCCAAATAGTTAGAGGTGTTAACTAACAAAATATATTACAACACCAACAAATATCGACAGTAAATGAAACAAATGAAATGGACGAATTGAAGAAAACGCTAAAAACGCTCATGGAACAAATGGGAACCATGTTAAACTTATTAACCAATTACGTCTCTAAAAACAACAATGGCGCAAGTTCTTAAACTAGCTGTTAGGAATGCCGATGGCTTGACAAATCATAAAGACGAAGTGATATCATTCATCTCAAATCACTGCATTAATATTATGCGGATTTCTGAATCACATTATACAGACAGAAGCCATTTAAAAATACCTAAATATACAATATATGCCACTCAACATCCAGACGGTACAGCATATGCAGGTACGGCTGTTATTATCAAAAGCTCAATAAGGCACTACGAACTTGCTAAATACAAAGTACATCGATTGCTACTGAAGACTGGAATGGTCCATTAACTATTTTAGCGGCATATTGCCCATCCAGGCACAATAACAAGCAAGAGCACTATGAGCATTATCTATATACACTAGGAAACAGATTTATCTCCGGCGGTGACAACAACGCTAAGCATGTGCACTGGGACTCAAAACTAAGTACGACCAAAGGAAGAGAACTTCTAAAAGCAATAAACAAGACTAGGTCACAGTCTATATCCACGGGTGAACCAGCAAACTGGTCTACAGACCTGACTAAAATGCCTGATCTACTTGATTTTTGCATAATAAAAGCAATTAACCCAAACTACATAAAATCAGAATCTTGTTTAGATCTTATAAGCTATTGCAAATTGATCATATACAGGATGCTTATAAGATAAATTAAGAAATTTTATAATAAAATCGAACTGCAAATATCTGCTAAATGCCCTTTTCCCTAGTAATAAAATATAGTTAGACTTATTTTCAATCAATTTATTTAGATCAAGACCATTTTAAAGCAGGATGGGACGTTAAATAGACCAACCCCCTATTCCTACTCCTTCTTGGCCAAAGAAGTAAGTACCGTAAAATATGCGGCGTTATTGATTGACGAGCAGAAAATAAACGGTGCGCAAAAAATAGTAGAAAATAGAAAAAAATTACTAGAAAATATTTTGGCTTGACTACTCCTGTAGATGACCGGAAGCCTTTATTAATTATTAATATTTTGAAATAGCATATAGAGATAAAGTGTAATTAAACGCTTATGTTTGCATTAAGTTCAATCTACTTATATCAATACCATACATAATGTTATCAAAAACAAAACTGTTATTCAATCATTACCTACTCGATAACAACGGTGTAGTTCTTATGTCATGGCATTCTTCGTTCGGTTTGCAAAAAAGCAAACTTTTTACTTCAAGTCAGCTGCATAGCAGATATTCATTCGGTCAGTTGTTAATAGCAGTGCGCGCGAGCGACGCAAGTTTTCCCATTAAAATTTTTGAACAACGGTTTTGGTGTTTCGCCCGAGACGTTCCTTGTATGCCGTTCCCAGCTTGGAAGAAATCTTCTCACCACCAGCGGACCGAATGAGTTCAGGCGCGCCCCGGTTATGGAAATGGTGCGTAAACACCCCTTCCCCGACCTAATAGAAAATTTAAGGTTTGCTGTGGGTTAGGTGAATGCAGAGTCCTTCAACTCAACAATTGGTAAGTCGTTTTTTAAATTTTCTACTAATAATGGGATGCATGATAAAGGAATAAGGCTGAACATGTCGCTCACAAATTATTCCCACACTTTCAAAAAGAATAGTTTTTAAAAATTTCATCAACGTGGATATTCAAATGGTCGGTGGTTGGGAATGATTTGCAATAAAGATATGCATTTGTGTAGCGCTACACATAATTGGTGGTACGCATGGGTTACTTACAATTGCAGGTATCAAATATGACATCAAAAATGTGGATAGTTAAAGAAGAAATACAACAGTCTTTATGATGTTTTAATTGGAATAGTAATTTAGCTTATAATGTAGCAGTTACAGTGAGGCGGTTATAATCCATACCCCACTAGCTCGACTAGTTGTTTCGTTATTTGCAACCGAATTTTACTGATTTACAATTCATTGTATTATCGAATAATTTGCGTGGTAGCATATTAACGCGAACATTTGCAAGCCCTTTCTACAAAATAAATCAATGCTTAGGATTAGGTATAGGCAAAGCAGAAATGGTCCCCCCCATAGTATCTGTAAAAGAGTCCATCAATCGGTTCCATTATCTTTTTTTTTATGTAAGAAGAAGTAGCTTTCAGCTCCACATTCGAATTAGTCGGTCCAAAATAAACTATTTATTACTTGCAAATTATTTTCATTACGTGCACAATTTACTGCATCAATGAAACGCTTTTTGGATTCCAAAAATAGTTTTATATTTTTCTATCTGGACCTCTATTAATTGGTCGGCCGTCTCTTCACTCTTATGGGTATTTATCAACCCTAAACCCTCCCTGCAAACGAGGTCAAAGTTAGTTAAAGGTTAGGTGTAATCACTGCGGAAATGTTTTCCCAATGACTGTAAAAGAACCAGTACATCGGTTCCGTTATCATTTTCTGTGTAATGGGAATATCCTAACTCCAAATTCAAACTAATCGGCCCGAACTGCCCAATCTATTATCTACAATCCAGTTCTACACAGATAAATCACTGCGTTATCTAAACGCTTATTGAATTTTGCAAGTTTTTTTCCACATCCCCCATCTGGACCTCTGTCAGTCGGGCGACCGTCTCTGCACGACCGGTACCACTTAGGTGGGAGTGTATCAACCCTGAACGTTCGTAATCCCTCTCTACAAAAGAGGTCGGCGTTCGCTAAGGGTTAGGTATAAGCAGTGCAGTAGTACGGCCTCCTAGTGGACGTTAAAGATCCGGCTGATTGGTACTGTTATCTTTTTCTACGTGGCTAGGAGCGTTCAGCTCCAAATTCGAATTAATCTGCCTGAACTGGCCAGTCTAAAATGTATAACTCAATTCTACTACCCAAATAATTTTGAATACTTTCTCGCATCCCTTCATCTGGACGTCTGAGTTGGTCGACCTATTTCTCCATGACAGGTACCACTCGCGTGGAAGCGAATTGATTCTTAAACATTATTAATTTATTTCTGCAAAGAAAGATCAACGTTGGTTAAAGATTAGGTGCAGAAGTGTTTTTCCAATGACTGTAAAATAACCAACAAATCGGTTCCGCTATCATTTTCTGTGTAATGGGAATATTCTAACTCCAAATTCAAACTAATCGTACCGAACTGCCCAATCTGTTATCTACAATCCAGTTCTACACAGATAAACCACTGTGTTATCTAAACGCTTTTTGAATTTTGCAAGTTTTCTTGCACATCCCCCATCTGGACCTTTGTCAGTCGGGCGACCGTCTCTGCACGACCGGTACCACTTAGGTGGGAGTGTATCAACCCTGAACGTTCGTAATCCCTCTCTACAAAAGAGGTCGGCGTTCGCTAAGGGTTAGGTATAAGCAGTGCAGTAGTACGGTCTCCTAGTGGACGTTAAAGATCCGGCTGATTGGTACTGTTATCTTTTTCTACGTGGCTAGGAGCTTTCGGCTCCAAATTCCAATCAATCTCCTTAAACTGGTCGATCTAATATATACAACCCAATTCTACTATGCGAATAATTTATTGCATTTGCAAACACTTTTTAAATTCGAATGTTTCCTCGCATCTGAATCTCTATGAATTGGTAGACCATCTCTCCACAATAGGTACCACTGGCGTGGAAGCAAATTAGTTCTTAAACGTTATTAATTACTCCCTGCAAAGAAGGTTAAAGTTAGTTAAGGGTTAGTATAAGCAGTGCAGAAATGTTCAGTCGCGTTATCTTTTTCTATGTAGTAAGTAGCTTCCATCTTCGTTCGGATCAGTCGGCCCGAACTGGCCGATTTCCTATCTACAACGCGCAGAGTGCACTGTATTAACAAAACTTTTTTTGGATTCCAAAAAGCTGTTTCATATTTCCCCTTCTGAATCTGTATCGGTGAAAATGAGTCGAGCCTAGCTAAGGATTATACTATATATGTAGTCGAGAAATTGTCCCTTAATATTAAAAAACCAACTATTCGTCGCGTTACGTTTTTTTTTTTATAATTTTTTAGGTTTTCCAGCTTCAAATTTTAATTGGCCCGATCTGGCCGACCTACAACCTAATTTTAATACACAAATAATTCATATATAATAATACTAGCATTATCGAAATGCTCTTTGGATTTGAAAAGTATTTTTACATTCCCCCATCTAGCCGTCATTTTATCTCGACACGTACCACTCGTTTAGGAGTCCTAAACGTTTATAATTTCTGTCATTATTAAAATAAACAGGGTAGAAATAGTCTCGTAGGCATTAGATCGGTCTTGTAAATCCATTCTCCGTAATTAAGAGTTTTGAACACAGAGTTAGGTTCAAATCATACACATACACATATATATTATAACTGCTTGATAACCACCCTACTACCTGTACTCCGATTCCTGTAATCCACCCCAATTTAGACTTTGATTGGTCGATCGACCGTTGCCTCACGACAGGTACCACTTAGGTGGGAGTGTACCAGCCCTGAACATTTGTAATCCCTCTCTACAAAGGAGGTCGATGTTCTCAAGGGGTTAGGTATAAGCAGTGTTGAAACGGTTGCCTAGTGGCTATAAAGAACCGATCGATTGGTCTTATTTCCTTTCTAAAGTGCATTAGGCCTCCTGGGGATAGCACTTAAAAAAAACGCACAAAATAGCTGTACCTCCAGGGTTGTGTGGAAATCAGCTAATCCCGACATTAATATTTTCTTGTATTTTCAATAATTTTTTAAAGTTTTATTTAAGTATATTTATTCTTTGTAGACTAGGTAAAAATAAATTACACTAATGTTCCATTACAGTCTGAATTTGGCTTGGCGTGCCTAGTGTAAAAAGTTTCCTAATGCTTTTATATTTTAATTATTATATTACACATTTATTAGATCTCCTTTTCATATTTTTTTTATTATACGCGACAGTAGGATGACGAACTCGTATTTTTATAAAGTATTGTTCTGTATATAATAACTGATACGTATTTTAACAAACTAACGTATTATGCGTGTTATAAGCGTTATACGCTGTATCGTGGTGAAGGCCACATCTTTTTATTTAGCGTGATTTGAAAAACTTGATGGTATTGTTAAACACCTTGTGTATATCATAGTCAGATTATTGATTTAATTGAGTAAGTAATATCAAATAAAAGTCTCAAGACTACGTTTGTAGCCACTAGAAAGACATAAACGATTTTAGAAAGAAAAAGATTCAATTTATTGTTGCATCCTGTATTTGAATTTATACAAACTAATTTATGAGATGTGCTTTATTAGATACAGTATACAATATCAGTCTTATATATCTATCTACCACCATTTCAAACTCGCTGTGTATTATGGAGAAAATTTGTTTGATAGCATTTGGCAAGTCTTAGGAAATACACGAATAATTGTGATGCAAGTTGTAACACATTGATAACTAAGGTGCGAACGCTCTTAACTTTGTTTTTTCTACTTTTAAGTTGCGAAAACTGGTGAAATTTCTTTTTTCTGGTCCAGTTGCCACTATGAAGCAAACAAAAAATTTTATCTTTCGCCACCACACCAAAAAAGGAAATCTAACAATCCGCAATTTTCCAAGGTATGGGCACACGAAGAGGATCTTTACGCATCAAGCCTGGTGTGGGATATGCGGAGGAAATCGCCCAACAAAAACGTGCATTAAAACAAAAGAAACTCAACCTAAGTGTGTTTTATGAAGCGGTTTCTTCAAACTATAAAAGGTGTTAAAGGAGTTAAAGAGGAGAAAACTTCCACCAGCACATCCGAAAGCACCCACATCATAACCAAGTTTTACCCAAGCACAACTGCTAATCAATAACGAAAGAGGACACACAATTGTATTAAACGGGCAGCAACCCCCTTCCCCCCAAGGAGATACACCGCAAATATCAAACATCGGGAAGTTAAAAAATATTATGATAAAACTAGCTGAGAATATCAAAACAATGTTTAACTTCCTCACAATCATCGTCGCTCAACTAAAATAATAAGACAAATACTCAATATTACAGAATGGAACGTTAATTGCTTGTCAAAGCACATTCAAGAACTATAAACCTTTACTACCAATCATGAGTTGGATATAGTTCAAATCTCTGAAACCCATTTTACGACTAGAAGCTACACAAAATGATCTAAATACTAAACAATGTCTTGACATGTCTTCGGATGATCGTTCTCCAATCGTAGTCACTCTACGTTCGTAAATAATTTGCACACAAAGACTTTAACAAAATCAAGGAAACTACTGTGGAATGTCTTATGGTCACAATATATAACATTATATACTAGTTGAAATTGCAGTTACAAAAGCTAAAAAATGTATATTTTATTGATAAAGAATTTATAATATAATCCTTAGTCACATGAATATTTGATTAATAAATTATGTGGCATGTATATGTAAACATGAATTATATTAGCTTCAAACTGATGTCTGGATTAATTTTCTTAAATTAATTTATTATTTTAAATTTTTTTTCCAGATCTCGAAAACCTCAAGGGATAGCGGGGCGCGGTTTTCGAAATTCTTTAGTTAGATTCGATTCTACTAAGACGACATTATTGGTGCGAGCGCACAATGATAGCGGGTGCACCAAAAACGCGTTTCAAAAACACCCTGAAATTGTTTCGTCTGGTGAGCCGCTTACAGATGAGGATACCTCTGGGAGTCTTCGTGGATTTATAGACCCTTTTGTGAAGTTTATGTCTACAAAATTTAAAAAACCTTGACGAACGTTTAAGGGCTTTATGGGGGTTGAAAGAAAAACCCTTTTTTTGCAGGTATCGACTTGCCGTAAGGACCAAGTTGTAGAAATATAAAGTGGCTTCAAAAAACGCTTAATAACCCGTGTCCTTATTGTCCCCCTTCCTACCCAAAAACAGCCCCAAATTTGGAAAGGATCACTTTTTCGCTTATATCTCCGAAACGGCAAGAGATACAAAGACGGCTCCTTTACCAAGTTGTGGAGCCTAAAATTGGGCATTTTTCTGTATAAGACTTTTTCATGCAGGTTGTACGGGGGATCCATATTTGGCATATCCGGAACCGGAACCGGAAGTGATACAAATTTTTTGCCTGCTCTAAAATTGAAAGCCGGTCTTAAAGCATATGTATATTGAAAATCACTATTCTACGATTATTCCTTCGGTCAGTATTCGCGAGTTAATTTTGGCCTTCCTGCCAAAACCGCCGTCCTAGCAGACAGAAGAGAAATTTCGACGGTGCCCGCGATAATTTTGTTTGCGCGTCTCCTAATTCCGCCTCGCTCTGATACATTGATGAAATATGGGTTGACGTTATGTTGACATCACAAATATATAGCAAAAATCGTTCGTGCCTTTCCGTGCCGACCCAAGCGCTTCCGAAGGACAAATTCCGGCCCGGCGGCAGGCGCAGCCGAGTATTATATTTCCAGAACGCCAAGCGATAGAAAATTTTCGTTTGAGAGCGGGTAATAAAGCACTCGTGTGCCAAAAATCACGTTCCTACGATTATTCGTTCCATCAGTATTCGTGAGTCAAATTCCGCCTGGCCCGGGACGCTGGGGGCTCTGCCGCGGCGGCCGCCTGCCGAAATCCGCGAGGAAGCAATTAACGTTTTGTAAATGCATCTTGCCTTCACCGGTAATACGAATTTAACTTTGTAAATATATATAATAAGTTGTTTCGAAAATAAAGAGAGAAAATTATAATAAATTAAATTTTTACTTGGCGACTTTCCAGTCTATAATTTTTTGTGTGGTTGGTAACTAATATTTTTTTAATGTATAATTATATACGGTTGGTAGCTAAATATTAAAATGACACCTACAATGTTAGACAAACATTTACACTTCAAAAGTTTTCTTGTCAGAATCACTGGTGAAAACGTTATAACTTTTCAACCTTTGAGTGCCCGAGGATGACACTTAGTTTTTCAGATTCTACTCTTCAATCTGAGTCCAATGACACTAGTCTGAGGTCTCTACGATGTATGCACCAGAAGTTTAACGATATACAATAATAATTAGTTAACAAGCGAGGACTCTCCAATTATAGTAACAAGTCTTACTCAAATCAAACCCACCTACTCTTTACAACAAGCACACAAACTGGGAACTATTCCGAGAATTAGTCAATGAATCTCTCACCCTGGATGTGTCACTGGAAACAGAACAGGAACTTGTGGAAGCAGTTGAAACCTTCAATGAAATAGTCCAACAAGCTGCATGGCAGGCTACACCAAAGAATAAACATAAAAATAACGATAATCTTGAGTGTCCTGTTATAGTAAAACAACAAATCGCAGAAAAGCGCAAATTGCGCAGGAAATGGCAGACCACGCGACATCCAGCCGACAAACGGACACTTAACCGAGCAACAAGGGATCTCAAGAATCTTCTTAGTTCCATTACAAAATTACCTATCACATCTGACACCAACTGAGGCTACGGACTATTCACTTTGGAAAGCCACTAAGAGGTTAAAACGCCCGCAGCAGCATATCACTCCTATTCGATTAAAGAATGACACTTGGGCTAGAAGCAGCGAAGAAAAATGCTTAGCGTTTGCTACACATCTAGCAGAGGTGTTTAAACCTTTTGCCGCTAAAGGTACCAAAGAGGAAGAACGTGAAGTTTTGGAATACCCCCAGGCGCCATTCCAAATGACACCACCTATCAAATCGTTTAAAATTAGTGAAATTGAAACGGCAATTCTTAAAGACGTAAATTCCCGTAAAACACCAGGGTACGACCTCATTAAGGGCAAAATACTCAAAGAACTGCCAGATAAGGGTTTTAGATTCATTACCTACTTATTCAATGCAATTCTAAGACTACGGTATTTCCCCGAACAATTATCTTGATACCCAAACCTGGAAAACCCATTGAACAAGTGTCATCCTATAGACCAATTAGCCTGTTGCTAATTTTGTCAAAACTATTTGAAAAGTTGCTACTAGTGAAACTTACACCAATACTTACAGACAACAACGTAATACCAGATCACCAATTCGGATTTAGAACACACCACTCTACAATCAAGGAAGTGCACAGATTAGCACACATAATTTTAAAAGATTTTGAGTACAAACGTTATTGCTCGGCAGTATTCGTCGATGTCAAGCAAGCTTTTGACAAAGTCTGGCATAATGGATTACTTTACAAACTCAAAAATATATTTCCACTAGACTACTATCAATTACTGGAATCATACCTCTCTAACAGAACATTTCTGGTCAAACACGGTGAATCTCGAACATCTTTGTACCCTATCAAAGCAGGAGTTCCCCAGGGCAGTGTTCTGGGCCCAATATTATATCTAATTTTTACGTCAGATCTTCCATCCTTACAAACAACCGTCGCTACTTTTTATCAGACGATACTGTTCTATTGGCATCACACCTCGACCCGAATACAGCATCTCAGTATCTTTAAAACCACCTGTTCGAACTGGAAAGGTGGTGCAAAAAATGGCGATTAGAAGTAAATGAAACAAAGTCAACCCTCGTGACTTTTACCACCAAAAGGGACACTTGTCCACCAGTACAGTTAAATAGTCAACAGGTACCTCAAGCCGAAACCGTTAAATATTTAGGCATCCATCTAGACAGAAGACTCACATGGAGGAAACACATTTTGATAAAAAGAAAGCAACTAGGCATTACAATCCAAAAAATGTACTGGCTGCTAGGCCGCAAGTCTCAATTGTCAATCGAAAATAAAGTACTCCTTATAAGGCAATAATTAAACCAATCTGGGCGTATGGGATACAACTGTGGGGTGCCGCCAGCAACTCCAATATTGAGATCCTAAAACGATTTCAGTCCAAAATTCTCAGATCTATGGTCGACGCACCGTGGTACGTCCCAAATGAAATCACTCGGCGAGATCTCAACATTTCTTCCATCAATGATGAAATCCAAAAATACAGCGTTCGCTACAGGACCAAGCTTTGCGCTCACCCTAACCCTCTTGTGGAGCATTTAACGGAACCAGATATTGAAGAACCACGGCTGAAAAGGTTTAAATTCTCCGACCTATCAAGACGTTTTTGAATAACATGTATCTATATAATCGCTCTAGTTTTTAGTTTATAGTTAGGTTACGCTATTAGACAAATTATTAAGTTATTAAGGAAATATTCAATGGTTTATTTTCAACATGTTATTTATATTTACTTGTAAAAAATTTACTGAATGTTGTTAAGCAACATATTGTAAAGTGAAGGAAAATAAAAAAAAATCTGTTTAAAGTTCCAGATGTGGAAAACAACATAGAGGTTTGTATTACATTTAACAAAATTCTTTTTTGGTCCATTTGGCTTCCCTTTTTAGGTCTTGGCAAAAATTAAAATCCTCCTGAAAGATTTATAGCAAAAAAAAACTTGCATAAGTGTTGGACCAGTCGTTTATTTGAGCTAAAAAATATTGAGTTGGTAAAGGTCCCATGATGTTTCATTTGTCTGTATTTTTTGTTCTCTACAATCATGTATTAATATCAAAGCGCTTCCAGTTCGTATGATCTACGTATGCTGCAAAGCCTCATTCTTATTATTAATTCATTAAATATGTATTGAAAATAGGTGCTTTAAACAATTTGTAAGTTACTAAAGTGTCAAATTAACCATGTTTGTGTACTGTATGTTAACGTTGGAATGACACATTCATTGCAAGTTTCCTTTTAATTCTTGTGTGCCTTCCATTAAAAGTATCTATTTTAATAGTCAAAAAATCTTTCATGCCATATTTATTCTTCACTGAATTTCTTTTGTATTTTTGGTTTTGGGGGGATTACATTGTTTGACCTAAGTAGACTGCTTCTGTTATTACATTTATGTTTTCCTTGTTGCTGTTATGGTTTGCTGCATTGTAAAAGTCACTACATGTGTTTTAAAAGTTTTTTTTTTAATCCTGTTTTATTACCAATTGTATTTAGTTCACTTATCATTATTTCTAAGGCTTTCTTGTAGTTTGTTAATGGTATAACATCAATAGCAAACTACAAATACAAACCGAAACAAGGAAAATAGCTCAGGAGCAAAAGACGAAAGGAAAACAAACAAAAGCTGTATAGCAAAGGTTACAAGTAAATGAAAAGTGGTATAGTAGTAAACAACATACGCAGTTAATCAAACAAAGAAGATACAAGCGATTCCTAAGGATACGAGGAAAGATAACAGAGGAAAAAACTACGAAATACTTCATAAAAGCTAGTTACTAAGAAAAGAAAAGACCAGACTTCCCTTAAAATAAGAAAGTTAACAACAAATACTTTGATGCGTGAGGACGAGCATTATGATGTTGCATGGGGAGTGTCATTTAGACGATCTAACTGTTGACAACAAAGGTCTGCAATAACGGTTTGTCCAGGTTTTAATAATTGAAAGTCCACCAAACTAAAGATATTTTACCCAACTTTTCTTCAATATTAACTTAGTTTTGGAATTTTAGTTTTGTGATTTCTCAACAGAGAATCAATGATTTGTATTGTGCGGATTATTGTACAATGTCTATGTATCTGTCAATAGATGTAATACTCATTTTCCCACTTTGTTGATTTTGTCAACTGCTTTTAAATGTTCTTGTGTTATTGGACAGGAAGCCTCAATGTTTCTAACAAGTTCTTTAATCAATTATTTGTGGTTTTCTTTGGCCATAGTTTTTAAAACGTCGTGATCAACAGTATTTTGCCACCCAGATCTTGGCTTACATTTTAGGAAAAAATCATTCCCACCAAATCCCGCAAGCTATCTCAAAGGCCCTTATTTTAATAGATCCTTGATAAACACCGTTGGAGTTTCTTACTGCATCCGTTGCCTTTCATGCACAACAAGTAACATATAATGACGTAGGTGTTTTTCACTTAGTTTGAAGAGTGCGCTTGATCTTGATAAAAGGTGATGTGACAAATTTTGTTCACTTAATGTAAGACTAAAACAACAACAGAATATTAGTCTACAGAATAACTGAAGAGACCTTCCACACTTCACTTGAAGTCGATTGGTAATGGTTGTAAGAGAGGATGCGGATCCTAGTCTTTGGTAGTATTTTTCATCTCGCTTTTCTATTACATCTTGAATGAATGTCATACTACGATTGTTATAAAATGGGTCGTTCGGTACATGCCACGGGGCGTCTATGACTACCCGAAGGACTTTTAATTGAGCTCTGTGAGGAATAGGAATACTTAACTTACTAGCGCATTTCCATAGTTTGACCCCATAAATCCATATTGGTTTTATTGTAGTTCTGTACACTAACAGCTTATTTTTTAAGGAAAACCTTCTTTCAATAATCCACTATATTTTTTTTGAATCTTAGATCAATTTATTTTCTCTTTTTTACTATATGTTGCTTCCAGCTAAGTTTCTTATCTAATTGTAGTTCCATATGCCTAGTTGTTGGAGATCGGTATTATTATGTTATTGATATAACTGTGTGACAACGACCTTTTCTGTGGTAAGTTCAGAAGATGCTGTTGGTGATTGGATACAATATCTCGGTTTTTATCGCTTTCAATTATACCCGTATTATTCGCGTAAGTACCACTTACTGATGAGAAGTTGTTTGTAGGTCTGTAGTACACATGAGATGAAGTATAGACTCCGGCCGCTTAGACATGACTGGAGTAAGTTAACAATTGATGGAATGGAATATTTAATTTCGTAAAGAAGGCCATCATGTCAAACCTTCTCAAAGACTAGGTTTATATCGAAGAAAATACTGAAGAATAATATTTTTTGTCTCCTGGCGATTAATTTATTACATTAATTATTGAGTAGCATTGTGGGGTAGTTAAATGTAACCGACGAAAACCAAATTGATGGTTTAGAATTTCATTTAGAAGCAGATTGATGTTTTGTAACAGAAGTTTTTAAAAAGATAGTACATAGGAAATTAATTGGTCTATAAGAGATTACATGATTGATGTTTACTTGGTTTGGACATTAAAATAATTTCAGGCATTTTAAAATGTTTTAGCCAATAATGGAGCAGCATTGAAGAAATAAGTTAGCATGATAATATCATTTTGAGAGTTCCAGTGGCATTTTAAATAGTTATTTGATCGAATCTAATCGATTTCCTGTTGTTTAAGTGAGATATTTTATCTTTGATTTCCTTTGGTGTGGTGAGTTTTATTGGTTCGGTTAGTGGTAAGTCATTGTTCAAAAAGTTTCTAATATTCTGAGAGCAGTTTAACGAATAAGTTGGTTTTTTCTTCATTATTTCTTTTCGAGGATTCTGGTGTAGGTATTTCTTTTTGAATTGGGTGCTTCAGTTATAAAGGCTTAGAAGTTGCTTTTACTGGTCGCCCGATAGAATTATCGAATCGATTGAGATTGACTAGATAGTCATAAAAGGTCTGGTTATGTTTCCTTAAGTTTTGTTTTAAGCTTGTTCGTTAATCGATTGAGTATTGTTTTATCTGTTAGATTGTAACTCGGGTTGCCATTTCTTCCAGCATTTCTTTCTTATTTTATTAATTTTTTGCAAGCTTTTGCAACCAATCAAATAAGAAACATATCAACCAGCTAATGCTAAGGGTACAAATATTCAAAAAATTTGCGGCAGAGGCCAGTACAAAGAAGGCAATAGAAAATAAAATAGAACATCATATCGATGAAAAAAAATTGGCGAAAGAAACAAGGTGGATAGTTTAGAAGAAAAATAAAAATAAAAAAGAAAAGCATCTGTTACCCCTCAGACTTCCCCACAACTATATCCATCAGCTTCTAAACAATTAGATAACAAATTGAAAAAAAAGTACCTTTACCACCACCAGTAAATCTGGTTAATTTAAAAAAATTCGAAAAGCGGCAAATGTTACATATAGAGTAGCCGCCATGAACAATAATTTGTTTAAGATCAATGTGTCAAACGAAATGCAATACCGTAGCCCGATCTCAAGCTTACGCAGCAATAATGTACAAAACTACACTTATGAGGACAAACAAAACCGACCCACAAAAGTTATGGCCAGAGAAATACACCCACCGTGTTCAATAAACATTATCAAAGAAGACTTGAAAAAAGAGGATTTTAAATTCTTAGTGCTACTAACATTAAAAAAAGAGAAGCAAGGCAACGATACTATCACGAAACCGTTACCGTTACATACGATAGCTTTTGATAAATCTGAAAGCAGCAAATACATTTTCCAGATTAATATAATTGCGAGACTAAAAGTAAAAATTCAACCACTACGCAAGAAGACAGCCCTTATTCCGCAATGCAAAAAGTGCCAAGCGTACGGGCATACAGAATCCTTCTGCAACAAGGAAGCTAGGTGTGTCAAGTGTGCACGTTGACATGTCAATAAAGATTGCAAGATAAACCCAAGTGCGCAAACTGTGGTGAAGCAAACCCGGCAAACTACGGTGGATGTGTAGTTGCAAAAGAATTCCAAAAAAAAGAAAAAATCCCGCAACAGTTACCAAAGAATAGCAGTTGCGCAATAAGCAGTGTCAAAGAGAACTACACAGGATCTCCCTACGCTATTAATGGCTGGTCCAGCACTACAGCGCAAGTTAATAGCTAGGTGCTTTGCACAAGTAGTAAAGCCGCAACAATCCATGTCTGATTTCTAAAATTCATGTCACTCAGGAAAGCTATTTAGACATAAAAGAATACAAACTATATCTTTCGTTCATCCGGACAACGCAGCAAGAGGTGGTTTGGGGGAAATAATAAAAGAAAATGTCAAACACTATGAAGAAGTTAATTACAATACGCGCGAAATACAAGCAACATCTCTAAAAATCCGTACAAAATCTAAGGACTATATAATTGCTGTAGTATACTGCTCACCTAGGTACGCGCTAGAAAAAGAGGATTACCTCAGACTCTTTGAAACACTAGGAGATAATTTCATAATTAGAAGTGATCTCAATGCTAAACATACCTTTTGGGCTCAAGACAAAACCACCAAAGAGAAATAGCTGTATGAAGCAATCGAGCAAGTCAAATCTACTGGCAAACCAACGTACTGACCAACAGATAGCAATAATTTTTATTTTGATAATAAGCGAAACAATTATAACCAAATTGCTACCACCGTCACTGATATATAAATGGACAGACTGGGATGCTTTCAGAATAGAAGTAAAAGAACGTATGAAACTAAATGTTCCACTAAGAACAATTGAGCAGTTAGACTAAGAAACAGAGCGGTTTGTAGTTGAACTGCAGCAAGCTGCATGAAACAATAATCACGTACCAAAAAATAAAACATTGGGCGTGAACTATCCTAGAGAAACCAGAGAGCTTATCTCAGTGAAACGAAAAGCATGAAAAAGATTGCATCAAACCAGAGCATTAACAGACAAAATACTGCTAAATCGGTTAAGTCAACAACGTAAAGAAGAAATTCGTATCTTTAAAAATAAAACATTTACTGAATTCCTAAACGGGCTATCAGACAATAAAGACACCAAATATTCTCTCTAGAAAGCCACCGAGAGACTAAAACGGCAAAAAAACAATATCTATCCATTTGTAAGGAGAATGGCGGATGGGCAAGAAAAGATAAAGATAAAGCAGAAATATTTGCTGAACACCTGGCAAGCACCTTCCAACCACATCCAGCTGATGACAATGTGACCTTACCGGAGATAAGTAACAGGGAAGACAGAGTCGTTGTGCCGGCAACTCCAACAGAAATCTGCAACGTAATACAAAAAAATCAGTGCCAAAAAAGCATCAAGTTACGACCGAATAAGTGGACAACTCCTCAAAGAACCACCGAAAAAGGGCCTAATGAAGCTTACGCATTTGTTCAATGCAGATTACAATACGTACCGATGCAATGTAAAGTTGTAGAAGTTATTATGATACCGAAACCGGGTAAGCTATCCAATGAAAAAACATCGTATCGATCGCTTTTACTACTACTAACCATACCCAAACTGTTCGAGAAACTGCCCCTGAAACGCCTCAAGCCAATTATTGAAGAAAAACAGCTAATTCCAACCCATCAGTTTGAATTTCGGAATAAAAATTCCACCATAGATCAAGTACATCTGATCATCGATGTTATTGAAAGAACCTTTTTTTTGATAAAGTGTGGCACGTGAGCCTCGAGTATAAAATAGCTAAAAACCTGCCTAGACAGATGAGCTGTATTCTAAAATCATACATCTCCAACCGTCAATTCAGAGTAAGATATGACGAGGAATACTCAGAGCTAACAGATATTGCTGTAGGTGTACCGCAAGGAAGCGTCCTTGGTCCAGTTCTGTACTTGCTTTACACCAGCGACATCCCTACGAGTAACAGAGTGACAACAGCCATATTCGATGATGACACTGCACTGCTAGCCACTAACAACGAAACAGAAGTAGCTACAAATAAATTACAAACAGCCGTCAACTAGCTGGACTAAAAACTGGTGGATTAAATTAAATGAGGCCAAGTCTACTCATATAAACTTTATCAACAAAAGAGTTGACTACTTATCTGTAATGATCAATTAGCAAACCATCCCTAACGCTAACACAGCGAAATACCTGGGCATGACACTCGATGCCAAGCTGAAGTGGAAAGAACACGCGAAGAATTGCGTATTAGATTCTAAAAAATGTGATGGGTAGTAGAAAGACATTCTAAATTATTACTGAATAATAAACTATTGTTGTATAAACAAATTCTAAAACCAGTCTGGATTTACGGTGTGCAACTTTGGGGATGCACAAAGAAACCTAATGTATAAATTATATAAACCTTTCAAAATAAAGTACTGCGCAGCATCGTCAACGCTCCATGGTACACCAGAAAGACCTAACAAAGACCTAAAAGTACGTACGGTCAACGAGGAACTTAAACGGTTTGCGAAAAAACATGAAAAGAGACTACATGAACATGAGAATGTTGCAGTGTTGCAATTACTGGTCAAAAGCGCACTTATTTGGAAGTTGTAACTAGTGTAAGTGTAGTTAAGTGAAATTAAGAGCAATTAAAACATGTGAAAGAAGTGTTTTAAACATATGTGGAGTGCGCCCATCAAAACGCTAAGACTTGCCTAAATTTAAGCTTGAAACTTAGATTTAAAGTAAGATTAATTAAAACCAAATTGCTAGATAATATTAATTATACTCCAAATGCGTGTTAATAAAAATTTTTTTCAGAGGATAACAAACAACACAATTGTTGTTTGTGATTTTTGTTGGTGGTGTAGCAGTTTCTAGTGCTTCTTGCAGAACTGTAATTAGTTGTACCTTCTTCTGATACGAATAGGTTCTTAAAACTTATAGTTTATATGTTAGTTAATGACATTTTTGTATTTCTGCCAGTAAGTTTTGGAGGAGTGCAGTCTAGGGACTTTCTTTACATTTATTATGTTTTCACCGATCGTTTCTATTATTGGCGAGTGGTCTGAGGATAAATCGAAATTTGATTCTGCTGTCATTATGATTTTAAAATGCCGCTGAGAACAAAGAAGTCTAATAGGTCGAGCACTTTGGATGGATCTGTTGGCTAGTAGGTTAGAAAGCTTGTTGACAGGAAAAAGTTTTTTCTTCTTGTGTGAGTTTTGTGCTTTTGGTAATGGTGAGGCGCGACTCCAATAGGGCGTGATTGGAATAGAAATCGCCTCCAACAATGAATTTAGGACTTAGATTTTGAAAGAAGTTATTGAAATCTTCCTTTTTGATGTTCTGTGATGACGGGCAGTATACTGCTTATATTGTTGTATCATAGGATAACGTTCTTATTTTAATATATGTGGATTGAAGATAGTATTTTTGCAATAAGTAGCCTACTCTGCGTGAGCCGTGTTGTCTGTCTGGTTAGTATGGTATACATTATATGTACTTATATTAAGATTGTTAATAAAGTGAGATTTGCTAATAAGCATTATGTTAATTTGATGGTCTTGAAGAAAATATTTTAATTCTTCTTTATGTTAAATTATGCCACTGGAATTAAAGGGAGTACAAATAAGTCTCCGCAATTTTTTTTATCGAAAATTGGGCATTTATTGTGAAAGCTAGCCAATACTTTTCCCATCTTTCTAGCAGCATACGGATACAGCGTCGGAAAAACGCTTTATTTTTTGAAGCTATTCACGAATCGACCCAATTTTTGGTATCTTCATATGATATGAAGTGCTGCTCAGACAGGCCATGTGCCATCGATCGGAACAAGTGATAATCGGAAGGAGCAATGTTTGGTGAATACGGCGGGTGGGGTAGAACTTTCCAATTGAGTGTTTCCAAGTAGGTTTTCGGCGCCGCAACATGTGGACAAGCATTATCATGCAGGAGAATAATTTTGTCGTGTCTGGACTAGTAGTGAGCGCGTTTTTCCTTGAGTGCTCGGCTCGATCTCATCAATTGTGTTCGGTAAAGAGCCCCAGTAATGGTTTCCTTCAGTTTGAGCAACTCATAATATACGACATCAAGTCCAAATACACAACATGAGTTTTTTCCATGAATATTTGGCTTGGCTGTCGATGTTGAAGCATGGCCACGTGGTCCCCATGATTTCCTCTTCTTTGGGTTATCGTAGTGGATCCATTTTTTTATCATCAGTGACTATACGATGCAAAAAAACTTTTCGTTTATGCTTGGTAAGTAGCATTTGACATGTGCAAAATCAGCGTTCGTTTCTCGGCTTCAGTTCATATAGAACCCAATTTGCTTTTGAATCATTCCCAACAATTTTAAACGACGTGAAATTACTTGTCGAGTCACTTTTAATGTAAGTGCAAGTTCTTCTTGCGTTTGGCAGGAATCTTCCTCCAATAATTTATATAAATAAAAACTCATTATACTTAAATTTATGAAACCACTCATGACAACTTCTCTCATTTAAAGCAGCCTCACCATATGCTTTTACAACCAATCGTTGCGCCTCAGCTGCAGATTTCTTTAAATTAAAAAAATTATGTGATGCTGATATAAAATCGCTAATATTTTAAGGTTATGGTGTTGCCAGATGTCCATCTTTACGATATGACGTTTTACATCTGACAATTTCAACCATAGCTTACTGGTGGGGCCATCTTTTCTCAACGGCGGAGATTTATTCGTCTTTATTTATCTAAGAAACTTAGCCATTATTTACTTTTCCTACAAATTGTTAACATATCCATGATCATAGTATTTTGTTACTGAGGATCCCACATAAGTCTTCATTGTTTGTTTCTATTACTCTGATCGAGGGTAGTATTGTTTACATTGTTTCTAACCCTGTTAGCACGACTAAATCTTTGATGGGGAGTTTGACTTTGATTATTTATAGTTTGCTAGATAGGATCCTCCACATAAGCAACATGTTGTGGCTAGCGTGTTGGGGCTTTATTTACAAGCAGAAGTGTTATGAAAATAAAAGGTTTATTGCAATATTATTTCAAATGGCTATATTGTTAGTACCTCATATATTAAATTATGTTCTTTTTCTTTCTTGGGGACTTAATACACATTATCCTTTTTTGCAGCTTGGTAATCTATAGATATTTATGTTGTTGTTTGCCGGTTTTCAGTCAGTGAAGAAGATATTGAGAGATTGTTTAGTCTATCTTTATTTAGCATTGGTAATACCCCTTATTTTGTATCAACTCTAATATTGGGGAGGTATTTTTTAAATAATTTTTCATAAATTTAACAACTGCTACCATTTTTGCTTTTTTACTATATTTTTTTGAAAATCTTTTTGTAGTTGCTCGAATCATCTTTTTTATACTATAGGTAAGTTGTACCAAATTCAAACTAAAGTTATGGAATTTAAATTAGACCAATAAAGATATGTTGGCGATAGCTTCTCATATGGGAAGAAGAGTAACGTATTAAAACTTATAAGCAACATAACGGGGTAATTACGTCCATGTATTGTTGTGACATATATTACTCAATCTATATTACAGTCCTACATCACATCAATTATAACACAATAATATTTGACCTTGTTCTTGTATATGTTAATCAGGATATTGGAAGTGTGCAACTTGGCGGCGCCATTTTCATTCCTAGCATTTTAGGCGCGCGCCTTTCACATTAGTGGCGGCGCGCACCTATTTTGGTCTTCCAAAGCTCGCCTGGATGCAGGCAGTTACGCAAATTCGGCAAGAACGGCCGAGCGAAAGCAATTAATTAATGGCCAGCTAATGAGAGGTCAATTACTGGCCAAGGCTGTCTGCCGCGCTGTGCTTTCTGGCAGCTACAGTTACATAGAGCGCGTGGGTGGACAAGTCCGTTTACCAAGCATGTGGGTCACGGCATGAATCATGTCGTTGGCATTGCGCATTCAAGAAGGGCGCTGCTCGAGTTGTGCTCTCTAGCGGCGTTGCGCAACGCTTGGGGTGCAGGGAGTCCCGGCCGGCGCCCCTTTTGGTCTTTTTGCGCGAGCCGAGCAAATGATCGCTTGCATTATCAGCCAGAAATTAATAACCGGCTACTGTTCCTCCGGCCAGGAGATAATTTGTACTCGGAGCTGTCGGGCCGCCTGACAGCTTCCATCTCGCATTCGGCTTGTTACCCTCGCCAAAGCCACCGAGAAGCGCCATTAATCAGCGCGAGCGCGCCATCTGCGCGACCGGTAAACAAAGTCGTCCTTTGCCGGGCGCTAGAAGAGTTGCCGCAAGGACATCTGGGTGGCATTAAACCTCAAGAAATGATCTGGTTGCGTGTGAGTAGGCGCGTGGCGCGCGCCGCGGCGCGCAGTTTTGTGTCAATGTCGTCGATATGCAAAATCCATTTGGGTGTTTTGTAAACAGTAAGGAAAGCTCTGAGGACTTGAAGATCTTGAAACATTTTTAGCTCGCATATTTTTACTTGATAAACCGACCAAATCAAGGTGGAGAACTTATATTTGGGTCGTTGGGAGAGGTCTTTTTGAATAGTAGTAGATTGTTTTGCAAGTTGGCTAAAATCTAGGATGTGGTATGAGAGCATTGTGGTCTTTTTTTGCTTAACTGGAATTCAATTAACTTACTTCCTACATGAAATGGAATTTTTTATTATAATTTTTAGAATATCTCACCAAGTAAAATAAAGACTTTTTAATGTTGTTTGACCATCTCATAAGGAGCCTTCCTCTAAATCTTTTTGCTTGCCACTGTACTACACTTTTCGTCCATCTACCATCTTTCAACGTCACCACGTGGCCTGCCCATCATCAGTTTTGTTTTAATATTTTTTGACTACGTTTTCAGTTTTGTTGCTAACCTTATCCACTCATTTATTTTTCGATTTTCCAATGACACTTCTATCATTGACCTTTCCGTAACTCTTCATGGTTTGCTTAATTTTTCTTTATGTTTCCTTGTAAGTTTCTGCGCTACCAGTCAGTACAGATAGGATATCCTTATTAAACAATTTGGTTTTTAACTTTTGATCTATTTGACTCTTGAAAATTTCTTTCCAGTTGTTAAATGTTGTCCAACGTTTAATTCTTCGATTTATTTCTTCCTCTTGATTACACTTCGTTAAGCCAATTTTTTGGCCTAAATATCTAGCTATCAACTTCTTCTACAACCTTGTTATTCAGTTTAATCTGTTTCTTAATGTCTATATTTTCATTTTTTATAATTTTTGTTTTTTCAATGTCAAAGCAGTATTCTAATTTGAAGGCATTTTTTCTGCTTGTAGACTTTTATTAAAAAGCATTTTCAGTTGTCTCAAAAGCTAGTTCCACATTCTTTTAGTATTCCTAGTAGTATTCCACCCTCTCCCGCTGATTTGCTGTTTTTACGGTTTTCAAAGCATTTTTTTATTTCAATCTCTTCGATTTCTGGGATTTTTTCTAAGTGACTTTGTAATTTGTAATCATTGAACTTGTCAGATTTGTCAATTTGCGTCATATAGTTGTTTATAAAATATTCCTGTTCTTTTTAAAATTGTATTTCGGTCGGTTTTCATTTGCTTGTATCATTGATGTAATATCTTTTGTTTTTGCCTTTCTTTACTTCATTCTTTAGTATTATTCTGTCTTTTCTTTTAATTACTGATCTAAAATTCATAAAAAGTAAGATGTTCTTTTCTATTAATAAAAAATATTTACATTTTAGCACCATGTATGATGAAGTTATTGGAAGATATTGGTTATATTATATCTTAATAAAACATTGATTCCAGAATCATCAAGTGATAAATAGCGGCGTTATACAAGAGCAGATGAGGCTAGCAACCACAATCTAATAATGATGACCTAATAGATATATCAAATGTTTCGGTTAGTGTATCCCTCAAGGTTTTTCATTTTACCTTGATGATTCTGATGATATCATAAGATAATTGACCATTAAGATCTCCATTTAATTGCAATGGCAGCGGCCACCTACAATGTTGCGAGCTCGCACCAGCTAAGCTAGCCATTGTTAAGCATCCAGATATGGAGTAACAACCACCAGGCAACCGGGTGAAATTATTTACTTCAAAAAAGAAATTCTTCTCCCCATTTTATTTAGTTATTGATTTTTTACGTGTCAAAATGTATTTTAGAACCTTCCGTTTCTAAAATACATTTTGCATATTCGCTACTTTATATGTTTTATTTGCAAAAATAAGCTACTAAAGTTTATAAAATGCCTCTAGAAGTTTATAATGATAAAGCTCTATCACATCCCAGCTGCAGATTTTGGTTTTAACGTTTTGAAAATTGTGATTTTGATCTGAATGACAAGGAACGCTCAGATCAGCTATAGAAGTTTGAGACGCCCAATTGCAGGCATTATTAGGTGTAAACCCGGTTCAAACATTCAAGAAATTTCTAGAAGCGCTAGATGTTAGTAATTCAACTATTTCGGACTATTTGGATGCGATGGGAAAGATTTAGAAGGAAGGAAAATGAGTAACGTATAAATTGCCTGAATGTGCCATAAAAAACACATATTTATATATAGATGATATAGATGAAAGCATCACACAATGTACACAAGTCAAATTACCGCTATTGAAGTGAGTGTTGTTTTGTACATTTCAAATGGCGACGTTTAGTGTTTAAAAACGATGTGTAATCAACCGTTTTCTCCTCTTGCGTGGTGAACCGTTAATCGAAATTAATCGCAAATTGAGTGAGACATGCGGTGAAGGCGTTATTGATGTTAAAAATGTGCATTCGTAGGGGCGAAAGTTTAAAGAAGGTCAAGAGTTGTGTGAGAATGGACCGAAGCAGTCTCGGTCACGAATCGAAACCATGATTGCGAGCGAAGCAAGTTGTTATGGAAGACCGTTGATTAGATGTGCGTGATATCGCTTCTACACTTGGAATTTGTAGTTGATTTTGTATGATGACCTGAAAATGCAAAAAATTTCTTCAAGGTGGGTCCTACAAATGCTGATCGACAAAAAAAAAGGCTTCGCAGTTGGGATTGTCTAGGAAACGTTGACACCTGATGCCACCATAAATTTCCGACCATGAAAAACATTCGTGATTGCTCATTTCCCAATCGAGCCGCTGTTGCTTCAGCGGTTTTCCAGTAGGCAAAAGACACCCCTAAAGAAATGTTGGTTAAGAGGTAACAGAAGTTTTAACTTTCTTGGGTAAGTACTTCTTTATAAAAGAAATTAGAAACCTTCATAAGGACGTAGTCTACTACGAACTACTGGGCGAAACCATTACTGAGTACACAACAATTACTCAAACTGGACGAGAATTTGCACCAGAAGAAGCTAGCAAATGGCGAAAAGTTATCCTTTTGTACGATAACGCTCGGCCTCAGGTTACTTTGGTAGTAAAAGAAAAACATTGCTAAACCTACAATAGGAAATCCTCTCGCATTCCGCGTACTATCCAGACCTGGCTTTATCAGATTACCATATTTTGCGGATCATTGCACCACACATTAGAAAACATGCACTTCCGTAATTCAAAGAAATGCAAAAATATGTCTATGAATGTATGACTCGAAGGATTGTTCGTATTTTCGGAATAGCATTGGCATGCTGCCCGAAAGATGAGCAAATCTCATAACTAATTATGGAAAATATTGTGATTGATATATCAATTCATTTTTTGTTAAATAAAAAATTGACCAGAACTAACCAGAGCACGTAATGCAAGGACAAAAACATAGCAAATGGGGAAATTATAAGACAAAACAATTAAAAATAAAAGCTATAAAAACTAAGTAAGGACAACGTCAAACCAAGAGTAACAGCAGAAATTCTAGGTCGAATAAGAGAAAGAAGACTATTTAAAAGTGATACAACAATACTGAGAAATATGCAATGAAAATAAAAAGGGAATACATACATATACATAAGATATAGAATCTTATATTTCCAAAAAAAATGATATTGCTTATAAAATATCAAAGCATGTTACGAAGAACCTAAAAAGAGACAATATTCGATAAAAAATAAGATGAATTAAAATACTTTGCAAATATGCAATTATGGAATGACAAAAATAAAAACTGTTGGCATTATAATAATGACAAAACAGAGATAACGAGGAAGATAGGAATACCACGAGATCAGAATACGACAAAGTGATTACGGATTAAAAACTGGAAAGCCACTAATATTTATAAGAATTTGGTAGAGTCCAACTATAATTTACTGCATATACTAATCTCCAAAATGTACAGAACAGGAACTTTACCAAAAGACTTCAAAAGTAACATTTATATTTAATAATTTTATCTTTTAAGCCTGTTTTTTCTTTATTATTTATTGTTTTTTTCATCTATCTGCTATTAATGCACTGCAAACAATTGGACTCATTAGCTGCACGTGCATTTTAGTCTAAGAAAAATGAAAATAGAAACATTAACGTGCAAGCCGTATCTTTATTATTGAGCTTTAAGAAACTGTTGTTATTGCACTAATTTAGATGACGCATTCAAAAAATATGCATCACGAACGGGGTTTTACAAATCTTGCTAATTGGAACGCACTGTGATTTTCCTATAGTGCGCTTGCGATCCGGTAATTCATCTCAGTTATTTATCTAAAGTTAACGTAAGTAAGTAAGTGACGTAAATGCTCGAGTGATTCGCAAGAAAATGGGTACCATAGCCGCTGCAGTAGCTCAGGCATTGCTGAGAGAGAGAGCCTCAGTCAGAAGGCTGTACCAAACTGACTATTTCTGAGTCAATCAGCTGTGCCTAGAGCGTGGTGTCAGTACTGACAAACCGGTGGCTACGTCCGCCGGTAAGGAGGTGTCCGTAGGCGCGTGACGGAGAAAAACGATCGATTTCTCGTTTCAATATCCCTCAGAAATCGACATATGACTGGGCGTTGACCTCAAGTAAGAGCTGAATGTGGTTAGAGGTGTGGTCGCCAGCGCTTGGACAGTGAGAAGAAGACTGAAGGCAACCAACTTGGTCCCAAAAAAGGCAGCTGGTTTTAAGCTGACTGCAGTCCAAAAGCAAAGGCGATTGGAATTTGTTCGCAAACATCTTGATTGGGTCGTTGGCCTTTGGAGTCATATATTATTCACCGACGAGTACAGGAATTCAAAAGGACTAAGGACTGTGGTAAAAAAGGCAAAAGGAACAAACGACTGGTAAATGCGTACAAGCGACACCTTATCTAGCGTGTGTCTGATTGACAATATCAAACAGGCAAATTACCTTCGATGCATTGGGGGACAAGACAAGTCTGTCTTGCGGAAGGTTGTTTATTATTGTCGATCCCTTTGGGATCATAAACAAATTATGCCTCTTCGTGAAAGCAACGCCACGAAAAATAAAGACGAGACGTGTTGCTTAAGTACAAGCACGTCAGTCGCTGCACTGTTGCTACTATATAGGTTGTCGGGTATACCTATCGCTTCAAGTTCCATATTCACCGGATTTTGCGTTGACAGACTACTTTCCTTTTGGCGCATTGAAAGAGGCTATTTCTGCTAAGAAATTCTCTTTCAATGACGACCTTCAGTTGGCTGTACGCAAGTAGTAGTGTATTACAATCAAAGAATGTTTTACAGCAGCTTTAGAAAAGCATAACAAATCGTATAAAAACTAAAAGAGATTAGCTCTGATCAAATATGTACTCAGATTATTGAGGAGAACCATTGCCAACTTTTTTAAATATCTAAAGTAATATACAATCAAAATGATTAAACTGTGTGAGCGTTTTACGTGCTGTGGTTCCATCTTGTTAAAACCACATGTTATTCAGGATCCATTCGTTGATTTTATTAAAAATAAAAATGTTTAACATCTCTCGGTAGCGTACACCTTTGATAGCAACAGCGTTGCTAGCTTCTTCTTTAAAAAAGTACAGGAGAATGACTTCTCCACCCCATAATATATACTAAACAATGCTTTTTTCATGAAAACATTGGTATTTTACACATAATGTTTTATCATCCCAGATGATATAATTTTCATGATTCACAAATCCACTTAAAGAAAAATAGTCTTTATAGCTCACTATGTATTGTTGCACAATATACGGCGCCACGATGAGTTTGTCATGTATTTAAGGAAGGCGATACATGTAAAATCGAAAAAATCTCAATTTTTATGCATAATATATAACGTAAGATGCTAAAAGTATGCCTTTAAAATTTTAGAAAGAAATTTTAAATACTAAGCTAGATATGGCATTTAAACTGAGCAGTTGTTCGAGTGTTGCACCTTTAGTCCGTTGGCGTTTAAGTTCAGGATGTATGAATGACTAAGAGTTTGGTTGCAATTATGATCCATGTAGGAGAAGTAGGAAGCGGTTGGTTAGCTAAAATTGTTTTATTTGACCAAGGAATAGTTTGATCAGGTTTAGAAGTGATCTAAGAATTGTATTGGTTACATGTTCAGTGTTAGAAAAACCATTTGCTGATTTCTAAGATTGATTTTGATTATTTATATGTTAAAAAAAGTTTAAAGGCAATCAGTTTACGGATAACAATAATGAAAGTAAAGAAACTAATAGCGCTAGTTCAAGAAAAATATCCAGCAGCAATAGTAAAGATGTATCATAGAATCCTCTACATGGTTATCGTTTGATTTAATTGTTTATTGTTTTTACAGCATTGTCCGACTTACAATTAGCTATTTGTTGAGACCGCAAACAAAATATAAAGTTTGAGGAAGCTGGAAACAGAGGTCTAGGTTTTAAAATAGTTCTGTTACGCCGATGTGGTTGTAATATCGATTTACAACAATTTATTAAAAATATAAAGTTAATCGTCGAATTGTGTTTGTCGCTCGCCTTTTAGGTTCAGGTCGAGAAAGCATTAATTTATTTTGTTGTTATGGATATCTGTAACGAAATAAGCAAGAGTGCATATATCAGCATCATTGAACATTTATATTTATCGGAAAAAAGTTTCTGATCATTTTCGTACAAAAGTTGTGGAAGAAGAAAAAGAACAGAATGATGATCGTAGAAGACCCATCTCGGAACTAAAAGTGTCTGGTTATGGCTTGGAAAAAGCGTGGATTTGAATCACGATATGAAGTCATGTACAATCATTGACTATTACTCAGGTAAAGTCATTGATTCAGTACTAAAAAGCAATTGGTGTTAAGTATGTGCATTTTGAAAAAAAAAAAGAAAATAACCCAGAGTATCTAACTTGGTATGAAGATCACTATTAATCTCGAAGGGCTTTCAGGCAAAAATGGAAGTATCTGCGATCACAGAAATGTTTTTAAGGTTAGAGAAAACGTATGGTGTTAGATACGCGTTTTACATTGGAGACGGAGACCCAAAAACTTTGAAAGCTATTCTAGACACTAATACTTATAAAGATTTATAAGTTGTAAAAAGTGAGTTGGATACGTTGCGAAGCGAATGGGTACTCAGCATCAAAATTTGAAAAAAAAAGAAAAGCTTGGCGGTACTGGAAACTTGACAGAATCTTTAATAAAAAAAAATAATAACATCTTCCTGTGGTTTAGTTATTAAAAGAAATGTAAATAGTGTTGAAGTAATGAGAAAAGGTATCATGACCACTTATTATTATTTATGTTCTACTAAAGAAAATCCACAGTATCATTACTACCCACCAGACAATGACAGTTGGTGTGCTTGGGAATAAAGTTTGGCTAACGCGGAAAAATTGAGGTTTTTCGGCATTCTGTGCCAGTTGATCCAATCGTTTAAAAACATATTTCCCCCATTTACCAAGACTCATCAAAAGAAGAATTATTGTAACGATGTTTAGGACCTCATACGCAAAATTTTAATTCAATGATTTGACGATTAGCCTCAAAGCACCCGAATTCTGTCTTAAAATTCGTTGAAATATCAATTATATTGGTGCTACACTTCAATGAAAGACATTCTTCAATAATGCAGATTATACAAGAGCTAGAAATAGCATAAAATACGCCAAAGATTATGACGAGTGGCGGCTGGTCCGAGAGGAGCGACGTAGCTCTTTATCTTCCGAAGAGGCTCGTGTAGTCTGCAGAGAGCAACAAACGGAGAAAGAAAATAATTTCTTTGAAGAGGCTGAAGGATAATTATATAGCCCTGAAATCGCTGACTAACAGGTAAGTTGAAAATAATAAAAATATAAGACACTTTTTACCCATCGAATTTTTAAATGGGTTTTTCTCAAAATTGTGTTTTCAAAATTGGTATGCACTTTCATTTAAAAAATGTACAACCTATTTTAATAAATTTTTGAAAATCACTTTCTAATACCTATGTGAACCTAAATGTTTTAGAATCTGATAAAAAATATTGTTTTATTGAATAAACAGGCTAAAAAACAGTGAAAAAATCGATTTCTTTTTTAAACATATTTTCTAAATTTTTATTTTTTTAATTTTTTAGGTTCACGTATAAGCTACAAGTATTAAGCATTGTATAATTCATTTTAGTTGTTTTCAGTTGAATATTGCAGGTGCTGTAATGGACGCCAATTAAAAACTGATGAATTGACGCGCTGAAAAGAAGTCATCATGAACAAGAAAATTTTAATTATTAAAAAAAGACAAAATTATTCTTGTATAGATAAAACTATATTTTAATAAATAACAAAATTTCAAATTTGCCCCCCAAAAATTCATGAAATTTGTTCTGTTTTGAGCCTTTTACATGTATCGTACTTAAGGGGCAAACGGCGCGCAATTTAAATCCTAAAGTTCAATTTGGATCAGTCACAATATTAATGATATTTGAGAATTTCTAATACGGCTAGTTTGTTATGTCAAAAGCTCTAAAAATTTATGCCTTAACGTACTATTTTTAATTAGCAAATGATCAGAAGAATTAGAAAAATTAAGTAAACTATATAAAGTAATCTGGCGAGTAATCAGAAGTTATTGCTGTTGAAAAGTCACAAAATTGCTTAACATTTAGAAGGGGAATTGAAATGCTGCACTAGAGATAATTTAGCAATTCATCGAAAGCTTCGTTGCAAAAAATCGGACAGAATATTTGCAGACGGCGACAGGGAGTTCCACTGCAAAATTGGAGCAAGCTAGTGTAATTGGCTGAATTTTAATAATTCAAGGTTTCTTAAGCGGATTATCGCAATGCGAGGTTTTGTACCTAATAGAATTTCGCAATCGGCTGAGAAAGGTCTAACCGTTCACAAATAAAAAAATCGTATCATAATAATCAGAGCTAATGTACATGCTGATAAAAATTACTTTTTGTGGTTTCAGGTTAGGTGGTGGCAAGTGTTAAATTGTTTCAATGAAATAACAACAGAAATTTGTTTTGGTTGGATTACTAATTTGGTAATTTATAAAAGTAAGATAAAGTCTTGGGATCTAGATAATATCAACACCAAAGAGTGCATAAGTGTTTTGGAATAGTAATAATTCTATTTTGTATAAATTTTTAAAAAATTTAATAGTAGGAAAATGTTTGTCCTAGAGAATATCTTGCCTATAACCCTTACGCTCATTGTTACGTGCAAAAGATTTTTACAAACATTTTTAGGTTAACTTGTGATATAAAAAAAGCATAATAGAACAACCTATTGTCTAGCAGTAACGCATAATTTTCAATATTAATTAGTCTAATTAACTCTTATTTAAATGTTTTCCAAACACAATTAATAAATTAAAACAGTAAAAAGTCAAATGAACAAGATGCTTATGCTGGAAAGGTACGGGGGGGTTTGGGAAAGTTTTCGTGTGACTGAATCTACATGATATTTTTTTTCTATATTTTAACTATGCTCAAATTATTTCTTTTCCTTTGAGATGTAGTGCAAGTTAAGCATGGTTGGCAATAAGTTTTGTTAAAAAACTGAAAGTTATTTCTCTCAATTATTGTGTATTTAAAGCTAAACATAGGATTGGTTTACTTGCTAAAACCGATTGTTTGCGTGTAAGTCGGTAAATAAGTTCGTTTAGTTTTTACCAGCTGCAATTCCATCTAAGTACGTTTTTAAGGATTACTGACTTCCATGTTACAGAAAGGAAAAGAACTAAATTTGGTGAATACGAAAAATGAGGTAAAATATCCTTGTCAAGAGCAAGCAACTGATTTTTGGTGTTCAAAAACATATGTTGTGGTGGAAGGTAACACCCTTCCAATTTGCTAGTTTTAGGTCGATCGTCTTGACAACGTCAATCTTAAGTGGAGCACCGGAACGGAGTTTGGCGATCCACTTTTGGGATACACGTGCTGTAAAGTACTCTGTATACAAGCCAAATTTTTTATTTACCTTTGCATTGTGTTTGTTTTTTTAATAATAAAACAAGATCATATCATGTGCATTAGTTAATAAATTTATAAATCTATTTCATCCTGGAAATTTATTATCATTTTTGAATTTTAAATACGCCCAAAGAATATTTAATTGCCCATTTGTAGTAAATTTCTTAATATCCCGTTCAATTTCAGATGACTTGATTCTTATGTTTGAAAGCCTGCTTCCTCAAAAGCTGGAAATAATTGAAGAGAGACATTCTTTTTTTTAACAAACTCAAATTCAAGCTGAAGAGTCTTCAAGCGTTTAATAGGTCGTCGAGGTTGCATACTATTAGCTGGAGTAACTATTTCAATGCTTCCCATATAATGGAAGATTCCTTTACCATCAATAGTGTTAATATTGAAGTCAGCATTATTATGCACAAATTGAACGAAACGGTCAGGTTTTATTTCTGGTGGAATTGCAAAAGTTGCTAAAGCTTCGTATAACGTAGCTTCTTTGTATGAAGTACAAAACCCAAGGAATGACATATATTTATAACTTTTTGAGATCCAAATTTTCCATAAAACCTCACAGCCAAAGTAATATACAGAGGTGATAGAAATGATCTTGGTTGCACAGTTGATATAGCATGTGTGATAGATTTTTTTTCATAACTAGGAATTGTTTCTATTTTATTTTTCTTATCTTTTAATATTATTTCTGACAGTAAACACTTTAAAGATTTTGGAATTGATTCATCAGTATCTCCAAGCATTTTGTCACATAATGTATAATTTTCAATATCACATAGTTGAGCTGTTATGTCCCTTCTAATAATTTTGCTAGCTGCTTTTAATATATGAAATTCCTCTTTTCCTTTATCATTATGTTTTTGATTGTACCAATTTTCTGTTAATAAACCATGGTTGATTTTTTGAAACATATAATGGTATTGGATCCAAATGTAGTTGATATAATAATATCATCGTGAAAGCGGCTTATTAGTCGTTTTCTAATAGTTTTTTCAATCGGGATATGCCCTGTAGTTATGACATTTTTCAACTCTTGCATGGTAAATTGGCAGTAGTCATTCTCTTCTATATACTCGTAAATTTGCTCTGTTGCTGCATCTATCAAAATTCTAGGACTAATTTTCTTTTTAATATTACGCAGGTGAATAGAATTTTTAAGCAAATTATAACAATCTGAATGATATTTGGTTTAAGTGTCTGAAAATTTTTTATACCAGAAATTCTTTCATCAATTTCTCGATAATAATCATTTCTTTGTACGGCTCTAAAATTCACGATGGAGTCATTTAAAGTTAGAGTACTGATGTATGAAATTTGTCTTTGCCGATCAATATTCAATTCTGCTTCCGTTGCTTTATCAGCTTCCTGCCCACAAAGGAAACAGTTTTTTCTCAATCGAAGTTAGATAAATTAGTGCTACTTCATTTCCGGAGCGAAGATGTAGTTTCATTTTCCTTCAATATATTTTTTATTAAAATATTTTTGTCGACAACTGGTGTGAGCATAAACGAATTCAGTTTGTAAGTGAGGTAACAATCCATCCTCTCGTTTGCTTGAAGCAGCTCTCAAAGTGGTTACTTTTCTACTTATTTTTATAATTTCAGCCAAATCTGAATTTATTGTGGAAGATGAATCTAATTGTTCACATATTACGCAGCTATGCTCATCAGTCATGCTACTGGTCTTTCGTTTATCTATTGTTGTAAAACTGTAATAGAAAACAATTAAATACTCCAATAATTAATTTATTGCGTTTTATTCATTCTTATTTTTGTTTACTTGAATTGACCCTTAATCATCTATTTATCTATTATTTAATTGATCATCTAATAATTAACTGCAGGGGTTTAATCAGATTACTTGCCAAACAAAGAAATAAAAAATCTTATGTAGAAGTTCAATATGAAAAAATCGTCTTCAATAAAATTTCCGTCTGAAATATACAAAAAAATTTCGTAAAATCACACAATTTTTACTGTTAAATACACACAATATGCACGGAAAACGTGTCATTTATAACTAAACTAGCCAGAAAAATTCTGTTTAGTTGTAGATTGTAGCTGCCGCTGGCGTGCACCTCTCCACGTTTTATTAATTGTTCAAGGTCCCCACGACCCTTAATACACACAGGTATCTTTAAAAAATGTTCTTCTATGTCTGTTTAGGTAAAATTCAACGTATACATAAAAAATACTATTTAAAATAAAATTAGATGCTCAAATATTAATTTTCTAATTTTTTTGTTTAAACAATGAGAAAATCGAGAGCACAACAAAATTTTTGGTGAACTTTGCAATTTATAGTATATAAAACAAAATCCCATTTGACCATATAAATTCATTCACTGTAACTGTATTCCGAGTTTAAAACCCCCAGGCACTCCAGTATCAATAGGAACGTTAAACGCCGTTCATATATAAGATCTTATTTGCCAATTCGCCTAATAAGTAAAAAACTTTTGACTTTTCTAGTTTTTTATCTCACTTGCTAATAATTTCCTTAAACATTTGTTTAAATATGATTTTTACAATAATTAGATTTTAACTCCAGTTCCGCCAAGACTTTATTACAACGTGTCCTACCAAGGTATGCCTTACAGACACATATCTATTTGCATATATCGTTGATGAAGATGATAGTGAAACGAGCCATTTATTCTATTTTTAGTTTATGTAGAAAATATACAAGAACATAATGTACAGTATATTATAACAAATAATGTAAAAATTTTATTTTTGTTTTTTATGGTTTTTATAATAAAGTATTTTCTCCGGATTTTTAGCACAAATTGTTTGCTTATACGTACTGCAACATTGTATTAAAATATAACACGATTTTCAATTTTTTAAGTGTGTGGTTTTTCACGATGTCTTCTACACTACCAACACTAATGGACAGTAATACCCCAAGTTCCTTGAAAGTGCTGCGTTTATTCTACGAATAAGCGGGTCTGCATGATCAATGTTTGGCTCAGTGACGGAAGTTCGCGTTTCATTCTCCACGCGCTCTCTGTCCTCTCTGAAGCACTTACGCCACTCAAACACGCGAGTTCGCAAGAAAAATTCTTCCTCATACTGTTGTTGGAGTCTGTGGTGAATTTCAGAGGACGGGGTGTTTTATCCAATCAGGAATTTAATCACAATGCGTTGTTTTACGTTCTGAGGGACCTTCTGTTCGCTTATCATTCTAGCAACTTTCAAATGGAACTGAACAAGTTCTAATGCGAGCAGGAGGAGGATGAAGGTTGTAAATCTACTCTTTTAAGCTACAGCTGCTGCGTAGTGCGCCTTGTTTACCGGTCATATTTGAATTACCTTGTAGTTTGTTTTAATAAGTTGTTACTTTTGCAGGGATTTTACAAATCACCCCCTCTAACATGATCCATTATTATTTCTGTTTCTATTTGTTCTAAGTAATTATTGCAAAATCTTTGTTTTTTGGACATACGCCAATCGAGATCGATTATTTGCAAATGACAGAAGAAGCTACCTTAATCCATTTGAGAAAAAAAGCTAATACGTTTTTCTGTGGTACATAGAACGCTAAAGTTGTCATCCTTTGAAGATCAGAAAATTTATGGTATGAAAAAGGTTTTGCTTTTCCTAAGCATTTCTGCGAATGTCCTGCTTTTTAACAGTAATCTAGATGCATGGTTGTAGCTGGTAAAAAAGTCATCGAAAGTAATGTTGGTTCTGTAAGTCGTGGCAAAAATGTTTAACTATCTTTTGTGTTACGTTTTCCAATTTTTGAACCTTTTTTACAAGTATGACATGGCAAGTAATATATGACTAGTTCTACTGTTTTCAAATCAATTATATTTATTTGGTTGACCTGACAGATATTGTTTGAAAAATAGTCGACTCCTAAAAAAAAGTTACTCATCGACAGTGAGGTTATTTCCAGGAAGACACACATTTTCACATGTTTCAGTCATTATGTTTTGTCATTATATCGAAGAAATCGCACCAGTTGGATAAATTTGTTCCATAATATACACGTTTGATATATACAATTTTCATATAAAGGGCTTTGAAGCTCATTAGAGTCAATAATTCTTTGTTTGTTTCTTCCAGCAATAATTAAAATGCCTAAGAAGGCGCGAGTTTCAGCGTCATGATTTTTTTCATACATTATTAAGAATAAGGCTTCCATATTAATAAAAGTTAGGACAATACCAACTTTTAACCTCCGATTCTATGTAACAATCCTCTTGGCACCATCTTTACCAACAAAAATTTCAGGGTGATGAAAAATTCAATTTAAAAAGCATTACTGTCGTTATTTATTTTGTGTTCGTCGCTTCCTCTGTCGGAATTATTTTGAAAATTCACCTCTAGAAAAGAATTCGTCGTTTGGATATTACTGATCTTAACTCGTTCACTTCCTCATTTACATCACATTTCTGTACAATCAACTAATTTTTAAACAAAAACTTTTGAAAATAAATTTGCAAAAATAACTCAACAAATTTGTTTTTACTGTTGTAATCAGAACTTTATTTTACTCATGAGCTTTATGTAACAAGCATTAAGTAAAAATAAATAGAATCGAAAGGAAAATTGACTAGTTTAAATACTTTTTAAGCGAACTGTTCTAGTAAGACGTTTATAGAAAATTTCTTTTTATATGTAATTGGAAACGTTTAGAAAAAAGGAAAGTCCCGAAATGTAAATGGTATACCGCAACTATTTCTTGAAATTTATCAAGCATCATAAAACTACAGACATGCAGTTACTTTTGTATATAATCATTTTACTTAGAAACACGCATTTTCCAACGGATAGATAATTTTTGGATCTGGCTATCTTAAATGAAAGTGGTTGTGTCACCAGCCAGTAACGCACAGATGTTTCTACAGCAACATTGTCACCAAGAGCTTCTTTTATATAGTGGTTCAAAGAAATGATAATCGCAGAGAGATAAGTTCCAGTATAGTCCAGAACAAACATTTACTTTTTTGTTAAGTTAAAGTAGCTGTATCGGACTGGGCATTGTAAAACGCTATGACGTTTCGAAATGCAAATTTACATTTATCCGACGTGCGAAATTTTGCTTCTTTGACAGAAACAATTTCAGCAATCGTTAGTCATTTCCCAGAAGACGGTGAACAATATGAATATTCTTTTTAGTCGCACTGGTTCTCGAAAACGCCAGTAACCTTTTTCTCAATTATTTCTCGTCTTCCCAAAATTGTTTATGTGACGCGTACACTCGAGCCTTTTAAATGTGTTGTCCCCTAACTATATCGTAAGTCTTCTCAAAATTTAGGACAGTTTTACGCTTTATTGATAATAACCCGTTGCGCAACGAACAAAGCCTTCTGTTACTCTGAAAGCGTAAAACTGATTAAAGAAGCGGTAGTGCTCTACGAGAGAGGGGAAGAATCTCCTTTAGGCATTTCTTTCTACAGTTGCTTGAAAAGAAATTTAAGTTTCCATTTAATTTACCTAAGTAGTTTGAAATAACTTAGTAACGAACCCTATAGCATAATAATAGAAAGAGCCTCAAAGACAGACCTTGGTAGAAAGTGTTATTTTACTCATAAGGATCTTAGGAAAATTATTCTTAATTTCAACTGCCATATTAAAATAATATGGTGGCGATACTAACTACCAACTTATCTCAAAAGTCGGGAGATACTCGTCGTTGAAAATCGGGACCTTTTTAGCTCGTTTCTTAAGTTATAAAAATACAAACCGCCGGTTGAACAGTATATTATTATTATTATTATTTATATGTATATATATATTTTTTCAAAATTTTCATCTAGAAAAACTTTTCATCTGCCTCTTCTTGGTTTCCTTCTCTTTCTTCTCGATTGTTGTCTTCAATGCGGTTTCTGTTTTCCTGAGTTTTGTGAATTTGGCTTTAGTCTTTTCAATTGCTTCTTTAGACTTTCTTAGTATCTTTAGAAGTTTTATTCGATCTTGGTTGGTCTCTCTCCACAAGTTAAAAGGCGTTAACAGATATCATTTGCAAAATGTAAGCAATGATCTGTTTAAACCTAATTGAATTGCTTTCTGCTGCCTACCACTTTTTCGCAACAGTATTTAACATCATAGGAAAAAGGACGAGTGTCTCGCACAGAGTTCTTGAATAAGATTGGGTATCCTTGGCGGTCACACTGTTTTAGCACATTCTATAAGACTTAATGAATGCTTGAAACTCGAAAATTATAGCTATGCAAAGGGTTATTAGGTCCACGCAGTTTGTTGTTTACTCAGTTAAGATTTGACGGAATTTTTTTTGTTTGATTTACTATATTTTTTGCAATGAAATGTTTAGAATGGACATCACGGTGATCTTTTGACACCAGCCGTTGTACCATTACAATATTTGATTTATTCCATTCTGCAAGAGACTTTTTCGCAAAATTTCCTGAATTAAAAATGAAGCATCCACACTGTTTTAAGTAATTAATTGGCGATATTATATATATTTGTTGTAGCTTATAACTTTTCCATTTAAATTACTTATAATAATCTTGACTTCTGTGCGGTTTATTTTCATGGTACCGTTAACTTAGTATAAAATGTAATTAAAATATTTTGCTTTGTAGCTTCTGGTGGTTCATAACATTATAATCGGTACATTTTTCAATTAATCTTTGAAACACAATTAATAGCCTAGCAGGTACAGAAATTAATAATTTTAGGTAAAATGATAAGTTTAAAGCAAAGTAACACAAAACTAAAATAAATTGCTTATTTAAAATTCAGAAATATAAATATATATCTATTTTGAAATGAAATTTAATTCCAAACAAAATTAAAAAAATTAAATTTGGATTGTTTTTTTTATTTAAATAAAAGAGATAATTTAATGTAATGTGGATAAAATAATTTTTAAAAAAACATTTTAAGCCTCGTGCATAAAGGTACATACTTTCCTTATAATAATTTTATTTGGTTATAATTTAGCTTACAAATGTAGTACAATAAATAAGTAGTAAGTGTGTTAATTAATGTTATTATGTTCTTTATAGAAGAAGAATAAAAATGTGCTCTTGGGGGAATCTTCCAGTTGGGTAATTCTAATGACGATTCTATATGCCAGCACCATAGCAAGGACTGTATGGCAAAGCGGTAAAATTTTTATTAGAGATCCTATTCTTCTTTAATGTGGAAAAAAATGACGCAGAACAGACCATAATTAGGCACAAAACGGTTATGATTATCGACAGTCGAGCCAAAGTTTAGATAACTTCAAAAGACATTTATGTTTAGTGCCAAGATGAGAATCAAAAAAGTTTCGGCGCATAGCGGCGTCATTGCAGACGCAGTATCAAAGGCTATTGAGATTTAAACTGGCAATTTATGAGGGTTTGGAGCTCGGTATATTTTTGAAATGAAAGTTAAAAATTCCAAACGGTGTAGTTATTTAGAACAGTGAAAAAAGGATCCGATAGGCTTGCTACCAATAGTGGGAAAAGAGCTAAACGAGGTCCTAATGACGCACATCGAATACGCCACGGTAAAATGACAGATTCTATGGCGACAATAAGATTTTCATGTGAGTAAGTCTATAACGGACGCAACCACGTGAGCTGTCTTCAAGTTCAAAAAACGCAAGAGGCACAGAAGAATATTGTGCATTAATACTATTGGACATTGTGGGGACATTCGACAATGCTTAATAGTTCCAAAATAGTCGAAAAAGGTGGTTCCAAAGTTTGTGCTTTGGATTGGTACACTGAAAGCTGGTGTACAAAACTATATACAAATTTCCGCTCCCTTAAAGATAACAACTCATAAAATTCACAAAGGACATACTGCCGATAATTCGGGTAGTGCAATTTAAAGTTTTAAAGGCGTACAGGAACAAAACCCTGAAAACATGAGCGGAATGTATCAAGTTCAAATCCAGTGTGAAAAAATCGAGACATTATTTTTCGGACTAAGATCGGGTTAAAAAGACTTACTTTCTCGTGAAACAGTCTGTTACAACAATTACATATATTGTACCTTGAAGTAAAAATCCTCGATTGGTTCTCGTG